>CM060918.1:106469294-107095128 GCA_030737875.1 Allium sativum
ACCGGCCTAACTAGTAGTTGCAAACAATAGGACCCAATGTGAGAAGTTGGTCATGTTGTGCTTGAACCCGAGGTTAGACCAAGTTGTGGTGTAAAGCTACCCGGAACCGACCGGCTTAACTAGTAACCACAACAAGTCTAATGTGAGAGGTGAAGGTGCATTAAGTAATTAATGCCACATGATAGGGTTAAGTTAATTTGACTAATGACTCTTAACCAAATATGACATGGACAAATGGGTTAAGTAATTTGATTAGGCTAATGATACTTAACAAAACATGACAAGGTTGGGTAGGTTAAGTAACTTGATTTGCCTAATGACACTTAACCATTTTTATATGACTAGTGGATGGGGTTAAGTTAACCAACACTTAATCAATCCAACGCGATAACTTGGTAAGGTTAAGTAAGTTTTCTTAATGACGCTTAACCGAAAAATACGGTTAACGAATGGGGTTAAGATTAGACTCAACTAGTCTAAACATGGAAATCGGATGGGGTTAAGTTAGCCTAGACTTAATTAATCCCACTTGGTAGTTTAATGGGGTTAAGTTAAACACTTAACTAATCTAAACATGATGAATTGATGTGGTTAAGTGACCTATACTTATCCAATCTAACTCGTTAATTTATTGTGGTTAAGTTAACCAATACTTAACCAATATAACGTGAAAACATGATAAGGCTAAGTCACGAATCGCTTGAATACACTTGACCGATTTGACTAAGTAAATTGATAGGGTCAAGTTAATATATACTTAACCAATCTAGAATGATAATTGGACGAGGTTAAGTCGTGAATTGCTTAATATACTTAACCAGCTTGAGCATGGTTTGTAGGGTTAAGCCTTGAACTTGGATACTTAGCCAATTTTGACAGGATTTGTAGACGGGTTAAGTCATGAACTTAAGTGACACTTAATCCATTATGTAAACCCTAGTTCTGAGGATTAGGTGGATAACCGTAGTTAACAAGGATAACGGGAACTATGCTAAGTTGTAAACCTTAGTTGAAGAATAACTAAGTAATGATTCTTAGTCAAGGAAATTTAGACCAGTTCATAGATAGATGAGTAACCTGATACGGTAGGTCATCGTTTAAGTATACGAGTAGGAGCACGTATCTGATTTAGATAAAGGCTCCAGCGAACTGGGTAACGAAGCAGCAGCTTCGGGGAACGTGAGGATATTCTTGGTATCCCTCTATGAGCTGCCAGGTGATTATACTAGGCTCATGAGAGGTTAAGGTCTGCGTTAGAAGAACCAAGAGTATGCCTTGGTTGCTATACGAGCGACCTAAAGACGGGGATGGATAGGGGATAGTCGACGATACACGGTCGTACCCTAGATAGCATTTCGTCAGGCTACCTACCATCTTTGGTCAAGCGTGTACGTACGGAAAGGCAGAGAACACCCAAAAGACCATAATTGCTATCTAATTATGGTTGCGGTAAGGCTTGGATGTGGGTTGGCCAGTGTTGTGTTCTCATACAGGATTTATCCTGTCTTGTCTTTCACTAGTTGAGGGAGTGGTCTCGTGGGACCATAGCCACGTATAAGAAAAACAGACCTTAGCATCTGCATCGGCAGATAAATCGAAAGCTCCCGACCGAGTCCTGTATTTCTTGATTTGCCCTGTGACAGGACTCGGATGGCACGATGTGATACATGTGCATACAGTCATGGAAAAGCGATTCACGATGAATGCGTGGGAAAATGGGCGCGGTTGGCGGTTAGCGTAATCCCTAGTGGCCCTAGGTGGTTGAACCCAAACCGAGATACGAAAACGTGCAATAGGTAAGCATAATCCCTAGCAGCCCTAGGTAGCATAAGTCCTAGTTGTACAAACAATAATTCATGTTGGAAGACCCTAGCTAGGTTTAGGGTAACAGTCCAAACCGATCTTAAGGATCATGGAACTATGTTAAAGTAATATAGAATCTCATGGGAAAGCCCGTATGGTCTACGGCAAGGGACTGAACATTTACATGGAATAAAACATACAAGTTGAGTAACCTATATATGCGATATATTAGGTTGACATGGACCATTACACGACTTTTGAGTGAGGGTCATTCTTGGTTAACACATGACACGGTGGGGATACTAGTACGGTAGGTGCAGAGCTAAAATACAGGATAGATATCACGGGGTGTTATACGTGACAGATATCTTGGGGATATTATACTTGATAGAAACCTGACGATGTGATACCTTGTTTTATCTTGACATCGTAATTTATCATGACACCTTAGTTTATCTGAGTTCAGTAGTTCATCCTGTTATTTTGATTTAGCTTATCTATCTTGTTATCATGCTTATGTTCATCTCAGTTTCTCATGTCAGTTAACTTTACTAGTTTTTATGCTAATAGTAGATAGGGCTTACTCAGTCTTTTTGACTGACCCGTTTTGTTTCGTCTCTTTTCTTCCGTTCCCCCCCCCCAGGTTACAGGGAGGAAATACTGTTGTTTAGTTCAGACTTCTTCTGCTTGAAGGTCATCATGGATGGCTTGGACTTTTCTTGGCTAATGGCTACTTTACTGTTTTTACTTGGGGAATAATTTATGAAAATGTCTTTATGCTTCTTTACTATTGCAAGACAGGTTTTGATGTACTCTGATGTAAAAGGCTTTAGACCTTATTTATTCATGTTATGAAAGTTTGATTTTACTTCCGCTATTTTATATGTTCTGTCTTGTGATATTTCTGTGCATGTTTACCAATAATGCCCCTCTAAAGCTAGT
Source organism: Allium sativum (assembly GCA_030737875.1). NCBI lineage: Eukaryota > Viridiplantae > Streptophyta > Magnoliopsida > Asparagales > Amaryllidaceae > Allium > Allium sativum. Next base: position 106,472,040 of record CM060918.1, read on the forward strand.
GCATTCCTTTGCGAGTGACCCTAGCGGAGGCGGGGTGTTACACGTGGTATCAGAGCAGAAGGTTACCAGACTGGGCAAAAGTTTTTAAAGACCTTCTGAAAACTATTTGAAAAAAAAACCGTTTACAAAGAAGCATTTTTCAAGAAAATTTTCTTTTAAAAGAAAAAGGCTATTCCCCAAAGGCCATTAGCACTATCCTTGTTTCCTTAATTGAGTCTCTTTTCCTTTCTTTCCTCCATCTGTAGTCACAGTAGTTTTAACTGCGACTAGTCTTTTCTACCTACGAAAGTGCTTTCCATACGATGGAGGTGGTTCTCGAGAGACCAGTGGCCGCGTTATAAGAAAGGATCGTGAGAAAGAAGGATAAAGGATACGAGCTTAAGGATGAGCAACTTGTTGGTATGGCTTAGTCCTCAAAGGAGGGAGAAAGATGAACAATGAAACCCATGACGAGAGAGTACCTTTGGCATGGTAAAACGGGGCGGATAGTTAAGTATTATGGGACAAGGACAAGATCATCGGGAGGGCAGTAGTATGCTCTCATTTCTAGAGTACCTCGGAAGGAGGGTAACGATCTTGTTAAAGGTTTAGCTTTTCTTCTCTGTCATCCCGTTAGGACTTCGTTGTTCGTATCATTTAAGTCTGCTTCGATAGTTGAGTCTCTGCACCTTAAGTACTAGCGTAATAGAGAATCCCATTTTTGTCTCAAAGTCCTATTGGAGAATCAGTCCATTTATACATGACTTGTTTGGATTTGGGAATGTCTATGCCAAGTGTTGAGTTTGGAAATAATGCTTATGTTTATAAGCTATGGATGGATTCTAGGGATGAAGTGGTTATCCAGTAGGGGGTGCCACTCTCGGTTTTGATAGGAGGGTAGTTAGACCTTTTGACTAGCCTTGGTAATGCCCTCGAAGTATCGGGTAACCTTTTTGAGGTTCTGTCATGACTAGTTACTTAGAATCCCTTGATGCCTTTATTGGAAATTTGAAGCCCGATCGAGTGGTGTTCGCCAATAAGACGGATGGTTTACTTCATTTATGCATGGGTTATAGAGATCACCCTAGTAAGTGCGCATGATAACCTGATTGACATCTGTTTACTTTCAAGAGAAAGTTCTTCTACATGGAATGCCTTATAGTATATAAACGAGATCCAAGATTCACTAGTGAATTTTGGAAAGCTTGCATGAGATCATGAGTACGCAGTCATGTTTGCGTCAAGTATTCTAGGAAAAGGATAAGTGCAAGTGGAACGAGAGGCGACGAAGAAATGAGTTCCAGCTCATGTTATGGAAACAGGAATAAGAAGCTACAAAATCGCGAAGTTAAAAGACGACTTTGATGGTCAAAGACTAGATACGCGCATGATATCTCTTTTTGGGAGTATATCCTTGATCCCTGTTTTCTGTAGAGCTTACTTGTAGGCTATCTTTTGTGGACATCCTCTCGGTCCTATTCTCCGTTACAAACCCTGTAAGGAGTTTGTCCTGTTTATCTTCTCGACCCTGTTTCAGGGAATTCTAGGTAGAACCCTATGGATGTAAACATGTATTTGAAACATGTTATGATTGATATGGTTGCAAGTGGTTGCTCGTGGATGCGCGAATACACATTAGATACTAGCTCGACTCGGTCACATTTCATATTGCATATGCACGAGTATTTATACTTGTTTATGGATGAAATCGAATGTATTATCATGCGGTTGTTGCATATGAATGAATGATTGTGCACGCATATAGTATCCATATGACTAGGACTATTTGCATACATGTTGGATTCATGGCACTATACATATTTTGCATTAGAAAGATTATTCAGGCCTGATCATTAGCATTAGCTAAGGAACATGTACACACACGTTTTGCATATATTCATACAGCATTAGAAATCATCTAAGGACAATGGTTGCTTGTGGATGATGTTTTGAGTAGATGGATGATGGATGGTAGGATATGTTCTTCCTAACTTGGAGATTTCGGGGACGAAATCCTAAAAGGTGGGGAGAATGTAACAACCCGTATTTTCAATAACCTGTTATAACATAAATGGAGGCAGAATTAAACTGTAAAAATCTGAATCAAGGGAAACGGGCTATGCCATTGCGTTCGTCTCGGAAAAATACGCGAAATAGAGTCCGAGTTTTCGAAAATCGGAGTCCGTATGACCAAGATATGGCCTCGCAAAGTTTCACGAAAAATTCCCAAATTAAAGTATACTTAATTAAGTGAAATGGGTTGCGCAGAGAAATATATATATTGATATATATATATATATATAATTGAAAATTAAATAAATAAATATGCAAAAATGTTCAAAACAGCGAATTGGGAGAGGGGAATAACCGAACCGACCGATTTTTGAGGTCGACCCGAGCCCGCTGGGTCGACTAGGGGTTAATCCAGGGTGTTTGGCTGTCAACCCGTGGGCCGATTCGCTCAAATGCAGATTTTGCATTTGGATGGTTCTCATGGTTCATCTTTAATCTAAAGGCCCTAGATGGTTCCTACACTTGACTTCTTCCCCAAGACATGCTTTGATGGCTTGGATTGAATCTAGGTTTAATCATATGGCCTAAAACACTTGCCTAATCTATAAATAAGACCCTAACCTATCCTAAATCCTCATTATTCATTCATGCAACTAAACTATGGCAAAATTTTACCTCTCATGGCCTCCACTCTCTTCATAAAATTTCTAAATGGTTTCTATGAGAGATTTTCCATGCATACAAGTGTTTTCAAGCTTGTATGAGTGTCATTAGCTTGCATTCAAGTCAAGTTTCTATCTTTGCATCATAAAGCAAGGGTTTTGATCATTTTGGCTCAAGGGTTTTTATGTTAGAGCTTGCATTTTGGGTCTATTTGATTGCATAAGGGCTTTGTCATATCTTTTGTGCCTTCATAGCAATGTAAGCCCTTTCCCTACTCTTAGATATTAACTATGAAGTTAAATGTTCATGTTGCAAGTTTGGGTTTGATCATTGAGTATGATACATGCTATCATGTCATGCAAGTTTATGAAGTCATTATCTTGATCTTGTGAGCTAAAAGCTACAACCTTTATGTTGAAATGTTGCATTAGGCAACATGAGAACCGTCATAACCTTTATGTCAACTTGCATATGAAGTCATAACCCTTATATGATGATATATGCGAGTTACTAGTCATCATTTCATATCTTTTGTCACCATGATTCGCTTATGTGCCAAGTTTGGGTTTATGCATGTTTTGAGGCTTAAGAATGTAACATGCAAGTTAATGAACACATTTGTGCCTCATTTGCCACCATGATTAACTTGTGGCTTAATATCCATTTTTGTCATGCCTTTGCCAAGTCTCTTCTTTTAATCCATTACGTTGTCGCGAACGTATATGCGAGTTTAAAAGCGTTGGGTTATATTATGGGTAATTTCTAATGACATGAAAATACAACTTGAAAACATGACTTGAAATATAACATGGAAGTTGACATGTAAGTATGCATAAAAACATAAGCTTGGGAATTTACCTATTAAGTTAGGTCTACCCTTTGGGAATTTACCTATTAAGTTAGGTCTACCCAAATGCTTGAAAACTTGTAACATGTTTTGGGAAACATGATGGACATGACACTTAGATAATATAAGTGTGGCCAACTCGAGGTTGGGTTGAGTTTGCAACGTAAAACTACCCGGAACCGACTGGCCTAACTAGTAGTTGCAAACAATAGGACCCAATGTGAGAAGTTGGTCATGTTGTGCTTGAACCCGAGGTTAGACCAAGTTGTGGTGTAAAGCTACCCGGAACCGACCGGCTTAACTAGTAACCACAACAAAGTCTAATGTGAGAGGTGAAGGTGCATTAAGTAATTAATGCCACATGATAGGGTTAAGTTAATTTGACTAATGACTCTTAACCAAATATGACATGGACAAATGGGTTAAGTAATTTGATTAGGCTAATGATACTTAATAAAACATGACAAGGTTGGGTAGGTTAAGTAACTTGATTTGCCTAATGACACTTAACCATTTTTATATGACTAGTGGATGGGGTTAAGTTAACCAACACTTAATCAATCCAACGCGATAACTTGGTAAGGTTAAGTAAGTTTTCTTAATGACGCTTAACCGAAAAATACGGTTAACGAATGGGGTTAAGATTAGACTCAACTAGTCTAAACATGGAAATCGGATGGGGTTAAGTTAGCCTAGACTTAATTAATCCCACTTGGTAGTTTAATGGGGTTAAGTTAAACACTTAACTAATCTAAACATGATGAATTGATGTGGTTAAGTGACCTATACTTATCCAATCTAACTCGTTAATTTATTGTGGCTAAGTTAAGCAATACTTAACCAATATAACGTGAAAACATGATAAGGCTAAGTCACGAATCGCTTGAATACACTTGACCGATTTGACTAAGTAAATTGATAGGGTCAAGTTAATATATACTTAACCAATCTAGAATGATAATTGGACGAGGTTAAGTCGTGAATTGCTTAATATACTTAACCAACTTGAGCATGGTTTGTAGGGTTAAGCCTTGAACTTGGATACTTAGCCAATTTTGACAGGATTTGTAGACGGGTTAAGTCATGAACTTAAGTGACACTTAATCCATTATGTAAACCCTAGTTCTGAGGATTAGGTGGATAACCGTAGTTAACAAGGATAACGGGAACAATGCTAAGTGGTAAACCTTAGTTGAAGAATAACTAAGTAATGATTCTTAGTCAAGGAAATTTAGACCAGTTCATAGATAGATGAGTAACCTGATACGGTAGGTCATCGTTTAAGTATACGAGTAGGAGCAAGTATCTGATTTAGATAAAGGCTCCAGCGAACTGGGTAACGAAGCAGCGGCTTCGGGGAACGTGAGGATATTCTTGGTATCCCTCTATGAGCTGCCAGGTGATTATACTAGGCTCATGAGAGGTTAAGGTCTGCGTTAGAAGAACCAAGAGTATGCCTTGGTTGCTATACGAGCGACCTAAAGACGGGGATGGATAGGGGATAGTCGACGATACACGGTCGTACCCTAGATAGCATTTCGTCAGGCTACCTACCATCTTTGGTCAAGCGTGTACGTACGGAAAGGCAGAGAACACCCAAAAGACCATAATTGCTATCTAATTATGGTTGCGGTAAGGCTTGGATGTGGGTTGGCCAGTGTTGTGTTCTCATACAGGATTTATCCTGTCTTGTCTTTCACTAGTTGAGGGAGTGGTCTCGTGAGACCATAGCCACGTATAAGAAAAACAGACCTTAGCATCTGCATCGGCAGATAAATCAAAAGCTCCCGACCGAGTCCTGTATTTCTTGATTTGCCCTGTGACAGGACTCGGATGGCACGATGTGATACATGTGCATACAGTCATGGAAAAGCGATTCACGATGAATGCGTGGGAAAAAGGGCGCGGTTGGCGGTTAGCGTAATCCCTAGTGGCCCTAGGTGGTTGAACCCAAACCGAGATACGAAAACGTGCAATAGGTAAGCATAATCCCTAGCAGCCCTAGGTAGCATAAGTCCTAGTTGTACAAACAATAATTCATGTTGGAAGACCCTAGCTAGGTTTAGGGTAACAGTCCAAACCGATCTTAAGGATCATGGAACTATGTTAAAGTAATATAGAATCTCATGGGAAAGCCCGTATGGTCTACGGCAAGGGACTGAACATTTACATGGAATAAAACATACAAGTTGAGTAACCTATATATGCGATATATTAGGTTGACATGGACCATTACACGACTTTTGAGTGAGGGTCATTCTTGGTTAACACATGACACGGTGGGGATACTAGTACGGTAGGTGCAGAGCTAAAATACAGGATAGATATCACGGGGCGTTATACGTGACAGATATCTTGGGGATATTATACTTGATAGAAACCTGACGATGTGATACCTTGTTTTATCTTGACATCGTAATTTATCATGACACCTTAGTTTATCTGAGTTCAGTAGTTCATCCTGTTATTTTGATTTAGCTTATCTATCTTGTTATCATGCTTATGTTCATCTCAGTTTCTCATGTCAGTAAACTTTACTAGTTTTTATGCTAATAGTAGATAGGGCTTACTCAGTCTTTTTGACTGACCCGTTTTGTTTCGCCTCTTTTCTTCCGTTTCCCCCCTAGGTTACAGGGAGGAAATACTGTTGTTTATTTCGGACTTCTTCTGCTTGAAGGTCATCATGGATGGCTTGGACTTTTCTTGGCTAATGGCTACTTTACTGTTTTTACTTGGGGAATAATTTATGAAAATGTCTTTATGCTTCTTTACTATTGCAAGACAGGTTTTGATGTACTCTGATGTAAAAGGCTTTAGACCTTATTTATTCATGTTATGAAAGTTTGATTTTACTTCCGCTATTTTATATGTTCTGTCTTGTGATATTTCTGTGCATGTTTACCAATAATGCCCCTCTAAAGCTAGTGCATTCCTTTGCGAGTGACCCTAGCGGAGGCGGGGTGTTACATAAATTGAATAACGACGCTGTAGTTCGTATTTTGAAATCGTAACTTCAAACGATTGTACCGGGAGATCCGACCGTCGGATTTTCCCAAAACTGGAACCATTGGATTCGTTTTGAAAACTCTTCCTAATGATATAAAATTTGTAAAGATCCAACGGTTAGATTTTCAGATATGTGTAAATCAAATCTGAAGAAAAACAGCACCACGGCCGCGTTATGGCCTGAAGCGTCATTTGAATGAATTGGCTATTTTTAAATAAATAAAAATAGCAATAAATCGTTATAAAATATTATAAACGATATGGGAATAGAAATAAACTGAATTTACCCGATTTATTGGATATTTGATGGTTGAATGTGTTTGGCGTGAAAATTAAATTAAAGAACAGAGTTATTGATGTCGAATAATTTAACCATTGAAATGAATTGATTTGAAATTCTAAATATACGTGAATTATTTGAAAAGGCCGAGTTGATTCTCATTTCAAATAATTGATCGACGATTAAAAGTCGAAGATATGAAGACGGTGCAAGACCGATGATCTTCACGTCGAATGGAGGGGTGCTACTGATGCTTATGATAGGAGTAGCTACCTTGAAGGGGCTGAAGTGGTAGCCGTCCGGACGTACTTGTCGATTGTACGGATGTGCGAGGTATAAGGTGCCTCCGGTTTCGTTCAGACCCAGAATGAACTTGTAAATGGACTGTGTGTCTGACATTGGATTTTGTTCTGGGCTGATTAATCTCTATTAAATATATATCTGTTTGGCAGCGGAGAATTTATTCTCTTGTTTAACGCCCTTCTCTGAGATGTACGAGCTCAGAGGTTATATATCGATAGAAATCAGTCTCGTGGAGTGAATTGCCTGTGTGGCATGCCTAAGTGGAAGATGATCAAGGCTTTTGTTGAAAAGCAGAGCTTTGTGGTTGATGATCAAAGCATGGCTTTGAATAGCTAGCTTTGTGTTTAGCGTTATTTCGCGAGCCTCACACCTCGGTATGAGCCAGAAACTGGAGAGGACATCAGGAAGGACCTGCGTTTCTTTCTAGCTAGGAGTGGTATTTTGGGTTTGACACGCCCGGGCATTTTACTTGTGTGGATGATGGATAGCGAGGCGCCTCAGTTAGATCGGTCTCTTCGGAGTCGACGTGTGGTCGGATATGACCAGTTTATACCTTATAGGGTAGGGAAACGCAGTGTTCAGGATTTTAATCCACATTGAGTGGACCGGCCCTGACGATCCAAGGCCTGACTGAGCCCTTGCCTGAGGCTCGGGCTAGAGAGTCTCAAATTCGGTAAGGACTATCTTTTGCCTTGGTTCGTGACGGAAATCCAATTTCCAAATACAACACCGTGCGGTTTTGATTGTATACCTATATATGGCGACATGATATATGGTACCCATGCCGTCTATGATTGATATTTATGATTGAAATTGTTTTCGAAACATATATACACTAGCAATAATATCAAATGATTTGTTTTGCTCGTATCAAGCATATTTTGGCCATTACAAGGTAAAACTCTATCTTCCGGTTTGTGTTGCATTGTGTGATGGGAACTGAGTCTTACAATGGCTTCATTTTTATGAAAAGCATTGCGATGTTTAAAAGATTTACTTGTTTTTAAAACACTGGCAATCCAATGGAGTAAACCCATTCTGAGTTAGCGGCATGGTCCTGTGATTGGCCATATTGAAAAATATGTTAAGTAGATTTCTCGCACCAGTCCCATGACTGACTCGTAGTTTGTTTCACTTGCAAACTCGGGTGCCCCTTTTTCTACACGGGCAGCCTTGTATTCAGGTTTTAGGAGGCTCTTTCTGGATAGCTGGAGCTGAAGATGGATTCTATCATTTATTCTTTTTATGCTGTTCAGATCCTATTGTACATATTATGTTTTGATTCCGCTGTAGACATTTATGTAAAGCTGAACTGTATTTTGTACTAAGTATGATCCTGTATACTGTGTAACTCTGAAGTTTATATTTATCCAGTGTATTTTATTGTACATTATCTGGTGTATTTATTTATTTCTGTTCTGCTATTATCTGTTTATGTGTTATATTCCAAAGATTACCCTTGCCACCGTGGAACGGGGTTTGGGGTGGTCTCAACGTGGTATCAGGGTGGTAAAGGCCCATTGGTTGGGGTGGTAAATGCCCATTATTAGCATTCTATTTCTGTACCTTCTGTCTCAATTGGTGTGGTAAAGGCCCATTACTAGCATTCTATTTCTGTAGAGATTATTCTGTTTCCGTTTCTGTTTCAATTTAGACATTTGGATAACACCTAATCCTATTATACTAAGTATTAGTGCAGAGAAGTAAGATATATGTAAGAAGCATATCTTGGTCTATATCATTCTGTTTCTTCTGTTTAACTTAAGCATACCTGCTACTCCTGTTGCTATAATCTCTCATCCAGCTTTATTTACATGTCATGATACTACTATCTGTTTATATGCCGAAAGTTACTGGACTCACCAGACTTTATGTCTGACCTCGTTTGTTTTCGCCTCTTTTTCTTTCCGTCCCCCCCCCCCCCCAAGGTGCTCAGGGTGGAAACATAGGAGCTTGATTCATATTCTCTCTACTTGAAGTGCTTGAAGTATTGCTTGGCTTTGACTCTACCTTCTTATGGCAGTTTATGTTGGGGATTATGGTTTTAAAATTATGCATTCTGAAGGATTTTGGTATAAGACTGATACTTGTGTACTTGGGTTTTGGTATTGTAATTTTGAAGGATGTAATCAAACTTATTTCTGCTTCTACTGTAATAAACTTATAAATTTTTCAAGTACTACTTTACGTATCTGTTTTGTAATATTCTGTTCTGTTTACTTATAATGCTTTATGGAAGTTAATGCATTCCCTTTGTGAATGACATTAACGGACATGGGGTGTTTCACTTGGTATCAGAGCGAGGTTACCAGATTAGATAAAAGTTTTTGAAAACTATTTTCAAAAAATGGTTTAAAAGGAAGTATTTTCGAAAGGAAAGTTTATTTTGAAAAACATAATCCCCAAAAGCAATATATCTTTCTTTCGATTCTTTGTTTTGAGTTCCTTCCTCTTTCCCTTTTGAATCTCTTCCTCCGCGTATAGATGCTTTTTCTAAGATGTTTAAGGACTTCCGTGCGAAAAACCACTTCATGGGACTGATACGTTTGTCGAGGCTAAAAGTTGGCTCAACGAAGTGGAGGACTTGTTGGTACCGTTGAGATGGACGATGGGAGGAAGGTTCAACCAGCTATTTGGTTAAAGAAGGATGAAAATTCTTAAGATAAGAAGGAGAAAAAGTGCTTTACTTGTGGAAGCTTGACTCATCTGAACAAGGATTGCGGAAAGAGGAAGGGCACTTGCTTCAACTGTGGTAAGATGGGACACTTCACTAGGGACTGCCCGAAGAAACGAGGGCAAGGGCAGAGGACAGGACCTACTTATGAAGAGCAGGTGAATGCTCTCGTGGATGGTGGATAGGATAGAGATAGGAAAAAATTTCTGTGTAAGGTTTAAATTTCCTTATCTGATTATTGAGTTAAAACTCTTTTTGATTCTGGCATTTTGATTCTATAATTGAGACTCTGCACTTTAATACTGGTCTTGTTTTTTATCCCGCTATAGTCTCAAACCCCATAAGGGTTACGACTCATCTGTTTGTGGTAGGTTTGGGTTTGAGGGTATCTGTGTTGGACGTTAAGTTGACTATGATGCATACATTCTGGGTTTTGTGGGATATGGTGGGGTTTTATCATGCTTAGTTTCCTAAGAATCATTTGATAATCTGATCTATACCAGTAGTCTGTAAGTATCTGGATATTTCTGAAAAGGATAGGGGTTTTTACTCGAAGCATGAAGTAGATTTCCAGTTTTGACATTGTTTAATGGGAGTAATTCTTTGAGTGTCAATCTGATGTTTATTTTGGTCTTCGGGGTTGATACTTAGAGATTTATTCTCTTAACTGATGTCTAATCGAAATAGAACTTTTATTTTAATTGTACTTGCTTCTACCACTCGGTTGTATCCTATCGATCGAGTCTTCGACCTTTAGGTAGAAACTAATGGATGTAAACATGTGTTTGAGACATGTTATGTTTGATGGTTGCAAGTGGATGCAAGTGGTTGCTAGTGGTTTCTCGTGGATGCATATACACACACTAGGCACTAGATCGGCTCAAAAGCACTCTCATACTGCATATGGATGTATGCGCATTTTTCAATTTTTGTGGATGCAAAATGATTGATTCATCACATGGATGTTGCATTTGGATGAATGGTTATGCACTCATATAGAAATGATGTGTATCAAATAGGATTTCTTGCATACATAATTGGACTCATGGCACTAACATAATTCGCATTGAGGAGGTCAACTGGATCAGTAGACCGCCCGATCTTTGCATTAGATAAGAGACATATACACACACTTTTGCATATGTTCATACAACATTAGAAGTTTCTAAGGACAATGGATGCTCGTGGATGATGGTTGAGTAGATGGGTGATTGGATGGTAGGACACATTCTTCTTAACTTGAAGATTTCGGGGACGAAATCCTTTAAGGAGGGGCGAATGTAAAACCCCGTATTTTCTGTGGACATAAAAGTAACAAAACAAAGTATACTTAATTTTTAAAAGAAAAATTAAGGAAAACAAGTTACGCCATTGCGTTCATCTCGGAATTCTTCTTGAGATAGAGTCTGAGTTTGCATAAATCGAACTCTGTATGAAGAAGTTATGACCCTCAGAAATTTTAGGAATTTAAATAAACTAAAACAGTTCAGATTTAAGTTTGAAATTCAAATCACACACCCGGGCTGGGCGGAAAATTTCCCGCCTAGGACCCAGGTCGACCAGGGGGTCGACCTTCCCCTATTTCCAGATCCGAGGATTGGTTCATTTTTCTGCATTTGGACGCCCGTTCTGACCAGATTCGTTGATCCCTGTGATATTTAAACACCCCCAAACCCCTCTTTCTCTCCACACCAAACCATTGTAACGCTATGCTGCCTCAATTCTAATTAAAATAAATCAATGGCGTCTCTACTCTACTGAAACCTAAGCTAGAACTAGTGCTTCTTCTTCTTCCAATCTGAATAGGATTAAAAGAGAACAACTACAACCCTTTTTCTTTTAGAATCCAACCAAGGTGAGTAAAGTTATTTTCAGATATGAAATTTAATTATGATCTTGACATGGGTATAAATCTGAATTTGAGGTTATGCATATCAGATCTGTTTTTCTGTGTAGATCTGTCTTGTTAATATTATAGTAACTATTCTATATCTCTTCCTTTCTTCTATTCTATAGCCAGGCTACCACGAGCCTGAGCCAAATCTCATAAGAGATTGACGCACGAACGCTAAAATTGGGAAAAATAGTGAATGATGCATAACTGGACATGACTGATTTGTGACCGATTTGAGAAAAGAACATATGTTGTAATTTAAGATCTGGATATGGGCAAACTATATATGATAGTCTGTGATATGGAAGAAGGAGAATTATTGTGCATATGACTTGGGCGCAAAGATCTATATTATAATAGGATAATTATTAAATGTGAATACGCCTAAATGGGGATTTTGGATATTAGGCATACGCTGAAATCAAAGGCTATAATTTGGCATAATTCGAATTGTATATCATGATTTGGGTTTTCAGAGAATATTTTGTACTGTGTAAATTTAACTAAAATTTGGGGCATATGTTATATTGTGAATTTTGACCATAATATGGGCATGTAAAATTATGCTTAATTTTATGATTAGGCGAGGTATGTCAATGGAATCTTATGGTATGATTATATCTGTTAAATTGCCTAATCCGCTGAATCTGTTGAAAATGAATACGGTAATTTGGGATATGAAAATCGGTAGGCTCGATCTAAAATTGAGCAAAACAAGTTAATAGAACTTTGAATAATATGTTGTAACTTGTAAAGAAGTTTAATTAGTTGAATTTGCATAATTAGTCTGATATTGGCATAATCTGTGAATGAATACTTTAGCTAAGAATAAGAATGCTGAAACGCGAGGTTAGACTCTGCTTGCGGTAGAAGCCTGCCCGTACCCAACCGGCTTAACCAGCAACCGCAAACTGTCAGTCTAATGTGAGAGGACGTAGGCATAGCTAAAAGATGCTTAGACACGAGGTTAGGTCTGGCTTGTGGCAGAAGTCTGCCCGGAACCGCCCGGCACATCCAACGGCCACAAGCTACCGACCTAATGTAAGAGGTCTGTGCATTAGTAAATATTTAATGCAAATCTAGGATAAATATGATGCCTAAAACGTGTAGGGTGGATAAGGTTAAATCAACTGGGCGGATGAATCTAATAAACCGGTTTCGTAAATCTATAGGCCCAATACAAGATTAGGTGAAACAATCTGTAAGTCTGTTAATCTGTATATCTGATCCGTTAGTCTGAAAACTTGTTAACCTGTATGTCTGATCTGAGAACTAGTTAATCTGAACTTTGTACATCTGAAATCTGTAAGCAAGTTAACCTTAAATCTGTTAGTCTGGGGACACAAGGTTAGGAGGGGAAATTACTTGTGTCATATGTTGTGTGGGACCCATATTAGTCAGTAACGCCTTTCTGGTGTCAAAACTATGACCCAACACTAGGAGGGGTCCGGGGCACGCTTACTGAACTAATTGTAAGAGGTTCACTCTAATAATGGCGAGGGGTGTTGATGGCGCATTCCAACCGGGTCATGTGCGTGCATGGATCTAGTTTGCTCTGAGGATGTAAGACACCGTGACATCTGTAAATAGGTCTGTGTCTATAGATTGCCACTTTAGGGAATGATACACCCTTCTGTGGGGCCGACACAGGGTATTTATGTATCAGGGAGCCGATCGCTTGGGGTAGAATTTAGGGTGCACCTAGTTCTGTCTGTTTCTATTGGTGTGCCTTCTGTCTCTGTTGGGGTGGTAAAGGCCCATTAGTTGGGGTGGTAAAGGCCCATTAGTTGGGGTGGTAAAGGCCCATTATTAGCATTCTGTTTCTGTACCTTCTGTCTCTGATGGGGTGGTAAAGGCCCATAAGTTAAGGTGGTAAAGGCCCGTTATTAGCATTCTGTTTCTGTACATTGTCTCTGTTGGGGTGGTAAAGGCCCATTAGTTAGGGTGGTAAAGGCTCATTATTAGCATTCTGTTTCTGTACCTTCTGTTTTTGTTGGGGGTGGTAAAGGCCCATTAGTTGGGGTGGTAAAGGCCCATTATTAGCATTCTGTTTATGTAACTTCTATCTCAGTTGGGGTGGTAAGGCCCATTACTAGCATTCTGTTTCTATAGAGATTATTCTGTTTCCGTTTCTGTTTCTGTTTCAGTTTAGACATTTGGATAACACCTAATCCTGTTATACTAAGTATTAGTGCAGAGAAGTAAGATATATGTAAGAAGCATATCTTGGTATATATCATTCTGTTTCTTCTGTTTATCTTAAGCATACCTGCTACTCTTGTTGCTGTAATCTCTCATCCAGCTTTATTTACATGTCATGATACTACTATCTGTTTATATACTGAAAGTTACTGGACTCGCCAGACTTTATGTATGACCTCGTTTGTTTTCGCCTTTTTTTTTTCTTTTCGTCCCCCCCCCCCAAGGTGCTCAGGGTGGAAATATAGGAGCTTGATTCATATTCTCTCTTCTTGAAGTGCTTGAAGTATTGCTTGGCTTTGACTCTACCTTCTTATGGCAGTTTATGTTGGGGATTATGGTTTTAAAATTATGCATTCTGAAGGATTTTGGTATAAGACTGATACTTGTGTACTTGGGTTTAGGTATTGTAATTTTGAAGGATGTAACCAAACTTATTTCTGTTTTTGCTGTAATAAAGTTATAAATTTTTCAAGTACTACTTTACGTATCCGTCTTGTAATATTCTGTTATGTTTACTTATAATGCTTCATGGAAGTTAATGCATTCCCTTTGTGAGTGACATTAACGGATATAGGGTGTTTCAATACATAAGTCCATATTACTTGCCAAAAACTTAAGTATCGAAAACCTAGATCTTTAGTAGAAAGAAATTAGAGGGTGAGAAAAAAATATTAGAATAGAAGAATAAGAAGATCAGAGTCTCACAGTGGAACGAATAAAATATATCAAAACTCTTTATACAAAGACAATTGTATATATTACTACATCAGGGTACACAAATATTTCAATACAACACACACAACGAAATAACTTATTACTAGTAATTACGGATTTACATCTCGTCTCCAGCTCCTTTTCTGAAAATCCAAGCGCAACCTAACATGATAATATACTCGTTCTTACCCGAGCACATTTGAAGAAAACTAAAATTCACCCGGATCAATTTGGAATACTTTCAGTAATAAATTCACAACATAGCCAACTTGTTTAACTTCAGAAAATATTTTTAAAAGAAAAGGATAATCGTAAGAACCAGTTGATACATAAACACGGACGGTTTTACCTTATGATAACCCAAAATATTTTGATATATCAAAATATCCGGTGATATTATAATAATGTCTATCAAACCACAAATAAAAAGTCATCTAGCAGAACTCTTGCATCTCACGCTCTATATATATAAATATAATACAAAATCAAAAACCGCACGACGCTTATTGGAGATTGGATTCCAACATGAAAAGGTTTGGGACCACTTCTGAAGGTGTACCTCTAGAGGGAAATACGCCAGGGTTCAACCAGAACATCTTGTAACCCGACCACACATGACCGATAATTCATTTAGCTTGAGTGTACCGAATATATTGTCACCACGGTTGGCAGCGACCAAAACCGTATTCCTAAAGATATAGAAACGACAATAGAAGAACAAATGAAATTTCTCTAGATCAGCGACAATATACCCTACTTGGGAATGACTCACTTTGCCATGCTGCCTACCCGATTTTTATCATTTTCCAGTTGATGAGGCTTGAGCTTACGATTTGTCGTTTTGAGAACATCTCATAACTTTGAAAGCCAGATCCTCAGATCCATCAAACCACTAATTGACGTACACAAATATACTCCGGGTGTTAAGTAAGAGAACTTCTGTAACAACCCGTATTTTCAATAACCTGTAATAACATAAATCGAGGCAGAATTTAATTCTAAAATGGGAATCAAGGGAAACGGGCTATGCCATTGTGTTCGTCTCGGAAAAATACGCGAAATAGAGTCCGAGTTTTCGAAAATCGGAGTCCGTATGACCAAGATATGGCCTCGCGAAGTTTCACGAAAATTCCCAAATTAAAGTATACTTAATTAAGTGAAATGGGTTGTGTAGATATATATATATATATATATAATTGAAAATTTAATAAATAAATATGCAAAAATGCTCAAAACAGCGAATTGGGAGAGGGGAATAACCGAACCGGCCGATTTTTGAAGTCGACCCGAGCCCGCTGGGTCGACTAGGGGTTAATCCAGGGTGTTTGGCTGTCAACCCGTGGGCCGATTCGCTCAAGTGCAGATTTTGCATTTGAATGGTTCTCATGGTCCATCTTTAATCTAAAGGCCCTAGATGGTTCCTACACTTGACTTCTTCCCCAAGACATGCTTTGATGGCTTGGATTGAATCTAGGGTTAATCCTATGGCCTAAAACACTTGCCTAATCTATAAATAAGACCCTAACCTACCCTAATTCATTCATAATTAAACCTAGTGACTAAACTATGGCAAAATGCTAGCTCTCATGGCCTCCACTAATTTTATGAAGAGGGTTGCATACTAATCACTCTCTAATCAACTTCTAATCCCTTCTTAGCATCTTAATCTTCTTCATTTGGTGTTCAAAGTTGCTAGTTGTGAGTTTCTATCACTTTGATGATCTTTTGGTAAACTAATTAGATGAGATGTGATGAGATTTATGGTTTTGTATGTGGGTTAATGAGCTTTGAATCATATGATATGATGTTAGCATTAATCTTATGTTTATGCATGTTGAGTATGTAAGCTTATGCAAGTTTAATATGATGTATGTTATGTTTGCATGATGCTAAATATGCAAGTTGTGGGCTATGTAATCATATGCATGTTATGCAAGTTCATGGTAATATGCTATGCAAGTTACATGTTTGTTAATATGCAAGTTACATGTTTGTTAATATGCAAGTTACATGTATGTAAATATGCAAGTTACATGTTTCTTTATATGCAAGTTACATGTTTGTTAATATGCGAGTTACATGTATGTAAATATGCAAGTTACATGTTTGTTAATATGCAAGTTACATGTTTGTTAATATGCAAGTTACATGTATGTAAATATGCAAGTTACATGTTTCTTTATATGCAAGTTACATGTTTGTTAATATGCGAGTTACATGTATGTAAATATGCAAGTTACATGTTTATTAATATGCAAGTTCATGATGACACATTATGCAAGTCTATAAGCTAATATGCAAGTTTGTTATGCAAAATGAATATGTAAGTTATGTGACATATTATATGCAAGTTATGTGACATGTTATGCAAGTTCATATGCAAGTTATGTGTTTGTTAATATGCAAGATGGCACCTTTGAAACATGTTCATTCATATGCAAGTTGACACCTTTTATATGTGTTATATCATGAACGAAATTACGTGGGAACGATGGGGTAATTAAATGCATAAGTTAATAAGATTGTGTGAAATTAATATAATTATGCATAACACAAAATAAATAAACATAGTATGGGAATTTGCCTATTTGGTTAGGTGTACCCATACTATGTGTTGGGAATTTACCTATTGAGTTAGGTCTACCCCATGGGAATTTACCTATTAAGTTAGGTCTACCCATGTTAAGAAAACTTGATTAATTAGGGATAATTAATATAAAATTATGAGGGTGATTAATTAGGTGTAATTAATTGACTAAGACACGAGGTTGGACTCAGTTGTAGCGTAAAACTGCCCGGACCCAACCGGCTTAACCAGTTGCTACAAATGTTAGCCCAATGTGAGAGGTCTTAGGCACAAACTAAATACGTAATTAATGTAAAGACACGAGGTTAGACTCTGTTATGACATAAGGCTGCCCGGACCCAACCGGCTTAACCAGCGGTCATAAAAGACAGTCTAATGTGAGAGGTCTTTACAAAGGTTACGTTCTTAATTAATTAATTAAGAAACACTTAACCACATTAGCATGTAGAGGGACATGAGGGGTTAAGTGGGTGCCTCGGGTGGCATGAGAAAATCTAGTGGTTGCCTTGGGTGGCAATAGAAAATACGATTAGAATACTTAACCAAAATAGAACATGTAATTAAAACATGATTAAAGGGTTAAGTGGGATATACTAGAAAAAGGGACAAGCTTAGGTGGGTAGCTTGTGGAGGCCCATTTCAACCAGTAACCCATACGTATCTTTGTGGGCTCGACCCATGTCGAGGACGGGACACGCATACTGGGCTTGACTGTAAGAGGCAAACGGGTTAGCGGTGGCAACGCAAGTCCAACGGGCTTCATATGCGTGAGTGGGCCCGGGCTGGTAGGTAAGTCGTTGTTGCATCGAGTAGATATAAGCCGTGCACCTTTAGTTTCATCAGGTTGCCACATTGGGGAATGATACATCCCACGGTGGGGCCAGCACGGGTATCTACGTTAGGGAGCCGATCGAATGGGAAGTAGTGTGTACACCTAGTGGATTGTAGGGCCCCGTGGCGCCTACTTGGTCACCTAGGGGTACGCAGGTACTAATTAGTAAATTTTATAAGTCCTTGGGTGGGATCAACCTTTAAGTTAGGAACGACTGGTGTGGTGCAGTTTAGTAATTTACCTTAGGGAGGGTAGATGCGTCTTTATCCTTTATCTTCGTTTAGTTGACTGCTTAGGGTAGCCATTCATCCCTATATGTTACCGTATATCAGTTTATGTCTTCTCTGGTTACTTTAACGATTGTATTGTTAAAGTTATAGGACTCGCTCAGACTTATGTCTGACCCTGTTGTTTTTATCTTTTTCCCAACCCTCAGGTCCTACGGTGGATCCTAGCAGTAGTGGAGCTTGATCGGATTGCTGTTCCAGTCTTTAGGAGCTTGGATAGATGTAAAGCTCCAGTTATCCAGTTATCTTTTCTTTTGTTTGGCTATTGTATGAGAGTGGGATTATGTACTTCTTTATTTTGATGGATATTGTACTTGACCTTTATTGTGGTTTTATGATGTAACCAGACATGTTTTACTTCCGCTGTTATGAGATGATGTTTTAAAATTTCAAGTACTATTTATATCTGTCTTGTTGTAATTTTTCTGTTCTATATTCACTAAAATACTCCACCGATGCTATGGCATTCCCTTAGTGAGTGATCATAGCGGGAGTGGGGTGTTACACGTGGTATCAGAGCTTAAGGTTACCAGAACAGATAAAATTTTTGAGAAAAACTACTTTCTAAGAGTATTTTCGAAGAAAGTATTTTTAAAAGCATGTCTTCTAAGAGAAAAAGTTTTTGAAAAAGAAAAGCATAATCCCCAATAGCCATATCTTTATCTTTCGGAATCTCCTTTTTGAATCTTTCCTCTTTCGTTTCAGCATGGCTGAAGATCTTAACATCCCGGAGGGTTTAGTTATACCACTATGGTATAGGAGGTTGCAAGAGGCTAGGGCCGCTGCTGCGGGTCCGGCCAATGCTACTACACCAGAGACAACCGCTCCTCCTCCTCAGCCTAGAGTGGATAATTTTGCTAAGGTTTGCAAGGAGTTCAAGGCTATAGGAGGAAAACCTTTTCTTGGTTCAGAGACTTTCGTAGAGGCTAGAGATTGGCTTAAGGAAGTGGAAGAGTTGCTAGATATCTTTGAAGTGGAAGAGGGAAAGAAAGTCAAGTTGGCGGCTTGGTTAATGAAGGGAGAGGCCTCATTCTGGTGGGAGGTCACTAATGGAGAACGCCCTGTTGACTCTTGGGCAGATTTTAAGCAAAGGTTTGGGGCTAAGTTTCTCTCAAGGGCGGAAGAGAATCTGTTTATGGAGAAGTTCTTGAATTTGAAGCAAGGGAATCTCACGGTGAAAGAATATGTCAACAAATTCAATCAATTAGCAAGGTTTGGCATAGAGTTGGTGAATACACCGGAGAAGAAGGCTTTGAGGTTCGTTAGAGGCTTGAACGAACCATTGCAAGGAATAGCTATGACTCACATTCCTATGGGGGCCACTTTTGAGAAGCTTGTCTACATGGCACTTATGCATGAGGATGATAAGAATTCTAAGGCACCAGAGAAAAA
This sequence comes from Allium sativum, assembly GCA_030737875.1. Taxonomy (NCBI): domain Eukaryota; kingdom Viridiplantae; phylum Streptophyta; class Magnoliopsida; order Asparagales; family Amaryllidaceae; genus Allium; species Allium sativum. The sequence goes on from CM060918.1 coordinate 106,491,713, forward strand.
GGGGGATCAGAAGAAACCGCAACAGCAACAACAAGGCAAGGGCGGAAAAGGCAATGGTGACAAAAAGAAGACGAAGAAGAAGTGCTTCAATTGTGGAACACCAGGACACCTCAGTAAGGATTGTCGCAAAAAGAAGAAGACCGGTTGCTTTCATTGTGGTGAAGCAGGGCATCTTGTGAAAAACTGCCCAAAGAAGGGGCAGAAGACGGGGTCTACCTCAGGAGGCCAGGTGCAAGCTCTTATAGCACCACCTCAGTCAGGGGGGCAAGTTCAGGTTCTCTCAGTTCCACCGATTCAGCAGAGAGGTAGAACTATTTCCGTTGAAAGTCTGGTTTTTCTGTTTGATCATCCAGTTCGTACTTTGTTTGACTCTGGCGCATCGCATTCTTTTATCTCATCATCGTTAGTTGAGTCACTGCACTTAGACACCAGTCTAGTTGATGATCCCTTGGTTGTCTCAAACCCAATTGGGGGCTCCATATATCTGTCTATGATATGTTTGGGTTTGAAGATTTCTATACTTAGCGTTGAGTTTAGATGTGATGCTTTTGTATTGGGCTTCACGGGCTATGGGTTGATCTTGGGCATGGACTGGTTATCCAGTAATGGTGCCGTTCTTGATTGCGAAAGGAGAGTTGTCAGGCTCATGACCCGCTTGGGTAACACTCTCGAGATCTCTTGCAATCCCATGGAATCTGTTTTGCTAAGTTATCTTGAATCGCTCGATGCTTCGGTCGAAAGTTTGTGTTCTGTCAGAGTAGTCCGGGAATATCCGGATGTGTTTGAAGAAGTAAAGGGTTTGCCTCCGAAGCGGGAGATAGATTTCCGAATTTATTTGGTGGATAATGCCAAACCAGTGTCTTTGCCAGTACGCCACATGGCTCCTCGTGAGAGAAGAGAACTTCATAAGCAAGTAGGGGAGTTGCTTGAGAAGGGGTTCATAAGGCGAAGTATATCGGAGTGGGGAGCTCCAGTAGTGTTTGCCACGAAGGCGGATGGGTCCCTCAGACTTTGTGTGGATTATAGGGAACTTAATAAGCTCACGAAGAAGAATAGACACCCATTACCGAGGATAGATGATCTCTTTGATCAGTTGGTTGGCGCGTCAGTATTTTCGCAGATGGACTTAGCTACAGGGTTTCATCAGTTAAGAGTGGCGGAGGACAGTATAGAGAAGACTGCTTTCCGGACTCCGGATGGTTTTTATGAGTGGCTAGTGATGCCATTTGGGTTGACAAACGCCCCCGCATACTTTGTTGATCTCATGAGTAGAGTGTTCAGAGAGTATCTGAATAAGTTTGTAGTAGTTTTTGTGGATGACATCTTGGTCTTTTCCAAGAATGAAGAAGAGCATGCCTTACATCTCAAGGAAGTGTTGGAGACTCTTCGAGCGCATAGTCTTAAAGCTAAATTCTCTAAATGCCATTTTTGGAGAAGAGAAGTGCGATTCTTAGGGCATGTGGTCTCTAAGGAAGGGATAGCTGTGGATCCCGCAAAGATAGTATCTATCCAGGATTGGAAAGTTCCTAGAAATGCTACCGAGGTAAGAAGTTTCTTGGGGTTGGCAGGATATTATAGGAAGTTCATCAAAGACTTCGCGAAGATATCAGCCCCATTAACCCGCTTGACGAAGAAGAATCTGGTTTTCTCATGGGATGTAGATTGTGATGATGCTTTCCGACGGTTAAAGAGAGCTTTGACCACCGCTCCAGTTTTAGTGCTTCCAGATGGGAGTAAGCCGTTTGTTGTTTATACCGATGCTTGTGGAACAGGATTAGGCGCAGTCTTGATGCAGGAGGGAAGGGTAATAGCCTATGGAGGGAGACAATTGAGAGTGCATGAGAAGAATTACCCTACCCATGATCTAGAGTTGGCCGCGATTGTTTTCGCACTTAAGTCTTGGCGCCATTATCTTCTTGGTGAGAGATTCGAGTTGTTCACCGACCATAAATCATTGAAGTACTTATTCTCTCAGAAGGATTTAAACTTAAGACAGCAAAGGTGGATGGAGTTCTTAGCATCCTATGATTTCGAGATAGCGTATACCCCTGGTAAGGGTAACGTGGTGGCAGACGCCTTAAGTAGAAAAAGGCTATCTTTGAGTCCATTGTTCGTGGAACGACGAAGCTTGGAGTTTCTTTCTTTGTTTGACTTCAGACCTTCTGTTGATTTTGTACCTGGTTTGTTGGCATCCTTGGAGGTTAGACCTACTCTTTTGAGACGGATTGGCGAGGCTCAGCGAGACGACCCACAGTTGGTTGTGTTGGTAGAGAAGCTTATAAGAGGGGAGTCGTCCAGCCATTTGGGTAGATACACCATAGATGATAAGGGATGGTTGCATAGAGACGGTAGACTTTGTGTACCGCAAGATGAGGGTTTGAAGAAGGCTATTTTGGATGATGCACATCGTTCAAGAATGACTATTCATCCCGGTGGAGACAAAATGTACCAAGACATGAAGAGAGTTTTCTTTTGGGCCGGTATGAAGAAGGATGTGGCCGAGTATGTGGCTAGATGCTTAGTGTGCCAACAAGTTAAAGTGGAGCAAAGGAAACCCGGTGGGTTGCTACACCCATTGGAAGTTCCACAGTGGAAGTGGGATAGTGTCTCGATGGATTTCATCGACGGGTTACCGAGATCGAGGAAGGGCAATACGGGAATTTGGGTTGTGGTAGACAGACTTACAAAGAGTGCCCATTTTATACCCGTAAAGAGTAAGAGGACCGCTCCATGGCTTGCTTCAGTCTATGTTAGAGAGATTGTTAGATTGCATGGCGTACCATCCAGCATTGTGAGTGATCGAGATCCTATTTTCACTAGTGAGTTTTGGAGAAGTTTGCAAGAGGCGGTAGGGACTCAGTTGTGTTTGAGCACCGCATATCATCCTCAGACGGACGGTCAGACCGAGAGGGTGAACCGTATCTTAGAAGATCTTTTGAGGCTTTGTATCTTGGATTTTGGAGGTACATGGGAAGAACATCTTCCTTTGGTGGAGTTCGCATATAATAACAGCTTTCAGTCCAGTATTGGTATGGCTCCTTTCGAAGCTCTTTATGGAAGGCCTTGTCGATCTCCTACATGTTGGTGGGAATCTACGGATAAGATCTTGCTTGGGCCGGATATGGTTAGAGAGACTTCAGAGAAGATTGATTTAATTCGAAAAAGGATGAAAGCAGCGCAAGATAGACAGAAATCTTATGCGGATCGGAGAAGGACAGATCTTGAGTTTGAGGTTGGGGACATGGTTTTTGTCAAAGTATCTCCATTGAGAAATGTTGTTCGCTTTGGGTCCGTAGGGAAGTTAGCACCGAGATTTGTTGGGCCGTTTCCTATTAAGGAAAGGATTGGACGGATGGCATATAGGGTGGAGTTGCCCGACAGACTTAGTGGTGTTCATGATGTATTCCATGTATCACATTTGAGGAAGTGCTTACATGAGACCGCGGAGGTGGTAGAGCCGAGCTTGCTTAGAGATGTAGAGGTAGAGCGTGATGCGACGATTCGACGAGCTCCTACTCGCATCCTTGGGTCAGAAACTAGGAAGTTGAGGAACAGAGAAGTTCAGCTAGTTAAAGTGCAATGGGGAGATGACGAAAGCAATGCTACTTGGGAGACGGAAGCAAAGATGCGTTCTTTGTATCCATTTCTTTTTGAAAGTATGTCTTTTAACTTCTCCTTTATTGCTTGTCTAGTACTTATCTTATCTTTAGTATATCCTCTCGCTAATACCTATGACCTTTAGATAGGGTAAAACCTATGGTTGAGACATGTGTTTGAAACATGATATGGTTGATGGATGCATATGGATGCAATTGTTTGCTAGTGGTTGCTCGTGGATGCATATACACACACATTAGGCACTAGATCGGCTCAGTCACTTCATGTTGCATATTGCATAAATGGATGTGGTAGTTAGATTGATGGATGTATCATGGCTGTGTTATCATATGGATGATGCATTTTTGTGTATGGTTGTGCACGCATGTAGAAATTTGTATGTGTCAATAGGGTTTCGCATACATATTGGATGCATGGCACTATCATGGTTTGCATTAAGGAGGTTTACTGTATCAGTAACCGCCTGATTTTCGCATTAGGTAAGTACATATACACACACTTTTGCATATATCCATCCAGCATTTAGAATCTTGTAAGGACAATGATAGCTCGTGGATGATGCTTTGAGTAGATGGATGATTGGATGGTAGGATACGTTCTTCCTAACTTGAAGATTTCGGGGACGAAATCCTTTAAGGAGGGGAGAATGTAACAACCCGTATTTTCAATAACCTGTAATAACATAAATCGAGGCAGAATTTAATTCTAAAATGGGAATCAAGGGAAACGGGCTATGCCATTGTGTTCGTCTCGGAAAAATACGCGAAATAGAGTCCGAGTTTTCGAAAATCGGAGTCCGTATGACCAAGATATGGCCTCGCGAAGTTTCACGAAAATTCCCAAATTAAAGTATACTTAATTAAGTGAAATGGGTTGTGTAGATATATATATATATATATATTGATATATATATATATATATAATTGAAAATTTAATAAATAAATATGCAAAAATGCTCAAAACAGCGAATTGGGAGAGGGGAATAACCGAACCGGCCGATTTTTGAAGTCGACCCGAGCCCGCTGGGTCGACTAGGGGTTAATCCAGGGTGTTTGGCTGTCAACCCGTGGGCCGATTCGCTCAAGTGCAGATTTTGCATTTGAATGGTTCTCATGGTCCATCTTTAATCTAAAGGCCCTAGATGGTTCCTACACTTGACTTCTTCCCCAAGACATGCTTTGATGGCTTGGATTGAATCTAGGGTTAATCCTATGGCCTAAAACACTTGCCTAATCTATAAATAAGACCCTAACCTACCCTAATTCATTCATAATTAAACCTAGTGACTAAACTATGGCAAAATGCTAGCTCTCATGGCCTCCACTAATTTTATGAAGAGGGTTGCATACTAATCACTCTCTAATCAACTTCTAATCCCTTCTTAGCATCTTAATCTTCTTCATTTGGTGTTCAAAGTTGCTAGTTGTGAGTTTCTATCACTTTGATGATCTTTTGGTAAACTAATTAGATGAGATGTGATGAGATTTATGGTTTTGTATGTGGGTTAATGAGCTTTGAATCATATGATATGATGTTAGCATTAATCTTATGTTTATGCATGTTGAGTATGTAAGCTTATGCAAGTTTAATATGATGTATGTTATGTTTGCATGATGCTAAATATGCAAGTTGTGGGCTATGTAATCATATGCATGTTATGCAAGTTCATGGTAATATGCTATGCAAGTTACATGTTTGTTAATATGCAAGTTACATGTTTGTTAATATGCAAGTTACATGTATGTAAATATGCAAGTTACATGTTTCTTTATATGCAAGTTACATGTTTGTTAATATGCGAGTTACATGTATGTAAATATGCAAGTTACATGTTTGTTAATATGCAAGTTACATGTTTGTTAATATGCAAGTTACATGTATGTAAATATGCAAGTTACATGTTTCTTTATATGCAAGTTACATGTTTGTTAATATGCGAGTTACATGTATGTAAATATGCAAGTTACATGTTTATTAATATGCAAGTTCATGATGACACATTATGCAAGTCTATAAGCTAATATGCAAGTTTGTTATGCAAAATGAATATGTAAGTTATGTGACATATTATATGCAAGTTATGTGACATGTTATGCAAGTTCATATGCAAGTTATGTGTTTGTTAATATGCAAGATGGCACCTTTGAAACATGTTCATTCATATGCAAGTTGACACCTTTTATATGTGTTATATCATGAACGAAATTACGTGGGAACGATGGGGTAATTAAATGCATAAGTTAATAAGATTGTGTGAAATTAATATAATTATGCATAACACAAAATAAATAAACATAGTATGGGAATTTGCCTATTTGGTTAGGTGTACCCATACTATGTGTTGGGAATTTACCTATTGAGTTAGGTCTACCCCATGGGAATTTACCTATTAAGTTAGGTCTACCCATGTTAAGAAAACTTGATTAATTAGGGATAATTAATATAAAATTATGAGGGTGATTAATTAGGTGTAATTAATTGACTAAGACACGAGGTTGGACTCAGTTGTAGCGTAAAACTGCCCGGACCCAACCGGCTTAACCAGTTGCTACAAATGTTAGCCCAATGTGAGAGGTCTTAGGCACAAACTAAATACGTAATTAATGTAAAGACACGAGGTTAGACTCTGTTATGACATAAGGCTGCCCGGACCCAACCGGCTTAACCAGCGGTCATAAAAGACAGTCTAATGTGAGAGGTCTTTACAAAGGTTACGTTCTTAATTAATTAATTAAGAAACACTTAACCACATTAGCATGTAGAGGGACATGAGGGGTTAAGTGGGTGCCTCGGGTGGCATGAGAAAATCTAGTGGTTGCCTTGGGTGGCAATAGAAAATACGATTAGAATACTTAACCAAAATAGAACATGTAATTAAAACATGATTAAAGGGTTAAGTGGGATATACTAGAAAAAGGGACAAGCTTAGGTGGGTAGCTTGTGGAGGCCCATTTCAACCAGTAACCCATACGTATCTTTGTGGGCTCGACCCATGTCGAGGACGGGACACGCATACTGGGCTTGACTGTAAGAGGCAAACGGGTTAGCGGTGGCAACGCAAGTCCAACGGGCTTCATATGCGTGAGTGGGCCCGGGCTGGTAGGTAAGTCGTTGTTGCATCGAGTAGATATAAGCCGTGCACCTTTAGTTTCATCAGGTTGCCACATTGGGGAATGATACATCCCACGGTGGGGCCAGCACGGGTATCTACGTTAGGGAGCCGATCGAATGGGAAGTAGTGTGTACACCTAGTGGATTGTAGGGCCCCGTGGCGCCTACTTGGTCACCTAGGGGTACGCAGGTACTAATTAGTAAATTTTATAAGTCCTTGGGTGGGATCAACCTTTAAGTTAGGAACGACTGGTGTGGTGCAGTTTAGTAATTTACCTTAGGGAGGGTAGATGCGTCTTTATCCTTTATCTTCGTTTAGTTGACTGCTTAGGGTAGCCATTCATCCCTATATGTTACCGTATATCAGTTTATGTCTTCTCTGGTTACTTTAACGATTGTATTGTTAAAGTTATAGGACTCGCTCAGACTTATGTCTGACCCTGTTGTTTTTATCTTTTTCCCAACCCTCAGGTCCTACGGTGGATCCTAGCAGTAGTGGAGCTTGATCGGATTGCTGTTCCAGTCTTTAGGAGCTTGGATAGATGTAAAGCTCCAGTTATCCAGTTATCTTTTCTTTTGTTTGGCTATTGTATGAGAGTGGGATTATGTACTTCTTTATTTTGATGGATATTGTACTTGACCTTTATTGTGGTTTTATGATGTAACCAGACATGTTTTACTTCCGCTGTTATGAGATGATGTTTTAAAATTTCAAGTACTATTTATATCTGTCTTGTTGTAATTTTTCTGTTCTATATTCACTAAAATACTCCACCGATGCTATGGCATTCCCTTAGTGAGTGATCATAGCGGGAGTGGGGTGTTACAACTTCTCAGCCACTAAACTTGGTATATTTGTAAAAATCAATGTACGTGATCATCAAGAAATACTGTGTCAGACATTCGTCCATGCTAGTAATCTAGGAACTTGATGAACCGAAGGCACACTCCTACCGCATCCTATATAGGAATCGCCTCGAGGATCAGTAGGGAGTAGCCCCTGTAAAGGCCGAAGATTCCAATCACGATAGAATCACAAGTCATAATAACCCTGGGAGCTAACCAGAGAAATTTAACGAGTAGTTCTTCCGCTTATGAAGATAAACGGTCTTTTATGCTCCATCTTTATAAGCCTGCAAGTTAGTCATGAACTCATAGTTGGTCCGAAGTGGTTTTTGGTCTAGTTCTCATCCCGGTCTCTTCGAACTAACTCGTCAAAGGTCCAATAATATTGATAGTCGGGGTTTTAACTATCAACTCAAAAGTAGTATTGTCAAGTTTATTGGCAGCTTAAGTACTTTTCATTAAATTTATTTATTTAAATTGTTTTATCGATTCTTAGAAATGGATCACATGTATTTAACATAACAGTTTCCTTATTTTCGTTACTCCGAAAACAGAAATACTTATAAACATAATTACTAAACTCATTTCTTTATTTTTATAATTCAGGAAAACTCTCTTATTTCCTTTACTCTGGAAATATTCATAGATATTTACAAAATCTTCTTAATATTTCTTTTAGGTTACAAATTGATACCATCCCTCGATAATAGTGAGGTTGTTCAAGTTGGGGTATTCTATTTACTTCACAGACCTTGATCAATGACCTTCTTATCTAAAGATAGATACTAGTTCATAACTCAAGACAAACCCTATAAATTCCATTTACCTTTTCATTTTAATTATCATGGTTTTATAAACCATTGTTCGCATTTGAATTTTTCTTTTGATCACAAACGGTTCCATTCTTCTTATAAATTATTATTTGAAAACCACCATCTTAGTTTAAACTTCTTTTATAATTTTATTTCAAAGTAACATATAGACATTAAACACCTTATAAGCTTTGTTTATAAATTTGGATTTAATATAAAACATTTGCCAAATCCCTATTTGTGCTTTCCCTTTTTATTTACCAAATTCTTCTTTCATTCGCAACCATTTTACTTAATCTGATTAAGTAAAAACTCACTAAAATTGTCGCCTTAGCTTCCGATCATTATATATATATATATATATATATATATATATATATATATATATATACACACACACACACACACACACACACACACACACACACACACACACACACACACATATATATATTTGTAAGTTAGATTTTATTAAGAATCCTTATATAATACCTTTCAGTTAAAGCTCATTTCAAGTTTAGATACATCTTACATGATGTTCGTCTAGAAAGATATTCTCTAAAATAATTATTTAACTTCATTGTAAATTAAGAATAGTTAAGGATATTAATATAAAATATAATAATTAATTTCTCCTAAAGGTCATTAAAGAATATTTTATTTCATTGACAATCAATTTTAATTAAAACAGTTGACTCGGTCAACTAATAAGCATTAGTTACCTTATTATCTGATTTTCATTAATTCACCTTTATGAATAACTCAATAAATTTAATAACATCACTTGCTTGTTTTTCCCAAATTAAACAAATGTTTTCAAAATAAAATAAACTTTATAACTTAGATTTCACCAATTTGTCTGATGACAATCAACATTTAAAAAGATGGGTTTTAAGCCACTCGCTGCCAACCACTTAATCAATATTGTCTATTGATTAAAACACAATGATAGTTGAATTAGAATTCAATGATCAACATCCAATCAACAATCAACAACCAATCAGGGTATAATATTATTTAGAAGGAACAATTTTTACATATAAATAAACAAACAACATATAATTTATTTGAGGAATTCAGTTGTATCCCTCCAACCTGTTCTTCCCTGGATCACAATTTTATAACATCATATGATAATAACATATGAAATAATTTCTAATCTAAACACTAAACGACTGAATCATAATTATCGACGAACGTCAATTAATAGCAAGCAATATCAACCGTAGCATCCAATTGTCTAATTAATATTATCAATGGTAAATTTTAATTATATGCATTATACCACATCATAGAATTTCAGAAAAGTGTGAGAGTTAACTCACCATTTTATTTACTGATTGACGGTTCAGGATGATACATATATTTTCAAACAAATGTTTGAAATTATATAAAATTTCATTTATTCAGATCTCACCAAATCATTCGCCAGCGGAGTGCATTGCCATACGAACCCATCGTCTTCCGATTCACTTTGATATGATAACGTATAGAACTATTATTGATATTATAAGTTTAAACTATGATTAACCATTATTATTAATAATAATAATTATTATATTATCAACCAATTAATTTGTTATCGTGGCTTCTTCTTTTTACAAAACGTATCGTTACTTGTAGCTTTCCCAAGCACTGCAGCATTCTTTTCCAAGTAGTCACCGCCATCCCACTCAACAAAACGTCCATCATTCATATATGAATTTCTCACTCATGCTTCATTCCATGCGCTGCATCTTTTTCCGCCCCCATGCTTCATTCCAGGAAGGAAAATAAAGATGCACACATGAGACCCTCCCACCTTCATTGCTTACGCATCCGGTATTCCACCTTCAAACGCAACACCGGCTTCTCCCGGCACTGCCGCCGACGATCCCTTCGATCTGCCTCCACGTTCTTCGGTCGCTGCCATTTCCTTTTCAGAACCACCTCCGTCCCTAAAGGGTCCGAATCACACGCCACTCGAGCACCCAACCTCGCAGTAGCACCACTGGAGCGAACACACTGTGCTCCTTCAAAACTACCATCCCCTTGAAACTCCAGACTTTGTTCCCCACACTGCAGCTTAACCAAGACGGCGCAAACACTCCCATCCCTATCTTTTTTTTCTTCCTTCATTCTTTCATGAAAACACCCACTAGTCACCGTCCATCTTCCCGGCTTCCGCCCACTTCTTCCACTCCTGTCACACAACTCCTCTGACCCTTCACGTTGTTACTCCTGTAGCTCCAAAATTTTGTACTCACTCAACAACTTCCTTTCCGCTAGTGCCATCCTCCCATCACCACTGCAAAAGGGTCGAACCCTTCCCCTTTGTCGCGGTAGCAACTCCTTACGCTGCTACAATACCAAGATCGTGTGAAAATATATGCACCAATCTTCTCCGACTTTGGCCATAGTCCTCCTCTTTAATATTAGCCCGCTCTGCTCATGACGACCACATTCCATAGCTAACGTTCATCGATAAGTCAAGCATCAGGCTACACTCACAAAGATCACCTGACCGTGAATGTATAAACGGCCCGGTTTGCATATGTATTCAGCGTTCTTCATTGTTGTTGAAGAACAGAAATTGAGCTGTTTTTTTTAATATCCTTATATATATATATTTGTATTTTTGAAGAGAAAGGTGCATTTTAACGTGAGAAGAAATGAGGAGAACAAAATTGCTGCTTCAAAAATGAATCAAGAAGAATGAAGCAGATGCAATTTTATAATAGGAGAAAGTTCGGGTGCCAAAAAACAGTAACATGAGATTGATAGAGAAGAAAAGATAAGATAAGGTATGTGTGCTTATATTAAATGAATCAAAGGCTTCCCTTTTGTTTTATTCAGTTGGATGTACACATGAACGGATCTGATTGGCTTGCCACAATTATTGAATTCTAATATAGCGTTGGACATTATACAAAAGAAAGGATTTTCATATATATTTTTTTAGACTTCGCACATGGTTCACAGGCGAGAATTTAAAACTTGAAAATGACATGGTATATGTGTATATATAATTTAGATAAGCACGCTGTCTAGCTTTGTTCAAAGATTGGTTGCGATTAAATTTTGTCAGGGGATAAGATTTGTAATAAAGTCATCGTACAATTCCTTATATAATATAGACCATTCGATCAGTAAGGTACAATAACAAAAGACGACATATCAAAGATATACACCATTGCCACTCATAGCTATATCAAGTATCAAGATTACATGAAACTGTTTATGATGTAGACACATTAAAGATACTAACGTGCAGTTTTTGTGAAGATTTAACCATGTTGAACGGATTTAGAAAAATTTGTTTTGATTTCAACCATCCATGATTTTAGCATCTAACGCGCACTACCATTCAATGTTTTTATTTGGTTGAAACTAAGGTTGTTTCAATAATAGCTTTTTTTATTTAAAATATTCAAAATCATTGAATTCGAGTTATTAAATTCCAAAACAACAATTTAAATAAATTTTAAATGTTCAATTAGACGGTCTGGGCCATTACAAAAGGTGTGTCAGACAGCTATGGACAATCATCAAGGTAAGATAACACAAGAAGAACCTGTCGTGTAACTCACATCGCAAGGAAATATAATAGAACATATACAACAGGCAATAATAGTAAAGTAGAATTGAGCAGAATCTTAAACTCTTTCGTATCATCATGAATTAATATCAGTACATCCAAGGATTACGACATAAGAACATGTACATAGTGCCTCACTACAATCACTCAAAGGAATCATAATTGTGGAAACAATAAGATATGTAAAGTAGAAATAGTACGTAAGCCTCCTGCTGGTCATCGCTCTACAACATCGTCTCATTAAGATCAATCACCTATCACCTGATACCTAGTCTGTCCATCTACAACCTCATGGATGAAAAACCCAATGTAATAAGAGAAAACATAAAACCTTGAGTCAACAAACAGTCTTAATAAGCGATAAAACAACTATCTAACATCATCCACAAAGTATATAAGAATAGGCATATTAGTCAACTAATCTACCAACATCAACAGAGAAGAATCCGAACCCGTCTTCCCTACATCTGACAGTGATAGCCTTTACATCAAATGATTCGAAACAACAGTACATTCATGGCAATCTGTTATCATGCGTAGACCATTCTAATTGATATCGACATCTCCGAAGGCCTAAACCAACATCAGACAAGCACCCAAGAGATATCTCCTTCGACGTCGAATAATCTACACAAGACGATACACGCACAACAATCATTATCCATGACTCTGGCTATCACCGCCAATCCTGCTTTGAAACCATCGTTAATCGTATGAATGATTATATTGTCATGCCATCGGTCGAGGGATACTAGGGACCCTGGTTCTAGCAAAAACTTCATACACCTTTCATTGCTATGCAGCTAGAACTTTCATCGCTACCCAGGTTACTCGACTAATCATCTAGTCTTTTAGGCGTCCCTATTATACTCCTACTTTAAGTCCGCTAGAACCTACGACAACAATAATCCTCAGCCTCCTTAACTATAGTCGTCATCACCGGTGACTCTCCATAAGCTCGAACATCCTTGAGCGACCATTATCCATGAGCTCAAAACACACTTGATTCGTCTGCATATTCGTTGCATTTCATTGATCAATGAACACTTCATATCACTTTGAATATTTCTCCCTGAATTTACTTCAAAGCCACGTCCATTCTCGAACCAAAATAATCATCACTTTTGGTCGACATTCAATCCATAGCATTTCAGCCTTTCCGCTACAAAAAACATACCATAACACTTAAATTTCCATCCATGGTGTTTGTTAAACGTTGAAGTATCTTCTACCCAATCCATAAAAAAACGACCCGACTCATCATGTCTCATAAACGACCTGACTCATCAGGTCTTGAACGACCCAATTCATCAGGTCATAAATGACCCGACTTCATGGATCACGAACGTCCCGACTTCTTCCAAAGAAAAACGACTCATAGCCTTTCAAAGCTCCAACGACCTGCCTTCCACGACCCACCTAACTTCGGACGACCCGACCACAGCGACCCACCCAAGTCTTGGAGTACAAGCCGACGACCCATGCAAAAACAACCCATCAAAAACGACTCGACTTTGATTCTTCAACAAACGCCAATGCTAATGCATGCAATTCATCCAAATAGACTAATTCAATCATTAATACTTCATGAAACATCAAACAACACTTGCACAATAATTTTTCATCATACAATCACATTAAACTCACCAAATCATGATAAAGCAATGAATAAACAAAATAATGGATCTAAACTTGCATAAACATATGAATTAACATAATAATTACCAATTTAAGTTGTTAGATTAGATCCTATGGTGATTTGAATGAAAATATACTTTACTATAATGTAGATCTAGGTGAAAACAACTTGTAAATGATGAAAATAAGGTCAAACAACTCATATACTCGATTGAATCCATGCGAGAGATGCTTATCACTCACCAATTCCTCAAAATAAATTGAAATCACTAAATTCCCAATCCGAACAGTGAAGAATGATCTTCAAACCTATAAATTTGATGTGATCTCCCTTCACTTGATGTAGATCTTCAATCTTCTTTCATAGATCTAGAATTTTAATGGAGCAAAAATGTATTTAATTGAGCAAGGATGATCACAAGCTCAACCAAATGAGAGAATGAAGAAAAGTAAACCTCGCTCCATGCCTCTGACTCCCTATTAATAGCCTTTAATCAGCCCATTAATGTGTCACACCAAATCAGCCCATTAATGACTAACCAAACATGTACAAAAATTGTGCATCACTAAAACAGCGATTCCTCCCAAACCGCTAAACCAAATCTTTAATGTGACCACTCTATAGAATTGGAACATCATTTCCTTTCCAATGAAATTCATCCCAGCACCTGATTCGATCTTAATCAAAAGTTATTCCCTATATAAAACTGACAAGGTCAAAATTGTCACAAATAAAATTGTTAAAAATTATGGGCATGTCTCACATCCCTATAACCAACATATCAAAATATGATAATGATCCGACTCTCAGGGAATAAAATAAAAATATTTTATGATCCTCCGATACGTAAAATGAGGGCTGTTACATTCTCCACCCTTTAGGAATTTCGCCCCCGAAATTCCAAACAAATATAAGCAACCAAAACCCTTTTGCATGCTTATCATCCACGAGCAGCCAATTTTACCATCCAAACTAGCTTCCATCAAGCCATGCATACATAGCTTTACCATAGCAGGCAGAATTATAACAACGATAGCATAAGTTATAATGATATAAGGTGATACGACATTAATGGATCATACAGATGAAGAGTTCTGGATGGATCGTATTCATACTCTCTTTTGTCTCCCACATACAATCGTCATCATCCTCACTCTATTGCACTTTGAGTAGCGTAACTGTCTTCCTCCTAAGATATTTCGTGTCATTCTCACAACACGAAGCGGCTTACGAGGTTTCGTAGCTCAGGTCTCGACTTTTAGGTCTTTGTACTGCTATGGAAATACCACCCCATTCGAATCATGGACACACTTCCATAGAAACAACACATGAAAAACACTGTGCATAATCGAAAACTTCTCAAGTAACTCCAATCTATATGCGAGCTTTCCAATCCGCTCGACTATCAGAAACGGTCCAACGAATTGTAGGGTCAACTTTCCTTTGCTTCCGAACAGAACAACATTCTTTGATGGCGAAATCTTTACAAAAACCAAATTGCCAACTTCGAATTCCAAATCCTTTCGACACTTATCAGCATAACTTTTCTGGCGACCTTGGGTTGCCTTCATTCGTTGCCGCACGATCTCGATACAAACCGATGTCTCTCTAATCATCTCTGGCCAAAGTACCAACTTATCTCCAGTCTCTAAGCAACAAGCCGGAGAATTACATGGTCTTCCATTCAACGCCTCATATGGTGCCATCCCAATGCTCAACTGGTAACTGTTATTATAAGCAAACTCAACTAAATGTAGATGATTTCCCCATGGTCCCCCAAAATCCAATGCACAAGCTCTTAGGAGATCATTTAAAACTCGCTTAACCATCTCGGTTTGACCATCAGTTTGGAGATGATAAGTCGTACTCAAACAAAACTCAGTTTCCAAAGTTTCTTGCAGACTCTCCAAAATCCACTTGTGAATAATGGATCTCGATCACTGACTATGCTCTTAGAGATACCATGGAATCGAACTATCCATATTATATAAAGCTCAGCCAATTTCGATGATGTCTTAGTCAAACTGACAGGAATAAACCTTGTACTCCTGGTTAAGAGATCCACTATGACCAAAATCCCTTCGTTTCCTGCCTTGGTTCTAGGTAGTCCATCGATATCTGCTCCCACTTCCACATAGGATACTCCAATGGCTGAAGCAATCCACTCAGCTTCTTATGTTCAACTTTCTCTAATTGATAAATCATACACTTGGAAATGATTTTTCCAACATCCCTCTTCATTCCTTCCCAGTAGTAGGCTCGCTTCATGTCCTAATACATCTTATTACCACTAGGATGAATCATCAACTTCGAGTGATGATATTCCCTCAAAACCTCATCTCTTAATTTGTCAATATCAAGAATAACCAGTCGTCCTTTCCTTCGAAGCTAATCCTCTCGATCGACCTCGAATTCCTTATCCTCTAGTTACTTTTGGACAATCTCGACAAGCTTTGCGTCACTCTTTTGGCTCTCGCAAATCCTTTCGATGAGAGTAGGTCTTATCGATAAGCTTGCCAACATTTCAAGTTCCAACTCACACCGTGGTATAAAATCAAATCCTGCCAAGTACTCGAGATATTTTCATTCCGAAACACCGTTCCAAAACTTGCATGTCTTCAACTCAACACATTATCCACTGCATTACCTTTTGCAGGAATATTGGCTATTCCCTAAACATATGATGCCAGAAACTCTAACCATCGTTACTACCGAAGATTCAAATCCTTCTAGGAGAAAAGATACTTCAATGACTTGGGATCGTAGACAATTCGAATTGAACTCCAGCCCTAATAGGTAATGTCTCCCTACCCTCAGAGCAAACACGACTGCTTCTGATTCCAAATCATGAGTTGGATAGCTCCTCCCGTGCGGCTTCAGCGGTCGACTCACATAGGCTACAACTCTATCCCTCGCTACTCTTGGCTGGTGAAATCCCATCGCCAAATCCATCTGAGAAAACACCTTGGCTTCGTAAAGTTGATTAAACATGTCACCTATTCTCGGCAATGGATAATTGTTTTTCTTGGTCACCTTGTTTAGGTCACAATGATCCATACACAACCTCCAAGATCCATCAGCCTTGGTTGCAAACACAACTGGTGCACCCCATTCAGACACACCTCTCCAAATGAATCTTTTTCCCAAAAGGCCGCGTACTTGCACCTCTCACTTTAGCTGTTCCTTAGGTGCCATCTGCCTAAGAGGCATGACGATAGCTTTAGCACCCTCAACCAAATAGATTCAGAACTCAATCCCTCGATGCGGGGACAACCCTTTGACCTCGTCAAAGACATCATCGGACTCACTAGAGATCGGTTCCAATGACAAGTCTTCCTGTGGAATCATAAGAGAATCTAAATAGCTCACGAAGACACAATCTTCGGGCTTACATCGAATCACAACCATTTGCCCTTCCACATTCCTGACTGTCACCTCGAGCTTCTCACAATCCACTTTTTCCATATACCTCTTGAGCCAATTCGTACCCAAAATAATCCCAAACCCAACGAAGTTCAAAACAAAGTAATTAAACACAAAGGAGCAACCATGACTCGACAACACTACACAATGACAAATCATACACAAACTGGATGAACCCCCTACTGGATTAGTCACCACCAATGGTCTACTACAATTCTCGAGTTCCAAATCTAAGCGGTACATAAGCTCATAACCCATGAAAGAATGCGATACTCTAGTATCAACATGTGAACTGAAAACATTTCGAATGGAAAGAGTACCTTGAACGACAATTCTCTTCCCTTTCTCCTCCGTCGTAGGAGCCCTCGAAAAAGATGGAACAACTTCCGAAGCATATGCCTTCACAATTTGCTTTCCCTTCGGTGTTCTGGACAATCCTTCTTGTCATACCTAGGCTTTCCATAGTTGTAGCACTTCTTCTCAGCCTTCGGGTTCCTGCAATCCCTAGAGTAATGACCCGTCTGCTGGAAGTTGTAGCAAATCACTTCAACTTTCTGCTTTTCCTGGCCATCTTTTCCTTTCTGCTATTGCTGCTTCCTCTTTTTGTTATTACCACCATGTTGTGGTTTCTTTTCTTCTTTAGCTGAAACAACAGTTTCTTCCTTGGGAAACAAACTCTCATGCCTTAGAGCTTTCTCGACAATCTTCTCATAAGTGTCATCTAGATGATCCACCAATTGGTTCCCAAGGTATTTGTCCAAGCTCATGACAAACTTCTACTTCTTCTGATACGGAGTCTCTACATATGAACTAGCGTACTTCGACAAAGCTTCGAAGTCAGAAACATACTCCAGCACTGGTCTACCATTCTGCTTAAGCTCTACAAATCTTTTAAATAGAATAAACTTCTGAACGGTAGAGATAAACTTCGTCTCAAACTTAACTTGGAATTGATCTCATGAAATATCATCTTCTGGAGTCTCTAGAGTGACAGAGTTCCACCAATCCATAGCTCTGCCCTGTAGTTGTCTCGATGTAAGCATCCTCTTAGTTGCACCATCAATACCCAAGTCTCTGAAAATCTGAATGCAAGTATCAAGCTACCCTTGTGTATCTTCAGTTGGCTCTATCTCTTTGAAAGACTTTCCTCCTAGAGTACTAAAGTCTTTGCATAGCTTCGCGAAGTCCACAACCCTAGGAACTTGCACCTGAACCCCTACATCTACCGCATTTGTCTCTGGAGTGGGGACCCTTCTCATGATCGCTACCATCATGGCCTCGAACATAGCTGGGTAATCTGGTATACCGCCATTTCCCCATCAAGGAACAGTCCCCTCCCTAGCAGTATGTCTCGTTGTTCGACGACTCATTCTAAATCAGAAAAGTAGAATGATTAGTTCACATATGAGAAAAACTGAAAATGGAGTTCAAGCGCTACTATACTATACACTATATATAGTAAACGTCAATCAAAATCTACAAATATGCCTCTCATACGGAATTACGTCTTTGAACTTTAGTTCAAAATTGATAACCAGAGCTATGATACCAAATGTGACAACCGTCCATAACTCCTACACTTAACAAGAGGAATAGTGCACTGAAAGGTGTGCCAAGCAACTATGGGCGATCATCAAGTAAAGACAATAAAAGCGGAACATGTCGTACAACTCATAGAGCAAGAATAAAATATAATAGAACATATACAACAGACAATAATAGTGAAGCAGAAATGAGCAGAATCTTAAACTCTTTCATATCATCATGAAATAATATCCATACATTCAAGGATTACAACATAAGAGTCTGCACATAGTGCATCATTACAATCACTCAGAGGAATCATAGCAACAGAAATAACAAGATATGTAAAGTAGCAATAGTACATTAGCCTCCTGCTTGTCATTGCTCTGCAACATCGTCTTATCAAGATCAATAACCTGTCACCTAGTCTTCCCATCCACAACATTATGGATGAACAACTCAAGGTAATAAGAGGAAACATATAACCTTGAGTAAGACAACAGTCTTAATGAGCGATAAAACAACTATCTAACATCATCAATAGAGTATACGAGAATTAGCATATTAATCAACTAATCTACCAACATCGAAAAGAGAAGAATCCAGACCTGTCTTCCCCATATCCGACAGTGATAGCCTTTACATCAAACAATTAGAAATAACAGTACATTAATGGCAATCAGTTATCAAGCGTAGACCATTCTAATCGACATCGACATCTCCCAAGCATAAGGCCCGAATGCCTAAACAAACATCAGACAAGCACCCAAGAGATATCTCTCCTTCAACGTCGAATAATCTATACAAGACGATACAAGAAAAACAATCATTATCCATGACTCTGGCTATCACCGCCAATCCTGCTTCAAAACCATCGTTAATCGTAAGACTGGCCATATCGTCATGCCACCAGTCAAGGGATACTGGTAACCCCGGTTCTAGCAAAAACTCCATACACCTTTCATCGCTACGTATCTAGGCCTTACATCGCTACCCAGGGTAATTGACTAATCATCTAGTCTTTTAGGCGTCCCTATTATACTCCAGCTTTGAGTCTACTAGAACCTACGACAATGATAATTCCTCGGCCTCCATAACTCTAGCTGTCATCACCGGCGACTCTCTATAAGCTCGAACATCCTTGAGTACCATTATCCACGAGCTAAAAACAAACTTGAGTCATCTGCATATTTGTTGCATTTCCTTGATCAATGAACATTTCATACCACTTCGAATATTCCTCCCTGAATTCACTTCGAAGCCACGTTCATTCTCGAACCAAAATAACCATCACTTTTTGTCGACATTCAATATATATCACTTCAGCCTTTCCACTATGAAAAACATACCATAGCGCTTAAATTCCCATCCATAGCATTTGTTCAACTCTATAGTATCTTCTTCCTGATCCACAAAAAAAAAATGCCCCAACTCATCAGGTCTCATAAACGACCCGCCTCATCGGGTCATAAACGACCCAACTCATCAGGTCATAAACAACCCGACTTTATGGATCATGAATGACCCAACTTCATGGATCACGAATGACCCGACTTCATCCAAAGAAAAATGACCTGTAGCCTTTCAAAGCTCCAACGACCTACCTTCTACGACCTAACTTCGGACGACCCGACTACAACGACCCGCCCATGTCTTGGAGTACAAGCCAACGACCCATGCAAAAACGACCCATCAAAATTGACCCGACTTTGATTCTTAAACAAATGGCAACGTCAATGCATGAAACTCATCCAAATCGACCAATTCAATCATCAATACTTCATGCAATCATCAAACAATGCTTGCACAATAATTTTTCATCATACAATCATACGAAACTCACTACATCATGATAAAGCAATGAATAAACAAAATAATGGATCTAAACTTGCATAAACATATGAATTAACATAAGAATTACCGATTTAAGTTGCTAGGTTAGATCCTATGGTGATCTGAATGAAAATATACTTACCATGATGTAGATCTAGGTGAAAACAACTTGTAAATAATGAAAATAAGATCAAACAACCCATATACTCGATTGAATCCATGCGAGAGATGCTTATCACTCACCAGTTCCTCTAAATAACTTGAAAGCACTAAATTCCCAATCCAGACAGCGAAGAATGATCTTCAAATCTCTCAATTGATGCGATCTCCCTTCACTTAATGTAGATCTAGCTTTGCTTGATGTAGATCTAAAATATTCTTGCGTAGATCTAGAATTTGAAAGGAGGAAAAATGTATTTGATTGAGCAAGGAGGATCACAAGCTCAACAAAATAAGAGAATAAAGAAAAGTAAACCTCTCTCCATGCCTTTAACCCCCTATTTATAGCCTCTAACCAGCAAATTAATGGGCCACACTAAGTCAACCCATTAATGACTAGCCAAACCTATACAGAAATTGAACAACACTAAAACGACGATTCGTCCCAAACTGCTAGACCAAATCTTTAATGTGATCGCTCTACGGAATTGGAACATCATTCCCTTTCCAATGAAATCGATCCCAACGCCTGATTTGAACCCAGTTAAAAGTTATGCCTTGTACAAAACTGATAGGGTCAAAATGGTCATAAATAAAATTGATAAAAACTATGGACATGTCTCACATCCCCATAACCAACATATCAAAATATGAGAATAATCCAACCCTTAGATAATAAAATAAAAAAAATTTACAATCCTCCAATACGTAAAATGCAGGTTGTTACATAGAGTATATTTTTGGACAAAAATTAGTGATTTGACGGATCTGATGATGTGGCATTCAAGGATAATGGGATGTTATCTAAAATGATAATCATGACCTCAAGCCTCACCAACCGGGAAATAACATAAATCAGGCAGGCAACATGATTATAGGTCATACCCATTAGGGTATATTTGTCACCATCTAGAGAAATTTCATATTTTTTCTTCTTTCATTTCTGTATTTCCCAGGAAATACGATGGCTATGCTGCCATAAGGTGACGATATATTTCATACACTCAAAGTTGAATGAGTGGTCAATCATATGTCGCCGGGTTACAATTTGTTCTTTTTGAACCCTTATGTATTGCTCTCTAGAGGTACACTTTTGGAAGGTGATCCTATACTTTGTCATGTTGGAAATCCAAACTCCAATAAGAGCCATGCAGTTTTTGATTATATACTAAGTATGTACAGCGTGAGCTACAAGCATTTTTCTAGATAGTTATTTATTTGTGAGTTAAACGACGCTATTATAATATCATTGGAATTTTGATATATATATATATATAAGGTATTTTGGGTTATCGTAAAGTAAAAACCGTCTGTGTTTATATGTGGATTGGTCTTGCAATTATCCTTTTCTTTTTATGACTGAAAGTATTCCAGACTAATCCGGGTGAATTTTGCTTTGCTTCAAATGTGATCGGGTCAGACCAATTATATTACAGGCTATGTTTTGATTGTAACTTCAGAAGAGGACCTGGAGTCGAGATGTATATCCATATTTTTTGGTACTAGCTTATTCCGTTGTGTATGGGTTGTATTGAGTTAAACGTGTATTCTGATTGTAAATATATATATAAATTCTTTTTGTGTAACGAGTTTTGATATATTATATTTATTCATTCCACTGTGAGACTCTGATCTTCTTGTTATTCTATTCTAATATTTCTTTTTTCTCTCACCCTCTAACTTCTTTCTATTAACAATCTGACTTTTCGGTATTCGGGTTTTGGCAAGTAATACAGTTTTATGTATTATTGTCAAAATTCGAGCATCGAATTATCCGAGTCGTTACATATTTAGGAACCCATCGAGAAGTATGCAAGGCATATGTAGTGTTACGGGTGTGTCCAAACACACTGCATTCCTATAATGAGGCAACAAATACTCATAAAAAATAGGTTCAACATAAGAGTGCCTAAAATAAAATCACAAGAGTTAAATAAATTCATAAAAACACTTTAATTCATAAAAAAATAATTAAGTTTATAATCATTATTAGAAAAAATAACAATTTTTCAAAAAGTAATTAAGTTATAAAACATTATTAAGTTTATGGGAGGCACAACTCATGGCACATCTACAATGAGGCACCAAATACTCTTCAAAAATAGGTTCAACATGAGAATGTCTAATATAAGGATCCCTAAAAATAAACAAGTTAATAAGAATAGTTCAATTCATAAAAAATAACCATGTTTATAAAAATTATTATGAGAATTACCTAGTTTTTAAAAAGTAATTAAGTTATGAGAAATTAATTATGCTTACAAAAGGAGACAAATATTCTAAAAGACAAATTATCTTAAAATATTATGTAAAAGGACAACTTTGTTTTATTTTCCTTTCAAGGGCAAGCCCAAAATCCCATGGTTTCACACTTCGCATCATTCTATTTTTAGGATTTATTCTCTTTCTCAAATCGATCTCCACTCCTCAAGCCGGAACTGGCTGAGATGAAGAAAATATCGACACCGATGAAATTTGTTTGAAAACATAAACAGCGGAAGAAGTCACTCTCAATCCGATCTAGCAAGAAATGCTCTACCAATAAAATAAAGCGAGAGGGCTCATTGGTCATCTTCCATCTGCCTTACTTAGATAGGGCGGGGCTAGTACGAGACTCTGAACCATGACGGATCTTAGGAAATGGAATGGGATGGGAGGGTGCAATTAATATATTGGGATCAGTTTGATTCTCTTTTCCAACCCTTTCTTTGGAACCAACCTGAAATGCAAACAAGGTGCGTAGCAAGCCCCTTTCATCTTTTTCTTCCATTCAACTCGCACTACCAACTTCATATTCAACTCACTCATCGATACTTTCTTCCACTTCTCTAATTATCATTTTTCCACTATCAATTTACACGCTATTGCAATTTTTTTTTTTTGGTAGAAGATGATAGATCTAATAATATCATTTATGAAAGATTCGATAATGAACAAAATGATAAAATAGTGCAAAAAATGCAATGGTTATCATATTTCGTAGTAAAAACATAAAAAAATTCTAAATAGAGAAAATATAAAGAAAAAAATCTAGCACTATAATGTTACAAAAAATGATGTTAAAAGAAAAATAGCGTATCTAAAAGCAATCCTCATTGAACTCAATAATAAAAAACAAAAATCACTTTTTTCAAAAATGATACTTATAAGTACAAAAATCAATACCTAAAATCTATTACTGAAATTAATAAAAAAAATACTATAGGCTTCGATAATAAATTTTTGATACTAGCCCATTTTAGTAAATATTCGATGGTAAGAAAACACTAATTCAACTCATTTATCATCATATTTAATCTGTAATAAACTCGTTCTTTATAGAATAAAATATCAGAAATAATAATATTATTTTTTATCAAAAATGGTATTTACTATTTGTAAAACTGATATCTAAAATCTGCAACTAAAATTAGCAAAAAATGATACCTACGATCCGTAAAGTTGATACTTATAACCTGCTACTGAAATTAATAAAAAATGATACTCAAATTAATAAAAGAATATTTGGGTTAAGAAATAAACCAATAAAAATAGAAATAAAGGAAAAAGAAGTTAGAATGAGCGAAAATATGAGTAGAGAATGAGGGAAAACCTTGTAATTGATGACTAAGTTCATACTTTAAATTAACTAATGACAATATTTATTTGATGTTTTCTATATAAAAACGTAGATCAACATATATTTGTATCTTAAAAATAATTAAATTAAAAACATAAAAAATGGTAACATTTGTGCATTTAAATAGTTGCAGACATTATACAGGATTAACAAGGCCAAATATTTGATAAACAATAGGACAAAATTTTAAAATAGGCTTGTTTTTAAAACTAATAGCATATTTAAGCTAGTTTTAAAAATACATAGGGGCTTGTTTTGGTATCACTTTTTGTAATGTATGGTTATGAACTAAATAATTAAATTTGTAGTGCATCATACTATATAACACATCAGTTGGTATCATTTTTATGTATATGTAGATATCAGTTTCAAAGTAAAAAAAATCATAGTAATATCAGTTTGTGAGCTATGGTGATCCAAATCCAACGAAAATTTGTAGATGTTCAATCCATATACATCGTATATCCAAAATTTGAGTTTGTTCCGACATTCATAACATTTTCAAAATCTTAGCTCAATTATTCACCATTCAGATATTTATTCGAAGCGTTAAATTTAAACAACAAATATATTATTTTACGAATGTCGGAACATGCTCAAATTTTGGATAGATGATAATCTGTTTGTGGATTGAACATCTACAAATTCTCGTTGAATTTGGATTGTCGTAGCTCACGAACGGATATGGGTGTTGTAAAACAAGGGTGTCCTGGAAGCTCCTCATACATACATACATACATACATACATACATACATATGCATACATACACACATATATATATATATATAATAGGGGGGTTATATGGCACCCTAAATTCATGGCACCCTTTTTGCACCCCATTAAAAACCACTAGTTTATAATTAATTAAGTTCGTGGGGGAAGAGAGAATTAATGGGAGGAGAGAGAAATAGAATTTTGTGGTGAAAATCAAGAGGGCTAAAGGGGTGCTGCACTGTTTGGGGTGCTCTTGATCCTATGTTATATATATATATATATATATATATATATATATATATATATGTGTGTGTGTGTGTGTGTGTGTTCTGCACACAGTTAAAAATATCTTTTAGAGCCACCTATACTTCAAGATGTGATAAAATAATAGTAACCGAATCAATTTAGGTCCTCAATAAAAAAAACTAATTTAAATAATGTTTTAAAGTTTAGAGAGGGTTTCAATAGGAACATATGAATAACATTTGAAAATATCCCCTTACATTGATGTTCGCTTTTTAGACGCATGACTGTACATGCTTAATTACTGATGAACAAACATAGAACGAATGTTCAAGCATGTTCTTCTGAATTGTTCATAGTTTACCCTATGTTTGCTAATTTTGTAAATTTGGTATGTTACTATTGAGCCCACTATTCCAATAACACAAAATATTCTTGATCACCAAGCATATCTACTAGGTGCACATCTAAAGTAAGGTAAACAAATAACAATTTATGTACTAGTGTTTTTTTTTTCATTCACCAGTGATTAAAATATCATATGTGATAGGTTTGATGGACTATACATGATGATTTTTCATATCCATAAATTTTCAAACTTTGTCATAGTTGATACAATATAAAATGTTCAATTGTAGTTTGGATTGGAGTTTGAAGATTACAACCATACAGAATGGCAAATTCCTATCGGATCTGTATAATAGATAAATAGGTTAATTATGTTTTACATAAATCAAATCATACTATAATAACAATAATAATTTAATTAAGTTTATAAAAAATGAAATAAATTTTATAAAATATGAAATAAATTTATAAAAATTAACTAAATGTCATAGAAATAAAATATAACTAAATTTTAATAGTTTAAATTAATTAAGCTTACTAAATTTTTTAAAAATTAACAGACCTATAAAAACTAAATGAGTTTATAAAAATTAACCAAGTGTTGGGAAAATTTAACTAAGTTAACCAAGTTTCATAAAGTTAACAAGTTTAAAATAATTGTAATGATGACAATTAACTAAGTTTATAGTATTAATATTATTATACGATATAATATTAAAATTTAACTAAGTTCAATAAAATTGACTTCAATAATAATAATAATAATTTAACTAAATTTTGTAAATAATGATAAATTAATTTAAGTTTTATATAAATTAACTAAGTTATAGTAGTTGTAATAACAAAAAGGATTAATTGTCAAGAATAATATGAAGTTTAACGTGCCTTCCCATAATAATCCCAAGTTTGGATTATATCTGAATAATCCAAAGTTTGGGATGTCTTCCCATATTAGTCACATTTACTTAATTCTTCCCATATTAATCCGAAGTTTGGGGGGTGTCTTCTCATACTGATCCCAAAATAACACGTCAGTGGGTCATCGAGATCAATATGGGAAGACATCCCCTAAACTTTGGATTATTCAGAAATAATCCAAACTTGGAATTATTATGGGAAGACACGTTAAACTTCGGATTATTCTTGATAATTAATCCTAATAAAAAATATATAATATATTTCATATTGGTGCCAATATTTTTGGATGGTAAGTTTTGCTTTTGGTGCTCGAATATGGACTTCTATCGACAAAAGTTGCACAATAAAATTTACTGACGACTCATTTGTCAGTGTGTATACAATTTGTTATCACATAGAATCCCTAATTAATAGGTGTATTACCATGCATGTGTCATCTAATTCTTATGACGATGAAAATTTGTGAGCAAATTTTCATGGTTATATGCTACTTTTAATTATAGTAATATTGGGATACCCAAATCATCAACACACTACACAAACATGTAATTTTGTAACACTTTTTTCATTTCATTTTTTCATGGCTATTATTGTTGGAAATTTATAACGGTTATTATTGTTATGTTACATTATCACGGTTAGTTCTGTTATAAAGTTTGAGCTTTGTGTGAGTCTTTAAAGCACTAAGTTGTCATTTTATCTTCTTTTCTTACATTTCATGGTTGTCACACTCCCAACTTTTTCCTTAGCTACTTTGAAAAATAAAATCAAATTAGGGGTTCACCTACTGCCACCTCCACCCTTCCGCCTCAAAGTCGATCACTATTTATCATTATCTCGCCTCTACCTCGTTCCAACACCACCTTCCTCGGGTTTGTCTCATTTTTTTAATGTTTAGTTGTTAGTAGTTATTATCATTCCTGCATCACGTTCGCATTTCTTTGATTTGTTTGAGTTGAAATATTTTATGTTTCAAAGCCTAATGATCCTTTCGAGATTATTAGAGTCGGATTTGTTTCGTAATTTTCTGAAATCAATTTTGGCATATTTGAAAGCTTATCTATTTGGGCATAGGAAAGGCTATAATATTGCTATAAAAACACAAACATGTCTTTTTTTACTTTAAACATTTTGTTACGATTATGATTGAATTTAGGATTTTAATGTTGATGTCAAAGGGATTGAACCTGAATCACTATTTGAATAAAATTATCTTCTATTTTTAATTTTGAAATTTACAACACAAATGAAGTCATGAGTTTGAATTCCTACTACAAAAAATAACAAACCAAACTTTTGTTTTCAATTTATTTATACCTGTTAAATTCTCGATATTATTGCATATCAATCATAAAATATCCAAAAAAAATCATGGTTTTCAATTTATACATTCAATAGTTTTTGGTCGAGCTTCAAATTCGAATTCTGCTTTGGGACCTCTGTAATTTTGAGCAGTTCCATAGGTTCCAAAAATTATTGTATTAATCTAGTTTTGAACTTTGAATCTTTTTCAAGAAAAAAATCATTGATAGTTTTGTACCTTTTATTCTATGTAATAGTGAATGCGAGAGCACTATCATGTGCATTTTTTATTTAAATGTGGAAAAGTGGAAAAAGGCTTGAAATCGAGACACAATAGTTTGGAAACAAGATAGTAATTAGCTATCAGTTAATTGTTAGGCTTGTTATACAATCCTAATAGGGTTTCTGGAACACATGGAAACTTTGACCTATTTTAGGAAAAAATGTCTATGTACTTGCCAGTATTTTTTGGGTGTTATCAAATATTCTTAGTTATAAAGGATATCATATATACCTGCAGTATTATCAAAATTCCAAGGAATTAGAATGAAGCTATTAAACTATTAAATTACTTTTGGATAGATTTTTTTTAAGATCTGTCTGATTTATAGTGTCAGTGAAGTCAATGTGAAGGATATTATAAACTATACTGATTCATAAATAATATTATTCTCTATTGAGTTCACATGTTAATAATGTATGTTTGCGGCCTTTTAATTTCTTGTAGCCCTTGCCAATTAGGTCCATCAATTGTTTTCCGTGATGGTTAACCTATTTATTTAGATATAAAATGCATGACTGGCTTCAGTTTGTTGAAATGATTTACTTCCCTGCAGTCACTAAATACATTATAAACTATTTTTTGAGGGATAAAAGCATCTACCTCTACACACTATCGTTATGAATGTATATCTTTTTACATATACATTATCCAATAGAGGATATAGTTTTATATTTATCGTATATAATTTCATAGATTTCTTTGCTTGGTTTTTTTAAATTACCCTTTCAAAATATTGTTCACACATGATCATATTCTGTAGGCTTAATATCTGTACTATCCTAACAGCTGAAAATATGGATCAAAATGCCAAAGCGTATATTCCTATTTTGTAGGATTAGATTAAATCAGGAGCGTATATCATGAATCTTATCACATAAAGCTTGTCGTATGTTAGGTCTGATGATAATGCAGCTGGATCACAAAGCAAGGTTACTGTAGTCCATCTAATTATTATTGATCAAAAGCAAACCACAAATTTTGATTGCAGAGTTCTTTTATAAAGGTGTGTGATAAAAATTTGAATCTGAAAGCTACCCTTTTCAAGTCCACATTGCAAGTTATCAGATATTATCCCCTTGGGAGAATTCTCCCATTCTTTATTGATCGATAGACTACAAAATTATATGTTTGTAAAAGAGGGTTCAATTTTAGGATCATGGAGAGTAAGATGGCATTAAGATGCAATTCGACGACGATGATGCAATATCACTATATTGGTAATCTATGATAAGCAAGCAACTGGGATTAATTTTTCAAGAAGGCAGTTGAGCAGCTATGGAAGCAACATGTCCATAATTCTTTGTAACTAGTTGATATGCATTTGGTAAGTTAAAATTTTTCCAACTTTTAGTTGCTTACTTTATTGGAATTACAATCACAAGTTGACTGGTTTGTTCATAGTTTAGTTAGTTTATTGTGAAAGGTGTCACACTTTGACTTTTATAAAATCTTAAAGGTAGTATCTCCCTAACTTAAAAATACTCATTTAATGATCTTAAGACCAATTTTCTGTGAAATATATGTGCATGTGTTATATAATCAATTTATACTTGGGTGCATCCTCACACATTTGCAACATCAAATCATTTTACTTGAAAGTTTTGTTCTGCAATTGTAACCTTGTGTTAACCATTTTCATGCATGCTCGTTGTTTGTTCTCCTTGCTTCAACATCAGCATATGTCTACCTCAATTGCACTACACACTTTAGCAACTTAGTTATAGTAGTATGCAACTCAGAATTCAATTCTTATTTCAGTTCTTACATGCCCAGGTTGGCAATTCAGCAATATAAGTTAGTTCTAACACTTCAATTGCTTCGACAACTCTTGCTTCAAAGTTTAATTAGCGTCAGACCATTGTAACAATTCACGTCAGTCCATTCTGTTACACTATCACAAGTTCACAATTTAATCCTTTTTCAATTCTCAAGGTAGCGACCATATACGAGCAATAGTCAAACTATATATAGATTATTGCAACTTCATATATCAATTCTCATTTAAAGCTATTGCAGCTCACACTTCAATTAACATTAGCCCATGATAGCAATCCTAATTCATGTCAGGTCCATTAATTGCCACTCTTTGTCCCTCCATAGCTTGAACCTGCATAACCTTCTATGGACTAAACAATTCATGGTGCAATTCAAGCTAGTGCATTTCACCTGCTAGTAACCCTACCTGCAACCGATCATGTACTGTCTTAATTGCTATATGATGTCGCACTATGTCATGTGCGCATATAACCGGTGCCGGCCCAACACTTTCGGTTGCCCTAGACAGAACCAAGGTGAGAACAAAGACAAAACTGATGTACTCCATGCTAGTGCTCCTTGCTTCAACATCAGCATATCTCTACCTCAATTGCGCTACCCGCTTCAGCAACTTAGTTATAGTAGTATGAAAAACAGAACTCAATTCTCATTTCAATTCTAGAATGCCTAGGTTGGAAATTCAGAAATATAAATTAGTTCTCACACTTTAATTGCTTCAGCAACTCTCGCTTCAAAGTTCAATCAGCGTCATACCATCGTAATAATTCAGGCCAGTCCATTCTGCTACATTATCACAACTTCACATTTTAATCCTTTTTCAATTCTCAAGGTAGCGACCATATACCAGCAATAGTCAAACTATATATAGATTATTGCAACTTCATATATCAATTCTCATTTAAAGCTATTGCAGCTAACACTTCAATTAATGTTAGCCCATGATAGCAATCCTAATTCATGTCAGGTCCACTAATTGCCACCCTTTGTCCCTCCATAGCTTGAACCTACATAACCTTCTATGGACTAAAAAATTCATGGTGCAATTCAAGCCAGTGCTTTTCACCTGCTAGTAACCATACCTGCAACCGATCATGTACTGTCTTAATTGCTCTATGATGTCGCACTATGTCATGTGCGCATATAACCAGTGCCGGCCTAACACTTTTGGTTGCCCTAGATAGAACCAGGATGAGAACGAAGACAAAACTGATGTAAAAAATATCTTAAAACATAATTGTTGGATTGAAGAGGAGGAGGATATTGAATTTTAAAGGAGGAAAAACTCGCCGGGATGGGTGTGGACGGTGCATAGATTCGGTGATGATTTCATAGTGAAATTCCATCCCTCTTTGTTGACTGAAACATTTTACTACTCGCTCTTCGACTCGAAGGGAGTAATTAATCTGAAGCGTTGGAGCCCACAAATTGGGAGTATGGTTAAAAAGAGGATTGAAGTCTGGGTTTCGCTTAAAAATATTCCATTAGTGTGTAGAAGTGTTGATTCCCTTAAGTCTGCGTTGGCGGAGGTAGGAGAAGTGATTAGACTCCAGCATGTAGTATGGAACGTAACTGATTTTTCCTCTTTGAAGGCGATGATGTGGATTGATGAGGATTTGGAGCTTCCACCTTCGATTGTAGTTCCGGTTGAGGGTTTTTTCCACAATGTTTCCATTACAAAAGTTGACGGCGAATCTTCTGAGGAAGTAAATAGACAAGAACTTCGTAAAACGGTGTTTGTTAGAGGGGAGAATGGCAAGATGAAAGTGCTGAAGGCTAGAAGTGTTAGTGCCCCCATGGCTTATGTTGGGTTGGGTAGCAATTCTTTTGCACCAATTTCAGTCGAAGGAGAAGGTGATGTTGTGGATCAAAATGTTGTAAAGGATAACGTGGAAGCTCATGGTGTTGAGGTTGATGCTGTTGATGATGGTAATGAAGATGCTGGTAGGGAGGAGAGTGGGTATGATGGCTTGGGGAATATGTTTAGGGACGACAATGATGAGGACTATGATCTTGGGGGGATGATAATGATTATGATCTTGGTGGAGGGAGCAATGCTTTGGCCATCTCAAATTCTGATGAACGCTCTTGTGCAACAAGTAGAAGGAAAGGCAAGAAGCCAGTGGACCCTGGTGTGGTTATCCTAAGGAGAAGTGCTCGTGGCCTTCCTCATCCTTTGGAAGGTAGCGTTTTTATCCCTGCTATCCTTAATTCTTTGTCCCCTGACCAAAAGCATGCTATTGCTAGTAGCTCTAGTTTTTTGTTAAATGATTCTGTTGCTAGTGATATTAAAAGTAAAGAGTTAGATAGGGCTGACACACCCCAATGATGGTCTTAACTTGGAATGTTAGAGGTTTGGGTAATTATGGCAGACGTCTTAGAGTCAAAAACGACCTTAAATCTGTTAAGCCCCACATTGTGTTGCTTCAAGAGACTAAACTTGACAATCCTGATTTTCTTACTTTTAAAACTCTGGGTTGGGGGGTTATTGATGAATGGAGATTTATTCCGGCCGCTGGTAGCGCTGGAGGCTTGTTCACTGGTTGGGATAGTAATTTGTGGAGATTTAAACAAGAGATTTGTCAAACTTATTGCCTGCATGTTGCTTTGGAATGTGTTGCAACTAAGAAGCTTTACTTTTTTTCAAACGTCTATGGTCCAAATTCTAGAAGTGAGAGAAAATTTTTGTGGAGAGAAGTGTTGGAATTTCATAGTTTGATGTACGACCCTTGGGTTATTGGAGGAGACTTTAATGTAATGAGATTTGGCTATGAAAGAAGTAACTCAGGTGCTAATCATTATGGTGACATGGCTGACTTTAGTGAGTTTGTAGGGGTGTGTGAGTTGATTGACCTTCCCCTTGCTAATAGAAAGTTCACTTGGTCCGACGGCAGATCTCCTCCGACGCTTGTGAAACTTGATCGTTTTTTCATTAACGCTCACTTTGAGGATCTTCATCCTTTAACTTCTCAAAAAGGTTTATCTTCGATTATTTCTGACCATTTCCCTGTTGTGTTGGATTCGGGAGACGACATTAGGAAAAAACCTTTTTTTAGTTTGAAAAAATGTGGTGCCTGGAAGATAACTTTGATGATGTGCTATATAATAAATGGTCTGAATTTGGGGTGAATGGCGATGCAGCGAGAGTTCTATGTACTAAACTCAAATTTTTGAGGAAATTTCTTATAAAATGGAATATAGAGGAGTTTGGTCATATCAGAATTAAAAAGGAGAGGATTGAAAAACTGATTCTTGAAATTAATATACTGGACGAAGAGAGAGGACTCGATACTGCTGAAAGAGATTTGCTTCATCAACTAGAGAGAGAACTCAACAAAGTCCTGGATCAAGAAGAGATTTTTTGGAGACAGCGATCCATATCTCAGTGGCTGAAGGAAGGGGATAGAAATACTGCGTATTTTCATAAAGTTGCTAATGGTAGACGTCGCACCAATTTGATACACAGTATTTGGAAAGATGGAGTGGAGATTTGTGAACAACAACTTTTGAGTGATACTTTCACTGAATATTATAAAAGTATCTTTGGTGCTCGCATTGAGAACCGCATTTCTGTTGATTGGCGCAAATTGTACTCTGATGTTGTTGATCTCTCGGACGTTGCAAGTGATTTTTCAGAAGAGGAAATACTGAATGCTTTGAAGGAGATGCCTGGCGACAAAGCACCTGGACCTGATGGTTTTCCTACCTTTTTCTTCAAACGCTATTGGGGCATGTTGAAAGATGATGTAATGCGTTTGTTTGAAGAGTTTCACAAAGGCTCATTAAGGTTAGATTTGATTAGTTATGCTAATGTGGTTTTAATACCCAAAAAGGAAGGTAATGTTTCTGCCGCTGACTTTAGACCGATTAGCCTCCTTAACACTAGTTTCAAACTAATCACGAAGGTGTTGGCCAATAGGCTGAAAACTAAGTTGGATACGTTGATTGATAAGTCCCAAACTGCTTTTATTAAAGGAAGAAACATTCTTGATGATGCTGCGTTGGTTGGTGAAGTGATTTCTCACTGTGATAGATTTGATGTCCCTTGTGCTATTCTCAAGTTGGACTTCGCCAAAGCTTTTGACACAGTTGACTGGCGATTTATGATTGAAGTGCTAAAGGCAAGAGGCTTCCCCACCAAGTGGATTGAATGGATTTCTATGATTCTTTCATCAAGTAGATCTAACATTTGTGTAAATGGAGTTGCTGGCTCTACTATCCACTCCAAGCGTGGTCTGAGACAGGGCAACCCACTCTCCCCTCTTCTTTTTGATTTGGCGGCAGTTGTCTTTTCAAAAATTCTGAAGCTGGGCTGTGCAGATGGGATTCTTAGTGGCTTTGGCAGTGATCACGTGGTTGGGGGCATCAATTCTCTGCAATACACTGATGACACTATCATTTTTAGTAAACCAGACTGTAAATACCTTGCTGCACTTAAATTTATTCTCTATGCTTTTGAAAGCTTATCTGGCTTAAAAATTAACTTTCATAAGAGCAGTGTTTACACGTTGGGTTGTAGTGATGATTTACGCAGGTCATGTGCTGAGATGTTTAATTGCAAGGCTGATATTTTTCCTTTGAACTATCTGGGTATGTGCATCCGCCCCAAGAAATTAATGAAGAAAGACTGGCAGCACTTGATAGAGAAGGTGGACACTAGACTGGCGAGGTGGAAAGGCAACTCATTATCAAGAGCTGGTCGTCTCGTGCTTGTCAATTCTGCTCTGTCGTCAATTCCGTTGTACTGGATGTCCTTCTACCAATTTCCTTGTTGGGTGCTGGAGAAGATTGACGCAATTCGTCGTAATTTTTTCTGGACTGGTACTAAAGAGACGAAGAAACTTAGCTGTTTGATTTCTTGGGATCAAGTTTGCAAGTCTAAAGAGCAAGGGGGACTCGATGTCATTAACTTGAAGACAATGAATCGTGCTTTACTTTGTAAGTGGCTGTGGTTAATGATCTCTGACAAGCACGCTTTATGGAAATAATGGATTATTAGTACATGTTATAATGGCATTTTTAGTTGGAACAATGATTTCTCATTGTGTTCCGTGTTTTGGCGCAATGTTATGGCTCATGCGCAATGGATGAAGCTGGGTACTAAGATTGTGGTGAAGAATGGACACAACACATCATTTTGGTTAGATAGCTGGCTAACTAATGTCCCTTTTTGTGCGGAGTTTCCTGAGCTTTTTGGTATTGCACGCAACAAAAATTTCACTGTTAGAGAGATGTATGATAATGAAGCAGCGGGCTTCAAATGGAGATTGTCTTTTTCGAGGCTGGTGGCTGGTAATGCATATGCTCAGTTATGCAGTTTGTTTGTTTTGCTTGAAGGGGTGATTTTAACTAATGAGAGGGATGAGTTTATTTGGATGTTGGAGGGAGAAAGAAAGCTGTTTAGCGTTCGAAGCATTTACAAGTTGTTCAGCTTTGCTGGGATTAGGAGGTTGGGGTTCGAACATATGTGGCGGTTCAAAGTCCCTGACAAAGTTAAAATTCACATGTGGATTGTGATACATGGTAGATTGAACATGGTTAGCAGAATTCGTCAGAGAGGCGTGTACGTTACGGGTGGCTGTGTATTTTGTGGTTGCGACGACGAGGACTATCATCATCTTTTTTTGGCTTGTGACTTTGCTTTTTACATTTGGACGAAATGTTTGGTTGCGCTTTGCCTTGATTTGCACTGGAGCGACTTCATTGCTGACCAATTTGATTTTTGGCACAACATTTACCCGACCTTGCATGCTTCTCATGATAGTTTTCTTTTTGCCTTGTTGAAATTTGCTTACATTTGGTTGCTTTGGCATGAACGCAATTCCAGAAAATTTAACCACAAATTGAAAGCCCCTAACAGTATCATTTACTCTATTCTCAATTTTGTCTATGACTGGGCAGGCATGGAGCACAAGGAACAGGTTGAAAGCATTGCCGACCATGTGCGCAAGCGGGTGCGGAGCATTACTGGTCCACACACTTGATGGGGATTTTCACTGGCTGTGTCTTTTGCTGTTATGTATTTTGCTGTGTAATGTAAATTATGATGCTTGTTCCTTTTTGTCAGACTATATATAGTCGCTGGGTTGTAGCGATGGCCTGTTTTTTTGGTTGTATATATGTTGTACATACACGTACTGCTACTTTATGCTACTTTATGGATGCTAATATATATTAGGCGTGAATCATGTTGATTCACTACCTTTTCCTTCAAAAAAAAGGAGGAGGAAAAACTCTTTTATAGTTTCCTTACTTTAATTTCTTTTCTTTCTTCTTCTTACTTTCTTACAACCATACAAAATGACCACCCATATTTATATAGTGGTCTACATGACCTTACAATTCAATAGACACCCCTTCATTAATAGACATAACACATAACGAACAGACACATCATTAATTAACATGACTTTTGACTCATAAGACACAACCATTAACTTACATAGACACAACAAATTACGAACCAGCATTAATTTTGTTTACTTTCCAACATCCCCCCTTAAACCCAATTCTTTAATTATTTTGAATTTTTCTTCAAACTTCAAACCTTCTGAGAATATCTCGGCTTCGATTGATTTATATCTCACATGTTTTGGTCGAAGTATAGTAATCGTCCAAGCTTTCTTTCTCATCAGCTCCTCTTCTTTTCTCGCTTTCTTATCTTTGGGTTGCTCTACCATCACGGCTTCTGTAGTTGTCATTAGTGAAGAAATACTCGCAACATCCACTAATGCATTTCTGATCACTTTCAACGGATCGATAATATCAGCCTTTACCATATCAACATATTCACCTTTAGCACCATCATATGCAGCGTCAGCTTGATCCTGCTCCAAAAGCTTGCAAACAACAATCGCACCTTCTACTCCTGCATTCGCAGTAATAATATATGCTAGCATCATCAAAGCATTTTGAATGTGTTGAACACAAAATTTCTGGTCAAAATTAGCCATTTGCAAGTTCGCTAATTCTTTGGATGCATATAGCAAGGCAACACTATCTCCAGCCACAAATCCCACTTCCACAAAATGAAACTGTAAGTTAGAACCACCATGATTTGTATCTTCATCGATATCCATCTTTGAAATATCATTATCTGTCTCTTCTTTTTTCACAACCAAAGCGTTGCAATCAAATTTTCCAGCTACTCGCATCTTGGAACCATGATGCTCTTTTTCCAACATCAATGGTTGTACTTCTACAGCTGAATCTGTCCCATTTACAGCAGTTTTAGCAATTTGATCTTCCTCTTCCATTGACATTTCACCAGACTTTGAATTACTCCTTTCGTTTTTGACATAGTCTTCATCTAAAACATAATTATCATCAGGTGAAGCAATCCTCGTTTTCTTTTTCACTTCTTCATCCGCATTAGGAAGATAACTTTCAATCACTTCATTTCAACTCCTTTGTTTTCTTCCTCTTCATCTTTTTCGTTCTCTGCTGAAGTCACCTCATTATGACCTATAATGGCCATTTGTTCAATTTTGAAGTCGGTTATTTCATTTTGTTTTGCTTGCTCATCGGAAGCCTCTTTTACGTTCATTATATCATCAATTTTTGTATCACCGTCCTTAGCAATCTCATCATTATCCATTTTCCCAATGACTTCCTCAACGAGTTCTTGATTTTCAATAACTTCCTCCTGCTTGACTCTTTTCAGAGCTATATAATCAGCCTCGTCTTCCAATTTTTTGACTTCAACATCTCTTTTCTCCTCACTATTTTTATTCTCATCCTCCTTACCATAAATCTCCTTCAATAAAACCCACGATTATTTTGCGATTTTTCTCCAATAATATGGTCGAAAGCTTCTTCATCAATGTTCTCACACATAGCAACATGAGCTTGATGATCTTTCTATCTCGAGCTTGTAAATGCCTCACTCTTTTTCTCCATCATATTTTTAATGTCTTTTGGCCATTCATAGCCATTCTCAACGATCTCCCAAAGGCGTTTGGATATCAACTCTACTTTCTTTTTATTACTCCATTCTTCGAAGTTTTCTTTTGTGAGAACAAATGGTGAGAAGAATAGAAAAGTCATAGTTTCAACTTGACGCTCTGATACCAATTTGTTGGATTGAAGAGGAGGATAATGAATTTTAATGGAGGAGAACTCTTTTATAGTTTCCTTACTTTAATTTCTTTTCTTTCTTCTTCTTACTTTCTTACAACCATATAAAATGACCACCCATATTTAAATAGTGGTCTACATGATCTTACAATTCAATAGACACCACTTCATTAATAGACATAACACTTAACGATAATGCAGTAAAACCGCACAACAGCCAGGCATTAAACCCACATCAACTTCAACTCCAACCGCACTTCAAAGATTTTACCACTCAACCATTGCTACCTTTAGTTATTTGTTGCCCTGCCTTACTTTTACATTTATATTATTAAAAGAACATAACTTATTTTGTTGCCCTCCTCCACCACTGCCACTGGTACTACCCTAGGCGGTGGTCTTGCCCGCCTACCCCTTGGGACGGCCCTGCATATAACTCAATGTAATCACCTAAACCTTCTTACAATGTGGCATCTAAATTAACGACATTTGTGCAAGTTTATGATCAAGTGAGAGTGCATGTTTGGCTACGTACATATATGGTATTAAAATAAAGAGAAAATGGTTCCTCGCTTTGATTTGTGCATTCACATGCACACAATATTGTTGTGGTAAAATGATCCTTCATGCTTAGGATCATTGTATTTTCTAATTTAATCCCTAAAGTTATCAAACATATGATTTATATTGCTTCAAATGTTAAATCTAATTTCAATACATATATTTCATATTTAATAAGAGACATGGATATACTATTTTTCTAATCTTATGACCTTCCATTCTCTCATTTTAACTGGTCTATTTATGTTGCAGTAAAATTAATTCCTAAAAAATAAATATAGAAATCTGATATCGGTTTTAGCTATACAAAATATTTAAAAAAATAACATGAGCAAGATAATTTATCTCATATTTGGTTCCTATCACCTTTACATTTTCAGCCTCATTTCAGTAATCAGCATTTTCAAATATTTACATCTGTTATCGTCATATTATGGAATGTATGCATTAAAAAATGGCCAAACACGAAAATGTGCAATGTAATTACACATTTAGATGTAAAAATTATTTCATTTAATACTAACTTAGTAACTCACCATTACCATTTACTGGTTATCCATTTCCTTATAGTTTTTTTATTCATTTACTAACTTAGTAACTCACCATTATCATTTACTGATTATCCATTTCATTATAGTTTTTTTATTCATTTAATTTCGATTACATCTAGCATTCAATTATATAATTCAGTTACTCATTTTATTTATTAACAGCAAAACGTTAAAGAAAAAGATTAGCATCATTGAAAGCTAAATACTTTTCACTATCTTTAAATTGAATTTCATTTTCCTATAAGGATTAGTGAAGATCATATGCTACCATTACATTTCCTTATATATCACAATGTCATTACCAGTACCTTTTCCTTATGTAAGCACAATACAATATTCAACAACACACCAAACCATAGCACTGGTGTGCACATCATGTGACATGTATGGAAGTATAATAATGGGAATCATAAAACCATCAATTTCATTTATTTTTATAATTTATTGTGTATTAACAACTTTGAAGTTACATGAGATTATGAAACTATCAATCTCCTTTATTTTATATTTTGCTAATAAATTAATTAAATTAAGAGATAAGAAGTTGTAGCATCTGCTTGTTAAAATGAAGTTAGCAATGCATTCATAGAATATGTTGATGTCAAAACATAAGCGATGGTTGCACTGTCTATATATGAGTTTAATTGTGGAAGATCAAATTTAGATTAAAAAGTGAAAACCAAGTAATTGAAGTAGTAGCTAATTTATTTTATGAAATGAATGTGAAAGTCAATAGAATGATGGATGAAAACCAGACCTCAAATTAGCACTGTTGGATACATTTGTTGACCGAAATAAGTTGATCATTTTTATATGTTTCTTGAGTAGTTTATTGTTCATTTTCTACTTCAAAATGGCATGTAATTTTCTTTCAATAACACTGACTAGCATGTAATTTTTAGATTGTTCTCATATACATGCTTTTCATAACACTAACTAGCACGCAAGTTCTAGACTATATCCATATACTTGCTTTATGGTACTTGAGTAAATGTGACAGTAATAATATGTTGCTTTACTTTTGGTTTCCACTATGAAGATATATTTAATATTATCATGCTCCACCCAAAAGTTGTTACATTTATACCATGCATGAAATGTTTCCAATTAATTCTAGGAAGAACAAAATTTCACACTCATATTAACATTTTTATCTAATATTATTTGGATGTTATGTTTTGCATTGAGCCATTGTGTAAACATATCATCTTACTATATACCATTGTTATCTTACCTTTCTAAGCTAAGGTTTATAACTATCCATTTTGTGCCGTGGAGTTCTTCTATATTGCTTAGTAAGTTTGCTTCATAGTCAATATATGAACATTCATGTACTTCTCCAAGGCAGATAATTTTTTCTTAACGATGGATCATTAGTTTTCTTCACTGAGGTATACTTATTTTCTACATTGATCCGCGTTACACTTTAAATTCTCTGTCTTCATCTTCTTAACATACCCTGGAGTTGGGAATCACACAAAAATCGCCAACAACAGAAAATAGGAAGGGAAAACGGTCAATTGGTTAGTCCGTCAATTCGTCTTAGTCTTGCTGCTAGACTGAAAAATGGCCCTAACACCCAATACGATGTGAAATCCTCACAAACACAGATCATAGATAATAAATGTGATAAATAACAAAGGGACACACAATATTTTTATAGTGACTCGTCTCAAACCAAGCCTACATCCACTTTATAGCTTCTTAAATCCTAAGAAGTTACAAGTACAAGTCTTACAATCCGTAAGATACATTTATACACAACATCCTTGTGTTACCTTGAAGAAGAGGAAAAAAGAAAGTGAATTTATACACGAAGTCCTCATATAAAAGTGGTAGGAAATGGCTTTGATGTGAGCGCAATGTCCTTGTGTGGAGTAATGGTGGAAGTCGTAAGGGCAAAGAGCAAAAAGTCCCCTGAAAATGCCATGCAGTCATGTATTTATAGTCGTAGAGGGGATTTAACTGGTTCCGGGTCGGATGCCACATGGTGTGCATCCCTCCAATCTAGAAATGTTATGGAAAGAGTGGAGAAATCTTCTCCAGATCGTGCCATGCCAAGTGTAACTCGATCCGACTTAGTATGGATGGAAAACGCCTTAAGAATAGGTCAATATATGACGCGCAAAAATACTTTAGGCGGGTCAAGTCCCCTATGTTCGACCGAGCCAGTTAAGTTCGTGCCCTAGTTGCCAAATCGTTTCAGTATGAGGTCGGGTTGGGTCCATCCCATTCGACCCGATGCAAAAGTGTACAAAAGCCAAGCTTATTTGGTGTGGGGTCGGGTCGGGGTAGACCCGGTTGACTCGACCCGATATGATGTTAAACCTATGAGGCATGCTTGCCTTAACTCGATCCGATTCAAATGTCGAGATACGACATGAAGCCTTCATGCATTAAAATGCTAAGTTTTCCAACATCTCATCACTTCATCCAAGTGATTGTCGGTCGATGCAAGTTCATACTTAAGTCCCGAGTAGCTTTCCTGATAGAATTTCTCTACACGCGTTTATGGAAACGGGCATAACTTTCAAACCATATGACTGTTTAGGCCAAAAAAATTGTACCTGAAGCTAATTCAGAGGGTTACAAGAATCATAGTGCAAAGCACCATAATTGATGTTTTCTGGCCCAAAAGAGGTCATCGGATAGGGATTTCGGTCCATTTTATGTTTGCGCTGCGACTACGACCAAATCACTTTGTGTCTCCTGACGATGTTCTCAATGCTTGAGCGCGTTGCTAACCAAAAATTAGATGTGTGACATATTTAACTAAGAAGCATGTCAACATTTTACCCCTCAGAATATATATTTCTGTATGAAGGAAGATGTGTTTTAGATAATCTGAGAAATCCATAGTCCATAGAAATCCAGAATTCCACGATCGTGCTAGATCGTATTATAAGAAGGTCAGAAAACCGACGATCACTCGAGATCTTATCAAGGCCAGAAAACCGAGAAAATCAGGGCCATGTCGGGCCCGCCTATTATGAGTATAATCCATATCTGCATGGAAATGAAGGCAAACAGGTGTGTCAAATTATGACAATACTGATTAAAATTTTCGTGCATAAACCATGCTTAGGCGTCCAGCTGATCATAAACCATACTCGAGGGACGTTCGAATCATCCTACCAAGTCCTGGCGAGGGACCTAACCTTCCTGACATATCCATACCAGTAAGTTCAAACATAGCATAAGCCATACTCGAGTTTTATTGGGTTCCTTTGTCAGATTTTGACATGAGGATGTGACGTTCTTGAGTATAACCCATACTTAAGAATCCAATTAAGTACAAACAATACTCATATCGTGTGACGACCGCCCATAATCCATGCACTTAACAAGAGAAGTAATGCGCTGAAAGACGTGCCGGGCCGCTATGGACGACCATCAAGGGTACGAAACACAATCGGAACTTATCGTATAATTCACAGCACAAGGATAAAATATAACAGAACATATACAACAGGCAGTAATAGTAAAGGATAATTGCATAGAAATTTAAAACTTCCACATCATCAAATAAATATCCACAACATCTTAGGATTACATCAGTAAATGTC
This sequence comes from Allium sativum, assembly GCA_030737875.1. NCBI lineage: Eukaryota > Viridiplantae > Streptophyta > Magnoliopsida > Asparagales > Amaryllidaceae > Allium > Allium sativum. The sequence goes on from CM060918.1 coordinate 106,534,210, forward strand.
TATACAAATAGCCTCACTACAACACTCAAGAAAAACACAACAGCAAAAACAAAGATACGAAATAGTAGTAAAGATAATACGCCAGCCTCCTGTCGCCTTCGAACAGAAGCATCGTCCTTACTAATCACATGTCACCTAGTCTGCCCATCCAAAAACTAGATGAACAACCGAAGGTAATAAAAGGGAAACACAAAACCTTGAGTCAGACAACAGTCTTAGTGAGCGATAAAATAGCTATCTAACATCATCAATAAAGTATATGAGAATAGGTAAATAAACAAACTAATCTACCCACAACACCAGAGAAGAACTTAACTCCCATCTTCCCCACATTGGACAGTGATAGCCTTTACAAAACAAGAATTTCAACCATTCAACCATGGCGACCAGAAGCAATCAGTTTCTAGCGCTCATAGCATCCAGATGTTATATCTCATGCAAACCATCCTAATTAAATTCAACATCCCTCACGCACAAGCCCCAAGAGGCCTAAACCAATATCAGACAAGCTCCCAAGGAACTTCTCCTTCGATGTTGGATAATTTACTTGAGACAGTACAAACAAAACATCCAGCTTGCATGACAGACTCTGGCTATCACCGCCAATCCTGCTTTGAAACCATCGCTAATTGTATGACTGGCTATATCATCCTGCCATCCGTCAAGGGCTAATGGTAACCCCGGTTATAGCAAAAACCCCATACGTCATTCAATTTGACATATCTAGGCCCGTTCAAGCTGCCCATGGTACTCGACTATATAACTGGTCTTTTAGGTATCCCTATTATACCCCTTCTTTGAGTCTACTAGAACCTACGACAACGATAATTCCTCGGCCTTAGGTATCTCTAGTCGTCATGGACAGCGACCATCCAACCATTATCAACAAACTCAAAACACCCTTGAGTTGTCTTCACATTCGTTGCATTTCGAAAAACAACGAATATGTCAAAACACTTCGACGTTGCTACTTGAATTCGCTTCAAGATTCGTCAGACCGAATCCTTTCATACCAACCGGATCTTCCAATACTGACCAGACCTTCCAATACTAACCGGACATTCCAATATTGAGCAGACCTTTTCATACCGATCGGACCTTCCAAAAGTGATCGGACCTTCCCAAGGCGATCAGACCTTCCGAAAGCGATCGGACCTTCCAAAATCATTCGGACCTTCCAAAAGCGATCAGACCTTCCAAAAAGTGATTGGACCTTCCATAAGGCGACCGGATCTTCTCGAAAGTGATCGGAACTTCCAAAAGTGACTGGACCTTCCAAAAGCGATTGGATCGGACATTCCAAAAGTGATCGGATCGGACCTTCCAAAAATGATCGGACCTTCTAAAAGTGATCGGATCGGACCTTCCAAAAGTGATCGGATCGGTCCTTCCAAAAGTGATTGGATCGGATATTCCAAAAGTGATCGGATCTTCCAAAAGCGGTCAGACCTTTAAAATGTAATTGGAGCTTCCAATAGCGACCGGACCTTCCAAAAGTGACTGGACTTCCAAAAGTGAACGGATCAGACCTTCCAAAAGTGTCGGATCTTCCAAGAGTGATCGGACCTTCCAAAATGACTGGACCTTCCAAAAGCGACCGGACCTTCCAAAAGTGACTGGACCTTCCAAAAGCGATCGCATCGGACCTTCCAAAAGTGATCGGATTAGACCTTCCAAAAGTGATCAAATTTTTCCGAACAACAATTCCGATGAAATCAACTCATCCAATTTAACTACAAACATGTTATGAAACCAACAACAAGATGAAAATGACAATTTCATCAATAATTATGCAAAATTCTCCAAAATCATGATAAATGAACATATGAACTAAAATTATGGATCTAACTTGCATAAACATATGAAAATAGCATAAAAATTACCGGTTTTAATTTGCTAAACTAGATCCTATGGCGATTCATATGAAAATAGACTTACGATGATGTACATCTAAGGAAAATGACTTGAAAATGATGAAATTAAGATCATAGAACTCATATACTTGACTGAATCCATGTGAGAGATGCATATCACTCACCAATTCTCCAAAATAACCTAAAAACACTTAGATCTAGATCCGTACAGCGAAGAATTTGTTCTAAACCCTTCGATTCTATGAGCTCTTTCGTTGATTTGCATAGATTTAGCTCCAAATGTTGTAGATCTTCGATTCTTTAAGCTTTAACAGTGGAAAGGTAAAGAAGATGGAGCAATGTAGGAACGCTAGCTCTTCCAAATGAGAGAATGGAGAAAGTAAACTATTCTCTATGCCCCCTACCGCTATTTATAGCCTTCCACTAGCCCACTAATGGGCCTCTCCAAATCAACCCATTATGGCTTACCAAATATGAACAACCAACTGTAAAAGCTTAAAACAGCGATTCCTCCCAAACTATTGAGCCAAATCTTTAATGTGACCACTTTACGGAAAGGGATATATCATTTCCTTTCCAATGGCACAGGTTTCAACACTTGAGTCAACTCCAGTCAAAAGTTATTACCTGTACAGGACTGACAAGGGAAAAATGGTCAAAAACAAAATTGGTAAAAATTATGGACATGTCTCACATCCCCATAAGCAACATATTAAAATATGAGAGTCATCCAACCTTCCGAGAATAAAATAAAAATATTTTACGATCCTCCAATTGATAAAATGCGGGCTGTGTCATTCTCCCCCTTTAGGAATTTCGCCCCTGAAATCCCAATGACACAAGCAACCAAAACAACTCTGCACGCATTCCATCCATGAGCAGTCAATTCTATCACCCATATTAGCAACCATCAAGCCATGCTTCCATAGCCTTATCCTAGCATGCGGATTTCTAACAACAACAACAACAACCATAACAAAGCTTATAATGATGACACTATATCAATGGGTCCTACCGACGAAGAGTTCTGGATGGTCGCATTGATGCTCTCTTTCGTCTCCCCTGTACAATTGTCGCCATCCTTACTCCCTTGTACCTTGACCAACTTAGTCGTCTTCCTCCCAAGTTGTCCCGTGTCATTTGCCACAATACGAAGTGGCTTACGAGGTCTCATGGCTACGGTTTCTACTTTTAGGTCTTCGTACTGCTCCGGAGACACCACTACATTCGAATCATGCATGCACTTCCGTAGAAACGACACATGGAACACATTATGCACGTTCGACATCTTCTCAGATAACACCAACCTATATGCGAGCATTCCAATTCGCTTGACTATCGGATATGTCCCAACAAACCTTGGAGCTAACTTCCCTTTGTTTCCGAACCAGACCACATAGTTCAACGGTGAAATCTTTACAAAGATCATATCACCCATGTCGAACTCCAAATCCTTTCGACGCTTATCAGCATAACTCTTTTGACGATCTTGGGATGCCTTCATTCGTTGCTGAACGATCTCGATACAATCCGAGTTTTCTCTTATCATCTCAGGCCCAAATAAAAACTTATCTCCAGTTTCCAACCAACATGCCGCAGAATTACATGGTCTACCATACAACGCTTCATATGGTGTCATCCCAGTACTCGACTGGTAGCTATTATTGTATGTGACTCCACTAGATGTAGACTGTTTTCCCATGATCCTCCGAAGTTTAATATGCAAGCCCTTAGAAGATCTTCCAGAACTCGGTTAACCCTCTCGATTTGACCATCGGTTTGGGGATGATAAGCCGTACTCAAACACAACTCAGTTCCCAAAGCTTCCTGCAAAATCTTCCAAAATCCACTCGTGAATAATGGATCACGGTCACTCACTATGCTCTTCGGGATACCGTGGAATCGAACTATCCAGTTAACATAAAGCTCAACCAACTTCAATGTCGTCCTATTTGACTTGACAGGAATGAACCTTGCACTTTTGGTCAAGCGATCCACAATGACCTAATTCCTTCGTTTTCTGTCCTGGTTCTAGGTAGTCCATCGATAAAATCCATCAATATCTTCTCCCACTTCCACGTAGGAACTTCTAATGGCTGAAGCAAACCACTAGGCTTCATCTGTTCAGCTTTAACCAACTGATAGTTCATGCACTTGGAAATGAACTTCCCAATATATATTTTCATCCTTTCCTAGTAGTAAGATCGCTTCATGTCCTGATATATCTTGTTACCACCAGGATGAATCGTCAATTTCGAGTGATGACATTCCCTCGGAACGTCATCTCTCAATCCATCGATATTAGGAACAACCAGACGTCCTTGCTTTCAAAGCCAACCTTCTCGATCGACCTAGAACTCTTCATTCTCTACTTCCATCTTCTTGATAAAATCAACAAGCTTTGTATCTCTCTCTTGGCTTTCGCCAATCCTTTCTATGAGATTAGGTCTTTTTGATAAGGTTGCCAAAATTTCAGGTTCCAACTCGCAACTTGGCTTGAAATCAAATCCTTCCAAAAACTCGAGGCTCTTCCATTCTGAAAACGTTGATCTCAAACTTGTGTGTCTTCTACTCAACGCATCTGCCACTGCATTACCTTTTCCTGGAGTATAGGCTATACCAAAATCATACGATGCCAGAAAATCTAGCTTCTTTGCTGCCGAAGATTCAAACCCTATTGGGAGAAAAGATACTTCAATGACTTGTGATCCGTAAACAACTCGAATCGAACTCCTAACAGGTAATGTCTCCACATCTTCAGAGCAAACATGGTCGCTGCCAACTTCAAATCATGGATTGGGTAATTCCTTTCATGCGACTTTAGTTGTTAATTCGCGTAGGCCATAACCTTATCTTTCTACATCGGCACTGCTCCAAGTCCAGTAGCGCATGCATCGGTATATACCACCATTTCTTCATTCCCATTTGGAATGGTCAACACAGGAGCACTCATTAGTCTCTCCTTCAGAATTCCAAAAGCCTGCTCACACTTTGCATCTCATGTGAACACTTGGTTCTTCTTCGTCCATCCTGTAAACGATGCAGCTACCTTGGAAAAATAATTGATAAACCATCGGTAATTACCAGCTAATCTAAGGAAACTTCTCACATCCATCGCATTCTTAGGTCTATCCCAATCCTGGATCCCTGCCACTTTAGCGGTGTCAACCGCTATCCCATTACCAGAAACAACATGGCCTAAAAACCTCACTTCACTCTTCCAGAAGTGGCACTTTGAAAATTTAGCTCTCAGTTGATGCTTTTGCAAGATTTCCAACACAACTCTCAATTGCGTCTTATGTTCTTCCTCGTTATGGGAGTAAACAAGAATATCATCCACGAACACAAGCACGAACTTGTTCCACTGATCTCTGAAAACTCTATTCATAAGATCCACAAATGCGCTGGCGCATTAGTCAACCCGAATGGTATCACCAACCATTCAAAGAATCCAGATGGTGTCCTAAAAGCAGTCTTCGGCACACTATCCTTTGCCACTCTCAACTGGTGAAATCTTGTTTCCAAATCCAACTGCAAAAACACTTTGGCCTCATGAAGCTGATCGAACAAGTCATCAATCCTTGGCAATGGATACTTATCCACACACAATCCTAACGAGCCATCTGTATCGGTTGCTAACACCAATGGTTCACTCCATTCGAAAAAATTTCTCCGGATGAATCCTTTTCCTATAAAGTCTCGAACTTGCACCTCTAACTAGCTGTTCCTTAGGCTCCATTCGCCTAAGGGGCATAACAATTAGTCTAGCTCCCTCAACCAAATCGATCCTAAACTCGATCTCACAATGCGGCGGCATACCTTTAACCTCCTCAAAGACATCCTCATACTCATTAGCAATTATAACAGATGACAAGTCTTCTTGTGGAATCACAAGAGAATATAAATAGCTCACGAAGACATCATCTTCGGTTTACACCGAATCAACACATTTCTCCCTTCCACATCCCTGACTCTTACCTCTAGCTTCTAGCAATTCACTCTTGCCGCATACCTCTTGATCCAATCCATGCACAAGATGGTCCCAAACCCAGTGAAGTTCAAAACAAAGCAATCACACACAAAAGAGCAACAATGACTCGACAACACTAAACCACGACGCAACATGCATAAACTGGACGAACCCCCAAATGGATTAGTCATGATCAATGGTCTATAACAAATCTTGGGTTCCAAACCCAAGTGGCACACAAGATCATTACAAATGAAAGAATACGATGCTCCAGTATCAAACAAAACTCGAACTGAAACACCTCAGACAGAAAGAGTACCTTGGATGGCGACACCCTTTCCCTTCTCCTCTGCATTAGGAGCTCTTCAATAAGGGGGCACAACTTCCAAAGAATATGCCTTGACAACCTGCTTTCCCTTAGCCGATTCTGGACAATCCTTCTTTTCATGCCCAGGCTTTCTGCACTTAAAAGCACTTCTTCTCAGCTTTGGGTTTCTTACAATCCTTGGAGTAATGGCCCTTCTGCCAGCAGTTGTAGCAAATCACTTTTCCCTTCTGCTTTTTCTGGCCATCCTTCCCTTTCTATGTTGTTGCTTCCTCTTCTTATTATTACCACCTTGCTGTGGTTTCTGAATTTCCTTGGTTGCAGCGACAACATTTGCTTCCTTAGGAAACAAACTTTCATGGCGAACAACTTTCTCCATAAGCTTTTCAAATGAATCATCAAGATGCTCCACCAACGGTCTTCCTATGTAAATATCCAAACCCATAACAAACTTCTCGTTCTTCTGATAGGGTGTGTCAATGTATGAATGAGCATATCTGGACAAGTCCTCAAAATCAGAAACATAATCAAGCACAAAACGACCATTCTGTTTTAGCTCCATGAACTTCTTGAACAAAACAGACTTCTGAGCAGTGGAGATAAACTTCATCTCGAATTTAACTTGGAACTGTTCCCAAGTTATTTCCTCTTCTGGAGTCTCAAGTGTAACTGAATTCCACCACTCCATTGCCCTGCCTTGCAACTGCCTTGATGCAAGCTTTCTCTTAGTTGCATCATCCAACCCCAAGTCTCCAAAAATACAGACACAAGAATCTATCCACCTTTGAAGCTCTTCAGTTGGCTCAGTTCCTTTGACTGGTTTCCCCTAGAGATGTATAGTCCTTGCAAAGCTTTGCAAAATCCACAACCCTAGGAAGTTGCACACCTACATCTACTGTAGCTGCCACTGGAGAGGGTAGCCTTCTCATGATGCTTCCATCATGGCCTCAAACATGGCTGGATAATCTGGTGCACCGCCATTACCCCTTCCAGGCACAACCCCTGCCCTAGCAGATCTCTTAAAGCACGTCGACTCATTCAAAATCAACACTTTAGAATGATTAGCCACTTGCAAGAAAAGCTGCTAAAGAAGTACAAACGCTACTGTGCTATATAGTACCATATAGTATACATCCAGCTGAAATCTACAAATACGTCTCTCATACATAATTACGTCTTTGAACTTTGGCTAAAATTGTTAAGCAGAGCTGTGATACCAAATGTTACGACCAACCATAACCCTGCACTTAACAAGAGAAGTAATGCGCTGAAAGACGTGTTCAGTCAGCTATGGACGATCATCAAGGGTATGAAACACAATCGGAAACTGTCGTATAACTCACAAGGCAATGATAAAATATAATAGAACATATACAACAGGCAGTAATAGTAAAGGATAATTGCACAGTAATTTAAAACTTCCACATCGTCAATGAAATATCCATAACATCTTAGGATCACATCAATAAATGTCTGTACAAGTAGCCTTACTACAACACTCAAGAAAAACAAGACAGCGGAAACAATGATACGAAATAGTAGTAAATATAATACGCCAACCTCCTGCTTGGTTTCGAACAACAGAATCGTCCTTACTAATCACCTGTCACCTGCCACTAGCCTGCCCATCCAAAAACCAGATGAACAACCTAAGGTAATAAGAGGGAAACATAAAACCTTGAGTCAAACAACAATCTTAGTGACTGATAAAACAACTATCTACCATCATCAATAAAGTATATGAGAATGGGTAAATAAATGAACTAATCTACCCACAACACCGGAAAAGAACTCAACTCCCGTCTTCCCAACATCGGACAGTGATAGCCTTTACAAAACAAGAATTTCAACCATTCATCCATGGCAACCCAGCAACAATCAGTTTCTAGCACTCATAGCATCCAAATTTTATATCTCATGCAGACCATCCTAATCAAAATCAACATCCCTCAGGCACAAGCCCCAGAGGCCTAAACGAATATCAGACAGGCGTCCAAGGAACATCTCCTTCGATGTTGGATAATTTACGTGAGATGGTACAAACATAACATCCATCATGCATGACAGACTCGGCTATCACCGCCAATTCTGCTTTGAAACCATCGTTAATTTTATGAGGGGCCATATCATCCTGCCATCCGTCAAGGGCTAATGGTAACCCCGGTTCTAGCAAAAACCCCATACGTCATTCAATTGACATAAATAGGCCTGTTCAAGCTGCTAGGGTAGGTGACCATCCAACCATTATCAACGAACTAAAAACACCCTTGATTTGTCTTCACATTCGTTGCATTTTGACAAACAACGAATATGTCACAACTTGACATTTTTATTTGAATTCACTTCAAGATTCGTCCGACCGAATCATTTCATACCGCTCGGATCTTCCACTACCTACCAGACCTTCCAATACTAATCAGACCTTCCAATATCGATCGGACCTTCCCATACCGATCAGACCTTCCAAAAGCCATACGACCTCCGAAAAGCTATCGGACCTTCCTAAAGTGATCGGACCTTCCGAAAGTGATTGGACCTTCCAAAAAGCGATCGGACCTTCCAAAAGGCTATCGGACCTTCCCAAAAGTTACCGGATCTTCCTAAAAGTGATCGGAACTACCAAAAGTGACTGGACCTTCCAAAAGTGATCGAATCGGACCTTCCAAAAGTGATCGGATCGGACCTTCCAAAAGGGATCGGACCTTCCAAAAGTGATCGGGTCGATCCTTCCAAAAGTGAATTGATCGGACCTTCCAAAAGTGATCAGATCGATCCTTCCAAAAGTGAATCGATCGAACCTTCCAAAAGTGATCAGATCTTCAAAAAGCGATAAGACCTTCCAAAAGTGACTAGACCTTCCAAAAGCGATCAGACCATCCAAAAGTGACTGGACCTTCCAAAAGTGATCGGATCATCCAAAAGCGATCAGACCTTCCAAAAGTGACTGGACCTTCCAAAAGTGATCGAACCTTCCCAATGGGACTGGACCTTCCAAAAGCGATCAGATCGGACCTTCTAAAAGCGATCGGATCGAACCATCCAAAAGTGATCAAAACTTTGCCGAACAACAATTCCGACGAAATCAACTCATCCAATTCAACCACAAACATGTTATTAAATCAACAATAAGATGAAAATGACAATTTCATCAATAATTATGCAAAATTCACCAAAATAATGATAAATGAACATATGAACTAAAATTATGGATCTAATTTGTATAAAAATACGAAAATAACATAGAAATTATCGTTTTTAAGTTGCTAAATTAGATCCTCCGGCGATTCATATGAAAATAGACTTACTATGATATAGATCTCAGGAAAATGACTCGAAAATGATGAAATTAAGATCATAAAACTCATATACTTGATTGAATCCATGTGAGAGATGTATATCACTCACCAATTCTCCAAAATAACCCAAAACCACTTGCATCTAGATCCGAACAGCGAGGAATTTGCTTTAAACCATTCGATTTGATGCGCTCTCTCTTTGATTTGTGTAGATCTACCTCCAAATGTTGTTGATCTTCGATTCTCTAAGATTTAATAGTAGAAAGGTGGAGAAGATGGAGAAATGGAGGAACTTTAGCTCTTCCAAATGAGATAAGGGAGAAAGTAAACTATTCTCCATTCCTCCTACCCCCTATTTATAGCCTTCCACCAGCGCACTAATGGGCTCTCCAAATCAGCCCATTATGGCTTAAAAAACCTGAACAGCAAACTATAAAAGCTTAAAACAGCGATTCCTCACAAACCATTGAGCCAAATCTTTATTGTGACTATTCTACTAAAAGGGAAACATCATTTCCTTTCCAATGACACAAGTTTAAACACCTGTTTCAACTCCTGTCAAATTTTTTGCCCTGTACAAGACTGACAAGGGCAAAATGATCACAAACAAAACTGGTAAAAATTATGGACATGTCTCACATCCCCATAATAAACATATTAAAATATGAGAATGATCCAACTCAGGGAATAAAATAAAAATATTTTACGATTTTCCGATGCGTAAAATACGGGTTGTTACATATCGAGATAGAGCTATCACTACACCAAAACAAAAAAATTGTCACTCCCCCTCTGGCAGAATTTGATATAATCTATAGCCATATCAAATTTGGTTTGGTTCGTGGCCGTTTCTAAATATTTAGATACGGCTTTGAACCTAATTTAATTTTAATATGGGCACAAACCATTTTAAAATCGTGTCTGTTTGGTGTAAAACTTTTGCCCGAAAACGCGCACCTTTCCTTCCTTAATTTTAATTCTCTCATGCTTTCTTCCTCCCTTTCATTTATTTCCCTCAAAGAATATTGTCCCATGCCCTATTTCCATTTCTCAAATCGCCCCAAAACAGTTTACAAATCTGAAAGTTGTCTCCTCAAATCAACTTCTTCGTTATCGTCTGAAAATCATGTGTCTCAATTTCTGGTAAAATTTTGATTTGATACGATTTCTTGTAATCTTTACTATTTTTTCTATTATTTCAACTTGCTCAACATGCTCTAGGCTGGGAAGTATTTACTGGTTGTTACACGAGGGTGGTTGCAAAGTAAGGTTGAACGTTGAACAAAGGAAGGTTTTCGCAGTTGGTCATATTTCACCATGGTTAGTGTACACATTATTTGATTTATTTCCTTCTATTAGTCATACTAGAGATGTAGAATATGAACCTGAATTTGTTTTTGTTAAACTGTCTGTTTACACCAAAAAATGGCCTAAACACCAAAGGTACTAAGATTGTACTTCACCAAAATGGTTGGAAAATAAGTGGAGCCGTACTTAATAATAATCGAAAATGAAAAATGCAAAGAAGATAAAATAGAGACAAGGTTTAGAGTGGTTCAGCCTTATATTAGGCCTACATCCACTATGAAGATAGCTTGCATTCTTATAACGGGGATTACAAAATACATAAACTCTCTTTTTTCATACATCTTTATATCCACTCAATATACTCTCATTCATACATTTCAATCCTGGGATTTTATGAGAGAATGGTAGAGTTTGAGGAGGAGAAGGATTGGTGAATGATTGAGAAGGAAGATGTCTTTGTTTCCCCTAATTACAAGGTTGTACTTGATGCCATAGCCAAATGGGTGATAGAGCTTTGAGTGAAGAAGATGATCATTACTTCCAAGTGTTTGAGGAGACACTGAGGGTAGAATTTAGCAGCACTTTGTGGCTAGAAAGATTGAATCCCTTTTACGTTGGCAGCCATAGCGTATTTATAGGTGAGCTCCTTTGAGCAAGTGATTTGAAATATGTATATGCAAGCTACGGGTCGTTCATCCCATTAATTACAAAAGTGCCATCGCCTAGTTGTAGCCAGCTGTCCATAGCTATTACCAGTTGTCATGTGCGAGCGACTTTATAGGAGCGAGCGTTTTGGGTAGACGGATAATCATGATTTTCTGATGTGGCTATGTCTGATCCTGAGTGAGAAGGTGATGACCTTTTTAGTCTGGAGGTGACTGACCAAGACTTGCGATTTGAGATGCAAGTGCGCTCTTTCTAAGAATTGGTGTACGACCGACCGATAGGTGGTTTCTAATCAAAGTATTGGTGTTTAACTAGCAAGAACATATGAGCGATAGGAGTTGCAATCCATGAGCGGTTGTTAATTGCATGCACGACCTTGACTCCTGCTTTGATGCGTGCAGCCGAATTTTGATATTAGGTCAAGCGTCTTCCATTGCTGTGGGCGACTTGCTTTGTTTTGATTCTCAAGCAGATTTTTTCCGATATGAACGTCTGACCTTTGCTTCTGCACCTGAATCATGACTTTCTTCGGGCTTTGGCCTTGCTCTGTGTAGTTGCTTTCCGTCCTTTATGAGTCGCTCAAACGCCTTGGATAATACTATGCGCGAACGACCCTTGAGGTGTTCGTTCTGTAGCTCCTACTCAGATCTTGTAACTCAACGTGCATATGGATTTTTTGAGGGATTAACACTTGCCCCTCGAAGCCCGTAATTTCTTTTGGCAAAGAATTACTGGCTTCAACATAATTGATCGCAACATTGTTTGCCAGGTCTAATTCGGCTCATCGAAGGGTTGTTCGTGCAAAACTTAGGATTGTTCCATTGTGGTGGACTGGTATCGTCTCTTTCTATGAGCGAGGAGTCTGATGTGTCTTATCATGTGAACGATCGAATTATGGGGCACCAGCTGGAATTTGACGGGATACTTCTTTATGCAATCGAGTACTAAGTTGACGTGGTGAGAATGCTCTGGATGCATGCCTTTTGATCTTCCCCCTTATTTACTTTTAACCTTCCCTTTTTTACCTTTTATTTTAGAGAAATTCGTTCGACTGTAGCTATGCTCCCCTGAGGGTTTTACCAGGTAATCCATGTTTGTTATTCCTGCCTTGGCTCTTCTTCAAAAGGTTTTGGCTTCTTATCTCACTATTTTTCTTAGCGCTTGCAGCAACACCTATTTACCTCGAGCAACTACCTTTCAGATCCAAAGCATCATGATCTTTTTGGGTGAGTTTTTCCCTTTATTTTACCTCGTTTTGTTAAGCTAGGATGCTCTGAGTGTGGTCTAATTGAGTTGAACACGAACTTGGGATTGCAAACTTGGGATTTTGGCGATAAGCAAGTTTTGTATAGCAAAGATGTCATTTCTATAATTATCTTGAAGAATCTTAACCGTTCGGTGGTTTTTTTTGAAATCTTGATGTCAGTATTGCTTATAAGTTGTTTGATGGAATGCCCTAGGATTCTCTGGTTGGAGTGCTTCTGTTCATGTCTGAGTCTATATTGATTTTTCTTTAAAATAGGTCACCCAAGGATGGATTTCTTCATTTCTAGGAGACTTAGAAAGAATTCGATGGGAAAGGCTGGTAGCAAAAAGTGGCTTCAAGGTGAAAAGGACCTGGGTGCTACTGATACTCAAAGTCATCGTTCATTAAATGAACTCCCTGTTCCAGATGTTCAGATTGCTCTTGGTCATCCACCTGTGGTATCTTCATCCATCACTCCAAACCCTACAACTGTCCAGAGCCCAATCCTTGCCATCCTGAACTTGCTGAGCAGTTTGAGGGTTGGTGCCCAGCTAGCATGCATTCTGATGTGTACGTAGATCCATTTGATAAATGGATTATTGCAAGCAAAATGGATGCTATGAAGGACTGCATATTGCTTGAGTTTAATCAGTTGGAAGCACGTCCGAATCTGGTCGAAGACCTTATCATAAATGTCAGGGATTACATTGTAAAGCAATTAGGTGCTTGGCATTCTATTGTTGAAGAACTTCAGAAGGCAAATAAAGAGAACGTTAATCGACTCCATGCTTTGGAAAAAGACAGGCTCGAGCTCGTCAAGGCTCTTGAATCCAGGGAGAAGATCATTGCTTATCTCATCTGAATGTTGTGTCTTGTTAATGTTTTACCTTTGGTTATTTTGGTTTTAATTTAGGGTGATACTTTTAGTCTGGCTTGTGTATGCGGGAGCCAGCCTCGCTTATTATCGTACGTTTATATTAGTAACTTTTATGGCCTGCTTTGGACCTTAATGTGTTGTGGTTTTGTTATGTAACCCAGCTATCTTTGCGTTAGTGCATCGCGCGCTGCACCTTTATTTTGATTTATATGTTTGGTTGAGCGCTTTGTTAATCGTACGGTTGCACCCATTTTTTTTACAAGATTTACTCAAGTCCTGAAGTTTGTTATTCATCGTAGGTTATTACGCGTTTGTATTATTACAAAACGTGTTTGGTATCTTTTATTAAGTTGTATTCAACCCCGCGCCTGACTGACCGGTTGGACCAAGCCCTTCGGAGACTGGTTTTGAATACGTTCCCCCTGGGGAGGTCTTGTGTTAAAAAAATTCGATCCATTCTAGGCCCCGTTTGATAAGATTATTTTTAGTTATTCAAATAGATCCTATAATGGATACCCCTTTTCGGCTAGGATTTCTGCTACCCCCTTGCGGCTAGGATTTCTGTTACCCCCTTGCGGCTAGGATTTCTGATTGTGCTGGTCTTTCCAGCATGTTTGTGGGTCTTTACGACACTAGGACTGGTGTTTTCTAGCCTAGATTTTTTTATTGCATTGCCTCTAGGAGGCGGACATCAGTCCTTGCTACCGAATTTGATTTCGGTTTTAAGGATTTCATGTCCTGCACCTGACAAGGCGCTTCTTTGGGACTAGCAATTTTTATCCGTGGGACAGACTTGGTAATATTCTTGCATTTCCAACGAAGCCTGATGCCAATCCCTCGAATGGATGTTTGCTAAGAATTCTGCATATTCCATAGCGAGAGGTGCGGCTTTATGACTCGTCGTTTGTCTTAAAGTAGCCTGCTCTCTTGAAGCGATGTGTCTATTCATCCTATTTGATTTTGCCTGATGTTTGTGGTACTCAATCTACTTTGTCTAAGATGTGCCTTGAGGCTCTTATCGTCACAGTTCATCTGTATATGATCAGTTTCTTTTACCATGCCTACATTCCAAGAGACGTTTTTTTAGCATGGACTAATAAATATGTTACTCAGGTAAGCACATAATAATTTCCTTTGTACAAGGCATTTGTAAGTAGACCATCGCTGAATATGAACATAGCGAATAACAAAGCAGAGAAAAGCGATTTAAGTAATAAGATAGAACCAGAGTAGTAAATAAAAGTAATGGGGGTTCTAGTTCAAAGCTCCCTAATCAAGACACGAGTTACTGATCTTCAAGCGAGCGTTCGCTTTGGATTGATTTAGGCCTTTTTTCTTTAAAGCTTGTTGCCCCTTGTTTACGGAGAGTCGGAATAACATTCATGGTCTTGTACATATTGCTGTAAATGGTTTTTTCTGATTAGTCCCTCGATTACTAACTCCAAGTGCCTACAGTCGTTGGTATTGTGTCCTGGTTATTTGTGGAATTGACAAAATCTTCCTGACTTCATAGCGACATCTTTGACCTGCCTTTGTTTCAAGACCGGGTATTTCTCGGTGTTCTTAGTTGCCATGAAGATATTTCCAATAGTATCATTAAGGAGAGTGAACTCGGAATTCTTGAAAAAGCATAGTTTCTTTTTTGCCCGACTGTCTTTCCCTTCGCTACTCCTTTTTTGACTATTAGTGCTACTTTGCGCATTTCCTTTCTTCTCTATCTATCCGTATTTCAATTTTTCTTCAATACTTATGTATTTTTTAGCTTTGTTGAGTAATTGTTCGAGTGTACTTGGTTTCTTCTTCTTGATCCACCGCCACAATTCAGTCTCTTTACATATGCCCCCTTTCAGAGCCATTAGGACTAGACGGGGCTCGAAATTCTCGACTTCAGCTACTGCCGCATCAAAGCGAGTGAGAAAATCTTTGATGGAATCTCCTGGTCTTTGTTGTATTTCCCTTAGCTCCATAACATCCCGAACTCTGAATGCCTGAGATTTGAATTGCTTGCTGATTAATTTTGCCAGGGTAGTGAAGTCGTCCACAGACTGCGGCGACAGCTTTGTGAACCATAGGTAAGCCACCCCTTCTAGATAAGTTGGGAAATATAAGCACTTGATTTCATCGGTAGCGCATGCCCCATTCATATACTGGTCGTATTTACATAGGAATATATTAGGGTCACTTGTCCCATTATAGGACTGCAATGTTGGAGGCTTGAATTTTTGTGGATATGTAGTCTTTTTGATTCTTTCAGTGAGTGGGGTTTTAGTCGGGAAGGACTCACATTCTTTTTGATCATCCTTCTTCTTCAGACTTTCCTCCACAATTGCACGCGCCATTCCTAAAATGTATTTCCGCTCTCTACTTTAATCCATGGATTGAGCGCCTTCTTCTTCACCAATTTTTGGTCTAGATGCGTTCTTGTGACCTAGAATCAAGGAATTTGGGCATTCTTTTGGAAGAGACACCCTTCTAATGGTGGAACTGTCTATCCATTTCGCGATTGTGTCGTCAGAGTGGTCATGCACAGGCGCTTTATTCTTTCCATAATCCAGATTAGTGTGATGCACAACTTTATGAATGGAATTCTGCGGTTTTGAGCTTGAAGTAGAGAATTCTGCCTCTAGCTCGCAATTCGTTCGAGCGATCGAAGAACAAGTGGCACTTAGTGTAGCTTTTCCGGTGGCGGCTTGAATAGCGAGTATTGACTCGATTTTATTCATCATCGCATTGTTCGCAATAGTTATTCGACACGTTAATCATGTCATTGCTTCTTCCAATTCTTTTCTGGTTACAGTTTCTTCAATTTTAGGCGGCTTTTCTGCCCCAGAATGGGTAGTAGGCGACGTGATGGTGTTAACACTGTTGTTGGGGCTGTTGACTTTGTCTGTGACTCCCCTCAGCATGTCCATGACTCGAAGCACAGTTTTTTTCAGAAAATCTCATCGGACCTTAATGGGGAAAAAGAAAATACGGCCCCACGGGCGCCGAAATGTTTACACCAAAAAATGGCCTAAACACCAAAGGTACTAAGATTGTACTCGCCAAAATGGTAGGAAAATAAGTTGAGCCGTACTTAACAATAATAGAAAATGAAAAATGTGAGGAAGATAAAATAGAGACAAGATCTAGAGTGGTTCAGCCTTATATTAGGACTACATCCACTATGAAGATAGCTTGCATTCTTATAACGGGGATTACAAAATACATAAACTCTCTTTTTTCATACATCTCTATACCCACTCAATAAATTCTCATTCATACATTTCAATCCTGGGATTTTATGAGAAAATGGTAGTGTTTGAGGAGGAGAAGGATGGGTGAATGATTGAGAAGGAAGATGTCTTTGTTTCCCCTAATTACAAGATTGTACTTGATGCCATGGCCAAATGGGTGATAGAGCTTCGAGTGAAGAAGATGATCATTACTTCCAAGTGTTTGAGGAGACACTGAGGGTATAATTTAGCAGCACTTTATGGATAGAAAGATTGAATCCATTTTACACTGGTAGCCATGGCGTATTTATAGGTGAGCTCCCTTGAGCAAGTTATTTGAAATCTGTATATGCAGGCTATGGGTCGTTCATCCCATTAATTACAAACGTGCCATCGCCTAGCTATAGCCAGTTGTCCGTAGTTGTTTCCAGTTGTCATGTGCGAGCGACTTTATAGGAGCAAGCATTTTGGGTAGATGGATGATCATGATTTTCTGATGCGACTATGTCTGATCTTGAGTGAGCAGGCGATGACCTTTTTAGTCTGAAGATGACTGACCAAGGATTGCGATTTGAGATGCAAGTGTGCTCTTTCTAAGAACTGGTGTATGAACGACCGGTAGGTAGTTTCTAATCAAAGTACTAATGTTCGATTAGCAGGAACATATGAGCGATATGAGCTGCAATCCATGAGCAGTTGTTAATTGCACGCGCGACCTTGACTCCTGCTCTGATGCGTGCAGCCAAACTTTGACAATAGGTCAAGCGTCTTCCATTGCTGTAGGCGACTTGCTTTGTTTTGATTCTCGAGCGGCTTTGTTCCGATATGAACGACCGACCTTTGCTTCTGCGCTTGAATCATGACTTTCTTCAGGCTTCGGCCTTTCTCTGTGTAGTTGCTTTCCGTCCTTTATGAGTTGCTCAAACGCCTTGGACAATACTATGCGCGATCGACCCTAGAGGTGTTCGTTCTGTAGCTCCTACTCATATCTTGTAACTCAATGTGCGTATGGATTTTTTGAGGGATTAACACTGTCATACTCATTCTAGTAAATAATACTAGTTTTATGTTAGATAGTTAATTCATGTGCTGAACCATACATAAGAATTAGCTAGTTTTATTTACGTTTCATGTACCGAATCTAAACAAATGTACTAAAACTACTTTTATTTATTGATTTCAATAAATAATTCTTGTATTGAAATAATACCAGTGATAGTTTATAAACTATAAATGCATGGAAGAAATGAACGCATTAAGGCCTAAAAATTACTTTGTTGTTTTCACAGAGAAAGCTGCGGGAATGTGCAAAGGGGGGTGGACGCATTTGTGATCTAGTGGTAGATGGAGAAACAAAAACTAACTTGCCAATGAAACCATACAGTTAAAGAAAGATATGGACATGTGTGAAAGGGGGGTGGGGTGAGACCATTTGTTTGATGCGATTATATAGATATTAATTTTATTACATATATAGTAGCAAATTTTGAATTGTATCAACATTTTTATAAATTATAGCAATTTTTGAATAGGAGGGCAACGTGCCATTTGTGATCCAGGCAAGTGTGAAGGGGTGAGGAGGGACAATTTGAGATCCAGTTGAAATGACCCGAAAATCGCCCTTGCGGGAAATCGCCGGATACGCTTACTTTGGGCTACAACACATCAGAATAACAACAGCGGACTTTTATAACATCATAGTAAATGTTACATCAGAGTACAGAATATATATCAGAGTACATTAAATAAATTTACAGCGGAAGATAATTTTACATTACTTTAATACAGTGCAGCGGAAATAAAATAACTAAGACAGCGGAAGACTTTTCTATGCTTTGGACACAGCTTTGAGCTTCAATCCAGGATCCTGCTAAAGAGATAAATATCTGCAAAAAAGCTACTCGACTGCCCGTGTGGAAAAGAGGGCACCCGAGTTTGCAAGAGTGGAAACAAACAACGGGTCAGTCGTGGGACTGGTGTGAGAATTCTTAACTAATATAACTAATAGTAATAAGGCAAATCCAAGGACCACGCCACTAAAGCGGAACGGGTTTTATTCCAATGGATTGCCGTGCATAATTTAAGTAAATCGTCAAAACAACGCAATGCTTTGTAGAAAAATGAAACCATCATAAGATCCAAGTCCCATCACACAATGCAACGCAAACCGGAGGATAGGGTTTTACCTTATAATGGTCAAACATGCTTGATACGATAAAAACGATATTATTATTAGTGTGTATATGTTTTAAAACATTTCAAAGTAAATGTATCAATCCTAGGAAGCATAGGTACCATATGCTATGCCTCCGTACTAGTAATACAATCAAATCCATAGGGTCGTATTTGGAATTTGGATTTCCATCTGAGTCAAGGCTAGGGAGGAGCTCCTTACCGATTCGAGACACTCTAGCTAATGTCTCAGGGTTCCCCGCAGTTAACCCTTGGATCCTGCAGGGCCGGTCCACACATACAGCTTCGTGGATTAGCAATTCCTGAACACACGTTTCCCGATCCTATAGGACTTATCCGAGGCGCCTCATTCCATCATCCACATAAGTAAAATGTCAGGGCTGGTAGGTCACTGACACCACTCTAGCTAGAAAGAAACGTGCTGCTCTCCCTGCGTTCCCTTCTCCCGTTTTAGACTCCGCCGGTGTGTGAGGCTCGTGAAGTCACGCTATACCCAAAGCTATGCCTAAACAGGCTATGCTTTGATCATCCCACAAGTCCTTCTTTTCAACAAAGCCTTGATCATATGCATCTTAACATGCCACATCGTCAATCCATACCATACCATTGATTTCTACCAACATATAACCTCTGAGCTCATACGTCTCAGAGAAGGGTGTAAAACACCAAACAGATATATGTTTAGCAGAGATCAACGAATACAGTATAAAGGAATACAATGTCAGACATACAATCCATTTACGCGCTTATGCTCTGGGTTTGAGCGAAAGCCAAAACCGTGCAATCAACACTACGTCCGGACGGCTACTACTGTCGCCCCTTCAAGGTAGCTACTCCCATCATGGGTCTCAATAGCAACACACCCATTCGATGTGAAGATCGTCGGTCTTCAATCTCCGTCTTCAACTCTTCGAACGTCGTATCATTATTTGGAATGAGAGTAAACTCGGACTTTCCAAATAATTCTCGCATATATAAATTTGAAAACAATTTCATATCGTTAATATTAATTTATAACGATTAGTCTTTATTTTTATTTATATATAAAAATAATTAAATTCTATTTAAAAACACTTCATACAAACAGGAGACAATGGCGCTGTTTTCACCCAAATTTGTTTTACACGCTTCTCTAAATCTAAACGTTGGATTTTAATATACTTCATATCATTAGAAAGATCTTCCCAAGGCGAACCTACCGGTTTCAGTTTTGGGAAAATCCGTCGGTCGGATCATACGGTATAATCAATTAAAAGTACGATTCTAAAATGTGAACTACCACGCTCGATTCAAGTACTTTTAATTTTTATATATATATAATTTATATAAATATAATTCCTCGTCCATTTCACTTTGCTATATTTTGCTAACAACAAATCTTCTTATTTATATCCAATATTGATATATATATCATCACACGCAACAATGTTTTCTTTTATTTTTCAATTTCCATAAATATACTATACACAAAATGTATGTTTTGTGTATCATTCCAATTACAACCAAAAATAAGTATTTTTGTGTTTCATTTCCATTACAACAACATGCATATTTTGATGTCCACTTCATTTCTATACAAATGAATATATTTTTGTTTGTTTAATTTCAATATAACAAAAATAATACTTTTGCTATTCTTTTAAATGCCAAACAAAAATAGTAATTCTTATCTCTTTCAATGCAAAACCAAAATGATCTTGACTTTTTTTTTATAATGGCAATGTAAATTCTATTCCTAGGTGACGTCATAAAAATATAATTTTAATTTAAAAGGTAATATCATACCTTAATTACATAATAAAAATTTAATTCTAATTTACAGTGCAAATTCCCATTTATAGTTACATATAAAAATGTAAATCTTGTTCGCTTGCCAAATTTCATATCATAGTATCAAATAAAAAATGTAATTTTTATTTGCAATGCAAGTTCTCATTCTAAGTTACATAATAAAAGTGTAATCTTTATTATCAATGCACATTCCTACTTTTGTTTACGTATAAAAATGCAAATTTTATTTACGATGCAAGTTCATACTTTTGTTTTACATAATAAAAATGTAAATTTCATCGCTACCATTTTTCATTGACAAAAATATGATCTTAACCATGCATTTCATTTCATATGCAGTATATAACAAATAAATATATTTCCTTCATATGCAATACATGACATTACCAAATAAATATGTCTTCTATATATGCAGCATAACAATGAACTTTTTATTAACAAAAAGAAATGCAGCAAAAATGCAGTTTTGAAATGTATTCATTTTATCGTAACTCAAATGACGATAAGAATGAAATGTTAACATCGCTATTTTTATCGCACCAGAAATATCGATAAAAATGTGATATTAACATTTCTCTTTTACCGCATCAAAATATTGATAAAAATATAAACATTCCAATTTATACTTTTATTTACATCTGACATGTAAATAAAAATATGACTCTTCAAAACATGCTTTTACTTACATCTAAAAGGTAAGTAAAAATGCTACTGCTAAATTCATATTTTTTTTAAAATCAAAAATGTAAGTAAACAATGCAACTCTTTAATTCATCAATTTTGACACTAAAAAGGTGTCTACTTTTATCTAAACTATCATGACACAAAAAGGATTTTTTATTTTATTTTATTTTACATTGAAAAGAAATAACAATAAAAATGATTCTTTTTAATGTTAAAAAGAATCAGCGACAAAAATGTTCCTTTTTACCATTAAGAAGAAATAGCGACAAAATGTTTCTTTTTATCGACAAAAGAAATATTGACAAAAAAGGTTTCTTTTTATCGACAAAAAGAAATAAATAATGTTTCCTTTTCATCGACACAAAGAAATAAAAATATAAAAAAAATGTTTTGTTCTTCTTTTACAGTTGATAAAAATGTATATTTTTATCTTTCTTCTACATTTGATAGAGAAGTATAATTTTGTGTAACGGCGCGATTTTCGACCCTCCGAAAACCGTGTCATTATTGAAAGAAATTAGAAGATGAGATAGAAAAGATAGAACTAATAGAATAGAAGAATAAGAAGTTATCAGAAATCTCACAGCGGAATTTAAAAATACAAATACATTACATCATAGGGTCTGATACATCATAATACATCAACAACTTACAACATCATAGTACATTCACATAATAATACATCATGATATGGAAATACAAATCTAACTGGATACATAGGTGTAGTTAAAACTACTAGACTTGTCCTGCAACTTGAACTTCGCGAGGATTCCATTTGCCAACCTGAATTACTTGCCTACTCATAATAATCATTATGAGTACCCAAGAGTTTAGGGAAAACACAGAAAATAAACTCCGGGTTAGTCATGGGACTGGTGTGAGTAAACATAGTTAAAAAGATGTACACGGGGGAAAAATAAGGGATATGGTGTTCCGTTATTAACAGATTCAATTACTTTAGAAATCTTAAGCCCAATCCATAACTACTATATGGAAAACGACCCTTGTATTTTAATATCAAACGTTTGATATTTATGATAGTATTTATCAAATAAATAATCATCTAGTGAATCGCTTGCATCTCACGTTCACGTACATAGAATAAAATCTAAAACCGTCGAGCGCTTATTGGAAATTTGGTTTCTAACTGACAGGGTATGGGAGCACCCACCGATCAGTGTACTCTAGAGAAGATACACTGGGGTTCAACAAGAACGTCCTGCAACCCGGCCACACATGACCGTCCACTCATTTAGCTTGATTGTAACGAATATATTACCACCTCCACGGTTGGGAATGACCCTTCCGATTACCGAAGTTACAGCAGTGAATATAGATTAAGAAACAAAAGGAATTACTCTAGATGGTGATAATATACCCTGCTTGGGTATGACCCAACTAGCCATGCTGCCTAGCCCAACTATTGTCTTTCTCGGGTTGTGAGGTTTGAAGTCACGTTACCGTTGACGGATTATTCTTCAACGTCTTTGAATATCACACCGTCCTATCTGACAGATCACTCATTTGTTTCCACAAACATATTCTGGGTATAAGGCTAAAGAAACGAATTTCTTTGCCACCAACAAAATACACTTACGTAAAGTTGATGTGTAAAATCTGATCGATATACGTTGTCAGACATCCGACTGTTCGGATCTGTTCTGGGATTGAACAAACCGTAGATACTATTTTGAAATAGTCCTTGCATTCTTCATCTTTATCGATTTCGGTATACGTCGTATAAATCCGAGTCGAAGTGAAATGTAAATTCCGGACTCTTCGAAACGATGTACGAAATATCTTTTATAGTCGATAATTTATTTTCAGCTTAACTGTCTTTAGTTCAGTTTGCACATCCTGTATTTATAATTATATATACAGTATAAAATTCTCAGGTTCATATCTGGATATCTTAAATATCATTTACAATTGTGTAGTTAAAGTGTGTGCGACGCACACAAGATGTTATACAGTTTTTATCACTATTTGGAAGTGTATAGAAAAAGCCCGTGCTACGCACACGGTGTTAAATCTTGCTTATCATTGACTGTCAGACGATGTTCTATACTCTGATTTGATTTGTCAAATATTTATTTCTTTTATTTAAACTTAAATAAATTGTTTTATAATTTATTTAAGTTAAATTATCTTTTAGAACTCATGTTCTAACTCGACGAACTTCTTCGAACAACTTCGATTCGCTGACCTCACTGTCATCTTTACTGTTTCACTTGTTTATGCCATATTAAATAAAAACTCTATTTTTATTTAAATAATTAATTACTGATTAATTACTTTTAATTATTTAATTAAATTAAAATTGATTTAATTTAATTATTGTCTTTTGAAAACGATTCTTGTTTGGACTTGCCTTGCTAACTCCGGTGTTGCCAAACTCTCGTGCCCTGGTGTTGATCACTTCGAAAACGTTGCCAAACCCATGTTGCCAGACCTTCGTGCCAAGCCTTCGATCCCCCTCAAAACATGGTGATCCACCGATGGATCACTCGAAAATCACTGTGCCAAGTCTTCCCCTTTTCTTCTCCATTTTGCCATCGACTTCCTGTGCAAACGTGCACAGCTGTGCACGTGCACCACCTTCCCCGCCACCAGATCAACGTCGAACCTCCACCCACAAACTCCACTTCATCCACCGATCATCTCTGATGCCTTGCCACCACCCATCGTCACCTCCACCTCGATTTCACCCCCTCACCGCAACTTCCAGTACACAGTTCAAAAAGTACACCCCCTACATCGAGCTCGCACCACCACCTCCGACCACCTGAACACTTCGCACCACCGCCACCAGCTCCGCCAAGTGTCGACGCCGCTCCACGCCCAATTCTGGCCAACTCGCACCACCGTGGTTCCCCCCACGTCGTCGCCAAACCGATGAACCCATTTTTGCTTTCAAAACCTAAATCGAGTTCGTCAGCTCAAGTCACTTGATGGAAAAATCATTGGGTATTTTTCTCGAGTTCCCCGATGTGAGCAGCTCCTCCACGCTCCACGATTTGGTCACCACCTTCGTCGTTCGCCGGAATTTGGTCAACATGTCATTTTCGGCCATCTCAAGCTTTCTCCCTCATCCCAACGTTTAAAATCGTGAAACCACTTTTAAAAATCATCATTTTGTTTGTTGATTACATTCATATCTCTGTAATTCGATTCTACGATGTTTGAATTTTCGGGCTGAAATGTTGATACAGAGAATCATCTGTTTCCTTGCATTCTTGGTTTCAAAACATATATAGTTGATCCTTTATTCTTGCTATAATGTATATATATATTCTCGTATACAAGGTAACTCATCAATACACTTGTATGGTTTGTGTTTTTAGATCATCAAGGTTTAGTTTCAAATAACAGAGTTGTGTTTTGACAGGAAACAAAACAACAGTATTTTCCTTGATCAAGATTAAGGTGATGAACTCCTTACTTTTTTATAAACACTTGCATACATGGTTTACTGGTGATATATACTTGGTGTTCTAGCATCTACAAGGTTGATA
The DNA here is from genome assembly GCA_030737875.1 of Allium sativum. Taxonomy (NCBI): domain Eukaryota; kingdom Viridiplantae; phylum Streptophyta; class Magnoliopsida; order Asparagales; family Amaryllidaceae; genus Allium; species Allium sativum. The sequence continues at coordinate 106,559,170 of CM060918.1, forward strand.
ACAACATGATAGAACTTGCATTGACATATATGAACATGAAAGCACAAACTGTTTACAGTAAAACATGGAATCAAACTTGAACTTAGTGAGGTTTACTCACTTGAAAAGCTTTCACAAATTTCTTGCTGTGGATGGTTTTTGTTTTCAGCAAAGTGTTCTTGTGTTTGTGAAAGACGATTTGCATGGATATGATGGTGTATTTATAGGCCAACTCTTCTCTTTAAACAATAGTTTTTCCCTTATGCTTTTAATAGTAAAAACCCACGTCTTCTACCTACCCCTTTCTCTCTCATTTGAATGGTCTAAACATTATATAGCATGTTTTTTTAAAGTACTTTCCACAAGAGATATTTCTACCAACGTCTCCTTGGTCTCTCCTAAGTACAAGACTATATGCTTTCATTAAATGCTCCCCTTGCTTGCATTAAATGCTCTCCATACTTACCATCACAAAACTTAAGAGAAAATAGTTTTCCTCTTTGATATTTTGTTTGTCTTCATTTTTAGTTCAGCCGCAAGTAATAGTGTAGGGATTAGGTGATGATTAAATTCAAATCTATTTCTAAATGATGGGGTTTTGGACTTGATTTTGTTTAAAGGTTGGACTATACTTCTTGCAAATGAACTTGGTGTATATATATACTTATATATATACTTAGGCCGTAGCATATGTATATAGAAATATATATATATGCCTATACTTTTCATGCTATACTTATATATATAAATATATAGGTGTTAATCTCATTACTTGTTTGCTTAGTATATGACAACTTATACATGTTAGTTGTAAAATAGGAATTTCCACACTTATTTCATGTTGCTAGCTTCCCTACACTTCCTAATGTTATAAAATGTGTCGCCAATATTTTCTTAAGTTGTTAAAACATTCATACTTAATATATCTTGTAATAATTAAGTTACAGTGTAAATCATATATGTATATACATACATATAAGTGATTATACATATTAATTGTTTGAGTTCTCTAGATACATTTAAATTTTCTTATTAAAATAAAATATCAGGTGCTCGAAAAATCCAGCCATTACAGACTACCCCACTTAAAAGAATTTCGCCCCGAAATTACATAAGAAAGATAGAAAGTTTCCAAAAGAAAATACTTCATAAACTGGTTGCTTTAGTACACATACACATACGACTAGTTTTATACTATCACTAGTCTCGATACATACAATAATACTAGACTTGACTACTCGAGTTCTAAACTGCCCCAAAATATACATACGTAACTATCCTCCTCGAGTCCCTGTCCTACTACTCGTCATCAGAGATATCTATTATCTCTACGACCTCCTCGTCATCAGATATATTAATCAGGCCCACTGGTGGTATTAAATATAGCCTCACCACGGGATATCCATACTCACCGAATACTTGTACTCCTCCTCCTGCCATGCGAAACTCGATGAGAACTTGTTCCAATCTATTCCATATCGCTGTCCTTTGGGCTACTTGTTCTTCTTGCTGGTTTCCCGTAGCAATGACTGGGGTTCCCGGAACAACTTGGTCTTCTTCTTCCTCATATTCTTCCTCATATTCTTCTTCATATTCTTCTTTATATTCTTCCTCTTCTTCGCCATCCTCATCTCCTTCACCATAACCGTCAACACTTCCTTCATCTCCTATCACTTCATCCTCATCAGTAAAGTCTTGGTGTCCTCCATCTTGCTCTATTGGTTCGTTCCTGCCAAGCACCGATCCTTCTGATGATATGTGTGTACCTTCGTCATCGATGGGTGATCTCTCTCGGTTGTTGTCGGAATCTCCTACTCTTTGTCTCTTTGCTCGTAGCCTAAGAAACTGGAGTGGTGTCACCCTCTTTCTTGCCGTGGTCTTCCATACTGGAGCCATCTAACACGTAAGCAAGAATATAGAACTCATCAGTGATGTAAACATACAAGAGAGTTCATAAGTCCTAATAAACTGAATCCATAAAACACACATGCATATGCTCCCAGAAATGTAGAAATCGAAATTTCATTACATTTAACTATACCAAAGTAAATCATACCTAACTCGTAGGAAAATCTGGGTATAATTTCTTTATCTGCTTCTCGGTCTCCCACGTACAGTCTTTCGGGTTTTCGCTCCACTGGATCTTTAGTAGCCTCACCACTTTGTTGCGAAGTTGCTTTCCCTCTCGGTCAATAATACTGAATGGATGTCTAATCACTGTCAAGTCTGGCTCAATCTCTATCTCTTGCTGAACAGAGGGTTCCAGAATTAATGATGGATTGTGCATACATTTTCTCAAGTGTGATACGTGAAATACGTTGTGAATTCCAGCCATATATTCTGGTAATTCAACTTTATATGCTTGAAAACCAATTCTTTCTAAGACGCGGAAAGGTCCAACATATCTTGGTGCTAACTTTCCATATTTTCCAAATCTTACTACTCCCTTCATTGGTGAGATCTTCACAAAAACTAGATCTTCTATTTCGAATACTAAATCTCTTCGTCTTTGATCGGCATAACTTTTCTGGCGATCCTGGGCTTCTTTCATTCTCAGTTTCACTAATTCCACTTTAGCTGTCGCTTCTAGTATCATATCCGGACCAAGTACCAATTTGTTTCCGGACTCTACCCAACATGCTGGCGCTTTACAAGGTCTTCCATATAATACTTCATATGGTGCCATCTGTATACTCGCCTGGTAACTGTTATTATATGAAAATTCTACTAGGTGTAAATGATCTTCCCACGACCCTCCAAAATCTAAAATACACGCTCTTAGAAGATCCTCCAATATACGATTAACTCTTTTCGTCTGACCGTCCGTTTGAGGATGGTAAGCTGTACTGAAATTTAATCTTGTTCCCAACGTTCTCTGCAAAGCTTCCCAAAATCTACTTGTGAAAATGGTATCTCTGTCGCTTACAATGCTCGTTGGAATACCGTGCAGTCGTACTATCTCTTTCATGAATACTTCGGCTAATGTTATGGCAGTGCGCGTTGGTTTCACTGGAATAAAGTGCGCACTCTTAGTTAACCGATCTACGATTACCCAAATCCCTTCGTAGCCTCTCCTTGTTCTTGGCAAACCATCGATGAAGTCCATCGATATCATTTCCCACTTCCAGTTGGGAATCTCTAATGGCCGTAATAGTCCCGCAGTCTTTTGATGGTCTCCCTTGACTTGCTGACAACATAGACATTCATTTACGAAAGTAATGATATCTTTATTCATTCCTGACCACCAGAATACTCGTCTCATATCGTGATTCATTTTATGAATTCCTGGATGGATGCTCAACTTTGATGCATGGCATTCTTTTAAAACCTCATGTCTTATCCCATCCACGTCAGGTACGCATAATCTGTCGTTTATTCTCAATACTCGTTGATTGTCCAACTCGAAGTCAGTCTCTTTTCCGTTTTTGACTCCTCGCATAATCTTTTCTAGTTTGGCATCCCTTTCCTGATTACTCATTATCCTTTCTTGGAGAGTCGGTGTGACTTCCAAAAGTGATAATATCGCATTTCTACTCAAGGCATCTGCCACTACGTTCGCTTTTCCCGGTGTATAAATGATATCTAAGTCATATGACGCAAGAAATTCCAACCACCGCTGTTGTCTCAGATTTAAATCTCTTTGCGTGAACAGATACTTTAATGGTTTATGATCGGTGAAAAGTTCGAATTTCCCCCCTAGCAGGTAATGTCTCCACATCTTCAATGCGAAAACGACTGCCAATAACTCCAAGTCGTGAGTTGCGTAATTTTTCTCGTGAATCTTTAACTGCCTACTTGCATATGCAATCACTTGTCCCTTCTGCATTAACACCGCTCCTACTCCTCTTACACAAGCATCGGTGTATACTGCAAATCCGCTCGTTCCATCGGGAACAGCTAATACTGGTGCTTCTGTTAATCTCTTCTTTAGTTCTTGAAACGATTTTTCACACCTTGGGTCCCACATAAACTTTTGGCCCTTCTTTGTTAACTTGGTCAGATGTGACGATATTTTGGAGTAGTCTCGGATAAATCTTCGATAGTATCCGCCAGTCCTAGGAAACTACGAATATCTGTTGGTGTTTGAGGTTGTTTCCATAGTTGTACTGCATCTACTTTAACTGGGACTACTGATATCCCATCTCCGTTTACTATGTGCCCCAAAAATCTCACTTCCGATTTCCAAAAGTGACATTTTGAAAACTTTGCCTTCAACACGTGTTTCCTTAGAGTTTCTAGCACTACCCTAAGATGACCACGGTGCTCTTCTTAGGTTTTTGAAAAGATTAAGATATCGTCAATGAAAACGAGAACGAATTTATTAAGAATTTTCCTAAAGACTCTGTTCATCAAATCTACGAAGAAAGCTGGTGCGTTGGTTAATCCGAACAGCATAACCAACCACTCATAAAAGAAATCTGGGCCTCTGAATGCTGTTAAAGGAATACAATCTTCAGGGATTCTCAGTTGGGGAAATCCTGTTGCTAAATCCATTTGGGAGAATACCGTTGCTCCGTGCAATTTGTCGAAAAGGTCATCAATTCTAGGTAATGGATATCTATTTCGGATGGTTACTTTATTCAATTCTCGGTAGTCTACACACAGTCGTAAGGATCCATCCGACTTCACTACAAAAACCACCGCAGAGCCCCAACTAGAAAAACTTGGTCGGATTAAGCCTTTACTCAGCAAATCCCGAGTTTGTTTCTCTAATTCCTGAACTTCCTTGGGAGCCATCCGTCTCTTTGGTTGAATCATTTGTCTAGCTCCTGGGACTAAATCAATTCGGAATTCGATCTCTCGATGCGGAGGCAAACTTCCGACTTCCTCGAATACGTCCTTGAATTCTCTTATTACTTCCAAAGTGTCAAGACTTTCTTGAGGTGCTTCTAAAGCGTATAGAAAACTACAGGTGTGAATTCCCGGTTTCCCACAAGTTATTCTAGCTTTTCGCTCTAAGCTAGTTATAAGGGTTATGATTTCTTTATCACATTTTATCTTGGCTTGGAACTTGCTTAACCAGTCTAATCCAAGTATAAAATCGAAACTTTTGAAGACTAGAACGTAGAAGTCGAATCGAAAAGAGTGTGAGAGATATAAGAGAGTTATATCCTCACAACACATTTTAAGCTCAGTTTTTCCCCCTATGGGGTTTGATACGCAAATGGGGTTCGGTGATATAATTGGTTTAAGGTCAAACTGATCTATGGTTTTGGCTGAAATAAAACTGTGTGAAGCGCCCGTATCAAATAAAACACGTAGGTAAATTCCATTAAACTGTAAAGTACCTTCTAGCACTCCCTTCCCTTTCACATTCTGAGAAGTAGACGGTTCATCTTTGATTGTAAAAACACTAGGCTGTGGTGCCCTCTTCATCAATGGACAGTCTTTCACCGTGTGTCCTGGTTGATGACAATTGAAACAGAGATTCTTCACTACCATCTCGTTCCTTTGATTCTGGTTCTGGTTCTGATTCTGTTTCTGTTGCTGATTCTGTTGCTGAGGTTTTTGTTGCTGTCGCGGGTATTGCTGGGGTTTCTGTTGCTGTTGTGGGTATTGCTGGGGTTTCTGGTTCCCCTTTTGTTTGCAGAATCGTGCAATGTGTCCCTTTTGTTTGCAGTTATGGCATAGGACATTTTTAAATCTACCTTCAAGTGTCTGTTGTCCCGTCTTAGCTTGGCCCTGATTATCTTTCCAATCAGGGTTGATCTTTCTTTTCATGGCATTTCCCCCACTTGTCTCCCCAGTCTGGATCCTCGCTCCTGGTTTCTTTGCATCTAGTGCTTCATATCTAAGTGCTAGGTCTACTAGTTCCACAAATGGATCCTTCAAATGTCCCATCATCCTTCCTTGTAGATTATCTCTAACACCAGCAACAAACATCTCGTTCTTTTTCAAAAGAGTATTTATCAGTTCCGGCCCAAAGATTGAAAGTGCGTTGAACTGGTTTTTGTACTCAGCGACTGTCTTGCTTTCCTGCTTTAAGTCAATGAAGTCTCGGTACATCCTTGTCCTTCCAGTAGCAGGTAGATACTGACCTTTAAAAGCTTCTTTGAACATGGGCCAAGTAAAGTTTTCCTCAGGAGTGTTAGCAGTCTGGGCATCCCACCATATTGCTGCGGCTCCTTCCAAATTCCATGAAGCTAAGAGATGCTTATGCTCGTCATCCAATCTCAGTCCTTTAAAAATCTTCTCACATGATCTAATCCATGCTTGGACTCCGACCAGTGATTCAGTACCTCTGAAAATCTTTCCTCCCAGAGTTGTGTAATTCTTACAGACCATAGCAAAGTTAGGCAGAGTTCGTGCTCGGATTACTTCAGTAGTATCCACTTGGGTCCGGTTAACAGTTTGTCCGTTTGTCGTAGTTGCTCCGCTTGCTCCTCGGCCTCTTCCTCCACGAGAACTCATTTTCAACTCCCTGAGCACACGGATTGAAATTTTATGACTCATCGGAAAAATATGTCAAGGGATTACCTAAGTAACTACGATCTACCTATACTAAAATATAGTTTTTAGTAAAATACGCTCTCTCACTATTTTAAAGCCTAAATGTTTCCGAAGAACATAGGCTCTGATACCAACTGTAACGGCGCGATTTTCGACCCTCCGAAAACCGTGTCATTATTGAAAGAAATTAGAAGATGAGATAGAAAAGATAGAACTAATAGAATAGAAGAATAAGAAGTTATCAGAAATCTCACAGCGGAATTTAAAAATACAAATACATTACATCATAGGGTCTGATACATCATAATACATCAACAACTTACAACATCATAGTACATTCACATAATAATACATCATGATATGGAAATACAAATCTAACTGGATACATAGGTGTAGTTAAAACTACTAGACTTGTCCTGCAACTTGAACTTCGCGAGGATTCCATTTGCCAACCTGAATTACTTGCCTACTCATAATAATCATTATGAGTACCCAAGAGTTTAGGGAAAACACAGAAAATAAACTCCGGGTCAGTCATGGGACTGGTGTGAGTAAACATAGTTAAAAAGATGTACACGGGGGAAAAATAAGGGATATGGTGTTCCGTTATTAACAGATTCAATTACTTTAGAAATCTTAAGCCCAATCCATAACTACTATATGGAAAACGACCCTTGTATTTTAATATCAAACGTTTGATATTTATGATAGTATTTATCAAATAAATAATCATCTAGTGAATCGCTTGCATCTCACGTTCACGTACATAGAATAAAATCTAAAACCGTCGAGCGCTTATTGGAAATTTGGTTTCTAACTGACAGGGTATGGGAGCACCCACCGATCAGTGTACTCTAGAGAAGATACACTGGGGTTCAACAAGAACGTCCTGCAACCCGGCCACACATGACCGTCCACTCATTTAGCTTGATTGTAACGAATATATTACCACCTCCACGGTTGGGAATGACCCTTCCGATTACCGAAGTTACAGCAGTGAATATAGATTAAGAAACAAAAGGAATTACTCTAGATGGTGATAATATACCCTGCTTGGGTATGACCCAACTAGCCATGCTGCCTAGCCCAACTATTGTCTTTCTCGGGTTGTGAGGTTTGAAGTCACGTTACCGTTGACGGATTATTCTTCAACGTCTTTGAATATCACACCGTCCTATCTGACAGATCACTCATTTGTTTCCACAAACATATTCTGGGTATAAGGCTAAAGAAACGAATTTCTTTGCCACCAACAAAATACACTTACGTAAAGTCGATGTGTAAAATCTGATCGATATACGTTGTCAGACATCCGACTGTTCGGATCTGTTCTGGGATTGAACAGACCGTAGATACTATTTTGAAATAGTCCTTGCATTCTTCATCTTTATCGATTTCGGTATACGTCGTATAAATCCGAGTCGAAGTGAAATGTAAATTCCGGACTCTTCGAAACGATGTAGGAAATATCTTTCATAGTCGATAATTTATTTTCAGCTTAACTGTCTTTAATTCAGTTTGCACATCCTGTATTTATAATTATATATGCAGTATAAAATTCTCAGGTTCATATCTGGATATCTTAAATATCATTTACAATTGTGTAGTTAAAGTGTGTGCGACGCACACAAGATGTTATACAGTTTTTATCACTATTTGGAAGTGTATAGAAAAAGCCCGTGCTACGCACACGGTGTTAAATCTTGCTTATCATTGACTGTCAGACGATGTTCTATACTCTGATTTAATTTGTCTAATATTTATTTCTTTTATTTAAACTTAAATAAATTGTTTTATAATTTATTTAAGTTAAATTATCTTTTAGAACTCATGTTCTAACTCGACGAACTTCTTCGAACAACTTCGATTCGCTGACCTCACTGTCATCTTTACTGTTTCACTTGTTTATGCCATATTAAATAAAAACTCTATTTTTATTTAAATAATTAATTACTGATTAATTACTTTTAATTATTTAATTAAATTAAAATTGATTTAATTTAATTATTGTCTTTTGAAAACGATTCTTGTTTGGACTTGCCTTGCTAACTCCGGTGTTGCCAAACTCTCGTGCCCTGGTGTTGATCACTTCGAAAACGTTGCCAAACCCATGTTGCCAGACCTTCGTGCCAAGCCTTCGATCCCCCTCAAAACATGGTGATCCATCGATGGATCACTCGAAAATCACCGTGCCAAGTCTTCCCCTTTTCTTCTCCATTTTGCCATCGACTTCCTGTGCAAACGTGCACAGCTGTGCACGTGCACCACCTTCCCCGCCACCAGATCAACGTCGAACCTCCACCCACAAACTCCACTTCATCCACCGATCATCTCTGACGCCTTGCCACCACCCATCGTCACCTCCACCTCGATTTCACCCCCTCACCGCAACTTCCAGTACACAGTTCAAAAAGTACACCCCCTACATCGAGCTCGCACCACCACCTCCGACAACCTGAACACTTCGCACCGCCGCCACCAGCTCCGCCAAGTGTCGACACCGCTCCACGCCCAATTCTGGCCAACTCGCACCACCGTGGTTCCCCCCACGTCGTCGCCAAACCGATGAACCCATTTTTGCTTTCAAAACCTAAATCGAGTTCGTCAGCTCAAATCACTTGATGGAAAAATCATTGGGTATTTTTCTCGAGTTCCCCGATGTGAGCAGCTCCTCCACGCTCCACGATTTGGTCACCACCTTCGTCGTTCGCCGGAATTTGGTCAACATGTCATTTTCGGCCATCTCAAGCTTTCTCCCTCATCCCAACGTTTAAAATCATGAAACCACTTTTAAAAATCATCATTTTGTTTGTTGATTACATTCATATCTCTGTAATTCGATTCTACGATGTTTGAATTTTCGGGCTGAAATGTTGATACAGAGAATCATCTGTTTCCTTGCATTCTTGGTTTCAAAACATATATAGTTGATCCTTTATTCTTGCTATAATGTATATATATATTCTCGTATACAAGGTAACTCATCAATACACTTGTATGGTTTGTGTTTTTAGATCATCAAGGTTTAGTTTCAAATAACAGAGTTGTGTTTTGACAGGAAACAAAACAACAGTATTTTCCTTGATCAAGATTAAGGTGATGAACTCCTTACTATTTTATAAACACTTGCATACATGGTTTACTGGTGATATATACTTGGTGTTCTAGCATCTACAAGGTTGATAACAACATGATAGAACTTGCATTGACATATATGAACATGAAAGCACAAACTGTTTACAGTAAAACATGGAATCAAACTTGAACTTAGTGAGGTTTACTCACTTGAAAAGCTTTCACAAATTTCTTGCTGTGGATGGTTTTTGTTTTCAGCAAAGTGTTCTTGTGTTTGTGAAAGACGATTTGCATGGATATGATGGTGTATTTATAGGCCAACTCTTCTCTTTAAACAATAGTTTTTCCCTTATGCTTTTAATAGTAAAAACCCACGTCTTCTACCTACCCCTTTCTCTCTCATTTGAATGGTCTAAACATTATATAGCATGTTTTTTTAAAGTACTTTCCACAAGAGATATTTCTACCAACGTCTCCTTGGTCTCTCCTAAGTACAAGACTATATGCTTTCATTAAATGCTCCCCTTGCTTGCATTAAATGCTCTCCATACTTACCATCACAAAACTTAAGAGAAAATAGTTTTCCTCTTTGATATTTTGTTTGTCTTCATTTTTAGTTCAGCCGCAAGTAATAGTGTAGGGATTAGGTGATGATTAAATTCAAATCTATTTCTAAATGATGGGGTTTTGGACTTGATTTTGTTTAAAGGTTGGACTATACTTCTTGCAAATGAACTTGGTGTATATATATACTTATATATATACTTAGGCCGTAGCATATGTATATAGAAATATATATATATGCCTATACTTTTCATGCTATACTTATATATATAAATATATAGGTGTTAATCTCATTACTTGTTTGCTTAGTATATGACAACTTATACATGTTAGTTGTAAAATAGGAATTTCCACACTTATTTCATGTTGCTAGCTTCCCTACACTTCCTAATGTTATAAAATGTGTCGCCAATATTTTCTTAAGTTGTTAAAACATTCATACTTAATATATCTTGTAATAATTAAGTTACAGTGTAAATCATATATGTATATACATACATATCAGTGATTATACATATTAATTGTTTGAGTTCTCTAGATACATTTAAATTTTCTTATTAAAATAAAATATCAGGTGCTCGAAAAATCCAGCCATTACATTTTGGTTCACGCTTTTTTTTTAATAATTCACATTACAATAAAAATATAATTTTAATTGTCTATTATCACATTTACATAAAATGTACTTTTCTATCTAATGCTATAATTTACATAAGATGTAAATTCTATTTCTCATATAACATATTACATAAAGTGTAACTTCTATTGTCTTTCTATTTTCTTTTCTTGTTAACATAAGAAAAATTATATGTTAAATCTTCCCAAACATTTCTTCCTAACATAAAATATATATTTTATGTTAAATCTCTCTTACCAATTTCTTTTAACATAAATAATTTATGTTAAATCCTTCTTAACATTCTTATTTGTTCATTTACATAAAATGTAAATTTTCTTCCTTCTATTTGTTCTATTTACATAAAATGTAAATCAATAGTTTATTTACATAAAATGTAAATTTTCCTTTTCAATTATCTTATTTACATAAATGTAAATTTCTTTTCTAATTATTCAATTTACATAAAATGTAAATTTTCTCTTTTTAATTCTATTTACATAGAAAATGTAAATTCTATCATACATACCTAATTAACAAAAATTGTTAATTTTGTCTTGTCGTCAATTCTAACACAACAAAATATAGTTTGATTTCGTCGTCAATTCCAACAGAACAAAATATAATTTGATTTCGTCGTCAATTCCAACACAACAAAATATAAGGTGTTATATTTATCAGTTTAATGTCCATAAGGTAAACATGACAAAATATGACATTTTATTTGGATTAAAGATTCTAACCTGATCTAATTCCCAAACAAGATAGTATATTTAATTGGATTTAAAATTCTAGTTTAATCCACTTTGCAAAACATGATGATTTTTATTGTATTCATCAGATCAAAATAACACAACAACAGATCTAAACAACACAATACAATCCAATTCATCAGAACCACAATCACAATTCATCACAGTGCAAATCTAATTAAATAAGATACAAACAATTATCTAACAGCGATAAAATAATTAATTTAATTAATTAAAATTAGAAATTCTCACATTGATTTTTGCTGAAAATTTGACTGTCTCAGATTCAGCTCTGGTTTGCGCCATCGCGAAGATCTCGGAAAGACGAGTCCAACGCAACAAACGGTTCGTAAAACGGACCTCGTACGAAGAAGATATGAATTTTTAAAGATTGGATAAAATTAAATATTAAATTAATTAAATTAATAAAATATTTCAGCCGATACCTTTCTTCCCCGTCGCTATGTAATTTCAGCCGTAACCCATCATCGCGCTCCCTCCTTCTGCACGCACCACGCCTCGGCCACCTTGGCGCCGATCAACCACCGCCACACGAACCGCCTTGCCATGAGCCACTCACGCCACCAACCGCCTGAAGCTCGGCCCCACCTAGGACCCGCAATTCACCAAAAACCGCAGCCCCTTCTCGGTCAGAATTCGCAAAATCCGTGAATCAAAACCCGATCTTGACCGTATAGATTTGAAGCTCTCGAAATTCTCTTCGATTTGATATATAGTATGTTGATTTTCGTTTAACGGATCAAAAGTTATTGATGTTTGAATTCTGGTGCAATTCTGGCCATTGAACACTAGCGGCGGCTGGCCATTAGGGTTTCAGCCCGAAAATTAAATATTATTTTATTAATAAATCTCGAAGTTTGTGCTAAAAAGGTGGATTTTTGGACTTTGTCCGATTTGGGCCTGCTTACTGTCGATCTTAACGTTTTGAGGCCTTCTGAACGCGATGGGCTATGTCCCGGGCTCCAATTCCGATGTCTGTAACGTTTTTTTGGGTTTTAATTTAAAAATGCAATATTAAATAAATAATTTAATTTCTACCGTACATTTAAATATGCCGGGGCCACATACGACCTCAGAAAATTCTAAAAAAAATATTTTTAGCTTTCTTATGACGATACGAATCCAACAAAATTATTTTCGTCGAATTCTGAGACTTTTTGAAAAATGGCCTTTTTCAAGGCGTATATATTTAATATTAAAAATATGTTTTTAAACAAATAATTTCCGAAACTCGAAATATATAAGTGTTTACTGTTTTTCAATGCAGAAACGTCATTCTGAACTCAATGGAAGTGGTTTCGAGTCCAAATTCCTTCGTATGTGAAAAGTAGCATTTTTGACCTTTATATATTTCATAGCGACCTTTCTAAATTTTAAACTGGCCATAACTTTTGATTCCCGCTATGAAATTTCGATTTTTCGGATTCGTTAGAAAGATATTTTTAAATAGATTCTAATATTTTTGGTTTCACTAAAATCCGTTAAATTTTGCATCCTGTACGGTTAGTCAAAGTTCAAGTTTGACTTTTCAAACTATAGCGCTATTTCTAACTTCTTTTATAATTAAAATTAAATTATTCATTCTAACTTCAATTCTTAATCATTATTATTTTAAATAAATCATTTTAAATATCAAAAACTCATTAAAATTACTCAAAATAAAATTTAAATTTACCCCCAAAATTCCGGGTTGTTACACCAGTGGTAGATGGAGAAACAAAAACTTATAACTTGCCAGTGAAAACATACAGTTAAAGAAAGATACGGGCATATGCGAAAGGGGGGTAGGCCCATTTGTTTGATGCGATTATATAGATATTAATTTTGTTAAATAGATAGTAGCGAATTTTGAAATGTATCAGCATTTTACAAATTATAGCAATTTTTGAATAGGAACGCAACATGTCATTCAATATAGACAAAAAGTGGATTAGTGAATCTGATCAAAGATCTACATACTTTATAGACGGGGTGAAGAAGTTTATTTGTTTTGTTGAAGAAAACAGTGGTAATAAAGGAGTGTATTTATGCCCTTACACTCGGTGCGAAATTATGAAAATGTTAAAATTAGATGACATTCATTTTCATTTGCTTAGATGGGGTTTTATCCAATCATACAGCGTGTGGTATTTTCAAAGGGGAAAAAAGGTGGAAATGGAAAAACAACAACCAATCAGTAATACCACAAGTACTGACGAGGCTGGACCTATTAGGATGGAAGATCTAGTAAATGATGCAGATAGATTTCATGATTTTCCACCTGAAAATCCGTTGTTTGATCATGCTAATGTTGGAGAGCAGTCTGCAGATAATGGCAATCGGCCGGCCAATGAAAGTTAGAAGTATAAACCAACTTTTCGTAGCGCAAAAGAGCCACTGTATCCTTCATGTTCAAAATGGATAACAAAGATATATGTCATTATGAAACTGAATAGCTTGAAGACCCAATACAACTTTTTAGATAATAGTGTGGCTGTACTTCTCGAACTAATAAAGGAGTTACTCCCCGAAGGTAACTACACACTGCTGAAAAAAATACTCCAATGTGAAGAAGTTCATTAAGCAAGTTGGGATGAATTACAAAACTTATGATTCATGCATCAATGATTGCATGTTGTACTGGAAAGATAATGCGAATAGAGTTTCTTGTACAAATTGCAATGAACCAAGATATATGACATCATTCAACAAAGAAAGAAAAGGCACAAAAGTACCTCGAAAGACATTAAGACATTTTATTTTAATTTCTACATTGAAGAGACTGTATACTGTACCATGGATAGCAGATGCAATGACCTAGCATGGTCATGCCAAGTCTGATCCAAACGTAACGTGTCATCTATGTGACACTTCTTAATGGAAAGCCATGGATTCTTTTGACAAAACGTTCACTGTCAAGCCACGAAACATCACACTTGGAATAGCAACAGATGGTTTTTGTCCAAATGTTTCTCTAACCCTTACAGTTGTTGGCCAGCAATTGTAGTACCATATAATCTTCCTCCATCTATGTGCATGAAATGGGAGTTTTCAATGTTAACACAGTTGATTTCTGGGCCAAAACAACTAGGAAAGGATATTGATGTTTATTTACAGCCGTTGATAGACGAGTTAAAATCAGTTATGGGAAGAAGTCGTTACATACGAATCATTAAATAAATCCGAGTTTACAATGAGAGCTAGAGCGTTGTGGGCAATCCGTGATCACCCTGCTATTGGGATTTTATCAGGATGTATAACTCACGGTTACTTTGCATGTCCCGTTTGTAGGTAAAACACATGTTCTTATCATCTTCCTGAAAGTAAGAAGATGTATTATATGGGACATCTAATGTATCTTCCTAACAAACATAGGTTTTGATACGACAAGACAAATTTCAACAATGAATATGGACTTCATCGTCACAAAAGGCCATTGATTGATTTTGAAGTTGAAAATAAAGTAGCGGATATCAAAATGAAAGTCGGTGAACACAAATAAAAAATTGATCGAAAACGAAAAAGTCAACCATTGAAGAAGTTGACAATGTTTCTACATGGTATAGGAGGTCTATCTTTTTTGATTTACCATATTGGAAAGAAAATATGGTTCGACATAATATTGATGTTATGCATACGGAGAAAAAAGTCAATCATTTCGATATATGTTTTCCATAAAAGGTATAACTCCTATGCGAAAAGCACTAGATTTCAAACACGAAGCAGAGGTACAACTGTCGAAGTCTTTCAAAATTTTACTTTATGGTTACGTAATGAGGTATTACATCATCTTAAGTACTTCACGTGTTTATATGTTTGCAATACACCTTTGTGACCATGCATTTTTTGCTTATTGTGTTTGATGTAGATGTTGAAGTGTAGCGATGTTCATCCAACGCTCTAGCGGCTAGTACATGGGCCGAAGTTCATGGCGCTTAGTTATATGAAGTTCCAAATGAATGGGGTTTTATTTTCCATGAATATGTACGAAGACCGCATGGGAACACAAGATAGTGGTGTATGCATGAGAGAAATTACAAAATTTAGAGCGAGTGGTAAATATAAAAATTATAAGGAAGCAAAAACAACGTATTACAGAGTCATTCAGCGGATACATGAGTTGGATTACATTGACTTCAAACAAATAGTTTTTTATTGGGATTGGGTAAAAGTCAAGGATAAGATCATTGGTTGCAAAATAGATTCCGCTTCAAACTTGATCATGGTTAACTTAGGAAAATTAAAGAACAAAGACAACGTGAATGATGAGCCATTTATTCTTGCATCTGAAGCAAGTCAAGTGTTCTACTCAAAAGATTTAAAAAATAACAGATGGTATGTGGTTTTGCATACATCAAAACGGTTGACCACAAATGTGGATGACATTGAGTTTCCTACCGTATATCAATCATCTTTTGAAGACAATAAAAAATTAGAAGATCTTACCAAAATAATATGTTAACTTATGAATTGTTGAATGCTTTTTATACAAAGAAATCACATGTATTTGGAATGTCATGACTAACACTTTCTGATCCCACTGCATTCTGCTTTGAAATTTATTTTAACTATTTCAACTTGAGTTCTTTAGCTTTCCTTGCAATGTTTGTCCTGGTTCTTGGTGTTGCTTTAAAGAAGTTGAGTAACAAGTTTGATTAATATTCTGATATCACAAAATAGTTAGTAATATTATATTTTGCAGAAAACTATGTCACAAACTCCAACATCATCACATGCATCATGTTCAAAAGAGTAGAAAGTTGACCAAAACCTACTTGGTATTCCAGTCTCAGAAAACGCTGCAAAAGTCGCTACTATGCTTGGTAAACTAGTAAGAGCTCATGTGCCGATATCTTACACAAATTGGGATAAAGTACCTAAAGCTTCTAAGGACAACGTTTGGAACAATTCGTGGTAAGTTTTAACTTGAGCATTTTGGATAGTTATACAGAATATTTTAAATTTGTGAAAAATAGCACTTAAATTCTATAGTATATTTTTGCAGTCTGACTCTTAATTTTTGCAAAACATATATGTGCTTGATCTGCTTTTAAAGAAAGTCTTTTTAAAAAGAATGGCCAAGGCTTTTAGGGGACACAAGAAAAACTTAAGAGCAAGGTTTTATGACACTTTCGAAAATGACAAAGAACGGTTGAAAAATTGTCCACCAACAGTTGCTCAAGAAGATTGGAACGAGTTCATAAAAAATGAAGCAATGCCTGAAGCGAGTGGAAGAAGGGAGACACAAAAAAAAGATTATTGCTCAGTTATGATCACCATGCAGGATGTAAAAGTCATGCTAGAATAGAACACGAAATGGTAATTTATATTCATTTTCTTTTAAAACTAGTAAAAAAAATCATAATTATAGGAGAAAATACACATGAAACGGAATATATTGTAGATTGTTGCAAGTCCATCTGCAAATATCAACCGTCGTCAAGTATGGGAGAAGACACACAAGAAAAAAGAAGTTATCATAACAGATGCCGCATCTGTGTACTTCGTAAGTTAACATATATTAACAATGTTGCTGACTTTTATTCATGATTACAAAATCATTCTTGGTTTATTCATGTATTCTATTAGCAGACTTATGTATAGTAACATAAATCAGATATTACATGTTTTTTCATTGGAAAAGAAGTAAATGTACTTATGTATAGTAGCAGAACCTCAGACAGAGTGGGATTCAAACTTGTCATATGCATGAGTTTCAGTTGCTGCATACAACGTGTGTGCTCTTAACATTATCAAATGAGGAAATTAACTGTGGATATATGAGGGCATGGATTTTTTGGTAATATGAAAACTAGATCAAAAAAACCTATGCAAAAATTTGAAATGTTCTTCTAAGTAACTCCTTCCAGCTTTTTACATACAAGCATTACAATATCTCAGGATCAAATTACAAAAATTAAGGAAAAGATCACCGATAGTGATGAAGAAAAATTTGCATTGGATGAAGATATCTTATCATAAGTGTTGGGTAAGGATACAAGGGGTAGGAGACGTGCTGTTGGGACCATTATACCAAAGATTCATGTTAAGGCTTCTGTTATTAAATAGAAATGATTCAAACATGTTCATGGAGACAATAACGAGTTGAAAATGAGGGTGGAAGCTTGGAGGGTATAGTGGGAAATTTGCAAGATTCAGTGGGAAATTTGTCTGGGCAAATGGAGCTTCTGATCAACATGATGGGAAATTTGTCTGAACAAGGAATTCACGCATCGTTAACTCCTTCTGATGGACAACACAGCACACAACTCGAAGCTTCTAAAGTCGTTGCTTCTCAGATCCAGGATATGACCAATGTGACGAACAATCAAAGATGTGAACTTCTCAACTTTGTTCTAGATAGTATAGCAACAGGTATTTATTAGCAGTAAGAAATCAAATTCTCTTCAAATTTCAATCTAATGCGTAATATATAGTTAGCTTAAGCATTTATGGATGTTGCAGTGTCGACTCTAGTTAAGTATGATTGCATCTAGTTTCATAGAACTTGTTTGCAAGTATTTTTGGATATGCAGCATGGTCATGGTTGCATTTTCACTTATTGCTAATAAATATAAGGTGAAGAAACTGTAGCATAAGCGAGTGCTTAAAGTTTAATGGTTTCACTCCAGTCTAGTTGTTTTAATAAAATCATATTTTATTAATTTATCCCATTAAATTCTCAACTCTGATCTAGAAAACTTTATTGCAACAGGTATTGTATGTCGGGATTCTACATTGTCCAAATGCCATGGGAAAGATGTGCCATCTACACATAAAAAATTGGTTTTGGATAGTATATTGCTATTAGATGAGAAAACCAACAAATTAAATTATCAATATGCAGAGACCTTTGATAAAGCCGGAGTGGGTGGGTATGTGTGTCATCCGAAGAGCCTAATTCAATATCTTAAGACGTTGGAGCAGGTATATATAATTTTACACTTAACTCTTCCTGGTATTTTACATAAGAATTGAATGGACGCCTACAACGTTTTCTATATATTTTTTGGCATGGTTTTTCAAAGTATTCCCTGACACTTGTGTTTACTTTATATCTAAAGCATGTGAGCCATTTGTATTTGTATTCAGTGTCAGTTTCATGAACTCCCTTTGGTGGCATATTATTTCAGCATTTTCAGTGTTATTTTGATTTGGTATTAGGAGAACACCCTCTTTCAACATGCATACATAGGACACGATATGCACACACGAACACAAAGCCACGATAACTACAAGCTTTATATCCAAAGCAATTGCGGGCTTGTAACATCCCAAATTTGGAACGTTAGTTACGAATATTTAAATCTGTTTTAAATATTGATTTGGTAATACAAATGGATTTTATATCAAATTTATTTATCAAGAATGGAGTTCGAATAGATAAATTTATAAATTAATTAAAACGAGCTCGAAACGACGCAGTAGTTCGTAATATTGAGTTTTGAACTTTAATCGAATATACAAGATCTGATATAAGTCGGAAAATTTAAAATAAAAACCGTTTGTGTCTATTTGATTATAATTTTCTAATGAAAGATAAAAATGGAGATTTCAAATTATATTTTGTAAGTCATATCCAACTCAAATTTTCGAATGGTCGCTATGGAATTCGTTAATAAACGATAACGTTTATTTAATAAAAAAATTAAGGGTTTTTATGTATATTTGAATATCGTTTAACCCAGAAATTTTAACGTTGAGTTCAAAATCTATGTTTGTTTATTTTGAAGCTGTATAATATTTCATTTGGAGATATATAATAATTATAATTTATTATTATTTAAATAGAATTGTTTTGGATTTAATTATATTTTTATCGATATTTTATAGACCTTAGAATAGCTTTCTTTTCAAACGATCTTCGTTTTCGACGAAACGAATTTTATTGGAATACATATAGCTAGTTATTACTAAATTTCCAGTTTGGAGCCAAACAGAGTTGTTTTGTCGGCAGACAAAAATTTAAAATGTGAACTGATAAATAAATTAGAATTAAAATAATTCCGTTTTGCAAACGGAGTTGGTTTTCAACGAAATTAATTTCATTGGGACTGAAATATCATGACGTAGCGGTATGTCCATTTTCATCGCATTTGGAATTCATGAATGTCGGTGCGTATATTAAACATCCAACATTAAAAAGCAGTAAAAATGAAATTTAAAATGTATAAACTATTATTATTTTTATCTTTGAAGCCTTAAGTGAGATAAAATATGTATACTAGCGCCTACCTTCCCCTATTTCACTCGTAGCCTTTTAAAACTTCAGCCGACAAGTTATGCAAATATAACAAAACAGTTGTGAGACGGGAAAACACGCTGCGCTACAACTACCATTCCTTCCTTTTCTATCAAATTCAGCCTTCACTTTTCAATACAAAATGCATGGACCAACAAAAACAAGTTGCATGTCTAAACTCTAGGCTGTCGGCTACCATTGTGAAAGACGTTGTTTTTATCCCATCATTATTCTTCTATAAATAGGAGTTGTTACCGTCGCTTCTTCCTATCGTTGTTTAAAAATGAGTCGCCTATTTCATTTCTTGCTCCAAAATGTAAACACATATCTTCCTCTGAAATATAAAGTGTGAATGTCTGTATCATTTATTTCCAGCAAAATATAGGCGTATTCCCTATTTCATCTCTCAAGCTTCCATTCACTTACTAGTTTAAACTATACTGCGCCTTATTCATTCTTTCTTCCCGAGAATATATTAATCGTCAACAACAACATTGTAAAGGGGAATGTGTCTACTGTTCGTGAAGCATCAGCGAAACAAGGTAAAAGGATATGTGGAAGTCACGTGAAATCCGAAGCAGGTGGAAGGGAGTCCTCAACAAGAGGGAACATGATGGCATCGTCTCTGGTGGAGAAATGAGTTACTAACTGTAACACCCCGTATTTTTAACGAAAGTAAAAGAGGATAAATTAAATTATAATTAATTTAATATTCAGGATTAAGGAAAACGGACTGTGCCATTGCATCCATCTCGAAATTCTGGTCAAGGTAGACATTCGGTTTGCGTAAAACGAACACCGTATGAAGAAGTTATAAGGGTTTAAAGTTTGTATACGCGTAAAGATATATATATATATATATACACATATGAGTCAGAACCTTATCCAAAAAAGCGTTCAAAAATCTAATTCTGTATAGCGGCAAATTTCCCGCTCTAGGGGGTTGACACCCCAGAGGGGTGTCGACACCGGGGATGACCCCCCTTAAGGGTTGTCGACACCAGGGTCGACCTATCCACAGGGGTGCCGACACCCCTAGGGTTGACGTGGCAGTCGGTTTCAGAGGGTCTGGCAGCTATATATACGTGGTCATTTCTCTTGTTTTCTTCATTGAGAATTTATGGTGGGAAAACTTTATCGGTATCTGAACTGATCTGGATCCGTTATCTTCTTCAACTAAACCAAATCAATTGGAGTTTCAAGATCCAATCTTTTCTAGTTCTATCTTCTTATCCAAACTCTATGAGTCTCTAGTTTCTTTTAGATTTGAATATTTAAAAGTAAATATGACATGACCATGACTTGGATTTGTTCATATGCCTAGATTATATCAGATCCATTGTAAATTCTGATTATATGACACTCTAAATTGGTTAGGATTTGGATCTAAACCTCTATCTAGTCGGATCTATTGTATCTTCTATGACATGTTATGATGTGAATCTAAATCTCAATTGTGTTAGATCTGCTTTTAACTATTGGATCTGAATTATATGGACATTTAAATAATTAATCAGATCTAGTTTATCATCTTGTGCCTTTTATGTTAGACTGAATAGTTGGACATATAAATGGTTAATTCAGATCTTATTATGCTCACTATGACATCATAGTTATGTTAGAATCAATTAACTGCCACAAGTTCGTAAGATTTATGCTTAAATGTCCACCTTATCATCATGCTAGTTTATGTTTATGCCAAAACAATCACCTTTATCATATTCCTATTACTTTTTGTGTATGACTAGGCTACTTTCTAGCCTAGATTCCGCCATATATATGCGAATGCGTTAACTAGGGAACGGTGGGAAAAGGGTTTGAATTGGCATAATTTAAATAATATTTATATGAATTGGGCATATAATTCAAATTGGGGAAGTGGGGACATAATTACCTATAAAGACATAGGTAAGAATTGGATAAGAATTGAATGTCTAGTAATTACAATTAATTGTAATTGCACTTATGACACAAGGTTAGGTTGCCATAGTGGTGGAAGTCTGCCCGGACCCGACCGACATATCCAGCAGCCACTAATGTTGAACCTAATGTGAGAGGTCTAAGTACGCAAATACGAGACGAGCTATGACATGAGGTTAGGCCCAACTTGTGAAATAAGACAACCCGGACCCGACCGGCATATCCAGCATCCACAAGTTGTAGGCCTAATGTGGGAGGTCTAGCCCATTATAAACCATAAATGGACATGGTAATAAATTGGACTGCTTAACCAAATCTAATCCATAGGGATTGTATGATTGTGAACTAAAGTTAGGGTTAAGTAAAATTGATTGGATAATGGATGGGTAAAGCAAATCTGGAGGGGTTGGGTAATATTTACATATAGGCCCACAAACATAAACTAATAAGGTTATGTAATTAAAGACATCTAATGTTATACATAACCGGTGGAAATAATAAAGTTATGTAATTAAAGACATCTTTTAGGGTAATCATAACTTGTAAAAATGATAGGGTTATGTAATTAAAGACACCTAGTGATATACATAGCCAAAGAAAACCTAGTGGGGGATACAAGACAAAGGGGAGAGCTTGTATCATATTGTGTGGCATCCATTTCATCCAGTAACCTGGAGTAGGTATCAAAACATGTACTCAGTACTAGGTCAGAGAAGGGGCACGCTTACTGAACTGATTGTAAGAGATCAAAACGTGAAGGACGGTGTGGGCAACGCAAACCAACCGGGCCATGTACATGCATGAGCCGGGAAGAAGGGGATAAGACGGTCGTGCCACCTGTAGATATGGCGCTATGCATATCAGCGGGGTTTGCCACTTTAAGACATGATACATCTTATTATGGGGTCGGCATAGAGCATCTATAGAGTAGGGACCCGATCGATTAGGGTAGTAGTTAGGGTACATTTGGACGTATGCCTAAGTCTACCACCTTATAGTGAAGGGATCATCTCATTCTGGTTATACTAGTAATAGTGCAGAGTAATCATTAGAGAAGTGTATACACCTTATCCTGCCTACCTTGTCACACCTGCCATTTTTGTAGTGATCTCTCTTATCCACTTTATATGACTGTCATGCTAATTTTATTTATTTACTTGCTAAAAGTAACTAGACTCGCCAGACTTTATGTCTGACCCTTTTATTTCCTCTTCTTTCTTCCATTCCCTCCCCTCCCTCCCCCCACCAGGTTCTCAAGGAGGAAACATACAAGCTTAGTCAGGACTCAGATATCATCTTGCTAGAGCTGCTTTCGAAGTATGGCTCAAGTTCTTATCTCTACTATGGCTTTGTCTCTTTTATTTTGGGGAATTATGTTTTCTTTTAAGTATTTATGTACTCTGATGGTAAAAGACAGAAGTTATATTGTTGTAATGGTTTTTGTGACTTATAGTATTTCGAACCACGATGTATGATTTGTGTTTGAAATAAAAATTTGAATTTCCGCTGCTATCTTAATTATATCTATCTTGTAATATTCTATGTCTGTTTACCTATAATGCTTCATGAAACTTAATGCATTCCCTTTGTGAGTGACATTAACAGACGTGGGGTGTCACACTTGGTATCAGAGCTGAAGCTTAGTAGATTGGATAAATTTTTTGAAAAGGTTTTAAAGAAAGCATTTTCAAAAAGAAAAGTTTATTTTGAAAGACATTCCCCAAGAAGCCATATGTAATATCCTTTGGTCCTTTGTCTAAATCTCTTCCCTTTTTCTTTTCAGCATGTCAGGGGAACCAAACATTCCTAATATCCCGGAGGTCGTTACAATACCCGGATGGTTCCGTAGGTATCTAGAGGCCATGGCACCTGCCGAGGGCCAAGGAAATGTTCCTCTCCCAGCTGCACCAGTCATTCCTCATCCTTCCGCACCAAGAGCAGATAATTTCACTAAGATCTGCAAAAACTTCCGTGCTATGGGAGGGAAGTCATTCCATGGGAATGAGACATTCGTAGAAGTGCGGAATTGTCTTAAGCAGATTGAGGACTTGTTCGTAATCTTTGAGTAGAGAATAGAAGGAAGGTTCAGTTAGCCGCCTGGCTACTGAAAGACGAAGCCTCATTTTGGTGGGAAGTTACCCAGGCTGGACGTCCGGTGGAAACTTGGGAGGATTTTAGACAAAGATTTGAAATAAAGTTTCTTTCCCTAGTTGAGAAAAGCATGCATATGGAGAGTTTCTTTGCACTTAGACAAGGGAGCTTGACGGTGAAAGAATATGTGAACAAATTCAACCAGCTAGCAATTTTTGGGTTAGAATTGGTGGATACTCCACACAAGAAGGCGTTGCGGTTTGCTAAAGGGATAAATGAACCCCTTCATGGGTTAGCCATGTCTCATATTCCAATAGGAGCCACTTTTGAAAAGCTTGTCGATATGGCCCTAATGCATGAGGAAGAAAAGGAGAAAAGAAGAAAGTAAAGGCTGAGGAAACATCGCAAAATAAGAAGGCATGGCCCAATAAGGGGCAACAGCAACAACAGAAGAAAGGTGGAAAGAATAACAAGGGCAAGGATAAGAGAAAATGTCATAATTGTTTGAAAGAGGGTCACTTGGTCAAAGACTGTAAGTGAAGGAAGAACTCTTGCTACCACTGTGGAGAGGTTGGACAATTTGCTAGAGAGTTCCCGAAGAACCAAGGACCACAGGGAAAAGGTCAAAGGACAAGGACTTCTAGAGGGCAGGTGCATGCTCTCATGATCAGTGCTCCTCATAGAGGTAGAAAAATTTCTGTGGAAGGTCTAATTTCTCTTTCTAATCATTCAATTTGATCACTTTTTGATTCTGACGCTTCACATTCATTTGTATCTAGTTCTGTGGTTGAATCTCTGCACTTAAATACTAATATGGTAGTGAATCCCGTAGTTGTTTCAAACCCTATTGGTGGTTTGGCTCGTTTATCTATGATTTGTCGGGGTTTGAAAATATCTATGTTAGGTGTCGAGTTTGAGTGCGACGCGTATGTGCTCGGGTTTATGGGCTATGAGTTGATTCTAGGAATGGATTGGCTTACCATGTATGGTTCCATTCTGGATTGTGAGAAGAGGGTTGTTAGGCTTCTGACATGTCACGGGAGGACCTTCGAGATTTCTTGTGACCCGCAAGGGTCGGTAATGCTTAGTTTCCTAGAGTCTCTTGATGCATCTATCGATGATCTGCAATCCATTCCAGTGGTCAGGGACTATTCGGATGTTTTTGATGAGGTATGGGGCTTACCTCCGAGGCGCGAGATCGATTTTCATATATATCTGGTAGACAATACAAAGTCAGTTGCATTACCGGTGCGCCATATGGCTCCAAGGGAAAGAAGGGAGTTGAGTAAGCAAGTAGGGGAGCTACTTGAGAAAGGGTTTATCAGACGAAACATATCTGAATGGGGTGCTCCAGTTGTATTCACAACTAAGGAGGATGGTTCGCTTCATTTATGTGTTGACTATAGAGAGTTGAATAAACTCACTAAGAAAAATAGGCACCCGCTCCCGAGGATGGATGATTTATTTGATCAGCTTGTTGGTGCCTCGGTATTTTCCCAGTTAGACTTGGCCACGGGGTTTCATTAGTTGAGGGTGGCTGAGGAGGGCATAGATAAGACTGCTTTTAGGACTCCAGATGGTTTCTTTGAACGTCTAGTTATGCCTTTTGGGCTGACAAATGCACGCGTTGATTTTGTTGATCTGATGAGTAGGGTGTTTCAGGAGTACCTAAATAAATTTGTCTTAGTTTTTGTTGACAATATTTTGATCTTCTCCAAGAGAGAAGAAGAGGATGCCCAGCATTTGAGAGAAGTTTTGAAAACTCTCTGTGCGCATCAGCTTAAGGCAAAGTTCTCCAAATGCCATTTTTGGAGAAAAAAGGTGAGATTCTTAGGGCATGTGGTCTACAAAGAAGGGTAGCTGTAGTTCCCGCAAAAATGGTTGCAGTGCAAGATTGGTAGATTCCTAAAAATGTAACAGAGGTGAGAAGCTTTCTTGGGTTAGCAGGTTATTATAGGAAGTTCATTAATGACTTCACAAAGATATCAACCCCACTCACCAGGCTGACGAAGAAGAACTTGGCATTTTCATGGGATATAGATTGTGATGTTGCTTTCCAATGACTGAAGAGGGCTCTAACAACAGCCCCAGTCTTGACCTTGCCTGACGGGAGTAAAGTGTTTACCGTTTACACTGATGCATGTAGTACAGGGCTTGGTGCGGTTCTGATGCAAGAAGGGAAAGTGGTGTGTTATGGGGGTAGACAGTTGAGAGTTCATGAGAAGAAATACCCCACCCATGATCTAGAGCTAGCTTTCATAGTATTCACGCTTAAGACGTGGCGCCATTATTTACTTGGAGAGAAGTTAGAGTTATACACCGATCATAAATCTCTCAAGTATTTGTTCTCGCATAAGGATCTCAATTTAAGGCAACAACGGTGGATGGAGTTCCTAGCTTCTTATGATTTTGAGATTGCTCATACCCCTGGCAAGGGTAATGTGGTGGCAGATGCGATAAGAAGGCAGAGGACGGCCTTGATTCCTCTGTTTGTGGAGAGGAAGAGCTTGGAGTTCATATCAGCTTTTATTTTTGACCCTTCATCGATATTTTGCTTGATTTGTTTGCATCCTTGGAGATACGACCAACTCTTATGGATCAGAAAGGAGCTTCACAACAAGGTGACCCACAAATTCTAGACATCATGGAAAAGCTCATAAAAAGGAAGGCTTCTAGTCACCTCAGTAGATATGCCGTAGATGAAAAGGGGTGGTTGCGACGAGACAGAAGGCTTTATATTCCTCAAACTGGAAGCTTGATAAAGGCAGTCCTAGAAGAAACCCGCCATTCTAAGACGACCATTCATCCAGGCGATGATAAGATGTACAGAGACATGAAGAGGGTTTTCTTTTGGGCTGGGATGAAGAAAGATGTGGCAGAGTTTGTTTCTCAATGTTTAGTTTGCCAGCAAGTTAAAGCTAAGCAAAAGAAGACCGGTGGTTTACTTCATCCTTTGGAGGTTCCTCAGTGGAAATGGGAGAGCGTCTCTATGGACTTCATAGATGGTTTGCCTAGATCAAAGAAAGGCAACACCAGTATTTGGGTAGTAGTGGACAGATTGACTAAGAGCACTCACTGTATTCCAGTTAAGAGTAAGAGGACGACATCATGGTTAGCAGCAATTTATGTTCGTGAGATAGTTCGTCTTCATGGAGTACCTTCCAGCATCGTAATAGATTATGACCTCATCTTTACCAATGAATTTTGGAGGAGCTTGCAAGAAGCATTAGGTACACAGTTGTGTTTGAGCACCGCTTATCATCTCAGACTGATGGACAGACAGAGAGGGTAAACAGAATTCTTGAAGATCTTTTAAGGCTGTGTATCCTAGACTTCGGAGGAACTTGGAAAGAGCATCTTTCTTTAGTAGAGTTTTCCTATAACAACAGCTATCAAGCTAGCATTGGCATGGCACCCTTAGAAGCATTGTACGGACGACCCTGTAGATCACCAACTTGTTGGTGGGAATCTACAGAAATATTACTACTTGGAACAGATATGGTTAGAGAAATGTCCGAAAATATTAACCTTGTTCAACTGCGGGCGAAGATAGCTCAAGATAGGCAGAAGTCCTATGCAGACAAGAGAAGGACTGACATCGAATTTGAAGTGGGAGACTTAGTTTTTATCAAAGTATCACCTCTGAGGAATGTGGTTCGCTTCGGATCAGTAGGGAATTTAGCACCCCGGTTTGTGGGACCATTTCCCATAACCGGGAGGATTGGCCAAATGGCCTATAGAGTAGAGCTCCCAGAAAAATCTATCCAGTATTCATGATGTTTTCCACGTTTCTTATCTACGATCGAAAGTGTTTCCATGACACCGCGGAAGTCGTTGTGCCAAGTGTATTGGAAGAGATAGAAGTGGAACCGGAGGCGATAGTCAGGCGAGTCCCTACCTATATTCTTGGATCAGAAGTTAAGAAGCTACGCAATAAATAGATCAAGTTACTAAAGGTTCAATGGGGAGATAACCCAGAGGATGCAACTTGGGAGACCGAAGCCAAGATTCGTTCTTCATACCCTTTTCTTTTCGAGGGTATGTTCTTAACTCCTTTTTCCAAAGTTTTATTTGTACTTATTTCTATCATTTGAATATATCTTATCCATAGTATTTTCGACCTTTAGATAGGAATCCTATGGATGTAAACATGTGTTTGAGATATTTTATGATTGATGTATGCAAGTGTTTGCTAGTGGCTGCCTGTGGATGCATATACACACACATTAGGCACTAGATCGACTCAATCACTCTCATACTGCATATGGATGTGTGTGCATTTTGTTTTCTTTTATGGATGGAAATGGATGTATTACCATATGGATGTTGCATTTGGATGAATGAGTGTGTACACATATATAACTCACATGTTATAATATGATTATTTGCATACATATTGGATTCATGGCACTAACATACATTGCATTAAGGAGGTCAAATGAATCAGTAGACCGCCTGATTTCCGCATTAGTGTTGGGACATATACACACACCCTTGCATATAATCATATAAGCATTAGAAGTCTTTAAGGACAACAGATGCCTGTGATTGATGGATGAGTAGATGGATGATGGATGATAGGATATGCATTCTTCTAAACTTAGAGATTTCGGGGACGAAATCCTATGAGCAGGAAAGAATGTAACACCCCGTATTTTTAACGACACTAAAAGAGGATAAATTAAATTATAATTAATTTATTATTCTGGATTAAGGAAAATGGACTACGCCATTGCGTCCGTCTCAAAATTCTGGTCAAGGTAGACATTTGGTTTGCATAAAACGGACACCGTATGAAGAAGTTATGAGGGTTTTAAGTTTGTATACACGCAGAAGATATATATATATACACACACACACATATGAGTCAGATATGGGTCAAAACCTTATCTAGAAAAGCATTCAAAAGTCGAATTCTATATGGCGGCAAATTTCCCGCTCTAGGTGGTTGACCCCTCTAGAGGGGTGTCGACACCGGGTTCAACCCCCCTTAAGGGGTGTCCACACCGAGGTCGACCCACCCACAGGGGTGTCGACGCACCTAGTGCTGACGTGGCAGTGGGTTTCAGAGGGTCTGGAAGCTATATATACATGGTCATTTCTCCTGTTTTCTTTATTGAGAATTCATGGTGACCAAACTCTGTCGGTATTTGAACTGATCGGGATTTGTTATCTTCTTCAACTAAAGCAAATCAATTGGAGATTCAAGATCCAATCTTTTCTAGTTCTATCTTCTTATCCAAACTTTGTGAGTCTCTAGTTGCTTTTAGATTTGAATATTTAAAAGTAAATATGACACGACTATGACTTGGATTTGTTCATATGGATAGATTATATCAGATCCATTGTAAATTCTGATTATATGACATTCTAAATTGGTTAGGATTTGGATCTAAACCTCTAGTTAGTCGGATCTATTGTATCTTCTATGACATACTATGATGTGAATCTAAATCTCATTTGTGTTAGATCTGCTTTTAACTATTAGATCTAAATTATGTGGACATTTAAATAATGAATCAGATCTAGTTTATCATCTTGTGCCTATTATGTTAGATCTGAATAGTTGGACATCTAAATGATTAATTTAGATCTTATTATGCTCACTATGACATCATAGTTATGTTAGAATCAATTAACTGCCATAAGTTCATCAAATTTATGCTTATATGTCCACCTTATCACCATGCTAGTTTATGTTTATGCCAAAACAATCACCTTTATCATATTCCCATCACTTTTCCCTTTTTATTGTGTATGACTAGGCTAATTTCTAGCCTAGATGCCGCCAAATATATGCAAATGCGTTAGTTAGGGAACGACGGAAAAAGGGTTAGAATTAGCATAATTTAAATAATATTTATATGGGCATATAATTCAAATTGGTGAATTGGGGACATAATCACCTATAAAGATATAAGTAAGAATTGGATAAGAATGAAATGACTAGTAATTACTATTAATTGTAATTGCACTTATGACACGAGGTTAGGTTGCCTTAATAGTGGAAGTCTGCCCGGACCCGACTGGCATATCTAGCAGTCACTCATGTTGAACCTAATGTGAGAGGTCTAAGTGCGCAAATACGAGATGGTCTATGACATGAGGTTAGGCCCAATTTGTGGAATAAGACTGCCCGGACCCGACCGACATATCCAGCATCCACAAGTTGTAGGCCTAATGTGGGAGGTCTAGCCCATTATGAACCATAAATGGACATGGCAATAAATTAGACTACTTAACCAAATCTAATCCATAGGAATTGTATGATTGTGAACTAAAGTTAGGGTTAAGTAAAATTGATCGGATAGTGGATGGGTTAAGCAAATCTAGAGGGGG
This sequence comes from Allium sativum, assembly GCA_030737875.1. Taxonomy (NCBI): domain Eukaryota; kingdom Viridiplantae; phylum Streptophyta; class Magnoliopsida; order Asparagales; family Amaryllidaceae; genus Allium; species Allium sativum. The sequence goes on from CM060918.1 coordinate 106,589,198, forward strand.
TGGGTAATATTTACGTATAGGCCCACAAACTTAAACTAATAAGGTTATGTAATTAAAGACACCTAGTGGTATACATAACCGGTGGAAATAATAAAGTTATGTAATTAAAGACATCTTTTAGGGTAAGCATAACTTGTAAAAATGATAGGGTTATGTAATTAAAGACACCTAGTGGTATACATAGCCAAAGAAAACCTAGTGGGGATACAAGACAAAGGGGAGAGCTTGTATCATATTGTGTGGGATCCATTTCATCCAGTAACCCGGAGTAGGTATCAAAACATGTACTCCGTACTAGGTCGGAGAAGGGGCATGCTTACTAGGTTGATTGTATGTAATGGCCCTGGTTTGCCCAGACTCAATCGATCGTAAAATCGACCAAGACCGTTCAAAACCCGAGTACGTTAACTTTGGGAATACAACAACATCAGGACAATAACAACAAACTTTTATTACATCATGATAATATAACATCAGAGTACAGAATATATCAGAGTACATCGAAATTAAAATACAGCGGAAGAAAATTTTATAATAAATTTAATACAATACAGTGCAGCGGAAATAAAATAGCTAAGACAGCGGAACACAACTATGCTCTGGACACAGCTTTAAGCTTCAATCCAGAATCCTGCTTGAGATAAGAACCTGTAGACAAACTACTCGACTGCCCGTGTGGAGAAGAGGGCACCCGAGTTTGTAAAGGTGGAAACAAACAACGGGTCAGTCATGGGACTGGTGTGAGAATTCTTAACTAATTTAACTAATAGTAATAAGGCAAATCCAAGGACCACGCCGCTAACGCGGAACGGGTTGACTCCAATGGATTGTCGTGCGTAAATTAAAGTAAATCGTTAAATAATGCAATGCTTTTTAGAAAAATGAAACCATCATAAGACCCGAGTCCCATCACACAATGCAACGCAAACCGGAGGATAGGGTTTTACCTTATAATGGTCAAAAATGCTTGATACGATAAAAACGAATTTGATATTATTATTAGTGTGTATATGTTTCAAAAACATTTCAAAGTAAATATATCAATCCTAGGAAGAATAGTATCCCATACTACTATGCCTCCATACTAGTAATACAATCAAGTCCGTAGGGTCGTATTGGAAATTGGGTTTCCATCATGAGTCAAGGCTAGGGAGGAGCTCCTTACCGATTCGAGACACTCTAGCTAATGTCTTAGGATCCCCCGCAGTGAACCCTTGGAAAGCTGCAGGGCTGGTCCACACATACAGCTTCGTGGATTAGTTAATCCTGAACACACGTTTCCCGGTCCTATAGGACCTATCATCCGAGGCGCCTCATTCCATCATCCACATAAGTAAAATGTCGGGCTGTGTTAAAACCCAAACACCACTTCTAGCTAGAAAGAAACGTGCTGCTCTCCCTGCGATCCCTTCTCCCGTTTTAGACTCCGCCGGTGTGTGAGGCTCGCGAAGTCACGCTATACACAAAGCTATGCCTAAACAGGCTATGTTTTGATCATCCCACAAGGCCTGCTTTTCAACAAAGCCTTGATCATATGCATCTTAGCATGCCACATCATCACTCCATATCACACTACCAATCCTTTGCTGAAATATATGAAAGGGTGTTAAGCAAGATAATAAATTCTCCGCCACCAAACATTCATACATTCGACAGAAAATCAATAAATACAATATAAAGGAGTACAATGTCAGACACACATTCCATTTATAAGCTTATGCTCTGGGTTTGAGCGAAAGCCAAATCCGTACTAATCAACACTACGTCCGGACGGCCACCACTGTAGCCCCTTCAAGGTAGCTACTCCAATCACGGGCATCAGCAGTTGTCGTCCATTCGATGTGAACATCACCGGTCTTCAATCACCGTCTTCAACTCTTCGACTTTCATTCGTCGTATGATCATTTGAAATGAGATTGAACTCGGACTTTTCAAATGATCCTCGCATATATATATATATTTAAAAATCATTTCATATCGTTGATATTAATTTATAACGATCAACCTTTATTTTTATTTATATAAAAATAATTAAATTCCATTTAACGACGCTCCAAGTCAAAAGGCGACCTTGGCGCTGTTTTCATCCAAATTTGTTTTACACATTTCTCTAAATCTAACCGTTGGATTTTAACATAATTTATAATGTTGGAAAGATCTTCCCAAGGCAAACCTAACGGTTACAGATTTGGGAAAATCCGACGGTCGGATATTTCGGTATAATCAACTAAAAGTACAATTCTATAAAGTGAACTATCACGCTCGATTCGTTCAATTAAAATTTGTTTATATATATGATTATATATATACATACAATTTCGTCGGCCATTTCATTATTGTGGTAATCATGACAAGTAAAGATATATAACATAACACACAATAATGTTTATTTTAATTCGCATACACAACCTATACATGCAATGTATATTTTTCTATTTTCAATCTACACAACCATGCAATTTCTTGTGCGTCGTTTCTAATTCAACAAAAATGATTATTTTGTGTCATTCTTTTTTTTACAAGCAAAATGATATTCTTGCTTTAATCTTTACACATAAAAATGTAAATTTCATATCTTTTAATCCTTTTAATGAAACCAAATTCGTTAAAATGTAAATTTTCATTGTTATAATTTTCATTGAAAACCCATTTACAAAAAATGTAAATTTCATACCGTTGTCCTTTTTAATAAAAATTCAATTGATTAAAATATAAATCTTCTTCTTTAAGTTCTATTTACATGAAAATGTAATTTTCCTTCTTTAAATTCTAAATTACACAAAAATGTAATCTTCTTCTTTAAGTTCTAAATACATGAAAATGTAAAGTTCTCCTTCTCTTATTCACATTAAAATGTATACTTTTCTTTTCACATTAAAAAGGTAACTTTCATCTTTTTAATCCTATTTACATAAAAAAACATGATTAAGATTACCACGTAAGTCCTATTTCTTCTTATTACCTTAAAAATGTAACATGACTTCATTCTTTTTAATTCATTTAAACATAAACTTAAAATTCCATTTTTCATAAAAAAAACATAAGCTTTCGTTCTTTTAATTACTTTCCTTTAATTACAATAGAAATGTTAATAATATTGCTTCAATAAGTTTCATTCTTTTATAACAAACATGACGGTGAAAATATTCATACCATTATTAACACATGACGGTGCAAAATAATGTTTATTTCATTTTAACAAATGACAGTGAAAATCATGTCTATTTTATTTTAACAAGATGAACATTTGTTATAACGCAAATCTAGTTAATAAAAATGCTATTTGTGCTTAATTCTTTTATTTAACAAAAATGTCCTTTTTGTTTCAACCATCTTAATTCCAACAAAATGACAATTTTTATTTTGTTGATTCTAATTCAACAAAACGACCATTTATATTTTACATGTGAATTTTGTACACCTTTTTGTTTCAACCATCTTAATTCCAAAAAAATGACAATTTTTATTTTGTTGATTCTAATTCAACAAAACGACCATTTATATTTTACATGGGAATTTTGCACACTTCATACTTACGTTAAAAATTACATTTTTAACACATACAACCATATTTCATAACATATACATTTTTGGTGAATCACATATTCAATACAAACGTAGCTTTTCATGTGTAAACCTTTTATTTAAAGCATGATCCTTTTAAATGAATTAAACATACAATGGAAATGTCACATTTCATGTTTTAACATTTTATTTAAAACATGCTTCTTTTTCATGAATCAATTATACAATAAAAATTTGATTTTTATTGTATTAACATATTATACGACAAATGAACATTTTTAATGAAGAAAACATACACTAAAAATGTGAATTTTCATGTTTAAACATTCTTAATAACATATTCAATATTGCTGATGGCAAATAAAAAGAATAACTTTATTTATAACATGTTTTCTACTATTCTAATGGCAAATAAGAAAGGGGGTTTTTATTTGTAACAGACTTCTCTAATTTAACTTGACAAAAAAATTGATCCTTATTTGTACACAAATTTCTAATTTCATATGACCAATAAAAAGAGTAACTTGTTCACATAACAATCCTATTCAAACATTTCTAATAAAGATGATCTTTTTATTTTAAATAATCATTTCTTGTAAAACATTATTTTACCAAAAATGACACCTTCAACCTAACCTAACATTAAAACAAAAATGATATTTTAACATTCTAACTAAAAAGACATCTTTATATGCTAATATTTCGTTACTAACAAAAGTGATATTTTTGTTCTAATTTAACATTTCTAAGAAAAGTGGCCTTTTTATCTAATTTAACCTTTCTAATATAAAATGTTATTTTTCCATCTAACGTAACATTTCTAATATAAAATGTCGCTTTTTATCTAATCTAACATTTCTATATAAAAATGTTATTTTTCCATCTAACGTAACATTTCTAATATAAAATGTCGCTTTTTATCTAATCTAACATTTCTATATAAAAATGTTATTTTTCCATCTAACGTAACATTTCTAATATAAAATGTCGCTTTTTATCTAATCTAACATTTCTATATAAAAATGTTATTTTTCCATCTAACGTAACATTTCTAATACAAAATGTCGCTTTTTATCTAATCTAACATTTCTATATAAAAATGTTATTTTTAATTCTAACATCGCTAACATTTCATAAAATGATACTTCTAACATTGCTATCATTCCATAAAAATGATATTTCTAACATCGTTAACATTTCATAAAATGATACTTCTAACATCGCTATCATTTTATAATGTGGCATTTTATTTACATAACATATACTAAATGAATAACGATTTATTTACAAATCCTGGTTCTAAATGAATAACATTTCATTACAAAAATGTTGCTTTATTTCTAATCTACATTCTATAGCAAAAATGTTTTTTTCTTCTTCTTTTCTTTTCCTAATGTAACATTTCATAACAGAAATGTTGATTTTAATCTAGCATAGCACTACAAATAAAAATGTTGTTTCTTTAATCTAGCATAACATTAATAAAAAGGAAATTTTCTTGTTGGTGTACAATTCTAATGTTTACATTACAAATAAAAAGGAAATTCTTTTATTTGTATACAATTCTATCATTAACATATCGAAGTTCTATCACAGCCAAGTAAATCCAACAAATCACTACAATCAGTTCACACGTATATAAATTTTACATCTAAATAAATAATAAATTATTTTATTTTAAAATTCAGAAATCTCACCAAATTAACAGATCTGAATTTTTCTGAATTTCCAAAGTGCTTCGTTTCAGATCTAGTATGTTCTATGTTGTTGCTCTCATTTTTCTGATTCCAACGGTTCTGAAATTTCTGAATTCTGCTGTCGTATGAACAAGATATGATCGTTTAATATTAATTACTTTAATAGATAATTAATTAAATTAAATACTTAAATTTACTTTAATCCTTTCTTCCTCCTTCTGTTAATCGTCGAACCCATCGTCACCGTGAAACCACCCCTGCGCGCGCCACCGTGGTGCCCCGGACCATGATCCAACGCCTCCACCTGAAGCCCCTTCGCCAGAACTCCCCAGCGCCGGACCACCGTGGGTCGAGATGGACCCCTGCGCCTCGAAAATGCCTCCAACGTCGGGCCCTTTAAGCTCGAATTTCGAGAAACTCATGGCACCTGAGATGATCTTGACCATATGGATATGTAGCCCTTGAAATTCTCTTCGATTTGGTACATGAGACTGGTTTTGATTCGAAGTATGTTAGGAGAATTTGTGGATTGAATTCGGGATGATTCTGGCCATTAAAAGAGAGGCCGGAGGCTCCATATTTTAAGTTTAGGGTTTCATTTTAAAATATTTTAATAATATAATTTCTCGATTTTCGTGCTTAAAAAGTGGAATTTTCGGACTGTCTCCAAATCAGGCCTGCTTACTGTTGTTCTTAATGTTTTGACATCTTATGAACGCGATGGGCTATGCTCCGTGGCCCAATTCTAAAGTCTGTTGCGCGTTTTATTAAAATTACAATATTAAATTAATATTTTAATTTCCACCGTACATTTAAATATGCCGGGGCCACATACGGACTCCGAAAATTACAGAAAAATTGTTTCTGACTTTCTTTTGTCGATACAGTCCTAACAAAATTAATTTCGTCGAATTCTGAGACTGTTTGAAAAATGGCCTTTTTCTGGTCGATCCGATTTAACTAAAATGGTCAAAACACGTTTTCTTTTGCCACGCTCACATATTAATTCAAAAAATTCTGGAAAATTAAACTTAACAATAATTTGACATTTCGGTTCCAACAAAATTGGTTTCATCAAAAACCGAGGTCGTTTGTAAAATGACTATTTTCAAGGCGTATATAATAAATATTAAAAATACATTTTTAAACAAATAATCTTCAAAACTCTAAATGTATAAGTTCTTACTGTTTTTCAATGCAGAGACGTCATTCTGAACTCAATGGAAGTGGTTTCGAGTTCAAATTCCTTCGTATGCAAAAAGTAGCATTTTGACCTTTGTAAATTTCATAGCGACCTTTCTAAATTTTAATTTGGGCATAACTTTTGATTCCCGCTATGAAATTTCAATTTTTCAGATTCGTTAGAAAGATATTTTTAAATAGATTCTAATATTTTTGGTTTCACTAAAATCCGTTAAATTTTGCATCCTGTACGATCAGTCAAAGTTCAAGTTTGACTTTTCAAACTACAGCGCTATTTCTAACTTCTTTTATAATTAGAATTAAATTATTCATTCTAACTTCAATTTTAAATCAATTTTTAATCATTATTATTCTAAATAAATTATTTTAAATATCAGAAACTCATTAAATTTACTTAAAATAAATTTTAAAATTATCCCAAAATTCAGGGTTGTTACAGTCTCCCCCACTTAAGAATTTTTCGTCCTCGAAAAGGAACGAAGCTAAAAGTGTTTAATTAACTAACTCATCTTTTATTGATTTCAATAATTTTATTAGTTGATTAACTTTTAAAATATATAACTTTTATATATTTAAAAATCATATTTTCTAAAATAGATTATAATTACGAATACGTATATTATAAGATTGTTACTCTTAACTCATTCTAGGGCATTACTAACCCCATCTCTAATAAGTTTTCTCATTCTAGGATACAGCTGATCCTATCTCTAATGAGTATTCTAATTGGATATTTCTAATCCAATCTCGGATGAGTCTTTTGTTCCGTTCTAATGAGTTGTACCTCAAAGATTTGAGCTAACCAGAGCTCTGATACCAACTGTAACGGCCCTGGTTTGCCCAGACTCAATCGATCGTAAAATCGACCAAGACCGTTCAAAACCCGAGTACGTTAACTTTGGGAATACAACAACATCAGGACAATAACAGCAAACTTTTATTACATCATGATAATATAACATCAGAGTACAGAATATATCAGAGTACATCGAAATTAAAATACAGTGGAAAAAAATTTTACAATAAATTTAATACAATACAGTGCAGCGGAAATAAAATAGCTAAGACAGCAGAACACAACTATGCTCTGGACACAGCTTTAAGCTTCAATCCAGAATCCTGCTTGAGATAAGAACCTGTAGACAAACTACTCGACTGCCCGTGTGGAGAAGAAGGCACCCGAGTTTGTAAAGGTGGAAACAAACAACGGGTCAGTCATGGGACTGGTATGAGAATTCTTAACTAATTTAACTAATAGTAATAAGGCAAATCCAAGGACCACACCGCTAACGCGGAACGGGTTGACTCCAATGGATTGTCGTGCATAAATTAAAGTAAATCGTTAAATAACGCAATGCTTTTTAGAAAAATGAAACCATCATAAGACCCGAGTCCCATCACACAATGCAACGCAAACCGGAGGATAGAGTTTTACCTTATAATGGTCAAAAATGCTTGATACGATAAAAACGAATTTGATATTATTATTAGTGTGTATATGTTTCAAAAACATTTCAAAGTAAATATATCAATCCTAGGAAGAATAGTATCCCATACTACTATGCCTCCATACTAGTAATACAATCAAGTCCGTAGGGTCGTATTGGAAATTGGGTTTCCATCATGAGTCAAGGCTAGGGAGGAGCTCCTTACCGATTCGAGACACTCTAGCTAATGTCTTAGGATCCCCCGCAGTGAACCCTTGGAAAGCTGCAGGGCTGGTCCACACATACAGCTTCGTGGATTAGTTAATCCTGAACACACGTTTCCCGGTCCTATAGGACCTATCATCCGAGGCGCCTCATTCCATCATCCACATAAGTAAAATGTCGGGCCGTGTTAAAACCCAAACACCACTTCTAGCTAGAAAGAAACGTGCTGCTCTCCCTGCATTCCCTTCTCCCATTTTAGACTCCGCCGGTGTGTGAGGCTCGCGAAGTCACGCTATACACAAAGCTATGCCTAAACAGGCTATGCTTTGATCATCCCACAAGGCCTGCTTTTCAATAAAGCCTTGATCATATGCATCTTAGCATGCCACATCATCACTCCATATCACACTACCAATCATTTGCCGAAATATATGAAAGGGTGTTAAGCAAGAGAATAAATTCTCCGCCACCAAACATTCATACATTCGATAGAAAATAAATAAATACAATATAAAGGAGTACAATGTCAGACACACATTCCATTTATAAGCTTATGCTCTGGGTTTGAGCGAAAGCCAAATCCGTACTAATCAACACTACGTCCGGACGGCCACCACTGTAGCCCCTTCAAGGTAGCTACTCCAATCACGGGCATCAGCAGTTGTCGTCCATTCGATGTGAAGATCGCCGGTCTTCAATCACCGTCTTCAACTCTTCGACTTTCATTCGTCGTATGATCATTTGAAATGAGATTGAACCCGGACTTTTCAAATGATCCTCGCATATATATATATATATATATATATATATATATATTTAAAAATCATTTCATATCGTTGATATTAATTTATAACGATCAACCTTTATTTTTATTTATATAAAAATAATTAAATTCCATTTAACGACGCTCCAAGTCAAAAGGCGACCTTGGCGCTGTTTTCACCCAAATTTGTTTTACACATTTCTCTAAATCTAAACGTTGGATTTTAACATAATTTATATCGTTGGAAAGATCTTCCCAAGGCGAACCTAATGGTTACAGATTGGGGAAAATCCGACGTTCGGATATTTCGGTATAATCAACTAAAAGTACAATTCTATAAAGTGAACTATCACGCTCGATTCGTTCAATTAAAATTTGTTTATATATATGATTATATATATACATACAATTTCATCGGCCATTTCATTATTGTGGTAATCATGACAAGTAAAGATATATAACATAACACACAATAATGTTTATTTTAATTCGCATACACAACCTATACATGCAATGTATATTTTTCTATTTTCAATCTACACAACCATGCAATTTCTTGTGCGTCATTTCTAATTCAAAAAAAATGATTATTTTGTGCCATTCTTTTCTTTACAAGAAAAATGATATTCTTGCTTTAATCTTTACACATAAAAATGTAAATTTCATATCTTTTAATCCTTTTAATGAAACCAAATTCGTTAAATGTAAATTTTCATTGTTATAATTTTCATTGAAAACCCATTTGCATAAAAATGTAAATTTCATACCGTTGTCCTTTTTAATAAAAATTCAATTGATTAAAATGTAAATCTTATTCTTTAAGTTCTATTTACATGAAAATGTAATTTTCCTTCTTTAAATTCTAAATTACACAAAAATGTAATCTTCTTCTTTAAGTTCTAAATACATGAAAATGTAAAGTTCTCCTTCTCTTATTCACATTAAAATGTATACTTTTCTTTTCACATTAAAAATGTAACTTTCATCTTTTTAATCCTATTTACATAAAAAAACGTGATTAAGATTACCACGTAAGTCCTATTTCTCCTTATTACCTTAAAAATGTAACATGACTTCATTCTTTTTAATTCATTTAAACATAAACTTAAAATTCCATTTTTCATAAAAAACATAAGCTTTCATTCTTTTAATTACTTTCCTTTAATTACAATAGAAATGTTAATAATATTGCTTCATTAAGTTTCATTCTTTTATAACAATCATGACGGTGAAAATATTCATACCATTATTAACACATGACGGTGCAAAATAATGTCTATTTCATTTTAACAAATGACAGTGAAAATCATGTCTATTTTATTTTAACAAGATGAACATTTGTTCTAACGCAAATCTAGTTAATAAAAATGCTATTTGTGCTTAATTCTTTTTTTTAACAAAAATGTCCTTTTTGTTTCAACCATCTTAATTCCAACAAAATGGCAATTTTTATTTTGTTGATTCTAATTCAACAAAACGACCATTTATATTTTACATGTGAATTTTGTACACCTTTTTGTTTCAACCATCTTAATTCCAACAAAATGACAATTTTTATTTTGTTGATTCTAATTCAACAAAACGACCATTTATATTTTACATGTGAATTTTGCACACTTTATACTTACGTTAAAAATTATATTTTTAACACATACAACCATATTTCATAACATGTACATTTTTGGTGAATCATATATTCAATACAAACGTAGCTTTTCATGTGTAAACCTTTTATTTAAAGCATGATCCTTTTAAATGAATTAAACATACAATGGAAATGTCACATTTCATGTTTTAACATTTTATTTAAAACATGCTTCTTTTTCATGAATCAATTATACAATAAAATTTTGATTTTTATTGTATTAACATATTATACGACAAATGAACATTTTTAATGAAGAAAACATACACTAAAAATGCGAATTTTCATGTTCAAACATTCTTAGTAACATATTCAATATTGCTGATGGCAAATAAAAAGAATAACTTTATTTATAACATGTTTTCTACTATTCTAATGGCAAATAAGAAAGGGGATTTTTATTTGTAACTTCTCTAATTTAACTTGACAAATAAAATTGATCCTTATTTGTACACAAATTTCTAATTTCATATGACCAATAAAAAGAATAACTTGTTCACATAACAATCCTATTCAAACATTTCTAATAAAGATGATCTTTTTATTTTAAATAATCATTTCTTGTAAAACATTATTTTACCAAAAATGACACCTTCAACCTAACCTAACATTATAACAAAAATGATATTTTAACATTCTAACTAAAAAGACATCTTTATATGCTAATATTTCATTACTAACAAAAGTGATATTTTTGTTCTAATTTAACATTTCTAATAAAAGTGGCCTTTTTATATAATTTAACCTTTCTAATATAAAATGTTATTTTTCCATCTAACGTAACATTTCTAATATAAAATGTCGCTTTTTATCTAATCTAACATTTCTATATAAAAATGTTATTTTTCCATCTAACGTAACATTTCTAATATAAAATGTCGTTTTTTATCTAATCTAACATTTCTATATAAAAATGTTATTTTTCCATCTAACGTAACATTTCTAATATAAAATGTCGCTTTTTATCTAATCTAACATTTCTATATAAAAATGTTATTTTTCCATCTAACGTAACATTTCTAATATAAAATGTCGCTTTTTATCTAATCTAACATTTCTATTTAAAAATGTTATTTTTAATTCTAACATCGCTAACATTTCATAAAATGATACTTCTAACATTGCTATCATTCCATAAAAATGATATTTCTAACATCGTTAACATTTCATAAAATGATACTTCTAACATCGCTATCATTTTATAATGTGGCATTTTATTTACATAACATATTCTAAATGAATAACGATTTATCTACAAATCCTGGTTCTAAATGAATAACATTTCATTACAAAAATGTTGCTTTATTTCTAATCTACATTCTATAGCAAAAATGTTTTTTTTCTCTTCTTTTCTTTTCCTAATGTAACATTTCATAACAGAAATGTTGATTTTAATCTAGCATAGCACTACAAATAAAAATGTTATTTCTTTAATCTAGCATAACATTAATAAAAAGAAAATTTTCTTGTTGGTGTACAATTCTAATGTTTACATTACAAATAAATAGGAAATTCTTTTATTTGTATACAATTCTATCATTAACATATCGAAGTTCTATCACAGCCAAGTAAATCCAACAAATCACTACAATCAGTTCACACGTATATAAATTTTACATATAAATAAATAATAAATTATTTTATTTTAAAATTCAGAAATCTCACCAAATTAACAGATCTGATTTTTTCTGAATTTCCAAAGTGCTTCGTTTCAGATCTAGTCTGTTCTATGTTGTAGTTCTCATTTTTCTGATTCCAACGGTTCTGAAATTTCTGAAATCTGCTGTCGTATGAACAAGATATGATCGTTTTAATATTAATTACTTTAATAGATAATTAATTAAATTAAATACTTAAATTTACTTTAATCCTTTCTTCCTCCTTCTGTTAATCGTCGAACCCATCGTCACCGTGAAACCACCCCTGCGCGCGCCAGCGTGGTGCCCCGGACCACGATCCAACACCTCCACCTGAAGCCCCTTCGCCAGAACTCCCCAACGCCGGACCACCGTGGGTCAAGACGGACCCCTGCGCCTCGAAAATGCCTCCAACGTCGGCCCCTTTAAGCTCGGATTTCGAGAAATCCATGGCACCTGAGATGATCTTGACCGTATGGATATGTAGCCCTTGAAATTCTCTTCGATTTGGTATATGGGATTGGTTTGTTTGAAGTATGTTAGGAGAATTTGTGGATTGAATTCGGGATGATTCTAGCCATTAAAAGAGAGGCCGGCGGCTCCATATTTTAGGTTTAGGGTTTCATTTTAAAATATTTTAATAATATAATTTCTCGATTTTCGTGCTTAAAAAGTGGAATTTTCGGGCTGTCTCCAAATCAGGTCTGCTTACTGTCGTTCTTAATGTTTTGACATCTTTTGAACGCGATGGGCTATGCCCCGTGGCCCAATTCAGAAGTCTGTTGCGCGTTTTATTAAAATTACAATATTAAATTAATATTTTAATTTCCACCGTACATTTAAATATGCCGGGGCCACATACGGACTCCGAAAATTATAGAAAAATTATTTCTGACTTTCTTTTGTCGATACGGTCCTAACAAAATTAATTTCATTGAATTATGAGACTGTTTGAAAAATGGCCTTTTTCTGGTCGATCCGATTTAACTGAAATGGTCAAAACACGTTTTCTTTTGCCACACTCACATATTAATTCGAAAAATTCTAGAAAATTAAACTTAACAATAATTTGACATTCCGGTTCCAACAAAAGTGGTTTCGTCTAAAACCGAGGTCGTTTGTAAAATGACTATTTTCAAGGCGTATATAATAAATATTAAAAATACATTTTTAAACAAATAATCTTCAAAACTCTAAATATATAAGTGCTTACTGTTTTTCAATGCAGAGACGTCATTCTGAACTCAATGGAAGTGGTTGCGAGTTCAAATTCCTTCGTATGCAAAAAGTAGCATTTTGGCCTTTGTAAATTTCATAGCGACCTTTCTAAATTTTAATTTGGGCATAACTTTTGATTCCCACATGAAATTTCAATTTTTCAGATTCGTTAGAAAGATATTTTTAAATAGATTCTAATATTTTTGGTTTCACTAAAATCCGTTAAATTTTGCATCCTGTACGATCAGTCAAAGTTCAAGTTTGACTTTTCAAACTACAGCGCTATTTCTAACTTCTTTTATAATTAGAATTAAATTATTCATTCTAACTTCAATTTTAAATCAATTTTTAATCATTATTATTCTAAATAAATTATTTTAAATATCAGAAACTCATTAAAATTACTTAAAATAAATTTTAAAATTATCCCAAAATTCCGGGTTGTTACATTGTAAGAGATCCAAACATAGAGGACAGTGTGGGCGGCGCAAACCGACCGGTCCATGTGCATGCATGAGCCGGGCAGAAGGGTATAAGATGACCGTGACACCTGTAGATATGGGGCTGTGCATATCAGCGGGGGGTTGCCACTTTAGGGCGTGGTACATCTTACTGTGGGACCGGCACAGAGTATCTACGGGGAAGGGAGCCGATCGATTAGGGTAGTAGTTAGGGTACATTTGGACATATGTCTAAGTCTACCACCTTATAGCGGAAAGGATCATCTCAATCTGGTTATACTAGTAATAGTGTAGAGTAATCATTAGAGAAGCATATACGCCTTATTCTATCTACCTTATCACACCTGCTATTTATGTGGTGATCTCTCTTATCACTTTATATGCCTGTCATGCTACTTCTATTTATTTACTTGCTAAAAATAACTAGACTCGCCAGACTTTATGTCTGACCCTTTTGCTTCCTCTTCTTTCTTCCATCGCCCCTGATCTCAGGGAGGAAACACTCAGGCTTAATCAGGACTCAGATATCATCTTGCTACAGCTGCTTCCGAAGTATGGCTCAAGTTCTTATCTCTACTATGGCTTTATCTCTTTTATTTGCGGAATTATGTTTTCTTTTAAGTATTTATGCACTCTGATGGTAAAAGACAAAAGTTATATTGTTGTAATGGTTTTTATGACTTATGGTATTTTGGACCACAATGTATGATTTGTGTTTGAATTAAAAATTTGAATTTCTGGTGCTATCTTAATTATATATGTCTCGTAATATTCTGTATCTGTTTACATATAACGCTTCACGAAAATTAATGCATTCCCTTTGTGAGTGACATTAACGGACGTGGGGTGTCACACTAACGTGAGGCATGGGGAAATAATAGTAGCAGGAAGAGAACAATGGGAGGAAAGAATTGCATGGGTAGAAGAGTTGTATACGGCGGAGAACGACCATAGGGGAAGGGAGTTTTTAAAGCAAAGAGGATGGAGATATTTGCGTGAATAGTGACAGGAAGCATGGGGAGGAAAGCTTCAGAAGCTTTCATCGGGGAAGAATCAACTGTGTATGTGGTTTGGTATTTGACGTGGGTCATGAAGTTTGGGCCAGGGCCTTCGTGAATATAAAGAAAAGAGAGTTGGGGAAGTTAGTTGGGTTACTATATTGTGGAGGGGAAGGACAGCAGATGGGAAGTGGGTGTCAATTTAATGTAGTAGGCTTTTGGACCGTTTAAAAAAAACGTAGAAGTGACTAAAAAGAGAGAAAAAAAAGAAAAGGGAAAATATAAATAAATAAAGAGCCGAGCTATAATGGTTTCGAAAGAAAACCAGTGGTGAAATTCATGCTATCCAAGCATTCCAAACTATTGCAATGACGTTCAATCAGATCTTGTTAGAAATGGGTTCGGAGGAGTACGGGTTAGTGGTGGATGGTATGGAGAATGCGCGTTCGGACAAGGATAGCAGAGAATAATATGGGCCTGGTGAGAGGAAATTTGTAACTAGTTTAATTAAATTTTAATTAAGATTTTAATTATACTATTTTAAACAGTAAATTTACATTGTTATGAATCATATGTTAACAGAATCCGATCAAAACAAAGGATAACGAAAACGTGTCGATGAGCACTTCATGCTGGAGCTATTTTGCTACAAGGATGGAAGTAGTCAGAACTTAGTTAAATTAAACGTCTGTTTAATTTAACTAAAACGAATAGTTTTAACAACGAACGAAATCAAGGTGAGTTAAAGTCACACAGTTCTCCCACTTATATTTATATAAGTCGGGTTTAATGTTTGTGTGCTATGTTTGCTAATTATTGGATGATTTGACGATTGGATGACTGCTTGCGTGTATACCTAATATTTTTAATATTCATTGATTAAATTAAACATTTGTTTAATTTAAACGAATTAAATCGTTATTTTAACGATTTGATTCCAAATGAGGTAACTTACCTTGTTGGTTACATTTATAATAAACGTATTAAATAAATAATTGGATGCCTAAATGAATGTTATTAATTGATTATTGATTATGATTAGTTAAACTGTTTATTTCTGTTTATCATGATGAATAAAAATAAATGTACTGTTGTACTGATATCGACGTAACCCATTTTTATGCAGAGAAGAACAGGTTGGAGGGATCCCACTGGATTCCTCACATAAATTATATGTTATTATTTCATCTTATGCAAATATATAAATTGTTCACCCAAGTGTCGTTATATCTAATTGGATGTTGATTTTTGATGGGATGTTGATCGTTGGATTAAAAATTCAATGATCATTGTATTTTTAATCAATTGACTGTATCGATTAAATAGTTGGCAGTGAATGGCCTTAAAACCGTATTTTTAGACGTTGATTGTCGTTGGGCAAATTAACGCAATTGAAGTTATGAAATTTATTCTATAACCGAAACAAAGTTTTTAATTTATATTTTATATGAAAATAGAAATTTTATAAATAAATTAATAGTTTATTTTCAATGATTTGTTTTGACAATTTAACCAGTTTATAAGATAATGAAGTCAGAAATGAACTTGAGGGTTAATAAATTAGGACAATTGTTTGGGTAAACAATTGAGCAATGTAATTAAATTAATTATATTATTAATTAATTTAAGAAGAGGGATTAAGGGAAATCGGTTAGCAAGTTAACTGGTGTTTTTAAAGTTGACCGAGTCAACTGGATTAGTTATCTAATTTAATTGGTTTTCCTTAACATAGTAGAGATAAGTTTTGATAAATAATTGTTTATTTTGAGAGGTGATCCTTAAAGTAATAAACTTTTGCAAGAAGATTAACCATCCTATGGTTAGTTAATAATGAAGTAAGTTACTTCGTTAAATATTGAAGTTAAGTATTATTTTAATAAATTACGATTAAAGGAATTAACTTTTTAAATTACCTGAGAATGCAATAAATTGTAGTTGAATATGGTAAGGGATTTGAGAAATAAAAATAAGTTTTACACATAAAGTTATGAATGAGATTAAGACGAAGATTTATAAACTCAACGTTTATTTGAAATTGAATTTAGTAAATGTTATGGGTAAAGGGAGTTTCCAATAATGTAAAAGAAGATATAAGTGGATTTTAATCAAAGAATCAAAATTTTGAGTTTTATACTAAATTATAAAATGAATTGGCAAAGGATTTGGTAAATAGGTTTTAAAATATAAACTACTATCTATCTTAAGATAAGAACGTTGTCGATCAAGGTCTAAGAGGTAATTTGTAACGACCCGGATTTTTCGATCATTTGAATTCGAATATTTAAACTTGTTTTAAATATAATATTTAGAATATTTATGGATTTTAAAATTAAATTCGTTATAAAACGACGATTAAGTGTTTATATTTATATTTAATATAAAACGAACTCGAAACGTCGTGATAGTTTGTAATATTGAGTTTTGAACTTCAATTGAATATACAAAATCTATTTTAAATCGGAATTATGCGAAACAAGAAACATTTGAATCTATTTGATTATAATTTTCTAATGAAAGAGAAAAACTGAGATTTTATCGTATATATTGTAAGTTATGTCCAAATCAAAATTTAAAATAATTGCTATGGAAATCATTTATAAATGATAATGTTTATTAAATAAATAAAAGGGGATTCTTCGATAATTTAAACAGCGTTTAACTCGAAAACATTAAGAGTTCTAATTTTATATTGGTTCAATTTGAAGTAATATATTATTTAGGTACATACGATAACAATAAGTGATTATTATTTAATTTAATTGTTTAGTAATTTATAATATTAAATCCTATATATATGTGTGTGTGTGTTAGAAATAACTGTTTTTCAAACAACCTCCTTTTTCGTTGAAATGAATTTTATTGGAATACGTATAGCTAGTTTTTGCTAATTTTCCATTTTGGAGCCAATCGGAGTTATTTTATCTATGCATGCAATTAAAGGGGAACCGGTAAATATATGGGAAAGTAAAACGACATCGTTGTACAACGAAATTAATTTCATTAGAACCGTGACGTCAAGACATAGTAGTATGTGTAGTTTTATTGTGTTTGGAGATCGTGTGTGACGGGATGTATGTTTAACATGTGATGTTAAATAGCGGTACAAATTAGAAATAACCATTTTTAATATAAAGTAAATTTGAAACTTCATCCTTAAGTTAAACTAATAGATGGAAGAAAATATAGCGGACCTACCTCTCCAACACTGTGTACCTATCCTTTCTTCTACTGCCTATTTTAGGTACTCCTATCACGTATACACTGGCCTATAAAGGGTTCAATCACCTGCTAATGGGAATGATATATCATGAATCCACCCTACCATAATACTTGAGCCGTAAGTAAATGAAATGAAATATCAACAGAGGCTACTTCCCTAAACGATACCCACTGTATATTTTTCTTCCTCTACACATGTTATGAAAATATATCTGCACCTAGCTATACAAATGAAAATGACCTTTCTCTATTTATAATCCATACAACTACCTCCCTACAACCTTTAGCCCATGCTATTGACCTACCCAGCTCCTATTTCTGCATGCTTATTTCGGTTTCTTCCCAATGTCCAGTTATGCACAAGCAATCTAACCAACGCAGTTATCCTCTTAAACCTATGTTGTACCTTATGAGATGGACATCGTTCTTCTCTCCGTTTCATCTGCTATAAATACGTAGTGATATCTTCGTATTGTACCAGCGTGAGGTGATTCTGGTGCGTGGAGATTGAGTGGCATTTGAGAGCAGCAGTTTCATGCGAAGGGAGGATAGCAGAACAATATAGGGAGGGTTGCATTTTCACGTGAGCAGGCTACAGAGGATATTATTGTTAGGGAAGAAAATATAGAGGGGCGGTTCGTGGCGTGTAAAAATGTAGCGTGAGGAAGATGATAGCCAAATGTTTGGGAAGAACGCATGGACTGGGAAGTTAACGGGGAAACGTGCTATTGGATTTTCTGGCAGCTCGAAACTTTATGCAGTGAACAGGGAAACTTGTGCAGGTGGATAGTAGGCTACTTTGGCTAAGGACGAGGACAGAGGAGGCAAGTGCTTGGTGCAGCAGTGGATTTGATTTTGGCGAGTATGAGAGTGGCATCGCGATTTGGAAGGAAACAGTGGGTGTTGCATGCATGGGTTTCATGGGGTTGCTGGCAACATGTATAGGGGCGACATAAAGATGTGTGGGAAGAGCATATTTGTGTGGTGATGATGGTGGGAGGCCGACGCTTGCAGTGGCGTGGTGGTGGACGAAAAAAGACATGCATCAGGGTGTTTGTCATGGGGGAGCTACTGTGCTTGATCGGGTGGAATTATTCCATCAGGGAAGAAAGGTTTTACGGATGTGGCCTTTGATGCGTGTATTTGGGCCAAGTATAACATAAAAAAAGAAAAAAAGGAAATGGGCAAAACGAAGCATGGGGTAGAAAGGTTGCGTATGAAGCAGCAAGTGCCATTGTGTACTTGTGTTAAAGTGGATCACGAAACAAATCTCGTTTGGGCATTGGTCCTAGTCTTAAATATGTAAGGCCCATTCTCATAAATATTTTAAAGTTTATTTAAGTTAATTTGTGTGCAACTTATTAAAACCCGTATCGTCTTCATACTAGATCGGATCGGGACAAAACAGGGTGCGTTAGAATTGCAGGAACGAAGGGTATGTGTCTGAGCAGGTTTGGATAGCATCGGAGGCAACTGGTATTTTTGGTATGTTTAATTTTATTAAAATGACTCATCTAAACAACGAATAAAACCAAGGTGAGTTAAACTCACTTAGTTCTCCCACATATAATTATTATAAGCCGAGTTTAATGTTTGTATGCTTTGTTTGTTAATTATTGGTTGATTTGATGGTTGTTTGGATGTTTGCCAAATATTTCTATCTATTATTTAAATTAAACATTTCTTTAATTTAAATGATATGAAATCATTATTTTTAATGATTATTTCCAAATAAGGTAACTTAACTTGTTGGTTACGTTTATAATAATATAAACGTATTAAATTTAAATTGGATGCTTGAATTCAGTTGAATTAATTATTTGTGTTTATTGTTTTATTTGAGGTAACCTATTTGTATGTAGGTAAAAACAGGTTGGAGGGATCCAACTGGATTCCTCAAATTATTGTTTGTTTTCATATGATCTTTATATGAACTGTTTAACCAATATGAATGGATTACTGATTTGGTTATTGGTTATTGAATTTGAATTCAACGTTTTTTTGTTATTAAATGTAACACCCCACCTCCGCTAGGGTCACTCACAAAGGGAATGCACTAGCTTTGGTGGAGCATTATCTAGGTAAGCATACACAGAAATATTACAAGACAGAACATATAAAACAGCGGAAGAAGAACCAAATTTCATTGCTTTAAAATCTAGAAAGGTCTAAAGCCTTTTTACATCAAAATTCCATTAAATCTATTACATCGAAATCTGTCTTACAATAGTAAAGAAGCATAAAACCATAGTCATAAATCATTCCCCAAGTAAAACAGTAAAGCAACCATAGCCAAGAAAGGTCCAAGCCATATATGATGATCTTGAAGCAGAAAGAAGTCCAAACTAAGTAGTAGTGTTTTCCTCCCTGAGAACCTTAGGGGGGGGGGAACGGAAGAAAAAGAGGCAAAAGAAAACGGGTCAATCATAAAGACTGGTAAGTCCTAGTGACTTTCAGCATACAAACAAGTAAAGATAACATGACATGTATAAACTAAAAGTAAACATAAGGATGATGACAAGATAGGCAAGTTAAACTAAGATGTCAAGATAAACTATACTAACCAGATACACTTCGATAACAAGATAAACTATGCTAACCAGATAAACTACGGTAACAAGATAAACTATGAAAACCAGATAAACTACGTAAAGCATCGCATGTTTATCATTTTCTGCACCAACTGTACTAGTACCCCAACCCGTATCATTCTTTCTATGTATATGTACAGTCCCTTGCCGTATATCGTACGGGTTTCATCATGTATTTCTATACTACTTCAACATAGTGCCACCATTCTTGAAATCGTTTGGACTGCCACCCTTGTTCTGTATAGGTTTCCTTATCATGAACTATCGCGTGTTCAACTAGGATTTATGCCACCTAGGACCACTAGGGATTATGCTACCTATTGAACGTTTTCTAGATTCGATTAGGGTTTATGCCACCTAGGACCACTAGGGATTATGCTACCTAACGAACAACACCCTTTTTCCACGTAACGATCTATTAATCGATCAGTTCCCTACAAGTCCTAGCTCGTTCATGTGTCCGTGTCATACGGCCCAATCACGAAATGTAGTCACATGTGCTAGGTCCACCATAGGGTGTATCAAGCCCTAGGGTGCCAACCACCGACACGAATCAAGCAAGCACAGTGTAAACCTACCGGTGCCCAATGCCTGCTTTTTCAACTCCGGACTACTTGCACGACCATAGTCCGCCTGAACCTACAATGGCGCACCAACTCAGCCGTCGTTCTGGTCGCTTACAATCAGCCCAGTAATCGTGCCCCACCCTGCCTAGTTCCAGGGTACCGTGATACATCTAGTGGGTTACTGCTAAAAAGGACCGCGTAACTAGGGTTTCCGTCCAGTAGGTTAAGTGTTGTCATTTAAATTCGAGACTTAACCCCATCAGTCTAGCATGTCAAGTTAGTTAAGTGTTGTCATTCAAGTTCGTGACTTAACCCGCCTACGTGTCATGTCAAATTGGCTAAGTTTTGTCGTTCAAGTTCATGACTTAGCCCTACGAATCATGTGTCAAGTTGGTTAAGTATATTCAAGCGGTTCATGACTTAACCCTATCAAATCATCGTGTCAAATTGGTTAAGTGTATTCAAGCGGTTCATGACTTAACCCTATCAAATCATCGTGTCAAATTGGTTAAGTATATTCAAGCGGTTCATGACTTAACCTATCAAATCATCGTGTCAAATTGGTTAAGTATATTCAAGCGGTTTATGACTTAACGCTATCAAATCATCGTGTCAAATTGGTTAAGTATATTCAAGCGGTTCATGACTTAACCCTATCATGTGGCATTAATTCATTAATGCACCCCAACCTCTCACATTAGACTAGTTGTTGTGGTCACTGGATTCGCCGGGCGGTTCCGGTTAGATTTACACCACAACCTAGTCTAACCTCGGGTCTTAAGCGCGATATGACCAACTACCCACATTGGATCCTATTGTTTGCAGTCACTGGATTCGCCGGGCGGTTCCGGGCAGATTTACACTGCAAACTCAACCCAACCTCGAGTTGGACATTTTCAAGTTCATTCTAATGTCATGTCCATGTTCAAGTTTCATGTCAAGTTCGTGTCAAGTTTCTAAGCGAATTTCATGTCAAGTTTTCATGTTAAGTTTTCAAGTTTCAACTTATGCCTATTATCAAGTTCATGATTCATATTCATAACCAATTCACGTTTCAAGTTCATTAGCATGTTTACGTGCCTTCTAGATGTCCAATATCAACTATCAAGTCATAGTCAATTTTGTATTCAAGTTATTCCCATCGTATCAATTTCATGCTATTTGTCGCGTTCCATAATTACCTAAAAACATGGTTTGACTACCAGATTCTATTTTCTCTAATTACGTTCCGAGTTCACAATTCACATTCATGTCAATTATCAAGTTTACAATCGCTTTCGTGTTCAAGTTATGCCAATTCATGTCCAAGTTAATTCATGTCGATTACCAATTCGTGTCTAAGTGAATCTTCATGTTTTGACCAATATTCCCCAAATCGTATTCCTACCGAGCGCGTATCGAGATTAATTCAAAAAGGGATAAACAAGGAAATCATGACAAAGATGGGCATGTGAATAGGCATGAGATTATAATCCAAATCATATGTTCAACAGAATTGGTGTATAATAGTTTAACACATCATAGGCATGTGAATAGGATCTAGAACAACAATATGAAAACCAAGGTTTAGGAACATAGGTAGACTTGCATTAATCCAAATTCAAGATTCAAGAGAGAATAGGGTGAAAAAGTCTTATCATCAAGTCAAGGTCCAAGAATTCATATTACAATCTAGCGTTTAAATGATAAACTAGGTCCAACAACATGAATGGGTATGATTCAATCAATAAGGAATAACCCAAAATCCTAGATTCAAGAAGAAACAAGAACATATCTTAATATATAATCAAGCTTAGGTCCAATTTCATTTTATTCCATGTCCATATTAAATTTAATCAGTTTCAATCTCAAAGTAACGAGAACTTACACAGCGTGGGTCGAAAATTAGAGTGCAGAGATTTGATTCTAGAAACGGTTGTTGCAGTTGTTGAATCTCTATTCGTTTAGTCTTGTTCTAGTTGAAAACCCCCAATTTGCAATTCCTAGATGTTGTCTTGACGAAGAAGAAGTAGTCTCTTTTAATTTTAATATTATCATTTTGATTTTCACAGAGGTAGCATAAGGACAGAATGAAATGGTGTAGAGAGAATGAGGCTAGGGGGCTGTTTATATAGGGCTAAGCAGACGAATCTGGTCACGAAACAAGTCTAAATACATCAGAATGCATCTGGTTCAGGAAATAGGTTCGGGAGGCAGGTCGACCCCTAGGTCGACTCCCCAGTCGACCTGGTCATGGGGAGGTCAACACCCCAGTCGACTCCCCAGTCGACCTGGTCATGGGGAGGTCGACACCCCAGTCGACTCCCTAGTCGACCTGGTTGGGGGGAGGTCGACTCCCCAGTCGACCTGGGTATATGGGCAGGAATTTTCCCGCCAGCCTTCTCTGGGTTTGAATTTCGAATTTTCTGGCTTTATTTTCGAGCTGTTTTATTTTATTCAAATTCCTGAAACTTCTGAGGGTCATAACTTGGTCATACGATCTCCGATTTTTGAAAACTCAGACTCAATTTCATCCAGAATTTCGAGACGAACGCAATGGCGCAACCTGTTTCCCTTGGTTCTTATTTTAAAATTTAGTTCTGCCTTGATTTATGGTTATAACCTGTTATTAAAATACGGGTTGTTACATTCTCCCCTCCTTAAAGGATTTCGTCCCCGAAATCTCTAAGTTAGGAATAATGTATCCTATCATCCATCATCCATCTACTCAAAACATCATCCACAAGCAATCATTGTCCTTTAAAGATTCCTAATGATGCATGTATATATGCGGAAAGTGTGTGTAAATGTACTTATCTAATGCAAAAGATCAAGCGGTTACTGATTCAGTAAACCTCCTTAATGCAAAGTATGCTAGCGCGATGAGTCCAACATGTATGCAAATTCCTATTACATTTCACAATTTCTACATGAGTGCTCAAACATTCATTCATATGCAACATCCAAATGATAGCATATCAAGTTTCCATCCATGTACAAGTATAAACATTCATGCATATGCAATATGAAAATGTGAATGAGCCGATCTAGTGCCTAATGTGTGTTATGCAACCATGAGCAACCACTTGCAACCATTTGCAAACATCAACCATAACATGTCTCAAACACATGTTTACACCCAATTGTTCCTACCTAAAGATATAGTCGAACGATAGAAGCAAGTAAATTTTGTACCCATTAGGCAATGTCAAAACTGGAAATCTATGTCACATATATACTGATTAGGAGAAGAACTCCCTAGGCACCAGCCCGAAGACCGAAATCAACATCAGGCTGACACCCAAAGAATTACTCAACCCAGTGGACACCCTCAAGCCCCAACATGCATTACTAACAGATGATCCCTATGGGGTTTTGCAACAGAAATAGGATTGAGAATAGGACCGAGAGGATATACATAAAAGATAGCATGCAAGTAAGCTTTACAGGAAAAGAGGGATCAAGGATATACTCTTAAAAATAGATATGATGCGCGTGTCTAGTCTTCAATCTTCTTAGTCGCATTTCCTTGAGCTTAACTCCATTGTGCTTTGATCGTATTTAACTTCACATTTCATAGCTTCTTAATTCCTATTTCCAAAATATGAGTTTGAACTCATTTCACTGTTGCCACTCGTTCCACTTTCACTTTTTTTTCTAGTACACTCAGCTTAAACATAACTGCGTACTCATGGTTTCATGCAAGCTCTCCAAAAATTCACTAGTGAATCCTGGATCACGTTTACTCACTATAAGGTATTCCACGTAGAAGAACTATTTTTTGAAAATAGACAGATGTCAGCCATGTTGCCAAATTTACTTACTAAGGTGATTTCCTATAACTCATGCATAAGCAAAATGAACCATCTGCCTTAGTGGCGAACACTACTCGAGCGGATCAATAAATGTATCAAGAGATTCTAGATAACCAAGCATGGCAGAACCCTAAGGGTTACACTAGACTTCGAGGGCATTACCAAATAAGTCATGAATATACAATTAGCATAGGCATTCCCAAATCCAAACAAGTCATGAATAAATGAGCCGATTCCCCAACAGGATTTGAGACAAAAATGGGATCCCCTACTACGCTGGTACTAAGGTGTAGAGAATCAACTATCGAAGCATAAATAAAAAGGATGCGATGTACCATAATAAAAAAGGGTACGGACAGGATAGAAAGATAAACTAGGCTTTCCTACAGAAACATTTCTACCTTCTTGTTCTGAGCCTCATTCGCCTTAACCACCCTTATCCCCTCTTATTTAACGTGTTAATAGGTCTCTCAAGAACTACCTCCATCGCACGACAACCCTTCAAAGCTTGAAATAAGGTTAGTCGCAGATGGAACTAATGTGACTATAGATGGAGGAAAGAAAGGAAAAGGGATTCAAACAAGGAAACAATGGATAATGCTAGTGGCCTTTGGGGAATAGCCTTTAAAACCTTTTCTTGAAAAATGCTTCTTTGTAAATGGTTTTGAAAATGATTTCAAAAGGTTTTAAAAACTTTTTCCCAGTCTCGTAACCTTCTGCTCTGATACCAAATGTAACACCCCACCTCCGCTAGGGTCACTCACAAAGGGAATGCACTAGCTTTGGTGGAGCATTATCTAGGTAAGCATACACAGAAATATTACAAGACAGAACATATAAAACAGCGGAAGAAGAACCAAATTTCATTGCTTTAAAATTTAGAAAGGTCTAAAGCCTTTTTACATCAAAATGCCATTAAATCTATTACATCGAAATCTGTCTTGCAATAGTAAAGAAGCATAAAACCGTAGTCATAAATCATTCCCCAAGTAAAACAGTAAAGCAACCATAGCCAAGAGAGGTCCAAGCCATATATGATGATCTTGAAGCAGAAAGAAGTCCAAACTAAGTAGTAGTGTTTTCCTCCCTGAGAACCTTGGGGGGGGGGGGGGAACGGAAGAAAAAGAGGCGAAAGAAAACGGGTCAGTCATAAAGACTGGTAAGTCCTAGTGACTTTCAGCATACAAACAAGTAAAGATAACATGACATGTATAAACTGAAAGTAAACATAAGGATGATGACAAGATAGGCAAGTTAAACTAAGATGTCAAGATAAACTATACTAACCAGATAAACTTCGATAACAAGATAAACTATGCTAACCAGATAAACTACGGTAACAAGATAAACTATGCAAACCAGATAAACTACGTATAGCATCGCATGTTTAACATTTTCTGCACCAACTGTACTAGTACCCCAACCCGTATCATTCTTTCTATGTATATGTACAGTCCCTTGCCGTATATCGTACGGGTTTCATCATGTATTTCTATACTACTTCAACGTAGTGCCACCATTCTTGAAATCGTTTGGACTGCCACCCTTGTTCTGGATAGGTTTCCTTATCATGAACTATCGCGTGTTCAACTAGGATTTATGCCACCTAGGACCACTAGGGATTATGCTACCTATTGAACGTTTTCTAGATTCGATTAGGGTTTATGCCACCTAGGACCACTAGGGACTATGCTACCTAACGAACAACACCCTTTTTCCACGTAACGATCTATTAATCGATCAACTCCCTACAAGTCCTAGCTCGTTCATGTGTCTGTGTCATACGGCCCAATCTCGAAATGTAGTCACATGTGCTAGGTCCACCATAGGGTGTATCAAGCCCTAGGGTGCCAACCACCGACACGAATCAAGCACGCACAGTGTAAACCCACCGGTGCCCAATGCCTGCTATTTCAACTCCGGACTACGTGCACGACCATAGTCCGCCTGAACCTACAATGGCGCACCAACTCAGCCGTCGTTCTGGTCGCTTACAATCAGCCCAATAATAGTGCCCCACCCTGCCTAGTACCAGGGTACCATGATACATCTAGTGGGTTACTGCTGAAAAGGACCGCGTAACTAAGGTTTCCGTCCAGTAGGTTAAGTGTTGTCATTTAAATTCGAGACTTAACCCCATCAGTCTAGCATGTCAAGTTGGTTAAGGGTTGTCATTCAAGTTCGTGAATTAACCCGCCTACGTGTCATGTCAAATTGGCTAAGTGTGGTCGTTCAAGTTCATGACTTAGCCAACGAATCATGTATCAAGTTGGTTAAGTATATTCAAGCGGTTCATGACTTAACCCTATCAAATCATCGTGTCAAATTGGTTAGGTATATTCAAGCGGTTCATGACTTAACCCTATCAAATCATCGTGTCAAATTGGTTAAGTATATTCAAGCGGTTCATGACTTAACCCTATCAAATCATCGTATCCAATTGGTTAAGTATATTCAAGCGGTTCATGACTTAACTCTATCAAATCATCGTGTCAAATTGGTTAAGTATATTCAAGCGGTTCATGACTTAACCCTATCATGTGGCATTAATTCATTCATGCACCCCAGCCTTTCACATTAGACTAGTTGTTGTGGTCACTGGATTCGCCGGGCGGTTCCGGGCAAATTTACACCACAACCTAGTCCAACCTCGGGTCTTAAGCGTGATATGACCAACTACCCACATTGGATCCTATTGTTTGCAGTCACTGGATTCGCCGGGCGGTTCCGGGCAGATTTACGCTGCAAACTCAACCCAACCTCGAGTTGGCCATTTTCAAGTTCATTCTAATGTCATGTCCATGTTTAAGTTTCACGTCAAGTTCGTGTCAAGTTTCTAAGCGAATTTCATGTCAAGTTTTCATGTTAAGTTTTCAAGTTTCAACTTATGCCTATTATCAAGTTCATGATTCATATTCATAACCAATTCACGTTTCAAGTTCATTAGCATGTTTACGTGCCCTCTAGATGTCCAATATCAACTATCAAGTCATAGTCAATTTTGTATTCAAGTTATTCCCATCGTATCAATTTCATGCTATTTGTCGCGTTCCATAATTACCTAAAAACATGGTTTGACTACCAGATTCTATTTTCTCTAATTACGTTCCGAGTTCACAATTCACATTCATGTCAATTATCAAGTTTACAATCGCTTTCGTGTTCAAGTTATGCCAATTCATTTCCAAGCTAATTCATGTCAGTTACCAGTTCATGTCTAAGTGAATCTTCATGTTTTGACCAATATTCCCCAAATCGTATTCCTACCGAGCGCGTATCGAGATTAATTCAAAAAGGGATAAACAAGGAAATCATGACAAAGATGGGCATGTGAATAGGCATGAGATTATAATCCAAATCATATGTTCAACAGAATTGGTGTATAATAGTTTAACACATCATAGGCATGTGAATAGGATCTAGAACAACAATATGAAAACCAAGGTTTAGGAACACAAGTAGACTTGCATTAATCCAAATTCAAGATTCAACAGAGAATAGGGTGAAAAAGTCTTATCACCAAGTCAAGGTCCAAGAATTCATATTACAATCTAGCGTTTAATTAATAACCTAGGTCCAACAACATGAATCTGCATGATTCAATCGATAAGGAATAACCCAAAATCCTAGATTCAAGAAGAAACAAGAACAGATCTAAATAGATAATCAAGCTTAGGTCCAATTTCATTTTATTCCATGTCCATATTAAATTTAACCAGTTTCAATCTCAAAGTAACTTGAACTTACAGAGCGTGGATCGAGAATTAGAGTGCAGAGATTTGATTCTAGAAACGGCTGTTGCAGTTGTTGAATCTCTATTCGTTTAGTCTTGTTCTAGTTGAAAACCCCCAATTTGCAATTCCTAGATGTTGTCTTGACGAAGAAGAAGTAGTCTCTTTTAATTTTAATATTATCATTTTGATTTTCACAGAGGTAGCATAAGGACAGAATGAAATGGTGTAGAGAGAATGAGGCTAGGGGGTTGTTTATATAGGGCTAAGTACACGAATCTGGTCACGAAACAAGTCTAAATACATCAGAATGCATCTGGTTCAGGAAATAGGTTCGGGAGGCAGGTCGACCCCCAGGTCGACTCCCCAGTCGACCTGGTCATGGGGAGGTCGACACCCCAGTCGACTCCCTAGTCGACCTGGTTGGGGGGAGGTCGACTCCCCAGTCGACCTGGGTATATGGGCAGGAATTTTCCCGCCAGCCTTCTCTGGGTTTGAATTTCGAATTTTCTGGCTTTATTTTCGAGCTGTTTTATTTTATTCAAATTCCTGAAACTTCTGAGGGTCATAACTTGGTCATAAGATCTCCTATTTTTGAAAACTCAGACTCAATTTCATCCAGAATTTCGAGACGAACGCAATGGCGCAACCCGTTTCCCTTGGTTCTTATTTTAAAATTTAGTTCTGCCTTGATTTATGGTTATAACCTGTTATTAAAATACGGGTTGTTACATTCTCCCATCCTTAAAGGATTTCGTCCCCGAAATCTCTAAGTTAGGAAGAATGTATCCTACCATCCATCATCCATCTACTCAAAACATCATCCACAAGCAATCATTGTCCTCAAAAGATTCCTAATACTGCATGTATATATGCGGAAAGTGTGTGTATATGTACTTATCTAATGCAAAAGATCAGGCGGTTACTGATTCAGTAAACCTCCTTAATGCAAATTATGCTAGTGCGATGAGTCCAACATGTATGCAAATTCCTATTACATTTCACAATTTCTACATGAGTGCTCAAACATTCATTCATATGCAACATCCAAATGATAGCTTATCAAGTTTCCATCCATGTACAAGTATAAACATTCATGCATATGCAATATGAAAATGTGACTGAGCCGATCTAGTGCCTAATGTGCGTTATGCAATCACGAGCAACCACTTGCAACCATTTGCAAACATCAACCATAACATGTCTCAAACACATGTTTACACCCAATTGTTCCTACCTAAAGATATAGTCGAACGATAGAAGCAAGTAAAAATTTTGTGCCCATTAGGCAATATCAAAACTGGAAATCTATGTCACATATATAGTGATTAGGAGAAGAACTCCCTAGGCACCAGCCCGAAGACCGAAATCAACATCAGGCTGACACACAAAGAATTACTCAACCCAACGGAAACCCTCAAGCCCCAACATGCATTACTAACAGATGATCCCTATGGGCTTTTGCAACAGAAATAGGATTGAGAATAGGACCGAGAGGATATACATAAAAGATAGCATGCAAGTAAGCTTTACAGGAAAAGAGGGATCAAAGATATACTCTTAAAAATAGATATGATGCGCGTTTCTAGTCTTCATTCTTCTTAGTCGCATTTCCCTGAGCTTAACTCCATTGTGCTTTGATCGTATTTAACTTCACATTTCATAGCTTCTTAATTCCTATTTCCAAAATATGAGTTGGAACTCATTTCACTATCGCCAGTCGTTCCACTTTCACTTATTTTTTTTCTAGTACACTCAGCTTAAACATAACTGCGTGCTCATGGTTTCATGCAAGCTCTCCAAAAATTCACTAGTGAATCCTGGATCTCGTTTACACACTATAAGGTATTCCACGCAGAAGAACTATTTCTTGAAAATAGACAGATGTCAGCCATGTTGCCAAATTTACTTACTAAGGTGATATCCTATAACTCATGCATAAGCGAAATGAACCATCCGCCTTAGTGGCGAACACTACTCGAGCGGATCAATAAATGTATCAAGAGATTCTAGATAACCAAGCATGGCAGAACCCTAAGGGTTACACTAGACTTCGAGGGCATTACCAAACAAGTCATGAATATACACTTAGCATGGGCATTCCCAAATCCAAACAAGTCATGAATAAATGAGCCGATTCCCCAACAGGATTTGAGACAAAAATAGGATCCCCTACTACGCTAGTACTAAGGTGCAGAGACTCAACTATCGAAGCATAAATAAAAAGGATGCGATGTACCATAATCAAAAAGGGTACGGACAGGATAGAAAGATAAACTAGGCTTTCCTACAGAAACATTTCTACCTTCTTGTTCTGAGCCTCATTCGCCTTAACCACCCTTATCCCCTCTTATTTAACGTGTTAATAGGTCTCTCGAGAACTATCTCCATCACACGGCAACCCTTCAAAGCTTGAAATAAGGTTAGTCGCAGATGGAACTAATGTGACTACAGATGGAGGAAAGAAAGGAAAAGGGATTCAAATAAGGAAACAATGGATAATGCTAATGGCCTTTGGGGAATAGCCTTTAAAAACTTTTCTTGAAAAATGCTTCTTTGTAAATGGTTTTGAAAATGATTTCAAAAGGTTTTAAAAACTTTTTCCCAGTCTCGTAACCTTCTGCTCTGATACCAAATGTAACACCCCACCTCCGCTAGGGTCACTCACAAAGGGAATGCACTAGCTTTGGTGGAGCATTATCTAGGTAAGCATACATAGAAATATTACAAGACAGAACATATAAAACAGCGGAAGAAGAACCAAATTTCATTGCTTTAAAATCTAGAAAGGTCTAAAGCCTTTTTACATCAAAATGCCACTAAATCTATTACATCGAAATCTGTCTTGCAATAGTAAAGAAGCATAAAACCGTAGTCATAAATCATTCCCCAAGTAAAACAGTAAAGCAACCATAGCCAAGAAAGGTCCAAGCCATATATGATGATCTTGAAGCAGAAAGAAGTCCAAACTAAGTAGTAGTGTTTTCCTCCCTGAGAACATTGGGGGGGTGGGGGACGGAAGAAAAAGAGGCGAAAGAAAACGGGTCAGTCATAAAGACTGGTAAGTCCTAGTGACTTTCAGCATACAAACAAGTAAAGATAACATGACATGTATAAACTGAAAGTAAACATAAGGATGATGACAAGATAGGCAATTTAAACTAAGATGTCAAGATAAACTATACTAACCAGATAAACTTCGATAACAAGATAAACTATGCTAACCAGATAAACTACGGTAACAAGATAAACTATGCAAACTAGATAAACTACGTATAGCATCGCATGTTTAACATTTTCTGCACCAACTGTACTAGTACCACAACCCGTATCATTCTTTCTATGTATATGTACAGTCCCTTGTCGTATATCGTACGGGTTTCATCATGTATTTCTATACTACTTCAACGTAGTGCCACCATTCTTGAAATTGTTTGGACTGCCACCCTTGTTCTTGATAGGTTTCCTTATCATGAACTATCGTGTGTTCAACTAGGATTTATGCCACCTAGGACCACTAGGGATTATGCTACCTATTGAACGTTTTCTAGATTCGATTAGGGTTTATGCCACCTAGGACCACTACGGATTATGCTACCTAACGAACAACACCCTTTTTTCACGTAACGATCTATTAATCGATCAGCTCCCTACAAGTCCTAGCTCGTCCATGTGTCTGTGTCATACGGCCCAATCACGAAATGTAGTCACATGTGCTAGGTCCGCCATAGGGTGTATCAAGCCTAGGGTGCCAACCACCGACACGAATCAAGCACGCACAGTGTAAACCTACCGGTGCCCAATGCCTGCTTTTTCAACTCCGGACTACGTGCACGACTAAGTCCGCCTGAAACTACAATGGCGCACCAACTCAGCCTTCATTCTGGTCGCTTACAAACTGCCCAGTAATCGTGCCCTACCCTGCCTAGTTCCAGGGTACCGTGATACATCTAGTGGGTTACTGCTGAAAAGGACCGCGTAACTAGGGTTTCCGTCCAGTAGGTTAAGTGTTGTCATTTAAATTCGAGACTTAACCCCATCAGTCTAGCATGTCAAGTTGGTTAAGTGTTGTCATTCAAGTTCGTAACTTAACCCGCCTACGTGTCATGCCAAATTGGCTAAGTGTTGTCGTTCAAGTTCATGACTTAGCCCTATGAATCATGTGTCAAGTTGGTTAAGTATATTCAAGCGGTTCATGACTTAACCCTATCAAATCATCGTGTCAAATTGGTTAAGTATATTCAAGCGGTTCATGACTTAACCCTATCAAATCATCGTGTCAAATTGGTTAAGTATATTCAAGCGGTTCATGACTCAACCCTATCAAATCATCGTGTCAAATTGGTTAAGTATATTCAAGCGGTTCATGACTTAACGCTATCAAATTATCGTGTCAAATTGGTTAAGTATATTCAAGCGGTTCATGACTTAACCCTATCATGTGGCATTAATTCATTAATGCACCCTAACCTCTCACATTAGACTAGTTGTTGTGGTCACTGGATTCGCCGGGCGGTTCCGGGCAGATTTACACCACAACCTAGTCTAACCTCGGGTCTTAAGCGCGATATGACCAACTACCCACATTGGATCCTATTGTTTGCAGTCACTGGATTCGCCGGGCGGTTCCAGACAGATTTACACTGCAAACTCAACCCAACCTCGAGTTGGCCATTTTCAAGTTCATTCTAATGTCATGTCCATGTTCAAGTTTCATGTCAAGTTCGTGTCAAGTTTCTAAGCGAATTTCATGTCAAGTTTTCATGTTAAGTTTTCAAGTTTCAACTTATGCCTATTATCAAGTTCATGATTCATATTCATAACCAATTCACGTTTCAAGTTCATAAGCATGTTTACGTGCCTTTTAGATGTCCAATATCAACTATCAAGTCATAGTCAATTTTGTATTCAAGTTATTCCCATCGTATCAATTTCATGCTATTTGTCGCGTTCCATAATTACCTAAAAACATGGTTTGACTACCAGATTCTATTTTCTCTAATTACGTTCCGAGTTCACAATTCACATTCATGTCAATTATCAAGTTTACAATCGCTTTCGTGTTCAAGTTATGCCAATTCATGTACAAGCTAATTCATGTCAATTACCAATTCATGTCTAAGTGAATCTTCATGTTTTGACCAATATTCCCCAAATCGTATTCCTACCGTGCGCGTATCTAGATTAATTCAAAAAGGGATAAACAAGGAAATCATGACAAAGATGGGCATGTGAATAGGCATGAGATTATAATCCAAATCATATGTTCAATAGAATTGGTGTATAATAGTTTAACACATCATAGGCATGTGAATAGGATCTAGAACAACAATATGAAAACCAAGGTTTAGGAACATAGGTAGACTTGCATTAATCCAAATTCAAGATTCAAGAGAGAATAGTGTGAAAAAGTCTTATCATCAAGTCAAGGTCCAAGAATTCATATTACAATCTAGCGTTTAAATAATAAACTAGGTCCAACAACATGAATGGGCATGATTCAATCGATAAGGAATAACCCAAAATCCTAGATTCAAGAAGAAACAAGAACAGATCTAAATAGATAATCAAGCTTAGGTCCAGTTTCATTTTATTCCATGTCCATGTTAAATTTAACCAGTTTCAATCTCAAAGTAACTAGAACATACAGAGCGTGGATCGAGAATTAGAGTGCAGAGATTTGATTCCAGAAACAGCTGTTGCAGTTGTTGAATCTCTATTCGTTTAGTCTTGTTCTAGTTGAAAACCCCCAATTTGCAATTCCTAGATGTTGTCTTGACGAAGAAGAAGTAGTCTCTTTTAATTTTAATATTACCATTTTGATTTTCACAGAGGTAGCATAAGGACAGAATGAAATGGTGTAGAGAGAATGAGGCTAGGGGGCTGTTTATATAGGGCTAGGCAGACGAATCTGGTCATGAAACAAGTCTAAATACATCAGAATGCATCTGGTTCAGGAAATAGGTTCGGGAGGCAGGTCGACCCCCAGGTCGACTCCCCA
The DNA here is from genome assembly GCA_030737875.1 of Allium sativum. Lineage (NCBI taxonomy): Eukaryota > Viridiplantae > Streptophyta > Magnoliopsida > Asparagales > Amaryllidaceae > Allium > Allium sativum. Next base: position 106,623,899 of record CM060918.1, read on the forward strand.
GTCGACCTGGTCATGCGGAGGTCGACACCCCAGTTGACTCCCTAGTCGATCTGGTTGGGGGGAGGTCGACTCCCCAGTCGACCTGGGTATATGGGTGGGAATTTTCCCGCCAGCCTTCTCTGGGTTTGAATTTCGAATTTTCTGGCTTTATTTTCGAGCTGTTTTATTTTATTCAAATTCCTGAAACTTCTGAGGGTCATAACTTGGTCATACGATCTCCGATTATCGAAAACTCGGACTCGATTTCATGCAGAATTTCGAGACGAACGCAATGGCGCAACCCGTTTCCCTTGGTTCTTATTTTAAAATTTAGTTCTGCCTTGATTTATGGTTATAACCTGTTATTAAAATACGGGTTGTTACATTAACCAATGGGCAGTATTGGTTGTGAAATTGATAGCAGATGGCCTAATAAGTTATCATTTTATAAATATTGATTTACCTTGGTAATTCAACAGAAATGAAGTTATAAAATTTATTTTATAACTAAAGATCGATTTAAAAATCGATTATTTTAGATGGGAGTTATAAAAGGAATTAAATATTTATTTTTTATTTATTTAAGTTTATAAGTGATTATTAAATGGTTTTATAAAGCCCATTCTTACATTAATAATATTGATAAGCAAGTGAGCATGGATTAATATGACGGTTAGTAACCAATATTAATTGTTTTAAGAAACAGTAAAATGGGATTGTATTGGGATTGATTATTTTTAATTTAATAATAATCACAGTAAATGGACTTATTTTAATTAATTATATTTTTAACTAATGGAAAGGGCTAGGTGGAATTGAATAACAAATAAATCATGGTTAGAGGCTGCGTTAACGGAGATTGTTTTATTAAATTAGTTTATTAATTTAGTGGTAGTAGTTAATGATGAAGTAACCCAGTTTATTTTAATAAATGTTGAAACTTGATTATTAGTTGTCTAACAAAAATCGAAGTGATAATTTGGGAATGTAAATGGAATAATGGAAGTTTGTGAAGTTTAAAAGCCATGTTATAGTTTTAGTGACTATTTAATCGACTTAAGATTTATTATAATATAAGTCAGGTTTAAATCGGAGTTTTAATTTATTCTTATTTAATTATATTTAATTGGATTTTTTGAAATCCAAGTTATACGAAGTTTTAAAACCCAAGTTTTTATTGAATATATAAAAATGGAACGAGTTATTAAAATGGCTTATGAGTGGGATAAAAGTTAAGGATATGAAATTAAGGAATTGAAATATAACTAGAGATCGGTGGAGGAAAATGATTTTCTGAATATTGATCTGATGTTCGTTTCAGCCTTCGGGGTTGATATTTAGTGAATCATTTTTTTACTGATTTACGATTAGGGACCGATGAAGGTTTGAAATGGAAATGAAAATGGAGACCGAAATTTGAATTAGAGTAGTTAAATGAGTTGAGTTATAAAGGTTTTTTTTAAAAGAAGATAATATAATATACCAAAAATGGAGAATCTAGCCGTTCTCCATTGGCTCACCAAAACGGTTTCCACAATAAACAGAAACCGTGCACACACACAAACAACAGAAACTGAAAAATAGAAAAACCAGCAGAAGAAAACCCAATACAATCTAAGGCATAGCACTAATAATCCATCAGTCTAGGCTCCAAGAGCCCGAAAAGACGACCAATACTGACTAGAGAGACGATGGGTGACGTAGGGTGGCGAAGAAACTCCTCTAAGATCTCGTATGTCCTCGTAGAGAAAAGTCTCTCAAAAATGCTAATGATAGTGAAGTCGGCGAAAGGCAAAACCAATCCAACTCCACCTAAAGCTCTGAAGCTCCCACAAAACCTTCTCCATGTATTCTCGCCGGTAGGATAAAGGAAGACATCACCCAACGCCTATCACAAGGAGTCCAGCATCTAGTAATCCAAGCCCCAGTCGATGAGACATCAAGAGAAGAGAGAGGAAAGCATCACCCAGAATCTATCATTATTGTTCAGCAACTTATAAACCAAGTTCTACATAACTAGAAACCTTCATCAGCCCTGGGGGTGTGGAAAAAGGGGGAGGGTCGAAAGCACAAGAAAAACGTAAGAAACAAAAACAATGAATCAACTAATACCTTCTCTTGGAGTGGCGGACCGCCTTGAAACAACAAAGGCAACCGCCAAACTCTTAGAGCGGGAGCCGATAACACCCCTTAATGGCCTACCCCGAAAATATAGGAATATATTGTTCCTAATTTTCCGGATAATAGTCGGAGGGTCCATAGCTACTTCGTCGAATACTGCCTTTGTTCCGCGAGCACCAAATGTGCCAGCAGATCAAACAATTAATCAGACGATAAAGTATCACACAAAAACTCTTGGTGGAGATCCCAGACCACTAGAAGCTGAGGAGATCATCAATCGAGCTGGCATTTATCCGGCAACCCATTAAATTCCTGAAGTAATTCCAGACAGACCTGGCACAATCTCCTGAGAATAACAGATGAAAACAAGATTCGGTGCTATCTGCACAACAGCAACTGCACCTGGAGACGAACGGGGTGCCGATTCTCTAAAGGTTCTCATCTATTGGTAAACCATTATGCAAGGTTTTCCACATAAACAAAGAGACCTTCGGGGGAATGCAGACATTCCATACGAAAGAAAATAGAGGCTGCCTAGGTGTGGGAGTTCGCACTGAATTCCATGCAACCAATAATGTGAAGGGGTTGTCCTCACAAGACGTAACAGCCCCATGAGCATCCGATAAGGCCTTCACAGATTGCATCCGTTTCCACATCTCACTAGCATAGGATGGGACACCGTTGTAATTCCTACTTGCTAATCTTCGGTACTTGGCATAGAGGAACATTCCCCAGAGGGAGTTGTTCGCTTCAAACCTCGCCCAAAGCTTCCAAGCAAAGGCCATGCAAATGTCCTAAGGGTTTCGAAGGCCAAGGCCTCCCTCATTTTTGGGACGACAAATGGAACTCTAAGAGATCCAGTGGTGGCGAGAAGCGTTCTCCTTGAATCCCCAGAAAAGCGAAGAGGCCAAAGAGCGGTAAGAACGGAAGAAAGAAGCAGTCGGAGTCATGGCAGCAAAGATATGAGATCCCATGGAATCAAGAATGGACTTAATAAGAACTAGCCTTCCGGCCTAGGAAAGAAGGGTAGCATTCCACCTAAGGATCATTCCCCTGACTTTGTCAGTTAGGGGATCGAAAATGGTAATGAGCTTCCTGCCTCGATATAGAACAATACCCAGATAAGGAAGCGGTAGTGCTGCCGCCTTACAGCCTGTTGGTGTCTCGATCCAAGAAGATCTAACAGCGGACAAGTCTTTCGCGCAAACATTGTAGCTCTTATAAGAGTTAATGAGTTGGCCCGAGCAACTCTCATACCGCCGGATAAGGCTCAAAAGCCCACTAAAAGAGCAACGACTGCCATTAGCAAAAATGATGATGTCGTCGGCAAAGGATAAGGAAGAAATCAGAGGGCATCCCCTGAAGGTCCTGAAACGTTGGATCTGCCCAGCTATCATAAGGGAGTGCAAGCCACGAATAAAAACCTCTGCAGCAAGAATGAACAAGGTTGGGGAGAGAGGGTCTCCATGACGAAGTCCTCTTCTGGACTTGAAGAAACCGGTGGCTAATCCGTTGATGAGAACGGAGAACTAGCTGTTAGATATGAGTCACTAACCAACATTAATTAGGGGTTCCGGAAAACCGAAATCCCTAAGAATCTTGATGATGAAGAACCATGACATGCTAAGCTTTAGCCATATCGAGCTTGACAACCACATTGGACCCGCGAACTTTCCTATCGATCTGCGAAAAAAGCTCTTGGGCTAAAAGGACATTATCAGTGATTAAACGTCCTTTTACAAACCCAGCCTGAGAAGAGGAGAAAAGACGCTCAAGAAACGGAGCTAACATAGAGGTTAGAACCTTAAAGATGATTTTGTTAGAAAAATTACATAAGCTGATAGGCCTAAAGTCTGCACAAGCATTAGGAAGGTCACATTTGGCGATAAGGATCAGGTTGGTGGAAGTCCACCCCTTAGGGAGTTCTTCACCAGAATAAAAAGACTGAATGGCAAGACAGAAGTCTACCTGAATAACATGCCACACATTCCTGTAGAAAATCCCATTGAGACCATCCTACCCAGTCGCACTGTCCTTGCTAAAAGAAAATACGCAGGCACATATTTCGTCCAAGGTAGGAGGTACAACAATGTCAGAGCCATCCAACGGGAGGAACATGCGCAGAATGAAGGCTAGAAGGGACGGGTCCGAGACTGAAACAGACGGAGTGCTAAGGAAAGACTGGAAATGGGATAAAATAGTATCTTTAACCTCTACAGGAGTAGTAGCCAAGGATAAATCAGGGCGTAGGATCTGACGAATGGAAAGAATTCTATTCTTCTTTTGGATAGACGAATGAAAAAAATTGGAGTTTCCATCACCTTCAACAACCTACTTGATCCTGGATTTCTGGCGCAAATGGTCTTATTCAATACGAAGCTCAGACGAGAAGGAAAGCTGGGCTACCACCCAAGACTTCTTGTTGGCAGGTGTGGGTTCATCATCAAAAGCCGCCTCTGCAAGGACAAGAGTTTCCTTGGCCACTCTAACGCGATCGAAAATATTCTTGAAAACATGCAGATTCCACGTCTTCAAACAAGTATTAAGATGCTTCAGCTTACGAGGAAAAACAACACAAGGGGAACTGCTCAAAAGGGAGGTCCAGGATTCTTCCACAAGCTGTGGAAGGAGTGATGAGATCTCCACATACTTTGGAACCGGAAAGCGGGCGGGCCATAGAGAGAAAGAGAGGAGCAGTTAAGCAACATGGGGGCAAGGACGGAAAAAGGTACGATGCAGATGGGAGATGGAGTACGTGAATGGAAGGATGAACCACCCTTCCGAACCAAATACTTTATTAAACCTAGAGAGAATCGGGTTAGGGCTTCTTGGTTGTTACACTAAGTGAAAGCCGAGCTAAAAAACGACACTTCAGACAAGCCCAAGATGATAATGAAAGCATTGAAATCCGCAATCACAAGACGGTTTATGGCATTGCATCCTCGTTTTTCTGCTTGGCTAGCGAAAACGTTAAAGTCATCGCCTAATACTTAAATCGAAAAACCTAAGTTGGATAGAGAAAGAACGTTGGTCTAGAGGACTTGTCTCTCGATCCTATCGCACTTAGCGTAAACCGCAAAAAATAAAAAGGACGACGATAAAGAGGGATACGAGCAAACCACCGAGAGCCGCTGGTCCGAATCGAGAATAGGGTGAACTACAAGTCCTTCGGACCATAAGATCCAAATCTTATCTAAAACGTTGGCTATGGCACCACCAAAGCCAAGCGACAAAACCGAGGAGGTAAGCATGTCCGGACCCATCATAGGCTCCAGAATAGCTACCAGACAGAAAAAATGCTTCTTGACAATGCGCTTGAGCCTCCCTACAGGCTCATCATTGCCAATACCCCTAACGTTACAGAAAAGGAAGTTCGCCATCGAAGATAGTAAAAAAAAAGGGACATAGAGAGGAACCGGACTCAGATACGGTAAAGAGTGTGTCGAGTAGATATAACGATCTGTTCGGACGCCGCTATAGAGCATGTGCAAATGGTGCGAGGGGTGCAAGAGATTGATTGCCGACAACGGCGCGAAGAACGAGAAGGCGGATTAAATGAAGAATTAGCGGAAGCATCTAAACCTCTATTGCGACTAGCGGTGGGGACACAAGTAGACACATCTAACCTAGGCCTGGCAGGATAAGAATTCTTAGTAAGACGAGATAAGTGATCATTAATGATTGCTATCTCGGCTTTACAAAGAAGAGGGAAGGAAATAGGAGGGGCATCTGACGAGGGGCCGAAGAGCAGGTACACATGGCGCTGGGATTGGAAAAGGCATAAGAGGGAGACAGGTAGAAGAAGACGAAGAAAATAAGGTAGAATGGGAGGATGTGGAGTTTCTTGTAAGAGACAACACTAGTTGTTGTGTGAACTGTACTGATGACGCTCTGTCATGAGATTGACTGATCGGGCTAAGAGGTACAGTTCGGATGCCAACAAACCAATCTCAACCAATAAGACGAGCCAATCTAAAGAACCCAGGATAGGGACACTCCAAAAATGATGGCGATGCAGTAGGGGTACATGTAGTTTCCATGTAGCCAGCCGATGATGTGCTGACTAGATGGTCGCTACATATGCCTAACCTAAAGCACCCCCTAGGGACAATCGAGAACCCACTGACCGACGGACAAGGACAAGCATCAGATGCAACAAACACACGTAGGATACTGGCAAGTATGTTGTGTTCCCTATCGAGGCAAGCCAAAAAAAACCACAGACCGATGGTAAAACGAATAAAGCCAACCCAGCATGGCTAAAAGGCAACACGCAAAAATACCCATAGGAGCCCAAAAGGTCGAACCCACAATCTGAAATTAGCAAATCAAATAAGCAAATCACATGGCCAAAAGGCAAAAAAATAAATCTGCCTGCACAAAGACATAGCAAGAGGTTAAACAGACAATTGCCATCCGATGAAGAAACGACAACAACTCTAATGAGCTGCGGCGAAACAAAGACAACGAAAACACCAACCCGCAAGCAAACGTACACATGACCCACACTGTAATTAGCCCGAAGGTAATCTGCTGTACTGGGGAGCGCACACAACTATGTGAAAATGCTCAAAAACTCATGCAAAACACCACGGTGGACACCAAAGCATACAGATGCCAAAACTAATACAACATTAACCCTCATGCAACTAAAATAGCCAGATAAAACAGTGTAAAATGGTGCATCACATACCCTAACAGGAAAAAAATCAACAGTAGGAGGAAACAAGAACCGCATAGGAGCAAAGGGGAGAGCTACAGCAAAGAAATATCACCGCAAGAAAAAGAGTGGAAAAACCATACCTCGACAGAAATTGAAGCATCGAGACAGATGCATCTTTTGCCAATAACAACGGGCAAGAAGAAGTCAGAGAGAACATCCGAAGAAACTGAAGGTGCAACAACTACACTGGCCAAACCGCTTGGGACTAAGCCAAGCTTCGTGGCCCCGCCAAGAGAGCTAGCCTTTGGCTACCGACAAAGCTTCCCTCGAAATAGTCGACGCCAGTGTCTGAACTTAGCAACCCACAACCACTTATGTTTATAGGAATTGCTTCAAGAACCATCAGCAACTGACACTAGAACATCAGAAACTGGAACAACAACAACCGAAACAGGAACACCAGTTGGTTCATCTCCCCCTAAAATCGAGAAAAAGTTCGAAATAACAAGCGGAGGGGGGGCTGAGCACCAACCACCGTTGATTTAGCTTCCACCGAAGGACAGCAGGAAACAGAATGAGCTTCTCCAAACGTAATAGGCGAAATGAGCTTCTCCAAACGTCGTGTCTTACAACGAGAACATCACTAAGAAGCAAACTGATCACAAACAGCTTTCGCAACAGGATGAATCACTCCCATATCTGGACTGGAATTAGATGAGGTGATGAAATCCCCATCCCTAATCTAGTCGACATCAATAACCTTGCTAAAACACGGTCCAAAGACACCGCCATAAGCCACAGATCCAACAAAAAAACCGTGAACAACCACAATAGGTGCAACCTCCATTGATCTGAAGCATAGACGAGGGAGAAAGGGGCTGGTCAATTCTGTGGTGACCGCCCATAACCCCCGCACTATACAAGAGGAATAATGCGCTGAAGGTTGTACCACGCAGTCATGGACGATCATCAGAGTAAGTAAACACAAGCGGAACCTGTCGTAAACTCACAACGCAAGGATAAAATATAATAGAACATATACAATAGGTAGTAATAGTGAAGCAGAAACACAAGACTTTCATACAACCAGAAAGTAATATCCACAACTTGGAAATAGTGTTTGTACAAAGCTGCCTCACTACATCACTCAAAAAAGCAAATAGCAAAAATAAAATTATTAAACAGTAATAAAACTGGTACGTGAGCCTCCTGCTCGTCGTCGATTAACATCATCGTCCTCACTAAAGCATCACCTGTCACCTGCTACTCGGTCTGCCCATCCACAACAGGATGAACAACCCAAGGTAATAAGAGGAAACATAAAACCTTGAGTTAAACAACAGTCTTAGTGAGCGATAAAACAACTAAAAAACTTCAACAATAAATTTTATGAGAAGGGATAGATAAACATACTAATCTACCCACAACATCAAAGAAGAACTCAACATTGTGTTCCCCACACCGGATAGTGATAGCCTTACTATAAACAATTCAACCATTCATCCATGGAAACCAGAACACCCATTCAAACATGGAAAACACTCATAACATCCAAATTATATAAGTCTCACACAAACAACCCTAATCGGGTTTAATATTCCCCAAGTACTCTCCTTAGAGACCTAAACCAATATCAGTTAAGCAATCAAAGAACATCTCCCTCGACTTTGGATAATCTATGTGAGATAGTACAAACAGAACAACCAATCATCCATGACTGACTCAGGCTATCACCGCCAATCCTGCTTTAAAACCATCGTTAATCGTATGATGGCCAACCTTGCCATATGTCAAGGGCTAATGGTAACTCCAGTTCTAGAATAAACTCCATATGTCCAACGTTGACAATGTCCAATGTAACACCCCAGATTTTTGAATAGTCGAAATAACTAAAATAAAGAATAATTAATCTCAGACGTGAGAATTAATGGAAATGGGTTGCGCCATTGTGCTCATCTCGGAATTCTAGTTGAAATAGAGCCCGAGTTTGCGGGAAACGGGTACCGGATGAAGGAATTATGGACGAACGAAGTTTGGTGGCTAAAAGAAGAAGAAAAAATGCACTGGCGCACTTGGGAAGTGCGCCAATACAAATTAACACTGGCGCACCTGCCAAGTGCGACCAGGCCGAGGCAAAAGTCTGCACAGCTTTCTGGTTCAGGCTGACCCATGTTGTTGAGTCCTTTCTGACTCCTTGCTGAGTCATTATGGTTGACTCATCACCCTATCATGATTGAATGGTTTTGATTAACCCTAAGATCATCCGACGGCTTAAATTAATTCAAAACTCTATAAAAAGACCCATAGACTCAAACCCTAAATCAGAATTAAAATTGAAACTATGGTCGTCATGTTGTTGTCTTGAACCCTAGAGCAGCCGCCACCAAATTAAAAAGGAAGAACAACAACCAAATCAGAACTATTCAACCCTAACAGCGAATCTTCTTCAAGGGAGAGCTAATTCAACTCCAGAAATCAGAATTCAGAACTCAAGACTGCTTTTGAGTTGTGAGTTCGATAGTTTTAACAAAATAATTAGTAATTTAATTGGATTAAGTTATAATGCGGATTGTATGGATGTGACGTGAAGTATTGATTTCATATTGTAATTATGTTGTAGGATTGTGATTGAAATCTCTATGACGTTATGTTGTGATGCTATCATTTATGATGTAAAGTTGTGTTGCTATCATCCATGTTGTAATTTTATATACAATCAAATCATCATGTTTGTTATGCTAGTTTTTTATATTGATTCATATGATAAATCATATGTATGTAAGTTTGGATTTTGATTTAAACATGAATCATATACAAGTTGGGTACAATTATATGTGAACTTACATGGTTATGACACCTAGTTTATGTGAAAATTTAATTGAAAGTTAGGCTATAACATGTGTAAGTTATAGGCTAAATTCTACATGATACTTTACATGTTAGATACTAGTTTACACCATTGTTGCGATGTATAAATCACATATGTAAGTTTATGAGTTGGATATGAATCATGTTATGCAAGTTTAGGATTATTGACTATGCAAATATAGATCTATGACATATGTTATTTATGCAAGTTTGTGGCCATTTTCTCATCAAGTTCACACCTTTAGATTTGGATCCATGACATATGTTATTTATGCAAGTTTGTGGCCATTTTCTCATCAAGTTCACACCTTTAGATTTGGATCCATGACATATGTTGTTTATGCAAGTTGTAATTTTGGCCTATGCAAGTTTTAGGTGTAGAACATCATTCCCATATGCAAGTTCACCCCTATGTTTAGATTTACGTTTTAATTATGTGTATATTGTGATGTTTTCTCTTTATTCCATGAGTTAGACTATTCGAGTCTAACATATATTTTTACGTTAAACGAACAAACGTACTACGTGGGAAAAAGGAGATAATATTAAAAATATTTAATTGGCATAAATGCCTTAAAAAGGCATAAAATATAATTGTGGTGAAAATTGGTATGATTTTACATACCATAAATGGATGGACATAATTGAGTCAATTATGGACATCGTTAAATTTGGAATTGATTGATAATTTGAATAGGGAAAGTAATTCAAATTTGGGAATGATTAATTAGGAGTAATTAATCGTCTAAGGCATGAGGTTAGGCTCTTTTGTGGTGTAAGACTGCCCGGACCCGCCCGACAAATCCAGCTGCCACAAATGTCAGTCTAATGTGAGAGGTCTTAGACATAAACTAAATACGTAACAATTGAAAAGACACAAATTTAGGCTCTTTTGTGGTGTAAGACTTCCCGGACCCGCCCGGCAAATCCAGCTGTCACAAATGACAGTCTAATGTGAGAGGTCTTTATGAGGTTACGGTCTTAATGAATTAAGAAACACTTAACCAGATAAGCATGTAGTGGGACATGAGGGGATTAAGTGGGTGTCTTGGGTGGCATGTGGAATCTAGTGGGTGCCTTGGGTGGCATCTGGAAATACGATTAGAAACACTTAACCAAAATTGAAACATGTAATTGAAGCATGAATAAGAAGTGGATTAAGTGGAATGTACTAGAGGGGACCAAGCTTAGGTGGATAGCTTGTGTCAAGTAATGGGGGCTCGTTTCAACTAGTAACCCATACGTATCTTTGTGGGCTCGACCCAAGTAATGTGGCAACGCAAGTCCAACGGGTTCATTTGCATGTGTGGACCCGGGCTGGTAGGTAAGACGTTGTTGCATCGTGTAGGTATAAGCCGTGCATTCTTGGTGGTATCGGGTTGCCACTTTGGGGAGTGATACACCCCACTGTGGGGCCAGCACGGGTATCTACGAGTTAGGGAACCGATAGCTTGGGGGTAGTGGATACACCTAGTGGAGATAGGGGCAGACGACACCTATGGAGGAAACTAGGGGTGCACGAAACTACCAATATCATTATTAAGTCTGTAGGCGGGATCAACCTTAGGGTGACTAGTGGTGGTGCAGTATACTAGTGGCGGTGCAGTATAGCAATTATCCTATAGTGTTGGTGTAGTTTAGTAATTATCTTAGTGGGTTAGGTACGCTTTAACGATATCGTTGTTCATCTTGTTTCCTTATTTACTCTGCCATACTCAATGGTTCATGGTCATTTCCCTATTTTCCAACTTATGCCTTAGCCTAGTTACTTTGTTAATTATATTGTTAAAGTTATCGCACTCGCCAGAATTTATGTCTGACCCCCCTTTTTCCATCTCTTTCCTCCCCCCCCCAAGGTGCTCAGGTTGGAACTAGCACCAGTGGAGCTTGATTTTGGACTGCTTTTAGAAGATTGCTTGGATCGCTGAAGTAAAATTCAGCTTCTCTTTACTTATGGCTATTTTGTATTGGGGATTATGTCTTTCAATTTATGTACTTTGATTTGGTCAAGATGGATATTATGTACTTGGCTCTGGTTTTGATGATGTAATCAAACATATGTATTTTCCGTTGTAATGAAATAAAGTTTTAATTTTTCAAGTACGGTTTATATCTGTCTTGTTGTTAAGTTTCTGTTCTATACTCACTTAAAACGCTCCATAGAAGTTAATGCATTCCTTTTGTGAGTGACATTAATGGACATGGGGTGTTACACATGGTATCAGAGCTGAAGGTTACCAGAACATATATGAATTTTTGAAAAACTATTTTTCAAAATAATTTTTATAAAGAAGTACTTTCAAAAGTATGTTTTAAGGAAAGTATTTTCAAGAGAAAAGTATATTTTAGAAAGCATAACCCCAAGAGCCATATATCTTTCCTTCAGTCCTTTTTATATTGAATCTTTCCTTTTTCGTTTCAGCATGTCTGAAGCATCTGAGATACCAGAGGGTGTTCATGTACCCGGTTGGTTTCGTCAATATCTCGAGGCTAGGGCCGCCACCGCAGGTCCAGCAAATCCTCCTCCTCCTCCTCGTGTCGATAATTTCGCAAAGATATGTAAGGACTTTAGAGCAATGGGTGGAAAACCTTTTCATGGGACGGAGACATTTGTTGAAGCTCGTAATTGGCTAAAGGAGGTGGAAGAATTGTTTTGAATCTTTGAAGTGGATGATGGAAGAAAAGTCCAGCTAGCTGCGTGGCTAATGAAGGATGAGGCCTTGTTTTGGTGGGAGGTCACTAATGGGGGACGTCCAGTCGATACATGGCTAGATTTTAGGCAAAGGTTTGAGGCGAAGTTCCTCTCGCAGGCTGAAGAGAATCTATATATGGAAAGGTTCTTGGCGCTGAAGCAAGGGAATCTATCAGTGAAAGAGTACGTCAACAAATTCAACCAATTGGCAAGGTTTGGCTTAGACTTGGTGAATACTCCATAAAAGAAGGCTCTAAGATTTGTTAAGGGTTTAAACGAGTCGCTTCATGGGTTAGCTATGACCCACATTCCCATGGGGGCTACCTTCGAGAGATTAGTTGACATGGCGCTCATGCATGAAGAGGAGAAGGGCGCCAATGCTAATAAGGCACCCGAGAAGAAAGGTGGCAAAGGCAACAATGCTAAGGGGAAGAAGAAATGCTTTAACTGTGGGACATCAGGCCATCTAAGTAAAGATTGTAGGAAGAAAAAGAAGACTGGTTGTTTCCACTGTGACGAAGCGAGACATCTTATTAAGGACTGCCCAAAGAAAGGGCAGAGGGCAGGGTCTACCTCGGGAGGACAGGTGCAAGCTCTTATGGCACCGGAGCAGGCAAGGGGACAAGTTCAGGCTCTCGTGGTCCCACCGCTGCAAGTACGAGGTAGAGCAATTTCCGTTGAAAGTTTAGTTTTTCTGTTTGATCATCCTGTCTGTACTTTATTCGATTTTGGCGCATCGAATTCGTTTATCTCTACATCATTAGTTGAAACACTGCACCTAGATACTAGTCTTGTTACTGATCCCTTAGTAGTCTCAAATCCTGTTGGTGGTTCGGCTCATCCTTCAAGGGTTTGTCGGGATTTTAGAGTGTCTATCTTGGGCGTTGGATTTGAATGCAACGCCTTTGTCCTTGGTTTCACGGGCTATAGTTTGATTATAGGGGTGGATTGGCTAGCCAGGCGGGGTTCCATCCTAGATTGTGAAAGGAGGGTAGTTAGACTATTGATTCGTTATGGAAAGACCCTCATATTTCTTGTGACCCTAGGGGTTCAGTGATGCTTAGCTGCCTAGAATCTTATGACGCATCCAACGATGATTGGGAGTCTGTTTGTATGGTCCATGAGTATGGAGACGTCTTTGATAAAGTGCGGGGTTTACCCAGAGGCGCGAAATAAGTTCTCATATGTGCTTAATAGATTAAGCAAAGCCAGAATCGGTCAAGTGCTCAATTGGTTGACCGTCTTACTAGTATCATCTCACGTAGGTCGTCTGCATTCGAAGGAGGTATCCCTTGGGTGTTTGTCTGATATTGGTTTAGGCCTTTGGGGCTTGCACTTGGGGGATGTCGAGTTCGACTAGGATGGTCTGCGTGAGAGATGGATAGTTGTGACGATTTTGCATGGGATAATATCTTGGTTTTCTCTAGAAGCAGAGAAGAGCATGCCCTACATCTTAGGGAAAGCTTAGGGACCCTACAGGTGCACCAGCTTAAAGCTAAGTTCTCCAAAATACCATTTTTGGACGAAAGAAGTGAGGAATTTAGGGCATGTGGTCTCTAGGGAAGGGTGATATGTTATGGTGGATGGAGTTCTTGGCGTCCTACGATTTCGAGATAGCATATATCCCTGGCAAGGGTAACGTGGTGGCAGATGCCTTGAGTAGGAGAAGGTTATCCTTGAGTCCATTGTTTGTTGAGCGGCGAAGTTTAGAGTTCATCTCTACGTTTGACTTTAAACCTTTCGTTGACTTCGTACCCGGTTTGCTAGCATCCTTAGAGGTCAGACCTACGCTTTTGGGATGGATTGGCGAGGCACAGCGAGACGACCCACAGTTGGTTGAGTTAGTAGAAAAGCTCAAAGGAGGGGAGTCATCGAGCCATCTCCGTAGGTATACCCTAGATGATAAGGGTTGGTTGCGTAGGGACAGTATACTTTGTGTACCACGGGACGAGAATTTGAGGAAGACCATTCTTGATGATGCCCATCGTTCGAAGATGACCATTCATCCCGGCGGGGACAAGATGTACATGGACATGAGATGAGTTTACTTTTGGGCCGACATGAAGAAAGATGTGGCTGAGTATATCGCTAGATGCTTGGTGTGCCAACAAGTAAAAGCAGAGCAAAAGAAGCCCGGTGGATTGCTTCACCCATTGGAGGTCCCACAATGGAAGTGGGAAAGCGTCTCGATGGATTTTGTTGACGAATTACCAAGATCAAGGAAGGGTAATACGGGGATTTGGGTCGTGGTAGACAGACTTACTAAGAACGCCCATTTCATTCCCGTGAGGAGTAAGAGGAATGCTCCATGGTTAGCCTCTGTATACATTCAAGAAATAGTTCGTTTGCACGGTGTTCCTTCTATCATAGTGAGCGACCGCGATCCTATCTTCACTAGCGAATTTTGGAAGAGCTTGCAAGAGGCGGTAGGGACTCAGTTGTGTTTGAGCACCGCATATCATCCTCAGACGGACGGCCAGACCGAGAGGGTGAATCGTATTCTAGTGGACTTATTGAGGTTGTGTGTCTTAGATTTTGGAGGTACATGGCAGGAACATCTTCCGTTGGTAGAGTTCGCATATAATAATAGCTTTCAGTCTAGCATTGGCATGGCACCGTTCGAGGCTCTTTATGGACGGCCATGTCGTTCTCCTACATGTTGGTGGGAATCTACAGATAAGATCTTGCTTGGACCCGATATGATTAGAGAGACTTCGGAAAAGATCGATTTGATTCGAAGGAGGATGAAGACGGCGCAAGATAGACAGAAATATTATGCGGACAAGAGGAGGTCAGATCTTGAGTTTGATGTTGGGGACATGGTCTTTGTCAAGGTGTCTCCATTACGGAACGTTGTTCGTTTTGGGTCCATTGGGAAATTAGCACCAAGATTCGTAGGGCCGTTTCCTATTAAGGAAAGGATTGGGCAGATGGCGTATAGAGTGGAGTTGCTCGAGAGACTTAGTGGTGTACACGACGTATTCCATGTATCACATTTGAGGAAGTTCTTGCACGAGACCGCGGAAGTGGTAGAGCCGAGCTTGCTTAGAGAGGTGGAAATTGAGCGTGATGCGACGATTCGACGAGGGCCCTACGCGCATTCTTGGGTCGGAGATTAAGAAGTTGAGGAATCGAGAGGTCAAACTAGTCAAAGTGCAATGGGGAGATGATGAGAGCAATGCTACTTGGGAGACGGAAGCGAAAATGCGTTCATTATACCCTTTTCTTTTCGAGGGTATGTCTTTTAATTTCTCCTTTATCGCTTACCTTGTACTTATCTTATCTTTAGTATGTCCTCTCGCTAGTATCTTTGACCCTTAGATAGGGTAGTCATATGGTTGAAACATGTGTTTGAGACATGTTATGTATGATGGATACATGTGGATGCAAGTGTTTGCTAGTGGTTGCTCGTGGATGCGTATACACACACTTTAGGCACTAGATCGGCTCAGTCACTTCATATTGCATATTGCATATAAATGTGTGTACATATTTAAGTAATGGATGTATAATGGTTGTACCATCATATGGATGTTGCATTTTGGTGAATGGTTGTGCACACATGTAGAAATGATATGTACCGATAAGGTTCTTTCGCATACATAATGGACGCATGACACTATCATGGTTTGCATTAAGGAGGTCAACTGAATCAGTAGACCGCCTGATTTTGCATTAATTAGATAAGGAACGTATACACACGCTTCTTGCATATGTTCATATAGCATTAGAAATTTTATAAGGACAATGGATGCCCGTGTTTGATGGTTGAGTAGATGGTTGTTTGGATGGTAGGATATACATTCTCCTTAACTTGGAGATTTCGGGGGCAAAATCCTTTAAGGAGGGGAGAATGTAACACCCTGGATTTTTGAATAATCGAAATAAATAAAATAAAGAATAATTAATCTCAGACGTGAGAATTAAGGGAAATGGGTTGAGCCATTGTGTTCGTCTCGAAATTCTGGTTGAAATAGAGACCGAGTTTGCGGGAAACAGGTACCAGATGAAGGAATTATGGACGAACGAAGTTTGGTGGCTAAAAGAAGAAAAAAAATGCACTGGCGCACTTGGGAAGTGCGCCAATACAAATTAACACTGGCGCACCTGCCAAGTGCGCCCAGGCCAAGGCAAAAGCCTGCACAGCTTTCTGGTTCAGGCTGACCCATGTTGTTGAGTCCTTTCTGACTCCTTGCTGAGTCATTAGGGCTGACTCATCACCCTATCATGATTGAATGGTTTTGATTAACCCTAAGATCATCCGACGGCTTAAATTAATTCAAAACTCTATAAAAAGACCCATAGACTCAAACCCTAAATCAGAATTAAAATTGAAACTATGGTCGTCATGCTGTTGTCTTGAACCCTAGAGCAGCCGCCACCAAATTAAAAAGGAAGAACAACAACCAAATCAGAACTATTCAACCCTAACAGCGAATCTTCTTCAAGGGAGAGCTAATTCAACTCCAGAAATCAGAATTCAGAATTCAAGACTGCTTTTGAGTTGTAAGTTCGATAATTTTAACAAAATAATTAGTAATTTAATTGGATTAAGTTATAATGCGGATTGTATGGATGTGATGTGAAGTATTTATTTCATGTTGTAATTATGTTGTAGGATTGTGATTGAAATCTCTATGACGTTATGTTCTGATGCTATCATTTATGATGTAAAGTTATGTTTCTATCATCCATGTTGTAATTTTATATACAATCAAATCATCATGTTTCTTAAGCTAGTTTGTTATATTGATTCATATGATAAATCATATGTATGCAAGTTTGGATTTTGATTTAAACATGAATCATATACAAGTTGGGTAGAATTATATGTGAACTAACATGGTTATGACACCTAGTTTATGTGAAAATTAAATTGAATGTTAGGCTATAACATGTGTAAGTTATAGGCTAAATTCTACATGATACTTTACATGTTATATACTAGTTTACACCATTGTTGCGATGTATAAATCACATATGTAAGTTTATGAGTTGGATATGAATCATGTTATGCAAGTTTAGGATTATTACCTATGCAAATATAGATCTATGACATATGTTATTTATGCAAGTTTGTGGCCATTTTCTCATCAAGTTCACACCTTTAGATTTGGATCCATGACATATGTTATTTATGCAAGTTTGTGGCCATTTTCTCATCAAGTTCACACCTTTAGATTTGGATTCATGACATATGTTGTTTATGCAAGTTGTTATTTTGGCCTATGCAAGTTTTAGGTGTAGAACATCATTCCCATATGCAAGTTCACCCTATGTTTAGATTTATGTTTTAATTATGTGTATATTGTGATGTTTTCTCTTTAGTCCATGAGTTAGACTATTCGAGTCTAACATATATTTTTACGTTAAACGAACAAACGTACTACGTGGGAAAAAGGGGATAATATTAAAAATATTTGATTGGCATAAATGCCTTAAAAAGGCATAAAATATAATTGTGGTGAAAAATTGGTATGATTTTACATACCATAAATGGATGGACATAATTGAGTCAATTATGGACATCGTTAAATTTGGAATTGATTGATAATTTGAATAGGGAAAGTAATTCAAATTGGGGAATGATTAATTAGGAGTAATTTATCGTCTAAGGCACGAAGTTAAGCTCTTTTGTGGTGTAAAACTGCCCGGACCCGCCCGACAAATCCAGCTGCCACAAATGTCAGTCTAATGTGAGAGGTATTAGGCATAAACTAAATACGTAACAATTGTAAAGACACAAGGTTAGGCTCTTTTATGGTGTAAGACTGCCCGGACCCGCCCGGCAAATCCAGCTGCCACAAATGCCAGTCTAATGTGAGAGGTCTTTATGAGGTTACGGTCTTAATGAATTAAGAAACACTTAACTAGATAAGCATGTAGTGGGACATGAGGGGGTTAAGTGGGTGCCTTGGGTGGCATGTGGAATCTAGTGGCTGCCTTGGGTGGCATCTGGAAATACGATTAGAAACACTTAACCAAAATTGAAACATGTAATTGAAACATTAATAAGAAGTGGGTTAAGTGGAATGTACTAGAGGGGACCAAGCTTAGGTGGATAGCTTGTGTTAAGTAATGAGGGCCCGTTTCAACCAGTAACCCATACGTATCTTTGTGGGCTCGACCCAAGTCGAGGACGGACACGCATACTGGGCTTGACTGTAAGAGGCCAAACCGGGTTAGCGGTGGCAACGCAAGTCCAACGGGTTCATTTGCGTGTGTGGACCCGGGCTGGTAGATAAGACGTTGTTGCATCGTGTAGGTATAAGCCGTGCATTCTTGGTGGTATCGGGTTGCCACTTTGGGGAGTGATACACCCCACTGTGGGGCCAGCACGGGTATCTACGAGTTAGGGAACCGATAGCTTGGGGGTAGTGGATACACCTAGTGGAGAGAGGGGCATACGACACCTATGAAGGCAACTAGGGGTGCACGAAACTACCAATATCATTATTAAGTCTGTAGGCGGGATCAACCTTAGGGTGACTAGTGGTGGTGCAGTATACTAGTGGCGGTGCAGTATAACAATTATCCTATAGTGTTGGTGTAGTTTAGTAATTATCTTAGTGGGTTAGGTACGCTTTAACGATATCGTTGTTCATCTTGTTTCCTTATTTACTCTGCCATACTCAATGGTTCATGGTCATTTCCCTATTTTCCAACTTATGCCTTAGCCTAGTTACTTTGTTAATTATATTGTTAAAGTTATCGCACTCGCCAGACTTTATGTCTGACCCCCATTTTCCATCTCTTACCTCCCCCCCCCCCAGGTGCTCAGGTTGGAACTAGCACCAGTGGAGCCTGATTTTGGACTACTTTTAGAAGATTGCTTGGGTCGCTGAAGTAAAGTTCAGCTTCTTTTTACTTATGGCTATTTTGTATTGGGGATTATGTCTTTCAATTTATGTACTTTGATTTAGTCAAGATGGATATTATGTACTTGGCTCTGGTTTTGATGATGTAATCAAACATATGTATTTTCCGTTGCAATGAAATAAAGTTTTAATTTTTCAAGTACTGTTTATATCTGTCTTGTTGTTAAGTTTCTGTTCTACACTCACTTAAAACGCTCCATAGAAGTTAATGCATTCCCTTTGTGAGTGACATTAATGGACATGGAGTGTTACATCAAACCTTGACAACTAGGCCTTTCCCCAAGGCCCAGGGTACTCGACCTACAACCGGTCTTTTAGACGTCTCTAGTGTAACCCTGCTTCGAGCCTGCTAGAACTTACAACAACGATAATTTCTCGGCCTTCACATCTCTAGTCACCTAACCTGATGACTTTTCATGGCTCAAGCAACCTTCTCGAGCAACCATTATCCACCAACTCACGACCTTTGAGTTGTCACCTCATTCGTTGTTCTACACCGATCAACGAGCACCTTCCAACACTTCGAACCTTCCTACTTGAACCACTTCGAAGTTACACCATCACCAAGCCATATTACACCACTAGTTGGTCCACCCAAAACATCACTGGTCGGTCCTCCCAAAACATACCGGTCAGTCCTCCCAAACACACCCCTGGTCGGTCCTTCCAAACACCACTGGTCGGTCCT
Source organism: Allium sativum (assembly GCA_030737875.1). NCBI lineage: Eukaryota > Viridiplantae > Streptophyta > Magnoliopsida > Asparagales > Amaryllidaceae > Allium > Allium sativum. Next base: position 106,643,788 of record CM060918.1, read on the forward strand.
CCCCAGTCACCACCGGTCGGTCCTCCCTAGTCACCACCGGTCGGTCTCATAGTCCCTACTGGAATCACCAAAACCAGTCACCTTGGCCGGTGGGTCCTTCTTTGAACTCCACTGGTAAGTTATCCAGTCACTACACCGATCGGTCTGGAAAGCAACTGCGCCGGTCGGTCAATCTTCTGCTTCTACCACCAGTTGGTCGGTCTTCCGTCTGGCTTGTTCTCCAAGCCATGAGTTTTCCGACCGATCGGTCCCCTGTACAGGCCTATACCAAATCCAATTTCGACAAAAACTTCGCCAATCGATCGAATCGACGAAATATACTTGTCTAACTCATTCAATACAATCATAAGCATGTCATGAAAAAACTAACAACATGATTATGATGATTTCACCAAAAATTTCCCAATTCACTCAAAACTAGTGATAAATGAACATATGAACAAAAATGATGGACCTATATACAAAATCATTTGAAAACATATGGACTATCAATTTGATCTTGCTAAATTAGGTCCTATGGTGTTCATATGAAAATAGACACATAATGGTGTAAATCTATGGTAAAACATTCCAATTTGATGAAAAACATGCACAAATACTCATATACTTTATTGCATTCATGTGAGAGATGTAAATCTGTCACCTATTATCCAAAACAAAGCAAAAATGATGAAATAGGAATCCGAACAGCGAACACTTCAAATCAAAATCCTCAATTCGATGTACTCACCCTTGAAATGATGTAGATCTAGCCTTTATTAGTGTAGATCTTCAATTTCCCACCTTGGATTTGGATTTCTATTGGTGGAAATGTGTTTAGAGGAAGAAGGAACACAAGGCCTTCAAATGAGAGTATGGGAGAAGTAAACTATTCTCCATACCCTCACCCTCTATTTATAGACTCCACCATCCCACTAATGGGCCTTCTCTAAATCAGCCCATTGGCCTTCCAAAACCTGGACAGCCAACTGAAAAACCTTAAAATAGGGATTTCTCCCAAACCACTGAATCAAATCCTTAATGTAACCACTCTACGGAAAGGCAATCATTAATTCCTGTCCAATGGCACAGGTCTCACCCTCTGGTTCGACCTGAGTCAAAAGTTATGTCTTGTACAAGACTGATAAGGGAAAAATGGTCACAAATAAATCAGTAAAAATAATGGACATGTCTCACACCCCCATAAGCTACATATCAAAAGATGAGAATGATCCAACCCTCAGGGAATGAAATAAAAATATTTTACGATCTTTCGATACGTAAAATGCGGGCTATTACATTCTTCCCCTTATGAATTTCGCCCTCGAAATTCCAAACAAACACAAGCAACCCCAACAATTCCGCATGCCTATCATCCATGAGAAGTCAATTCTATTATCCAAACTAGCAACCATCAGGCCATGCATCTATAGCCTTATCCTAGCACGGGGAATTCTACCACACAACAACAAGATACAACGATGATACGATCATAGGGTCCTACCAATGAATAATTCTGGATGAGTCTCCTTCATACTCTCTTCCGTCTCCCACGTACAATCGTCCCTATCTTCACTCCATTGTACCTTGACTAGCTTAACCGTCTTCCTCCTAAGCTGTTTCGTGTCATTCCCCACAATATGAAGTGGCTTACGAGGTCTTGTAACTGTGGTCTCTACTTCTAGATTTTCGTACTACTCTGGAGATACCACCACATTCGAATCACGCACAAATTTCCGTAGAAACGACACATGGAACACATTATGCACACTCGACATCTTCTCGGATAACTCCAATCTATATGCGAGCTTTCCAATTCGCCCGACTATCGGAAATGGTCCAACGAACCTAGGAGTCAACTTTCCTTTACTTCCAATTCTCACCATATGCTTCAACGGTGAAACCTTCACAAAACCCATATCGTATATGTCTACGTCGAATTCTAAATCTTTCCGACGTTTATCCGCATAACTCTTCTGACGATCTTGGGCTGCCTTCATTCGTTGTCGAACAATCTCGATACAGTCCGAGGTTTCTCTTATCATCTCAGGCCCAAGTGCCAACTTATCTCCAGTTTCTAACCAACATGCTGGAGAAGTGCACGACCGCCCATACAACGCCTCGTATGGTTCCATCCCAATACTCGACTGGTAGCTATTATTATACGCAAACTCGACTAGATGTAGATGGCCCTCGCATGATCCCCCAAAATTCAACACACAAGCTCTTAGGAGACCTTCCAAAACTCGATTGACTCTCCCGGTCTGACCATTAGTTTGGGGATTATAAGTCGTACTTAAGCACAACTCGGTTCCTAAAGCTTCTTGCAAACTTTTCCAAAATCCACTTATAAATAATGGATCTCGATCACTCACTATACTCCTTGGGACACCATGGAATCTAACTATCCATCTGATAAAACACTTTGTCTTCGTGAAGATGATCGAACAAGTCATCTATCCTTGGCAACGAATACTTGTTCTTCTTAGTCACCTTGTTCAGCTCACGATAGTCTACACACAAATCTTAACGGGCCATCTGCCTTGGTTGCAAACATGACTGGTGCACCCCACTCGGAAACACTCCTCCGAATGAATCCTTTTCCCAAAAGGTCACGAACTTGCACTTCTAACTCTCACTGTTCCCTAGGCGCCATCCGCCTAAGGGGCATAACGTTTGGTCTAGCACCTTCGATCAAATCGATCCTAAACTCGATCTCACGATGAGGCGCCAACACTTTGACCTCGTCAAAGACATCTACATACTCATTAGCTATCATCACTGATGATAGGTCTTCTTGTGGAATCCCAAGCGAATATAGATAACTCATGAAGACCCCTTCTTCGCGGTTACATCTAATCAACACCTTTTGCCCTTCCACATCCCCTACCCTCACCTCTAGCTTCTCGCAATTCACCCTTGCCGCATATCTCTTTAGCCAATCCATGCCCAAGATGATCCCATACCCAGCGAAGCTAAGAACAAAGCAATCACACACAAAAGAGCAACCATGACTCGACAACACTTGACCACAACAAATCATGCACAAACTGAACGAACCCCCAACTGGATTAGTCACGATCAATGGTTTATCACAAATCTCAGGTTCCTAACCCAAGCGACAAACAAGCTCATTGCAAATGAACGAATGTGATGCTCCAGTATCAAACAAAGCTCGAACTGAAACACCATTAATAGAAAGAGTATCTTGCACCAGGACACCCTTCCCCTTCTCCATTGCACTAGGAGATCTCGAAGAAGTTGGCCCAGCTTCCAAAGCATATGCCCTTACAACCTGCTTGCCCTTAGCTGATTTTGGACAATCTTTCTTCTCATGCCCAGGCTTCCCACATTTGAAGCACTTCTTCTCAGCTTTGGGATTCTTGCACTCATTAGCAAAATGACCTTTCTGCTGGCAGTTAAAGCAAATCACCTCACTCTTGGGTTTCATTTGGCCATCCTTTCCTTTCTGTTGTTGCTGCTTCCTTTTTTTATTATAACCACCCTGCTGTGGTTTCTGAGCTTCCTTGGTTGCAGCGACAACATTTGCTTCCTTAGGAAACAAGCTTTCACGGCGAGTAGCTTTTTTTACAATCTTCTCAAATGAATCATCAAGATGGTCCACTAACGGCTTTCCGATATAAGCATCCAAACTCAAGACAAACTTCTCGTTCTTCTGATAGGGTGTATCAATGTATGAACGAGCATATCTGGACAAGGCTTCAAAGTCAGAGATGTAGTCAAGAACAGAACGACCATTTTGTTTCAGCTCCACGAACTTTTTGAAGAGAACGGACTTCTGAGCAGTGGAAATAAACTTTGCTTCAGACTTAGCCTGGAATTGTTCCTATGAAATCTCCTCTTCCGGAGCCTCAAGTATGATAGAATTCCACCATTCCATGGCCCTACCCTGCAGCTGCCTTGATGCAAGCTTTCTCTTTATTGCATCCTCAATACCCAAGTCTCCAAATATTCGGACACATGAATCAATCCACCTATGAACCTCTTCAGCTGGTTCAGTTCCCTTGAATGGTTTCCCCCCTAGAGATGTAAAGTCCTTGCACAGCTTTGCAAAATCTACTCCTCTAGGAACTCGCACACCTACATCTACCGTAGCCGCCACTGGAGCGGGGACCCTGTTCATGATTCTGCCATGGCCTCAAACATGGCTGGGTAGCCTGGTTCGCCACCATTTGCCCCTCCAGTGTTAGCTCTCCTAGCAGCGTGTCTTGATGGTCGTCTACTCATTCTAAATCTGCAATTTAGAATAATTAGCCACTTTCAAGAAAAACCGCTAAAGAGAAACAACCGCTACTACTATATAAGCTAATATATACAGTAAGCATCCAACTGAAATCTACAAGTACGTCTCTCAGACGTAGTTACGTCTTTGAACTTTGACTAAAAATCATTGACTAGAGCTCTGATACCAAATGTGATGACCACCCATAATCCTCGCACTATACAAGAGGAATAATGCACTAAAGGGTGTGCCAGGCAGTCATGGACGATCATAAAAGTAGGTAAACACAAGCGGAACCTGTCGTAAACTCACAGCGCAAGGATAAAATATAATAGAACATATACAACAGGTAGTAATAGTGAAGCAGAAACACAAGACTTTCATACAACCAGAAAGTAATATCCACAACTTGGAAATAGTGTTTGTACAAAGTTGCCTCAGTACATCACTCAAAAAAGCAAACAATGGAAATCCAATTATTAGATAGTAATAAAACTGGTACGTGAGCCTCGTGCTAATCATCGATCAGCATCATCGTCCTCACTAAAGCATCACCTGTCACCTGCTACCCAGTCTGCCCATCCACAACCGGATGAATAGCCCAAGGTAATAAGAGGAAACATAAAACCTTGAGTCAGACAATAGTCTTAGTGAGCGATAAAACAACTAACAAACTTCAGCAATAATGTGTATGAAAAGGGATACATAAACATATTAATCTACCCACGACATCAGAGAAGAACTCAACCTTGTCTTCCCCACACCGGACAGTGATAGCCTTCCTATAAACAATTCAACCATTCATCCATGGAAACCAGAACACCAATTCAAACATGGAAAACACTCATAACATCCAGATTATATAAGTCTCACACATACAACCCTAACCGGGTTTAACATTCCCCAAGTACTCTCCCCAGAGGCCTAAACCAATATCAGTTAAGCACTCAAAGAACATCTCCCTCGACTTTGGATAATCTATGTGGGATAGTACAAACAGAACAACCAATCATCCCTGACTGACTCTAGCTATCACCGCCAATCCTGCTTTGAAACCATCGTTAATCGTATGACGACCAACCTTGCCATATGTCTAGGGCTAATGGTAACCCCAGTTCTAGCATAAACTCCATATGTCCAACCTTGACAATGTCCAACCTTGACAACTACGCCTTTCCCCAAGGCCTAGAGTACTCGACCTACAACCGGTCTTTTAGACGTCTCTGGTGTACCCCTACTTCGAGCCTGCTAGAACTTACGACAACGATAATTTCTCAGCCTTCACATCTCTAGTCACCCAACCTGATGACTTTTCATGGCTCAAGCAACCATTATCTACCAACTCACGACCTTTGAGTTGTCACCTCATTCATTATTCTACACTAATCAACGAGCACCTTCCAACACTTCGAACCTTCCTACTTGAACCACTTCGAAGTTACACCATCACCAAGCCATAATACACCACTGGGCAGTCCTCCCAAAACATCACTGGTCGGTCCTCCCAAAACATACCGGTCGGTCCTCCCAAACACACCCCTGGTCGGTCCTTCTAAACACCACTGGTCGGTCCGCCCCAGTCACCACCGGTCAGTCCTCCCTTGTCACCACCAGTCGGTCCTCCCTAGTCACCACCGGTCGGTCCTCCCTGGTCACCACCGGTCGGTCCTCCCTGGTCACCACCAGTCGGTCTCATAGTCCCTTCTGAAATCACCAAAACCTGTTACCTTGGCCGGTCGGTCCTTCTTTGAACTCCGCCGATAAGTTATCCAGTCACTACATTGATCGGTCTGGAAAGCAATTGCGACGGTCGGTCAATCTTCTGCTTCTGCCGCCAGTCGTTCAGTCTTCCGTCTGACTTGTTCCAAGCCATGAGTTTTCCGACCGATTGGTCCCCTTTACAAGCCTATACCAAATCCAATTTCGACCAAAACTTCGCCAATCGATCGAAACGACGAAATATACTCGTCTAACTCATTCAATACAATCATAAGCATGTCATGAACACACTAACAACATGAATATGATGATTTCACCAAAAATTATACCAATTCACTCAAAACTAGTGATGAATGAACATATGAACGAAAATGATGGACCTACATGCAAAATCATATGAAAACATATGGATTATTAATTTAATCTTACTAAATTAGGTCCTATGGTGTTCATATGAAAATAGACACATAATGGTGTAAATCTATGGTAAAACATTCCAATTCGATGAAAAACATGCACAAATACTCATATACTTCATTGCATTCATGTGAGAGATGTAAATCACTCATTTATTATCCAAAACAAAGCAAAAACGATGAAATAGGAATCTGGACAGCGAACACTTCAAATCAAACTCCTCAATTCGATGAATTCGCCCTTTAAATGATGTAGATCTAGCCTCGATTGGTGTAGATCTTCGATTTCCCGCCTTGGATTTGGGTTTCTAATGGTGGAAATGTGTTCAGGGGAAGAAGGAACACAAGGCCTTCAAATGAGAGTATGGGAGAAGTAAACTATTCTCCATACCCCTCATCCTTTATTTATAGACTCCACCATCCCACTAATTGGCCTTCTCCAAATCAACCCATTAGCCTTCCAAAACCTGGACAGCCAATTGAAAAACCTTAAAATAGCGATTTCTCCCAAACCGCTGAACCAAATCCTTAATGTAACCACTCTACAGAAAGGCAATCATCAATTCATGTCCAATGGCACAAGTCTCACCCTCTGATTCGACCTGAGTCAAAAGTTATGCCCTGTACAAGACTGACAAGGGCAAAATGGTCATAAACAAAATCGGTAAAAATTATGGACATGTCTCACATCCCCATAAGCAACATATCAAAAGATGAGAATGATCCAACCTTCAGTGAATGAAATAAAAATATTTTACGATCTTCCGATGCGTAAAATGCCGATTATTACAAATTCCCCCTTGCCTCGAATAGAATATGGAAAACTCGGAGGAACAGTAGTAACAACAGGCGGAAGAGAGGCTTCACGCGGAGCCAACATGCTCACAAACGCCATGTAAATAGGGTATAACTCCAGAAATTGGCCATCGATGTCTAAATAACAGCGGCGCAGAAGATCTGCCAACGAGGATAAAGTGAAAAGCCTCACTTCAATAGAGTTTGCCCAATAAAAACCAGAGACATAGGGTAAGAAATAACAGCTCAAATAGCCTTCACAGTAGCATCGAAGCTAGGGCAAGGTTGGAGAAAAGATCTGGCGATTACAAATGCATCCGGAAGGGGACACAAAGTCATCCCAAAGACTAGGGTTAGAGCACAGAATACAGGATGGAAAAGAATAGAGCGGAGGGGGAATTAGCAGAGAAATAAGTGATGAAAAGAACAAAGATTTCTCAGAGAACAGTCGCCATTAATATGACTGTTTCTTGAATGTTTTGAAGAACTTAACCAGTTGAGTTATAAAGATGTGATATAGATTTGCTATATTAAATAAGAGACGAGGTTTCATCAAGATATAACTAAAATGGGATTTGTTTTGATATTGGGAATGAATATCGGTTTTGGTATTATAACCGATGTTTATCTTAAGATAAGAACGTTGTTGATCAAGGTCTGAGAGGTAACTAAAATACCCCAACTTGAATGACTTCAGGATTATCGAAGGATGATATTAGTTGTAATGGTAGAGATTTTAGAAGTATATTTATTTGTTAAATAATAGTGTAACATTATTTGAAGAATTTGGAAATATATATAATGGGATTCCAAAATAAAAAGGAATTTAAAGGGGCTTGATAATACGAAATGATAGTTTCATAGTAGAAGAAATAAAAAAGGAGATTTGTGAGCATATAATTATATTTTCAAAAGTAAGGCGGTGAGATTTAGAATGAATTTATTTTAAAAGGATAAGTGACGATTATTTTGTTTAAATAACGAAACAAAAGGAGATTTCGTAACGATTGTTCTACGAATGATAAGCTGAATCGATTTCCCAATTTGGGGAAATAAGTGATGATGTAGTAAATGTTTTGAAATGGTAGTTAACGGGAAATTGGATATTAGTTTAAGATATTTTTCTAAGTATTAAAAATCAAATGACTTGAGAATATTAATATGTTAAACTAATGTATACTTTTGGTATTATAACTAATATATTATTTTAATGGCTAAGTGATGGTTTATAATAATACAATGGATTTATTTAATTTATGATTGTTTATTTTGATAGTTAAAGAACCGACTATCAAAATCATACCTAACGCGTTATGGTACGGAAAGATTGAGATCAAATTTATATTTGGAAACCATTCTGAATCAGCAAATATGTAAACAAAGAAGATATTTGATGTTGATCGAGATGGAGCAATTGAAGACCATAAATCTTCATGAGCGGGGCTAGATATATATTTGACAGGGATTCTGTCGTGGTTGAAATCTACGGATTGCAAGGACTACTTGCTACTAATCTATAGGGTGATTCCTAGGATGTAGTAGGAGGGTGACTTCGGTTCATCCTGTGCCTGGATGACTTGTATGGACGATGTGAATGGTGGACAAATGTTAAAAAGAGAATTACAACCTTAAGCCTCATCAACCGGGAAATGACAGAAATCGAGCAGGCAGCATAGATAAGTGGGTCGCCCACATTAGGGTTTATTATCACCTATCTAGAGAAAATTTATTTCCTTATTTAATCTATTTCGATGCTGTACCTTTTCGGGAAATGGTGGGTAGCTCCCAACCGTTAGTGAAATATGTTCGATACACTTAAGAAAAATGAGTGGTTAGTCATGTGTGGCTGGGTTGCAAGATGTTCTTGTTGAACCTAGTGTATTCCCCTCTAGAGATACACTATCGGCAGGTGGTTCCATACCTTGTCATAGTCGAAATCCAATTTTCTATAAGTGCCCGCGGTTTTGATTGTATACTATATATGTAGAACGAGAGATGCAAGTGTTCTGCTAGATTGTTATTTATTTGTATCTAGACACTATTATAATATAAGAATAAGATATTGGTTTCAAAATATTTTGGGTTATCTTAAGGTAAAATCCATCTGTGTTTATGTGTGAACTAGTCTTGCAATTATACTTTTCTTAAAAGAAATGTTTTAACTTTAAAATCAAGTTGGATGATATTATAAACTTAGCGAGTTTTTCTCACTCTGGTTCACCAGACTGATCCGGCGTTTGTAATGCTTGGGTTAGACCAGGTTTTACAGGTTCAAGTTATCGAATGTTGTGAAGTCCAGAGACGAGCTGGAGAAGATCAGACGTATGATATCTAGTATTTATTCTGCTGTGTTTTGTATTTGAGGACATATATTTATAATTGTCTAGATGTATTGATGTACTCTGATGACTGTGAGTTTTTATTTCAAAGCTCTTAATAAAGTTTATTTCTATACTATATTTTATTCCACTGCGATGTGAGACTCTGTGTTGTGTTGTTCTCCTTCTTATTCTTCTATTCTAACTTTCTTTCTTTCTTATCTCACCCTCTAATTTCTTTCTTTTAGCTTTCAGGGTTTTCAATATTTGAGTTGGAACATGGGATGTATCAGTGTCTATATTTGAGCGTTGAAAATTTTCGGGGTGCTACAGTTGGTATCAGAGCAATGGTTTAGTAATAACCTTGGATCTATGGTATAACTCGATAGAGATGGGGTTTGTAATACCCTAGTTCTGGTTGAATATATATATATATATATAAGAGATCGTATTTGTAAATTTTATATAATAATGTTTTGTATTGTGTTGTTTGATCCGTTCAAGTTGAACTGACAAATTAATACAATATTGTATTGTAAAGAGGGTAAATGAAAATGCTTTTGCCCAAAACATATTTCTATATATAAAGGAAATAATTTTATTAAATTATTGATATATTGGTGTGTTTGATTTATGAATGAAAATTTTAATATGGAACTAAATGATTCAAAATTTAACTTAAAGCCAAGTTAAATGAAAATCAGAAGATGAATAGTGAAATAATTGAGAGACTAATTAGTTAATTGAATATGGATTCAATGAGTTTGTGTTATGTTAATTTTTGATTATTTGTTTATTGGATGTTAGAATGGTCGATAACAAAAATTCATTAACGGCTAAATGAATTGAAACCTAGAGAATAAATTTTTAATATAATAAATTGAATAGAATCAATATGAAATAAAACAGAAACGATTTAACCATGTATCCATTATTGGCATTAGATATTGAGTTAAGTCCATGATTGGAAGAAGGAAGAGCTATTAGGGCTTTGCTTCTTGATTTGAGTTTGAGTTGCCCGACAAATTGGTAAACCTTAATTATATTGATTGGGTGTTTGATTTTATACCCCTGAGTTGGGTAGCCGCTTGGCTTTTATTTTCTTTTTATCGACGTAAGGACCGGAGTGGCTGGTTATAGTTGTTTGGATCGAACAGTACAGAGGAGGTGCTAATGAAATTTTCGTAAATTTAAAAACTTGGTCTTTTTGATAATATTTTAAATAATTATTTTGAAAATAATTGGGTTTAGAGCATTTTTCGTAACTTAGTAATTTCGGGGATGAAATTCTTTTAAGGGGGAAGAATGTAACAACCTGGATTTTTCGATCATTTGATTTCGAACATTTAAACTTGTTTTAAATATTATATTTGGAATATTTTTGTATTTTAATATTAATTTCGTTATAAAACGATGATTAAAGGTTTATATTTAATATAAAACGAACTTGAAATGCCGTGGTAGGCATAATATTGAGTTTTGAACTTCAATTAAATATACATAATCTGTTTTAAATCGGAATTCTGTGAAACAAGAAACGTTTGAATCTATTTGATTATAATATTCTAATGAAAGAGAAAATTTGAGTTTTTATCGTATATATTGTAAGTTATGTCCAAATCAAAATTTAAAATAGTCGCTATGGAAATCGTTTATAAACAATAACGTTTATTAAATAAATAAAAGGGGATTCTTGGATAATTTGAATAGCGTTTAACCCGAAAATATAAACGTTGAGTTCTAATTTTATATTGGTTCAATTTGATGTAATATATTATTTTATTTAGGTATATACAATAATAATAAGTGATTATTATTTAATTTAATTGTTTTGTAATTTATAATATTAAATCGATATTATATATGTGTTAGAAATAGTTGTTTTCCAAACAACCTTCGTGTAACACCCCGCATTTTTAATGAAATTAAAAATGTGGAAATATGTATATATATTATAGACATAGATATATTTAAGAGAAAAATTAAACAATGACAATAAATATTTCATGTAATAAGTTCATGCAGTGAAACGAAGGAAAAGTTAAGTGCAATACATGAAATGCGAAGAAACGCATGCGAACAATTAAATAAAAAAAGAAAAAATTGAAGAGCTTCAGGAATTTGGTCACAAAATTAGCATCGTTGCATTCGTGGCGATATTCTAGTCAATTTAGACCAATGGTTTGCAGAAAACCAATTTAAAATGAAGAAGATATCTTTAAATTAAATATTGCAGCAAAACATGAAAAAGAGGAATGATAAAAGAATAATGTTTAGCATTGTTCTAAGGTTTGTAAGCAAAAGACTTAGTAGTCCATTTTGTTAGAACATGTGACTTGCATACAAGAGGTACAGGGTTCGATCCCCCCCAGCGCCATATTTTTGTTTTAGGGGAATGGCTAAATGTGGCTTAGTGTGAACGCTGTTCAAAAAGTGGTTTAGTGTGAAAATGGTTAATTGGGAAGATAGCCAAAAAGAAAAATAAATAAATAAATAAATATATATATATATACACTCATATATATATATATATATAGAATATATATATATATGACGTGTACGCATCATGTGGCACACGTAGCGCATTTTTGTTGGTCAAGGATTGTTTTTTTTAACGTGGCTTTTTCAGGTTGGTTGGGTGACGATTTTTCTTGTATTAGGGCTGATGTGGCTTTATTTGATTGGTCTGGTGAGGTGTCTTTGTGTCATGATGATTTGGATGGATCCTAGGTTGATCCAAAGGCTAGAATTAATCCTACACTTCTATATAATCAACTCAAACCCTAAACCAAAAACACATAAACACATTCTATGAAGCCGTCATGTTGTCTATCTCTGAACTAGCGTATCCCCCATCTTCTTAAAACTAGAATATCTTCTTCAACTAGAAATCAATTAGAAGAGCATCAATAGTTTACATCAAAGGAATAGCTTAACAAATTCAGAAATCAGATTCCAGAATATAAGAACTGTTCTTTTTCTGTAATTTCAGTTATATTTCAGATTTAAATATATAAAAGTCATGACTTGAAATAAATCGAATCTAGAACTGTGCCTAATTGTGATTCTGATTTATGTTTATCCTTATGAAAAAACAGAAATTAACTATGCCTATGAGACAATTGTGATCTGTACAATTGGACCTATCGTATTGTATATTAATTTGGTGATCATTTTATGTTATGTTATGTACATGTTCATAAGCTAAGTCATGTTCATATATGCTTATATGTTTAGATCTACACGCTTGCTTTTATGTTATGTTATGTACATGTTCATAAACTAAGTCATATTCATATATGCTTATATGTTTAGATCTACATGCTTACATGTTTAGATCCAAGTTAATACATATGTTTAAGATCTATGTAAGTTCCTGTTCATATGCTTAAGATCTATGTTAATTAGATCTAACTCAAGTACAAGTTCACATCGATATGCTTGATTAAGTTTATATTGTTCATGAAAAATTTGTATTACACATGCTTAGTTAGATTCATATTATTTTGTGTTGTTGGAATGCTACATGTTCCTTTCTTTTCCCTTTTGTTTATGAGTTAGGCTAATTTGCGAGCCTAACGTTCTATGTAAATTATGCGAATGAATAACGGGGGGAAACATTGGGGTAAAACATTAAATTACATGCTAATGGCATAGATTGGCTCATAATCATGTAAATGATTAATAGCATGAAATGGTATAATTTGTATACCATTAATTATGAACAAAATTTAAAAAGTAAATGTGACATGACAACACTAATGGATAATTTACATATAAACTTGACATAAATGATGAATATGTAAATTAAATAAAGGATGAACATGCCTAACCCGAAGTTAGATTGAGTTGTGGTGTATAACTGCCCGGAACCGCCCGGGACATCCAGTAACCGCAACAACACCTATCTAATGTGAGAGGTTAGTGCATCATGCCCAAGAAAACCCGAGGTTAGATTGAGTTATGGTGTAAAACTGCCCGGAACCGCCCAGCACATCCAGTAACCGCAACAACACAGATCTAATGTGAGAGGTTGGTGCATTAATAAATCAATTAATGCTAATGAATAGGACATGTTAAGAATGGTAGGGTTATGTTAACTAAGGCAACACTTAACCAGTACAACATGTTAATTAAACAAATGGTGGGGTTAAGTTAACTAAGGCAACACTTAACCAGTACAACATGTTAATTAAAAAAATGGTAGGGTTAAGTTAACTAAGGCAACACTTAACCAGTACAACATGTTAATTAAACCAATGGTAGGGTTAAGTTAACTAAGGCAACACTTAACCGATATAACATGATGTATGGTAGGGTTAAGTAACACAAGGAAGCAACACTTAACCAATATATAACATGATGTATGATAGGGTTAAGTAACACAAGAAGGCAACACTTAACCAATATAACATGATGAACGTGTGAGGTTAAGTTAATAGTAAACACTTAACCAATACAACATGATGTGTGGGTGGGTTAAGTTAACATGAATGGACAACACTTAACCAATATTACATAAACGAAGCAGATAGGGTTAAGGCAAGCTTAACCAACAATATGTATTGACTTGATCAGTGGGAGGGTTAAGTACATCTCGTGTAAGTGGGTAATATTAGTATATATAGGCCCACAAACTTAACCGTTAAATAAACATGCTTGAATCGGTGGAAGGGTTAAATACATCTCGTGTAGGTGGGTAATATTAGTATATATAGGACCATAAACTGAACCATTAAATAAACGTGCTTGAATTGGTGGGAGGGTTAAGTACATCTCGTGTAGGTGGGTAATGTTATAGGCCCACAAACTTAACCGTTAAATATACATGCTTGAATCGGTGGGAGGGTTAAGTACATCTCGTGTGGGTGGGTAATATTTGTATATATAGGCCCACAAACTTAACCAGTAGGAACCCTAGTAACGGGGACCTATTTTAGCAGTAACCCACATAGGTGTATCATGGTACCATGAACTAGGCAGGGTGGGGCACGATTACTAGGTTGATTATAAGTGGTCAAAATAGCGGCAGGGGGTACGTCAGTGTAGGTTCCGACGGTTTACGGGCGTGCACGTACTCCGGAGTGGGAAAAAACAGGCACTGGGTACCAGTAGTTACACACTGTGAATCTTGAATCGTGTCGGGTTGCTATCATAAGGATTGATACACCTTATGGTAGGACCAACACAGGGTATCTACACGCAAGAGAGGGCCGATTGACACAGACACATGGAACATTAATACAACTAGGGAGCCGACCAATAGGGTAGTAAGGGTATATCTAACATCTTCGTGGCAATTAGGCTGACTGAGGTAAGATCCACCTACTAGATGTACACCTGAAGGCTACTACGATTGCGGGGATTGTGATCACGTTGTGATATTATCATTTTATACAGATTACAAGTTGGGACACTAGTTAGGCGGTGCAGAGATATAGAAATCAGAATAACCGAGTAGTAGCGAAGCAAAGAAAGAGTAGAAGCGCATTCAGTTTACCTTGCCTTATCTTGTCTTAAGTTATCTTGTTTTATGGTATTGTTCTGTTTTCAGTTTATTCATGTCATGATCCTTTATCCTGTTTACATGCTGAAAAATCATTGGACTTACCAGACTTATGTCTGACCTGTTTTCTTTCATCTTCTTTTCTTCCGTTTTCTCCCCCCCCCCCTCAGGTAGTCAGGGAGGGAATAGCTCAGCTTAGTTTGGACCGTTTCTCTTTCCAAGCTTGGAGATTCTGTGATGTATGGCTTGGAACCTCTTATCTTTGGTCATGGTTGTGATTGCACTTTAATTTGGGGACTTATGCTACTTTGCTATGTTTTATGCTTCTTATATACTTGGAAGTTTTTGAATCAAGGCAGAAATTTTATGTAATACTTTTAAGTATGATTGAGTCAATTGTTGTAAAAGTTTGACTGAACTACGTTGCTTATAAAATGACTTTATTTTCCGCTGCTTTATTTGTCTGTCTTGTAATTTATCTACATCGCTTACCTATAACGCTTCACTGAAGTTAATGCATTCCCTTTGTTAGTGACATTAATGAACGTGGGGTGTTTCATTTGGTATCAGAGCTGAAGGTTACTAGATCAGATAAAAGATTTGAAAAATTATTTTTAAAACAGTTTTAAAAGCAGCATTTTCTAAAGAAAAGTTTTGTTTTAAAGGCATATTCCCCAAAGCCATATGCATTATCTTTTGATCCTCTGTTTGAATCCTCGTTTTCCTTCTTTACTGAGTCTCCGGGGCTCCTAGCTTTCTGGGAGGTAACCTCATCGTGGCATGATTCCGAAGGCTTAATGAGACTACGACACCTGTCAAAAGGCAAAGAAATGCCCAACTTCCATATATAGTCTCAGTAGTTTCACCTGCGGCTAATTTTCTTTCAAGCTTTGTAGGGTTTTCCATGCGATGGAGACAGCTTTCAAGAGACTTATCAACAAGTTACATAAAGATGGCAAAGATGAGAATAAGGGAGTTTGGCTAAGGAATACAACCCAAGGATGAGAAACTCATGGATATGGAATTGGTTCACGAAGGCGGAAAGAATAGAAAAATCTAAGAAAAGAGAAAGTGTCTTTATTATGGTATAACGGGTCATATAATTAAGGACAAGGGCAAGAACAAAGGACAGGATTTTCAGGAGGGCAAGTGCATGCTCTCACCGCCAGCGTACCTGAGAGAGAGGTAGAAGAGTTTCTGTTGAAAAAGTCTAGTTTTTCTTTTTGATCATCCTATTAGTACTCTTTTTTATTTTAGCGCTTCACATTCATTTATATCTGCTTCCATAGTTGAGTATCTACACCTTAGTGCTTGAATAGTAGAAGATCCCATTATTGTCTCAAATCCAATTGGTGGTTCGGCTCATTTATCTTTGGTTTGTAAGCATTTGAGAATAGCTATATTAAGTATTGAGTCTAAGTGTAATGCTTATGTTTTTGGTTTTATGGGTTGATTCTAGGCATGGATTGGTTAGCTAGTAATTGTGAAAGAAGGGTAGTTAGTCTTTTGACTTGCCTTGGGAATACCCTCGAGATTTCGTGCGATCTTAAGGGATCAGTTAGGCTTAGCTACCTAGAATCACTTGATGCATCTATCGACGATTTGCGATCCGTTAGAGTAGTCCATGAGTACACATATGTTTTTGATTAGGTTAGGGGTTTGTCCCCTAAAACGCGAGGTAGACTTCCACATATATCTAGTTGACAATGCAAAGCCAGTTGCATTACCTGTACGACACATGACTCCAAGGGAAAGGAAGAACACAGCAAGCAAGTAGGGGAGCTACTTGAGGAAGGGTTCATAAGAAGAGAGCTTGAGGAAGACAATCCTTGAAGAAGCGTTTACATGATACCGCGGAAGTATTGGAGCCGAGCATGCTTAGGGAAGTGGAAGTGGAGCAAGATGCCACGATTAGACTAGCTCCTACATGCATCCCTGTATCGGAGGTCAAGAAGTTACGCAACCGAGAGGTCAAGTGGTTAAAATACAATGGGGAGATGATCAAGGAAACGCGACTTGGGAGACAGAAGACAAGATGTGTACGCTGTACCCTTTCCTTTTAGAGGGTATGTTCTTAACTTCTCTTTTTTCTATCGCTTTGTTCTATCGTTCAGTATGTCCTCTCGATTACATCTTCTATCTTTAGGTAGGAAAATCCTATGGTTGTAAACATGTGTTTGAGACATATTATGTTTGGTGGATGAAAGTGGATGCAAGTGTTTGCTAGTGGTTTCTCGTGGACGCATTTACACACACATTAGGCACTAGATCAACTCAATCACCTTCAAATTACATATGAATAAGTGTGCATAATTAATTTGATGGATGTATATTGAATGTGTTATCGTATGGAAGTTGTATTTGAATGAATGGTTGTGCATGCATGTAAAAATGATATGTATCATTAGGATTCTTTTGCATACATAATGGACGCATGGCACTATCATGAATTGCATAAGGAGGTCGACTGAGTCAGTAGACCGCCTGATTTTGCGTTAGAGTAAGAACATATACACACACTATGCATATGTTCATGAAAAGCATTAAAAATCTTTTAAGGACAATAGATGCTTGTGGATGATGGATGAGTAGATTGATTATTGGATGGTAGGATACATTCTTCTTAACTCAGAGATTTCGGGGACGAAATCCTTTAAGTACGGGAGAATGTAACACCCTACATTTTTAATGAAATTAAAAATGTGGAAATATGTATATATATATTATATACATAGATATATTTAAGAGAAAAATTAAATAATGACAATAATAAATATTTCGTGTAATAAGTTCATGCAGTGAAATGAAGGAAAAATTAAGTGCAATACATGAAATGCGAAGAAACGCATGCGAACAATTAAATAAAAAAAGAAAAATTTGAAGAGCTTCAGGAATTTGGTCACGAAATTAGCGTCATTGCGTTCGTGACGATTTTCTAGTCAATTTAGACCAATGTTTTGCAGAAAACCAATTTAAAATGAAGAAGATATCTTTAAATTTAATATTGCAGCAAAACATGAAAAAGAGGGATGAGAAAAGAATAATGTTTAGCATTGTTCTAATGTTTTTAAGCAAAAGACTTGGTAGCTCATTTGATTATAACATGTGACTTGCATACAAGAGGTACAGAGTTCGATCCCTGCCAACGCCCTATTTTTGTTTTAGGGGAATGGCTAAAAAGTGGCTTAGTGTGAACGCAGTTCAAAAAGTGGTTTAGTGTGAAAATGGTTAATTGGGAAGATAGCCAAAAAGAAAAATAAATATATATATAGAGAGAGAGAATATATATATATATATATATATGACGTGTACGCATCATATGGCACACGTGGCGCATTTTTGTTGGTCAAGGTTTGTTTTTTTGAACGTGGCTTTTTCTAGTTGGTTGGGTGACGATTTTTCTTGTATTAGGGCTGATGTGGCTTTATTTGATTGGTCTGGTGAGGTGTCTTTGTTTCATGATGATTTGGATGGATCCTTGGTTGATCCAAAGGCTAGAATTAATCCTACACTTCTATATAATCAACTCAAACCCTAAACCAAAAACACATAAACACATTCTATGAAGCCGTCATGTTGTCTCTCTCTGAACTAGCGTATCCCCCATCTTCTTAAAACTAGAATATCTTCTTCAACTAGAAATCAATTAGAAGAGCATCAATAGTTTACATCAAAGGAATAGCTTAACAAATTCAGAAATCAGTTTCCAGAATATAAGAACTGTTCTTTTTCTGTAATTTCAGTTATATTTCAGATTTAAATATATAAAAGTCATGACTTGAAATAAATCGAATCTAGAACTGTGCCTAATTGTGATTCTGATTTATGTTTATCCTTATGATAAATCAGAAATTAACTATGCCTATGAGACAATTGTGATCTGTACAATTGGACCTATCGTATTGTATATTAATTTGGTGATGCTTTTATGTTATGTTATGTACATATTCATAAGCTAAGTCATGTTCATATATGCTTATATGTTTAGATATACACGCTTACTTTTATGTTATGTTATGTACATGTTCATAAACTAAGTCATATTCATATATGCTTATATGTTTAGATCTACATGCTTACATGTTTAGATCCAAGTTAATACATATGTTTAAGATCTATGTAAGTTCCTGTTCATATGCTTAAGATCTATGTTAATTGGATCTAACTCAAGTACAAGTTCACATCGATATGCTTGATTAAGTTTATATTGTTCATGAAAAATTTGTATTACACATGCTTAGTTAGATTCGTATTATTTTGTGTTGTTGGAATGCTACATGTTCCTTTCTTTTCCCTTTTGTTTATGAGTTAGGCTAATTTGCGAGCCTAACGTTCTATGTAAATTATGCGAACGAATAACGGGGGGAAACATTGGGGTAAAACATTAAATTACATGCTAATGGCATAGATTGGCTCATAATCATGTAAATGATTAATAGCATGAAATG
This sequence comes from Allium sativum, assembly GCA_030737875.1. Lineage (NCBI taxonomy): Eukaryota > Viridiplantae > Streptophyta > Magnoliopsida > Asparagales > Amaryllidaceae > Allium > Allium sativum. The sequence goes on from CM060918.1 coordinate 106,663,212, forward strand.
GTATAATTTGTATACCATTAATTATGAACAAAAATTAAATAGTAAATGTGACATGACAACACTAGTGGTTAATTTACATATAAACTTGACATAAATGACGAATATGTAAATTAAATAAAGGATGAACATGCCTAACCCGAGGGTAGATTGAGTTGTGGTGTAAAAATGCCCGGAACCGCCCGGGACATCCAGTAACCGCAACAACACCTATCTAATGTGAGAGGTTAGTGCATCATGCCCAAGAAAAACCCGAGGTTAGATTGAGTTATGGTGTAAAATTGCCTGGAACCGCCCAGCACATCCAGTAACCGCAACAACACAGATCTAATGTGAGAGGTTGGTGCATTAATAAATCAATTAATGCTAATGAATAGGACATGTTAAGAATGGTAGCGTTAAGTTAACTAAGGCAACACTTAACCAGTACAACATGTTAATTAAACAAATGGTGGTGTTAAGTTAACTAAGGCAACACTTAACCAGTACAACATGTTAATTAACCAAATGGTGGGTTAAGTTAACTAAGGCAACACTTAACCAGTACAACATGTTAATTAAACCAATGGTAGGGTTAAGTTAACTAAGGCAACACTTAACCAATATAACATGATGTATGGTAGGGTTAAGTAACACAAGGAAGCAACACTTAACCAATATATAACATGATGTATGATAGGGTTAAGTAACACAAGAAGGCAACACTTAACCAATATAACATGATGAACGTGTGGGGTTAAGTTAATAGTAAACACTTAACCAATACAACATGATGTGTGGGTGGGTTAAGTTAACATGAATGGACAACACTTAACCAATATTACATAAACGAAGCAGATAAGGTTAAGGCAAGCTTAACCAACAATATGCATTGACTTGATCAGTGGGAGGGTTAAGTACATCTCGTGTAAGTGGGTAATATTAGTATATATAGGCCCATAAACTTAACTGTTAAATAAACATGCTTGAATCGGTGGGAGGGTTAAGTACATCTCGTGTAGGTGGGTAATATTAGTATTTATAGGCCCACAAACTTAACCGTTAAATAAACATGCTTGAATCGGTGGAAGGGTTAAATACATCTCGTGTAGGTGGGTAATATTAGTATATATAGGACCACAAAATGAACCATTAAATAAACATGCTTGAATTGGTGGGAGGGTTAAGTACATCTCGTGTAGGTGGGTAATGTTATAGGCCCACAAACTTAACCGTTAAATATACATGCTTGAATCGGTGGGAGGGTTAAGTACATCTCGTGTGGGTGGGTAATATTTGTATATATAGGCCCACAAACTTAACCAGTAGGAACCCTAGTAACGGGGACCTATTTTAGCAGTAACCCACATAGATGTATCATGGTACCATGAACTAGGCAGGGTGGGGCACGATTACTAGACTGATTATAAGCGGTCAAAATAGCGGCAAGGGGTACGTCAGTGTAGGTTCCGACGGTTTACGGGTGTGCACGTACTCCGGAGTGGGAAAAAACAGGCACTAGGTACCAGTAGTTACACACTGTGCATCTTGAATCGTGTCGGGTTGCTATCATAAGGATTGATACACCTTATGGTAGGACCAGCACAGGGTATCTACACGCAAGAGAGGGTCGATTGACACAGACACATGGAACATTAATACAAGTAGGGAGCCGATCAATAGGGTAGTAAGGGTATATCTAACATCTTCGTATCAATTAGGCTGACTGAGGTAAGATCCACCTACTAGATGTACACCTGAAGGCTACTACGATTGCGGGGATTGTGATCACGTTGTGATATTATCATTTTTTACAGATTACAAGTTGGGACACTGGTTAGGCGGTGCAGAGATATAGAAATCAGAATAACAGAGTAGTAGCGAAGCAAAGAAAGAGTAGAAGCGCATTCAGTTTACCTTGCCTTATCTTGTCTTAAGTTATCTTGTTTTATGGTATTGTTCTGTTTTCAGTTTATTCATGTCATGATCCTTTATCCTGTTTACATGCTGAAAAATCATTGGACTTACCAGACTTATGTCTGACCTGTTTTCTTTCGTCTTCTTTTCTTCCGTTTTCTCCCCCCCCCCTCAGGTAGTCAGGGAGGGAATAGCTCAGCTTAGTTTGGACCGTTTCTCTTTCCAAGCTTGGAGATTCTGTGATGTATGGCTTGGAACCTCTTATCTTTGGTCATGGCTGTGATTGCACTTTAATTTGGGGACTTATGCTACTTTGCTATGTTTTATGCTTCTTATATACTTGGAAGTTTTTTAATCAAGGCAGAAATTTTATGTAATACTTTTAAGTATGATTGAGTCAATTGTTGTAAAAGTTTGACTGAACCACGTTGCTTATAAAATGACTTTATTTTCCGCTGCTTTATTTGTCTGTCTTGTAATTTAACTACATCGCTTACCTATAACGCTTCACTGAAGTTAATGCATTCCCTTTATTAGTGACATTAATGAACGTGGGGTGTTTCATTTGGTATCAGAGCTGAAGGTTACTAGATCAGATAAAAGATTTGAAAAATTATTTTTAAAACAGTTTTAAAAGCAGCATTTTCTAAAGAAAAGTTTTGTTTTAAAGGCATATTCCCCAAAGCCATATGCATTATCTTTTGATCCTCTGTTTGAATCCTCGTTTTCCTTCTTTACTGAGTCTCCGGGGCTCCTAGCTTTCTGGGAGGTAACCTCATCGTGGCATAATTCCGAAGGCTTAATGAGACTACGACACCTGTCAAAAGGCAAAGAAATGCCCAACTTCCATATATAGCCTCAGTAGTTTCACCTGCGGCTAATTTTCTTTCAAGCTTTGTAGGGTTTTCCATGCGATGGAGACAGCTTTCAAGAGACTTATCAACAAGTTACACAAAGATGGCAAAGATGTGAATAAGGGAGTTTGGCTAAGGAATACAACCCAAGGATGAGAAACTCATGGATATGGACTTGGTTCACGAAGGAGGAAAGAATAGAAAAATCTAAGAAAAGAGAAAGTGTCTTTATTATGGTATAACGGGTCATATAATTAAGGACAAGGGCAAGAACAAAGGACGGGATTTTCAGGAGGGCAAGTGCATGCTCTCACCGCCAGCGTACCTGAGAGAGAGGTAGAAGAGTTTCTGTTGAAAAAGTCTAGTTTTTCTTTTTGATCATCCTATTAGTACTCTTTTGGATTTTAGCGCTTCACATTCATTTATATCTGCTTCCATAGTTGAGTCTCTACACCTTAGTGCTTGAATAGTAGAAGATCCCATTATTGTCTCAAATCCAATTGGTGGTTCGGCTCATTTATCTTTGGTTTGTAAGCATTTGAGAATAGTTATATTAAGTATTGAGTCTAAGTGTAATGCTTATGTTTTTGGTTTTATGGGTTGATTCTAGGCATGGATTGGTTAGCTAGTAATTGTGAAAGAAGGGTAGTTAGTCTTTTGACTTGCCTTGGGAATACCCTCGAGATTTCGTGCGATCTTAAGGGATCAGTTAGGCTTAGCTACCTAGAATCACTTGATGCATCTATCGACGATTTGCGATCCGTTAGAGTAGTCCATGAGTACACAAATGTTTTTGATTAGGTTAGGGGTTTGTCCCCTAAAACGCGAGGTAGACTTCCGCATATATCTAGTTGACAATGCAAAGCCAGTTGCATTACCTGTACGACACATGACTCCAAGGGAAAGGAAGAACACAGTAAGCAAGTAGGGGAGCTACTTGAGGAAGGGTTCATAAGAAGAGAGCTTGAGGAAGACAATCCTTGAAGAAGCGTTTACATGATACCGCGGAAGTATTGGAGCCGAGCATGCTTAGGGAAGTGGAAGTGGAGCAAGATGCCACGATTAGACTAGCTCCTACATGCATCCCTGGATCGGAGGTCAAGAAGTTACGCAACCGAGAGGTCAAGTGGTTAAAATCCAATGGGGAGATGATCAAGGAAACGCGACTTGGGAGACAGAAGACAAGATGCGTACGCTGTACCCTTTCCTTTTAGAGGGTATGTTCTTTACTTCTCCTTTTTCTATCGCTTTGTTCTATCGTTCAGTATGTCCTCTCGATTACATCTTCTATCTTTAGGTAGGAAAATCCTATGGTTATAAACATGTGTTTGAGACATATTATGTTTGGTGGATGAAAGTGGATGCAACTGTTTGCTAGTGGTTGCTCGTGGACGCATTTACACACACATTAGGCACTAGATCAGCTCAATCACCTTCAAATTACATATGAATAAGTGTGCATAATTAATTTGATGGATGTATATTGAATGTGTTATCGTATGGATGTTGCATTTGAATGAATGGTTGTGCATGCATGTAAAAATGATATGTATCATTAGGATTCTTTTGCATACATAATGGATGCATGGCACTATCATGAATTGCATAAGGAGTTCGACTGAGTCAGTAGACCGCCTGATTTTGCATTAGAGTAAGAACATATACACACTATGCATATGTTCATGAAAAGCATTAGAAATCTTTTAAGGACAATGGATGCTTGTGGATGATGGATGAGTAGATTGATGATTGGATGGGAGGATACATTCTTCTTAACTCGGAGATTTCGGGGACGAAATCCTTTAAGTATGGGAGAATGTAACACCCTGCATTTTTAATGAAATTAAAAATGTGGAAATATGTATATATATATTATATACATAGATATATTTAAGAGAAAAATTAAATAATGACAATAATAAATATTTCATGCAATAAGTTCATGCAGTGAAATGAAGGAAAAATTAAGTGCAATACATGAAATGCGAAGAAACGCATGCGAACAATTAAATAAAAAAAGAAAAATTTGAAGAGCTTCAGGAATTTGGTCATGAAATTAGCGTCATTGCGTTCGTGACGATTTTCTAGTCAATTTAGACCAATGGTTTGCAGAAAACCAATTTAAAATGAAGAAGATATCTTTAAATTAAATATTGCAGCAAAACATGAAAAAGAGGGATGAGAAAAGAATTATGTTTAGCATTGTTCTAAGGTTTTTAAGCAAAAGACTTGGTAGCACATTTGATTATAACATGTGACTTGCATACAAGAGGTACAGGGTTCGATCCCTGCCAACGCCATATTTTTGTTTTAGGGGAATGTCTAAAAAGTGGCTTAGTGTGAACGCAGTTCAAAAAGTGGTTTAGTGTGAAAATGGTTAATTGGGAAGATAGCCAAAAGGAAAAATAAATAAATATATATATATATATAGAGAGAAAATAAACAAACAAATAAATAAATATATATATATATATATATGACGTGTGGCACACGTGGCGCATTTTTGTTGGTCAAGGATTGTTTTTTTTTGAACGTGGCTTTTTCTGGTTGGTTGGGTGACGATTTTTCTTGTATTAGGGCTGATGTGGCTTTATTTGATTGGTCTGGTGAGGTGTCTTTGTGTCATGATGATTTGGACGGTTTGGATGGATCCTAGGTTGATCCAAAAGCTAGAATAAATTCTAGACTTCCATATAATCAACTCAAACCCTAAACTTAAAACACATTCTATGAAGCAATCATGATGTCTCTCTCTGAACTAGCGTAGCCTCCATCTTCTTAAAACTAGAATATCTTCTTCAACTAGAAATCAATTAGAAGAACATCAATAGTCTACATCAAAGGAATAGATTAACATATTCAGAAATCAGATTCCAGAATACAAGAACTGTTCTTTTTCTGTAAGTTCATTTATATTTCAGATTTAAATATATAAAAGTCATGACTTGAAATAAATCGAATCTAGAACTGTGCCTAATTGTGATTCTGATTCATGTTTATCCTTATGACAAATCTGAAATTAACTATGCATATGAGACTATTGTGATTTGTACAATTGGACCTATCATATTGTATATTAATTTGGTGATGCTTTTATGTTATGTTATGTACATGTTCATAAGCTAAGTCATGTTCATATATGCTTATATGTTTAGATCTACACGCTTGCTTTTATGTTATGTTATGTACATGTTCATAAACTAAGTCATGTTCATATATGCTTATATGTTTAGATCTACATGCTTACATGTTTAGATCCAAGTTAATACATATGTTTAAGATCTATGTAAATTCCTGTTCATATTCTTAAGATCTATGTTAATTGGATCCAACTCAAGTACAAGTTCACATTGATATGCTTGATTATGTTTATATTGTTCATGAAAAATTTGTATTACACATGCTTAGTTAGATTCATATTATTTTGTGTTGTTGGAATGCTACATGTTCCTTTCTTTTCCCTTTTGTTTATGAGTTAGGCTAATTTGCGAGCCTAACGTTCTATGTAAATTATGCGAACTAATAACGGGGGGAAACGTTGGGGTAAAACATTAAATTACATGCTAATGGCATAGATTGGCTCATAATCATGTAAATGATTAATAACATGAAATGGTATAATTTGTATACCATAAATTATGAACATAATTTAAATGTGACATGACAACACTTGTGGATAATTTACATATAAACTTGACATAAATGACGAATATGTAAATTAAATAAAGGATGAACATGCCTAACCCGAGGTTAGATTGAGTTGTGGTGTAAAACTGCCCGGAACCGCCCGGCACATCCAGTAACCGCAACAACACCTATCCAATGTGAGAGGTTAGTGCATCATGCCCAAGAAAAACCCGAGGTTAGATTGAGTTGTGGTGTAAAATTGCCCGGAACCACCCGACACATCCAGTAACCGCAACAACATAGATCTAATGTGAAAGGTTGGTGCATTAATAAATCAATTAATGCTAATGAACAAGACATGTTAAGAATAGTAGGGTTTAGTTAACTAAGGCAACACTTAACCAGTACAACATGTTAATTAAAAAAATGGTAGGGTTAAGTTAACTAAGGCAACACTTAACCAATACAACATGTTAATGAAACAAATGGTAGGGTTAAGTTAACTGAGGCAACACTTAACTAGTACAACATGTTAATTAAACAAATGGTAGGGTTAAGTTAACTAAGGCAACACTTAACCAGTACAACATGTTAATTAAACCAACGGTAGGGTTAAGTTAACTAAGGCAACACTTAACTGATATAACATGATGTATGGTAGGATTAAGTAACACAAGAAGGCAACACTTAACCAATATATAACATGATGTATGATAGGGTTAAGTAACACAAGAAGGCAACACTTAACCAATATATAACATGATGTATGATAGGGTTAAGTAACACAAGAAGGCAACACTTAACCAGTATAACATGATGAACGAGTGGGGTTAAGTTAATAGAAAACACTTAACTAATACAACATGATGTGTGGGTGGGTTAAGTTAACATGAATGGACAACACTTAACCAATATTACATAAACGAAGCGGACAGGGTTAAGGCAAGCTTAACCAACAATATGTATTGACTTGATCAGTGGGAGGGTTAAGTACATCTCATATAGGTGGGTAATATTAGTATATATAGGCCCACAAACTTAACTGTTAAATAAACATGCTTGAATCGGTGGGAGGGTTAAGTACATCTCGTGTAGGTGGGTAATATTAGTATATATAGGCCCACAAACTTAACCGTTAAATAAACATGCTTGAATTGGTGGGAGGGTTAAGTACATCTAGTGTAGGTGGGTAATATTAGTATATATAGGCCCACAAACTTAACCGTTAAATAAACATGCTTGAATCGGTGGGAGGGTTAAGTACATCTCGTGTAGGTGGGTAATATTAGTATATATAGGCACACAAACTTAACCGTTAAATAAACATGCTTGAATCGGTGGGAGGGTTAAGTACATCTCATGTAGGTGGATAATATTTGTATATATAGGCGCACAAACTTAACCAGCAGGAAACCCTAGTAACGGGGACCCATTTCAGTAGTAACCCACATAGATGTATCATGGTACCCTGAACTAGGCAGGGTGGGGCACGATTACTGGGCTGATTATAAGCGGTCAAAATAGCGGCAAGGGGTATGTCAGTGTAGGTTCCGATGGTTTACCGGCGTGCACGTACTCCGAAGAGGGAAAAAGCAGGCACTGGGTACCAGTAGTTACACACTGTGCATCTTGAATCGTGTCGGGTTGCTATCATAAGGATTGATACACCTTAGGGTGGGACCAGCACAGGGTATCTACATGCAAGAGAGGGCCGATTGACACAGACACATGGAACATTAATACAAGTAGGGAGCCAATCGATAGGGTAGTAAGGGTACATCTAACATCTTCGTGGCAATTAGGCTGGTTGAGGTAAGATCCTCCTACTAGATGTACACCTGAAGGCTACTACGATTGCGGGGATTGGGACCACGTTGTAATATTATCATTTTATACAGATTACTAGTTGGGACACTAGTTAGTTGGTGCAGAGATATAGATATCAGAATAACATAGTAGTAGCGAAGCAGAGAAAGAGTAGAAGCGCATCCAATTTACCTTGCCTTATCTTGTCTTAAGTTATCTTGTTTTATGGTATTGTCCTATTTTCAGTTTATTCATGTCATGATCCTTTATCTTGTTTACATGCTAAAAAATCCCTGGACTTACCAGACTTATGTCTGACCTGTTTTCTTTCATCTTCTTTTCTTCCGTTTCCCCCCTAGGTAGTCAGGGAGGGAGTAGCTCAGCTTAGTTTGGACCATTTCTCTTTCCAAGCTTGGAGATTCTGTGATGTATGGCTTGGAACCTCTTATCTTTGGCCATGGTTGTGATTGCACTTTAATTTGGGGACTTATGCTACTTTGCTATGTTTTATGCTTCTTATATACTTGGAAGTTTTTGAATCAAGATAGAAATTTTATGTAATACTTTTAAGTATGATTGAGTCAATTGTTGTAAAAGCTTGACTGAGCTACGTTGCTTATAAAATGACTTTATTTTCCGCTGCTTTATTTGTCAGTCTTGTAATTTATCTGCATCTCTTACCTATAACGCTTCACTGAAGTTAGTGCATTCCCTTTATGAGTGACATTAATGAACGTGGGGTGTTTCACTCCGTTTTCGAGGAAACGAATTTTATTGGAATACGTATAGCTAGTTATTGCTAGTTTTGCAGCTTGGAGCCAATCTGAGTTGTTTTATTTGTGCATGCAATTTAAAGGGAAACCGATAAATATATGGGAAAATAAAACAACATCGTTGTGCAAACGGAGTCAGAATTCAACCAAATTAATTTCATTAGAACCGTAACGCCAAGACATAGCAATATGTCTAGTTTTGTTATGTTTGGAGATTGTGTGTGATGGGGCTAACATGTGACGTTAAATAGCGGTACAAATCAGAAATAACTGTTTTTAAAATCATTTGAAACTTCATCCTTAAGTTAAACTAATAGATGGAAGAAAATATAGCAGACCTACCTCTCTAGTACATTGTGTACCTATCCTAATGTGTACTATCATATCTTCTACTGCCTATTTCATGTACCACTATCACGTATACATAGGCCTACAAAGGGTTCAATTACCTGCTAATAGGAATGATATACCACGAACCACCCTACCCTAATTTCTGAGCCGTACGTAAATAAAATGAAAAATCAACAGAGGCTACTTCCCTACATGATACCCATTGTACATTTTTCTTCCCCTACACATGCTATGAAAATATATATGCACCTAGCTGTACAAATGAAATTGACCTTTCTCTATTTATAATCCATACAGGTACCCCCTTCAACTTTTAGCCCATGCTATAGACCTACCCAGCTCCTACTTCTGCATGCTTATTTCAGTTTCTTCCTAATGTCCAGTTATGCGCAAGCAAATCTAATCAACGCAGCTATCCTTTTAAACCTATGTTGTAACTTGTGAGATGGACATCGTTCTTTTCTCTGTTCCGTCTACTATAAATACACAGCGATACCTTCGTATTAACCAGAAACCCAAAACTATGAAACTTTATGATAAAATCTGAACCCATTGTTTATAAAAAAGAACTCTTAAACCAGTCGAGTGTTTCCGTTCTGGTGAATCACGAGGCTTGGCCAGTGGCTGGCAAGGGGGGATATGACGGCGAGGCCAACGTGAGGTGATTCTGGTGCATGGAAATGGTGTGACGTTTTAGAGTAGCAGTTTCATGAGGAGGTAGGATAGAAGAACAATATGAGGAGGGTTGCGTTTTCACGTGAGCAGGCTACAAGGATATTACTATTGGGGAAGACGATATAGAGAGGCAGTTCGTGATGTGTAAAAATGTAGCATAGGGAAGATGATAGCCAAATGTTTGGGAAGAACATGTGGACTGGGAAGTTAAGGGGAAACGTGCTACTGGGTTTTCTGGCAGCTCGAATCTGTGTGCAGTGAACGGGGAAACTTGCGCAGGTGGACATTGGGCTACTTTGGGTAAGGACGAGGACAAAGGAGGCAAGTGATTAGTGCAATAATGGATTTGGTTTTGGCAAGTATGAGAGTGACATCGCGATCTGGAAGGAAGCAGTGGGTATTGCGTGCATGGGTTTCATGGGGTTGTTGGCAACCTAGAAGACATGGGTACGGGTGCGTGGATGCGGTACGGGGATACGAGAATTCGACAAATTCAAAAATATGAGGATTTGGGTGCGGAGGGATACGGTAAATATTAAAATACTAAAAATATATTATATACATAATTACAGATGCATTTGTAAATAAAACATTAGACGAATATCATAATTACAGACGCATTCGTAAAAGATTGAGGACCTAGATAAACATAAAAACAAAGTTCATATTTTAAATCAAATAACATAATTACATAAACGATAAAGGACATTCCTTTAGAGTAGAAAAAAGAAGCTTTTAGATTTAAAAAAAAGTGATGGCCACTTTCCTCTCTCCTTCGCTGCCACCAGCTCCGTCTTCCTCCTATCCTAATCGAAGACCGCTTTTCAACATCGTAACCCTAAATCGAAGGCCACTTTTCTCTCTCCATCACAACCCTAAATCAAAGGCCACTTTCCTCTCTCCATCGCAACCCTAAATTGAAGACTGCTTCTCAACAAAACCCATTGCAACCCTAAATTGGGGACACGCCAGAAGCCGTATAGGGTATGCACCCTATGCAGCACCGCCACACCCCTGCACCCAGCCGAACCCATTCGCAATTCGCCACCCCCACCCAGTCGCACCCCTGCTTTAGCACTGGCAACATGTTCAAGGGCGATGTGAAGATGTATCAGAAGAGCTTATTTGTGTAGTGATGATGGTGGGAGGCCGACGCCTACAATGGCGCGGTGGTGGTCGAAAAAAGTCATGCGTCAGGGTGTTTTTCATAGGGGAGCTACTATGCTTGTTCAGGTGGAATTATTCCATCAGGGAAGAAAGGTTTTACGGATATGGGCTTTGATGCGTGTGTTTAGGCCAAGTCTAATATAAAAAAAGAAAATGGGCAAAACAAAGCATAGGGTAGAAAGGCTGCGTATAAAGCAGCAAGTGGCACCATGTACTTGAATTAAATTGGATCAGGAAAGAAATCTCTTTTGGGCATTGGGTTGAGTCCTAAATATGTAACGCTCATTCACATAAATATTTTAAAGTTTATTTAAGTTAATTTGTGTTCAACTTATAAAAACTCGTATCGTCTTCATACTAGATCGCATCGGGACAAAACATGGTGCGTTAGAATCATAGGAACGAAGGGTACGTGTCTAAGCAGGTTTAGGCAGCAACAGAGGCAGTTGGGATTTTTGATAAAATTAAATGAGTGTTTAATTTTATTAAAATGAATCATCTAAACAACGAATAAAACCAAGGTGAGTTAAACTCACTCAGTTCTCCCACTTACAATTATTATAAGTCGGGTTTAATGTTTGTATGCTTTGTTCTTTAATTGTTGGTTAATTTGATGGTTGTTTGAATGTTTGTCAAATAATTTATCTATTATTTAAATTAAACATTTGTTTAATTTAAATGAAATGAAATTGTTATTTTTAACGATTATTTCCAAATAAGGTAACTTACGTTCTTGGTTACGTTTATAATAATATAAGCGAATCAAATTTAAACTGGATGCTTGAATTGTTATTATTAGTAGACCATTATAAGTTAAATTAATTATTCGTGTTTATTGTTTTATTTAAGGTAACCTATTTGGATGTAGGTAAAAACAGGTTGGAGGGATTCAATTAGATTCCTCAAATTATTGTTTATTTTCATATGATCATTATATGAACTATTTAATCAATATTACTGGATTACTAATTTGATTATTGTTCATTGAATCTGAATTCAACATTTGTTTTTTTATAACCAATGGGCAATATTGGTTGTGAAATTAATATCAGATGGCCTAAAAAGTTATCGTTTTATAATTATTGATTTACCGTCAAGTAAATCGACAGAAACGAAGTTATAAAATTTATTATATAACTGAAGATCGATTTAAAAATCTATTATTTTAAATGGGAGTTATAAAAGGAATTAAATATTTATTATTTATTTATTTAAGTTTATAAGTGATTATTAAATGATTTTATAAAGCTGATTCTTATATTAATGAGATTGATAAGCAAGTGAGCAGGGATTAATGTGACGATTAGTAATCAAGATTAATTGTTTTAAGAAACAATTAAAATGGGATTATATTGGGATTGATTATTTTTAATTTAATAATAATCATAGTAAATGGACTTATTTTAATCAGGAAAATAGTGCGAAGGACAAAATTAGAGAAAAATTTAGGCACAAGGACCATAGGCCAAAAGTTTAGCCAAAAGGACACTTTTTATTGTAAAATAGAAAATGGTGGTGGTTCCTCTGAATTCCTTGTTTTGCACTTAAAAGTGTCCTTATGGCTAAATTTTTGACCTCTTGTCCTTATGCCTAAAATTTTCTCTAACTTTGTCCTTATGCCCAAAAATCCTATTTTAATTATATTATTAACTAATGGAAAGGGCTAGGTGGAATTGATTAACGAATAAATCATGGTTAGAGGTTGCGTTAACTGAGATTGTTTTATTAAATTAGTTTATTAATTTAATGGGAGTAGTTAATGGTGAAGTAACCCAGTTTATTTTAATAAATGTTGAAACTTGATGATTAGTTATCTAAAAAAATCGAAGTGATAACCTGGGAATGTAAATGTAATAATGGAGGTTTGTGAAGTTTAAAAGCTACGTTATAGTTTTAATGGATATTTAACTGGCTTAAGATTTATAATAATATAAGTCGGGTTTAAATTGAAGTTTTAATTTGATTCTTATTTAATTATATTCAATTGGATTTTATGAAATCCAAGTTATACAAAGTTATAAAATCCAACTTTTTATTGAATATATATAAATGGAAAGAGTTATTAAAATGGCTTATGAGTGGGATAAAAGTTAAGGATATGAAATTAAGGAATTAAAATCTAACTGGAGATCGGTGGAGATAAATGATTTTCTGAGTATTGATCTGATGTTGGTTTCGGCCTTCGATATTGATATTTAGTGTATCGTTTTCTTACTCATTTACGGTTAGGGGCTGATGAAGGTTTGAAATGGAAACGAAAATGGAAACCGAAGTTTGAATTAGTGTAGTCAAACGAGTTGAGTTATAAAGATGTGATATATATATATGCTATATTAAATAAAAGATGAGGTTTCATCAAGATATAATTAAATGGGATTTGTTTTTGATATTGGGAATGAATTTCGATTTTGGTATAATAACCGATGTTATCTTAAGATAAGAACATTGTTGATCAAGGTCTAAAAGGTAATTAAAATACCCCAACTTGAACGACTTCAGGATTATTGAAGGATGATATTAGTTGTAATGGTGGAGATGTAGGAAGTAAATTTATTTGAGAAATAATAGTGTAACGTTATTTGATGAATTTGGAAATATATATAATGGGATTCCAAATTAAAAAGGAATTTAAAGGGGCTTGAGAATATGAAATGATAGTTCCATAATAGAAGAAATAAAAAGGATATTTGTGAGCATATAATGATATTTTCAAAAGTAAGGAGATGAGATTTAGAATGAGTTTATTTTAAAAGGATAATAAACGATTATTTTGTTTAAATAACGGAACAAAAGGAGATTTCGTAATGATTGTTTTACGAATGATAAGCTGAATCGATTTCTAATTTTGGGTAATATGTGATGATATAGTAAATGTTTTGAAATGGTAGTTAACCGGAAATTAGATATGAGTTTAGGATATTTTTCTAAGTATTAAAATAAAATGACTTGAGAATATTAATATTTTAAACTAATGTATATTTTTGATATTAAAACTGGTATATTATTTTAATGGCCAAGTGATACTTTATAATAAACCAATGGATTTATTTAATTTTATGATTGTTTATTTTGATATATGAAGAACCGACTATCAAAATCATACCTAACGCGTTGTGGTACGGAAAGACCGGGATCAAATTTATATTTGAAAACCATTCCGAATCAGCAACTACGTAAACGAAGAAGATATTTGATGTTGATCGAGATTGAGCAACTAAAGACTGTAAATCTTCATGAGCGGGGAAACTATTGTTGAATTTCTCTAGCTAATCCCTAGAGATATATATTTGACACGGATTCTGTCGTGATTGAAATCTACGGATTGCATGGACTACTTACTACTGATATATAGGGTGATTCCTATGATGTGGTAGGATGGTGCCTTCGGTTCATCCTGGGCCTGAATGACTTGTATGTACGATGTGAATGGTGGCCAAATGTTCACAAAGAGAATTACAACCTCAAGCCTAATCAACCGAGAAATGTCAGAAATCAGGCATGCATCATGGCTAAGTGGGTCTCCCCTATTAGGGCGTATTATTACCTATCTAGAGAAAATTTATTTCCTTCTTTAATCTATTTCGATGTTGTCCCTTTTCGGGAAACGGTGGGTAGCTCCCAACCGCTGGTGATATACATTCGATACACTCAAGCAAAATGAGTGGTCGGTCATGTGTGGCCGGGTTGCAAGATGTTCTTGTTGAACCTAGTGTATTCCCCTCTAGAGATACACTATCGGCAGGTGGTTCCATACCTTGTCATAGTCAAAATCCAATCTCCAATAAGCGCCCGCGGTTTTGATTGTATACTATATATGTAGAACGTGAGATGCCATCGTTCTGCTGGATTGTTACTTATTTGTATTTAGACACTATTATAATATCAGAATAAGATATTGGTTTCAAAATATTTTGGGTTATTGTAAGGCAAAAATCGTCCGTGTTTATGTGTGGATTGGTCTTACGATTATCCTTTTCTTTCAAAAAGAAATGTTTTAACCTTAAAATCAAGTTGGATAATATTATAAACTTAGCTAGTTTTTCTCGCTCTGGTTCAGCAGACTGATCCGGCATATATAATGCTCGGCTTCGACCGGGTTTTACAGGTTCGGGTTATCAGATGTTGTGAAGGACAGAGATGAGCTGGAGAAGATCAGATGGAAGATATCTAGTATTTATTCCGTTGTTTGTTGTATTTAAGGACAAATATTTATAACTGTCCAGATGTATTGATGTACTCTGATGATTGTAAGTTTTTATTTCAAAGCTCTCAATAAAGTTTATTTCTATACTATATTTTATTCCACTGTGATGTGAGACTCTGTGTTGTGTTATTCTCCTTCTTATTCTTCTATTCTAACTTTCTTTCTTTCTAGTCTCACCCTCTAATTTCTTTCTTTTAGCTTTCAAGGTTTTTGATACTTGAGTTAGGACACGGGATATATTAGTGTAACAGCCTTCATTTTACGTATCGGAAGATCGTAAGACATTTTTATTTTATTCCCTGAGGGTTGGTTCATTCTCATCTTTTGATATGTTTCTTATGGGGATGTGAGGCATGTCCATAATTTTTATCGATTTTGTTTGTGACCATTTTTCCAATGTCAGTCTTGTGCAGGTCATAACTTTTGACTCAGGTCGAATCAGAGGGTGAGACTTGTGCCATTGGAAAGGAATTGATGATTGCCTTTCCGTAGAGTGGTTACACAGAAGATTTGGCTCAGCAGTTTGGGAGAAATAGCTCTTTTAAGGTTTTTCAGTTGGTTGTCCAGGTTTGGTAAGCCAAAGTGGGCTGAATTGGGAAGACCCATCAGAGAGTTGGTGGAAACTATAAATAGGGGGTAAGGGATATTGGAAAGGGTTCGAATTTTCCATTCTTTCATTGGGAGGTCTTGTGCTCCTCCTTCCTCTAACACTTTTCTACCATTAAAAATCAAAATCCTAGGAGGGAAATCATAGATCTACGCCATTGGAGGAGGCTAGATCTACATCAATTGAAGCAAGAATTCATCGGATCAAGTTGTTTGGTATGAAGTGCTTGCTGTACGGATTCATATTCCTTTGATTTTTGCTTGTTTGGGAGTATCTGTGAGTGATTTACATCTCTCACATGGATTCAATGAAGTATATAAATGTTAGATCATGATTTTCATCAAATTCAAGTGTTTTCTCATAGATCTACACCATTATATGTCCATTTTCATATGAAGAACCATAGGATCTAAATTAGCAAGTTTAACCAGTAATTTTTATGCTATCTTCATGTGATTATGCAAGTTATCATTTTTGCATGATTTGGGGTGATTTGCATAATTTTGATGAAAATCGTTGTATTCATGATGATGATGGTTTCATACCATGATTGTGTTCATATTGGATGAATTGGATGAGTTGGTTTCGTCGAACGAATAGTTTTGGCGAAATTTTGTTCAAAATTGGAGTTGCATTGAAGGATGCAGGTAGGGGGTCGATCGCACCATGATGTTGTCTTGGAGAACAAGACAGGTCTTGTCGGTCGCTCCTTACCTGGTCGGTCGGTCATGTTATGGAGAAGGGGGCTTGTCACACAGGGTTCTGTCGGGGTCTATGTTTTAAGAAGCAAGCAGGTTGGGGTCAGTCGTGCATAGGGATGTTGGTTGGTCTCTCCCTGGTCGGTCGTGCATATGGTTGGGTTGAGCAGAAGGGTCGGTCGCACCATGTTGGGTCAGTCGGTTGAGCAAGACAGGGTCGATCGCTTAGGGTCAATTTCTGAAAATTTTTATTTTTCGGATACGACTCAGATTGGAATAAAAAGGGTTGAAAAAAAATTATGTTTTTCGGGGGCAACCCCCCGAACCCCAGCCGCAGTGCAGTAATGTAATTCATCTCAGTGATGTGGTGACTTCGTAGTGAATTCAATGGAGAATGACGAAGTGAAGTGATTAGTTCGTTGGATGCGACGAATGTGGGGACAACTCAAGGATGTATTGAGTTCATGTGAAGTGATTGGTTCGTTGGATGTGACGAATGTGGGGACGACTCAAGGATGTATTAAGTTCGTGTAAAGTGATTTCTCTAAAGTATTCTGAGCTAATTAATAGTCATAATTGACAACGGCTAGAGATAAGAAGGCCGAGGAATTCCCGTTGTCGTAGGTTCTAGCGGACTCAAAGCAGGGGTACAATTGAAGACCAATTGTAGGTCGAGTGCCCTGGGCGTCGTGTATGGCTAGACACGTGTTGTGTATAGTGTGTGGGTTTTGCTAGAACCGTGGCGTCGTGTGTGGTCCATGACAATTGACGACAAGTTGTTAGCTAGTCATACGATAACATGGGTTCCAAAGCAAGGTTGGCGGTGATAGCCAGAGTCAGTCATGGACGTTTGAATACATGTTGTGATCATGATTTAGTTGCTATTGCTATCTTTGAATGGTTGTTCTTGTTACCATGGCTGAATTGTTATCCCTTTGGGTGTATGGATCGTAAAGGCTATCACTGTCATGTTGTGGGGAAGGCATGTGTAAGTTCTTCTCTGGAGCTGGTTAGTTTAGTTCGTTTATTTACCTATTCTCATATGCTTTATTGATGAAGTTTGTTAGCTGTTTTATCGCTCACTAAGACTGTTGTCTGACTCAAGGTTTTATGTTTCCTCTTATTACCTTGGGCTGTTCATCCAGTTGTTGATGGGCAGACTGAGTAGCAGGTGACAGGTGATGCTTTAGTAAAGACAATGATGTTGATCAATGGCAAGCAGGAGGCTCACGTACCAGTTTTACTACTATCTAATAATTGGATTTCCGTTGTTTGCTATTTCTCCGAGTGCTGTAGTGAGGCAAATTGTACAAACACTATTGTTGTTTTGCTCATGTATGGGAAATACTTTCTAGTTGTCATGAAAGTTTAGTGTTTCCCGCTTCACTATCACTACCTGTTGTATATGTTCTATTATATTTTATGCTTGCGCCATGAGTTTACGACAGGTTCCGCTTATGTATCATACCTTGATGATCGTCCATAGTTGCCTTGCACACCTTTCGGTGCATTATTCCTCTTATATAGTGCAGGGGTTGTGGGCGGTCGTCACATTTGGTATCAGAGCTCTGGTTAACGATTATGGCCAAAGTTCGAAGATATAATTACGTATGAGAGACGTACTTGTAGATTTCAGTTGGATGTTTACTATATATTAGCATACATAATAGTAGAGTTTGTTCTTCTTTAGCAATTTTTCTTGTAGATGGTTAATCATTCTAATTTGCAAATTTAGAATGAGTCGATGTTATACGAGACATTCTGCTAGGGAAGAAGTTGTGCCTGGAGGGGGTAATGGCGGGGCACATGGTTACCCGGGTATGTTTGGAGCTATGATTGAAGCATGCCTTCGAAGGAACCCCGCTTTAGTAGCAGTTGTGGTTGATGTTGAAGTTCCAGTTCCTAGAGCTATAGAATTTGCAAAGACTTTTCCTCATTGGGGAGAAAACAATTCAAGCGCACTGAAGCAGTTGAAGAAGTCCAGAGATGGATGGATATTTGTGTTCGAATCTTCAAGGACTTGGGCATTGATGATGCAACAAAGAGGAAACTTGTAACACCCCGTAATTTCAACAACATTAAAGAGGATAAATTAAATAATAATTAATTTAATTATCAGAATTAAGGAAAATAGACTGTGCCATTGCGTCCGTCTCGAAATTCTGGTCAAGATAGACATTTGGTTTGCGTAAAACAGACACCGTATAAAGAAGTTAAGAAGGTTTGAAGTTAGTATACATGCAAGATAATTATATATATATATATACACATATATATATATATATATATATATATATATATGGATCAGGAATTCAAAATTTAAGTTCAAATTTCGAAAATCCCGTAGCCGGTAAAATTCCCACCCCAGGGGTGTCGACCCCATAAGGGGAGATTGACTCTGGGGTCGACCCCATAAAGGGGGAGTCGACCCCCTAGGGCTAAGGTGGCAGTCGATTTCTGGAGGGCTAGCAACTATAAATAAAGGTCCATTTCTCATGTTTTCTTCACTGAAAATCAATGGAAGCCAAATGCTGTCGGTGCCTGAACTAAATCATTTTCTTCAACAACAATCAAATAGAGCTAATCAGTAAGAGATTCAAGTATAGATCTGAGATTCAACACCAACCATTCCTCTTCTATCTTCTAAAATCCAAACACTGTGAGTTTAGTTATTTTAGATTTAAATGGTTAAAAGTAAAAACGTGATATGACTGTGATTTGGATCTGTTATAAATTATGAATCTCTGATATTCTTGGATCTTAACCTTTATCATGCTAGATCGACTTTTATAGATCTAATTCACTTGTGGTTAATTTATCATGTCACATTTGTGGATCTTAACCATTATATAGGTTTATGGCTAATTTAGATCTGTCGTTATTTGGATAGTTAAATCCTTTTTTAGATCTAGTTCTCTATCTAGACCATCTTGTACCTATCAGTTGTGGTTAACTTAGATATGTCATTAATTGGACATATGAATCCTCATTTATATCTATTCATGCCTACTATGACATCTAATTTTATTATCACATGTTCACTAGATCTATTTCTATATGTCCACCTTATCACTATGCAATTACATGTTTATGTCACTTTTGTTAGAATAATCACTATTGTCATCTTCCCATCACCCTTCCCTTGTCATTGTTTATGGCCAGGCTACTTTCTCCCCAAGGCATGCCTTCAAATATATGCGAATGCATTAGTTAGGGAACAAAGGAAAAACATTAGAATTGGCATAACTTGAATAATGTTTATGAACATGAATTTGAGCATATAATCCATTATGAATATAATTTGGTAAATGGGCATGAACACCTATAAAGACATAGGTATAATTAATTGGTTAATAATTAAAATGCAAAGGATTACAGTAATTAGAAACTGTAACAACACTTATGACACGAGGTTAGATTGCATTTTGGTGGAAGTCTGCCCGGAACCGATCGGCATATCCAGCAACTGCAAATGTTGAATCTAATGTGAGGGATCTAAGTGCACAAATACGAGATGGGCTAAGACACGAGGTTAGGCCCAACTTATGAAAAAAGTCTGCCCGTACCTGACCGGCATATCCAGCATCCACAAGCTGTAGGACTAATGTCGGAGATCTAGCCCGTTATAAACCATAATTGGACATGGTAAAGAATTGAAATACTTAAACTAGTTGAATCTACAAGGATTGGGTGAACATAAACATGAATAGGGGTTAAGTAAACTTAGTTGAACAATAGGAGGGTTAAGTTAAGTATATCTGAGATGGGTGGGTAATATTTAAATATAGGCCCACAAAACTTAACCAAATGGTTAAAGACACCTATAGGTAAGCATAACCGGTAGAAAGATTGGGGTTATATAATTAAAGACACCTTTTAGGGTAAATATAACCTGTGGAAAACCTAGTGGGGGATACAAGACAAAGGGGAGAGCTTGTATCATATTGTGTGGGACCTGTTTCAGTTAGTAACCTGGAGTAGGTAACAAACAAAGTGCTCCGAACTAGGTCGGAGAAGGGGCACGCTTACTGAACTGATTGTAAGAGATCCAAACGTGGAGAACAGTGTGGGAGGCGCAAACTGACCGGGTCATGTGCGTGCATGGACCAGGCAGAGGGGTATAAGACGGTCGTGACACCTGTAGATATGAGGTTGTGCATATCAGCGAAGGGTTACCACTTTAGGATGTGATACATCCTACGGTGGGGCCGGCACATAGTATCTACGCGGATTAGGGAGCCGATCGATTAGGGTAGTAGTTAGGGTACATTTGGACGTATGCCTAACTCTACCACCTTACAGTGGAAGGGATCATCTCATTCTTGTTATACTAGTAATAGTGCAAAGTAATCATTAGGGAAGCATTTACACTCTATCATGTTTACCTTATCATACTTACCTTTTGTGATGTCACCTTTCTTATCCACTTTATATGCCTGCCATGCTACTTTTATTTTTTACTTGCTAAAAGTAACTGGACTCGCCAGACTTTGTGTCTGACCCTTTTTGTTTCCTCTTCTTTCTTCCGTTCTCCCCTCTCCCCCGGTTCTCAGGCGGGAACACTCAGGCTTGACAGTGATTCTGCTTTATTTTGCTAGGAGTTTCTCTTGAAGTATTACTCAAGTTCTTATCTCTACTATGGCTTTGTCTTCTTTTGGGGAATTATGCTTTTTATGTACTCTGATGGAACAAGGCAGAAAGTTTTATATTTTCGTAATGGCTTTTATGTAGTTTCAGACTTGTGATATTTTGGACCACTGTGTTATGATTTATGTTTGAAACAAAAATTTGAATTCCGCTGTTGCTTTTATATCTGTCTTGTAATGTTTCCGTTTCTGTTTACCTATAACTCTTCATGAAACTTAATGCATTCTCTTAATGAGTGACATTAACGGATGTGGGGTGTCACACTTGGTATCAGAGCTGAAGGTTGCCAGATTAGATAAAAAAATTTGAAAATTATTTTCAAAAATGTTTTAAAAGAAAGCATTTTCAAAAAGAATTTTTTTTTAAAAACATTTCCCAAAAGCCATCAGTAATATCTTTCGATCCCTTTACTAAATCTCTTTCCTTTTCTTTTTCAGCATGTCTGCTGAACCTAATATTCTAGAGGGCGTTACGATACCAGGCTGGTTCCGTAGGTATCTGGAGGCCACGGCGCCTGCCAAAGGCCAAGGAAACGTTCCTCCCTCAGCTGCACCCATTGTTCTTCCTCTTCCTCCGCGTGCATAAAACTTTTCGAATATCTGCAAAGATTTCCATGCTATGGGAGGAAAGACATTCCATGGAACCAAGCCATACGTAGAGGCAAGGAATTGGCTCAAGGAGACCGAGACTTGTTTGGAATCTTTGAAGTGGAAGATCGAAGGAAGATTCAGTTGGCTGCCTGGCTACTGAAAGATGAAGCTTCGTTTTGGTGAGAAGTAACCCAAGCAGGCCATCCTGTGGAAACTTGGGATGATTTTAGACAGAGGTTTGAAATGAAGTTTCTTTCCCAGGCTGAGAAAAGCATGCAAATGGAGTGGTTCTTAGCACTCAAACATGGAAACTTGACTATTAAAGAGTATGTGAACAAGTTCAACCAACTAGCAAGATTTGGACTGGAACTGGTGGTACTCCACATAAGAAAGCTTTGCGGTTTGTTAAAGGGCTAAACGAACCCCTTCATGGGTTAGCCATTTCCCATATTCCTGTGGGAGCTAGCTTTGAAAGGTTTGTTTATATGGCCTTGATGCATGAGGAGGACAAGGGAGAATAGAATGAGGTTAAAGATGAAGAGAGAATGCAAAACAAGAAGATATGGCCCAAGAAAGGACAACAAAAACAATAGCAACAGAAGAAGGGTGGAAAGAATGGCAAGGCTTAGGATAAGAGGAAGTGTCAGAATTGTGGACGTGAGGGTCACTTGGTGAAGACTGCAAAAGAAGGAAGAATTCTTGCTTCAATTGCGGAGAGGTCGGACACTTTGCTAGGGAGTGCCCGAAGAAACAGGGACAAGGTCAAAGGGCAGGAACTTCTAAAGGGCAGGTGCATGCTCTCGCGATCAGTGCTCCTGATAGAGGTAGAAAGATTTTTGTGGAAGGTTTAATTTCTCTTTCAAATCATCCTATTAGAACACTTTTTGATTCTGGAACTTCAAATTCATGTATATCTAGTTTTATGGTTGAATCTCTGCACTTAATTACTAGTATGGTAGTGGATCTCATAGTTGTCTCAAACCCCATTGGTGGTTCGGCTCATTTGTCTATGATTTGTCGGGGTTTGAGGATATCTATCTTAGGCGTCGAGTTTGAGTGCGACGCGTATGTGCTCGGGTGTATGGGCTATGGGTTGATTCTAGGGATGGTTTGGTTAACCATATATGGTGCCATTCTAGATTGTGAGTGGAGGTCGTTAGACTTTTGACTTGCCATTGGGAGGACCCTCGAGATTTCTTGTGACCCGCAAGGGTCGGTTATGCTTAGTTTCCTAGAGTTTATTGATGCATCTATCGATGATCTGCAATCCGTTCTGGTAGTCCGAGATTATTTTGATGTTTCCGATGAGGTACGGGGTTTACCTCCGAGGTGCGAGATCGATTTTTGTATATATTTGGTGGACAATGCAAAGCCAGTTGCATTACCAGTGCACCGTATAGCTCCGAGGGAAAGGAGGGAGCTGAGTAAGCAAGTAGAGAAGCTACTTGAGAAAGGATTTATCAGACAAAGCATATCTGAATGGGGTGCTCCAATTGTATTCGCAACTAAGGATGATGGTTCGCTTCATTTGTGTGTGGACTATAGAGAGTTGAACAAACTCATAAAGAAGAATAGGCACCCACTTCCGAGGATAGACGGCTTGTTTGACCAGCTTGTTAGTGCCTCGGTATTCTCTCAGTTAGACTTGGCCATGGGGTTTCATCAGTTGAGGGTGGCTGAGGACAGTATAGACAAGATTGCTTTTATAATTCCAGATGGTTTCTTTGAATGGCTAGTTATGCCTTTTGGGTTGACGAATGCACCCCGCTTATTTTGTTGATTTGATGAGTAGGGTGTTTCGAGAGTTTCTAAATAAATTTGTCGTGGTCTTTGTTGATGATATCTTGATGTTCTCTAAAAGCGATGAAGAACATGCCCAATATTTGAGAGAAGTTTTGAAAACTCTCCGTGCGCATCAGCTTAAAGCAAAGTTCTCCAAATGCTATTTTTGGAGAAAAAAGGTGAGATTCTTAGGGCATATGGTCTCTAAAGAAGGGATAGCTGTAGATCCCGCAAAGGTAGTTACAGTGCAAGATTGGCAGATTCCGAAAAATGCAACAGAGGTAAGAAGCGTTCTTGGATTAGCAGACTATTATAGGAAGTTCATTAAGGACTTCGCAAAGATATCATTCCCTTTCAACAGGCTGATGAAGAAGAACTTGGCATTTTCATGGAATATAGATTGTGATGTTGCTTTCCAACGTTTGAAGAGGACTCTGACAACAACCCTAGTCTTGACCTTACCTGACGGGAGCAAAGTATTTACGGTTGACACTGATGCATGTGGTACAGGGCTTGGTGCAGTTCTGATGCCAGAAGGAAAGGTAGTGTGTTATGGGGATAGACAGTTGAGAGTTCTTGAGAAGAACCATCCTACTCATGATTTAGAGCTAGCTGCCATAGTATTTGCGCTTAAGACGTTGCGTCATTATTTACTTGGAGAGAATTCGAATTATACACTAATCATAAATCTCTCAAGTACCTGTCTCGCAAAAGGATCTTAATTTAAGGCAACAAAGGTGGATGGAGTTCCTAGCTTCTTATGATTTTGAAATCGCTTATACCCCTGGCAAGGGTAATGTGGTGGCTGATGCACCAAGTAGGTAGAGGATGGCCTTAAGTCCTCTTTTTGTGGAAAGAAAGAGCTTGGAGTTCATATCAACTTTTGACTTTAGACCCTCCATCGAGATTTTGCCTGATTTATTTGCAATGCCAGAAATACGAACAAATCTTATGGATCAAATAGGAGCTTCGCAGCAAGGTGACCCACATATTTTAGACATCATGGATAAGCTCAGAAAAGGGGAGACTTCTAGATTCCTTATAGATATTCCATAGATGAAAAAGGGTGGTTGCGATGAGATTGAAGGCTTTGTGTTCCTCAAACTGGAAGTTTGATAAAGACAGTCCTAGAAGATGCCCAACATTCTAAAAAGACTATTCATTCAGGTGGTGACAAGATGTACAGAGACATAAAGAGGGTTTTCTGCTGGGACGAAGAAATATGTGGCAGAGTTTGTTTCTCAATGTTTGTTTTGTCAACAAGTCAAAGCTGAGCAAAAGAAGCCCGGTGGTCAACTTCATCCTTTGGAGGTTCCACAATGGAAGTGGGAGAGCATCTCCATGGATTTCATAGATGGTTTGCCTAGATCAAAGAAAGGCAACACCAGTATCTTGGTTGTGGTGGATAGACTTACTAAGAGCGCTCATTTCCTTCCAGTTAAGAGTAAGAGGACGGCATCATAGCTAGCAGCAGTTTATGTTCGTGAGATAGTCCGTCTTCATGGAGTACCTTCCAGCATCATAAGTGATTGTGACCCCATCTTCACCAATGAATTTTGGAGGAGCTTGCAAGAAGCATTAGGTATATAGTTGTGTTTGAGCACCGCTTATCATCCTCAGACCGATGGGCAGACGGAGAGGGTGAACATAATTCTTAAGGATCTTTTAAGGTTGTGTATCCTAGATTTCGAAGGGACTTGGGAAGAATATCTTCCTCTAGTAGAGTTTGCCTACAACAACAGTTATCAAGCTAGCATCGGCATGGCACCCTTCGAAGCATTGTATGGGCGACCCTGTAGATTACCAACTTGTTGGTGGGAATCTACAGAAAGATTATTACTTGGACCAGATATGGTTAGAGAAACATCCGATAAGATTGACCTTATTCGACGACAAATAAAGGCAGCTCAATATAGGCAGAAATCCTATGCAGACAAGAGAAGGAATGACATCGAATTGAAGTGGGAGACTTATTTTTTATTAAAGTATCACCTCCGAGGAATGTGGTTTGCTTCGGATCTGTAGGGAAGTTGGCACCTAGATTTGTGGGACCATTTCCATAACCGAAGGGATCGGCCAAATGGCCTATAGAGTAAAGCTACCAGAAAATCTATCCGACGTTCATGATATTTTCCACGTTTCTCATCTGCGGAAGTGCTTGCATGACACCATGGAAGTTGTTGAACCAAGTATATTAGAGGAAGTAGAAGTGGAGCGGGAGGCGACAGTCAGACGAGTCCCTACCCGTATTCTTGGATCAGAAGTTAAGAAGCTACGCAATAAAGAAATCAAGCTGATAAAGGTTCAATGGGGAGATAACCCAGAGGATGTGACTTGGGGGACCGAAGATAAGATTCGTGCTTCACACCCTTTCTTTTTCGAGGGTATGTCCTTAACTCCTTTTCCAAAGTTTTATCTATGCTTGTTTCTATCATTTGAGTATGTCC
The DNA here is from genome assembly GCA_030737875.1 of Allium sativum. Taxonomy (NCBI): domain Eukaryota; kingdom Viridiplantae; phylum Streptophyta; class Magnoliopsida; order Asparagales; family Amaryllidaceae; genus Allium; species Allium sativum. The sequence continues at coordinate 106,689,333 of CM060918.1, forward strand.
TATCAATAGTATTTTCGACCTTTATATAGGAATCCTATGGATGTAAACATGTGTTTGAGACATGTTATGTTTGATGGATGCAAGTGTTTGCTAGTGGTTGCCAATGGATGCATACACACACACATTAGGCACTAGATTGGCTCAATCACACTCATACTGCATATGGATGTGTGTGAAGTTTTCTTTTCTTTTAGTGGGTGAAAACATATACACACTCCTTTGCATGTGTTCTTATAAGCATTAGAAGTCTTTAAGCACAATGGATGCCTGTGATTGTTGGATAAGTAGATGGGTAATGGATGGTAGGATATACACTCTTCTAAACTTGAAGATTTCGGGGACGAAATCCTTTGAGTAGGAGAGAATGTAACACCTCGTAATTTCAACAACATTAAAGAGGATAAATTAAATAATAATTAATTTAACAATCAGAATTAAGGGAAATGGACTGCGCCATTGCGTTCGTCTCTAAATTCTGGTCAAGATAGACATTTGGTTTGCATAGAACGGACGCCGTATGAAGAAGTTATGAAGGTTTGAAGTTTGCATAAGCGCAAGATAATTTTATATACATACATACATACATATATATATATATATATATATATATATGGACCAAGAATTCAAAATTCTAGTTAATTTCGAAAATCCCATAGGCAGTAAAATTCCCTTCCCAGGGTGTCGACCCCATAAGGTGGGGTCGACCCCATAAAAAGGGGGGTCGACCCCCCTAGGGCTGAGGTGGCAGTCGATTTCTGGAGGGATGGCAGCTTTAAATAAAGGTCCAGTTCTCTTGTTTTCTTCACTGAAAATCAATGGAAGCCAAATGCTGCCGGTGCCTGAACTAAATCCTTTTCTTTAACAACAATCAACTAGAGTTAATCAGTTAGAGATTCAAGTATAGATCTGAGATTCAACACCAACCATTCCTATTCTATCTTCTAAAATCCAAACATTGAGAGTTTAGTTACTTTTAGATTTGAATGATTAAAATTAAAACGTGATATGACTATGAATTGGATCTGTTATAAATTGTGAATGTCTGATATTCTTGGATCTTAACTTTTATCATGCTAGATCTACTTTTATAGATCTAATTCACTTGTGGTTAATTTATCGTGCCACATTTGTGGATCTTAACCTTTACCTATGTTTGTGGTTAATTTGGATCTGTCAATATTTGGATAGTTAAATCCTTGTTTATATCTAATTCTCTATCTAGACCATCTTGTACCTATCGCGTTGTGGTTAACTTAGATCTGTCATTAATTTGACATATGAATCCTTATTTAAACCTATTCATGCCTACTATGACATCTAGTTTTATTATCACATGTTCCTTAGATCTATTTCTATATGTCCACCTTATCACTATGCCAATTACATGTTTATGTCACTTTTGTTAGAATAATCACTATTGTCATCTTCCCATCACCCTTCCCTTGCCGTTGTTTATGGCCAGTCTACTTTCTAGATTGGGAATGCCGCCAAATATATGTGAATGCGTTAGTTAGGAAACGGGGGAAAAACATTGGAATTGGCATAACTTGAATAATGTTTATGAACATGAATTTGGGCATATAATCCATTATGAATATAACTGGGTAAACGGGCATGAACACCTATAAAGACATAGTAATAATTAGTTGGTTAATAATTAAAATGCATAGGATTGCAGTAATTAGAAACTGTAACTGCACTTATAACTCGAGGTTAGATTGCATTTGTGGTGGAAGTCTGCCCAGAACTGACCGACATATCCAACAACCGCAAATGTTGAATCTAATGTGAGGGGTCTAAGTGCACAAATACAAGACAAGCTAAGACACGGGGTTAGGCCCAACTTGTGGAAGAAGTCTGCCTAGACCCGATCGACATATCCAACATCCACAAGCTGTAGGCCTAATGTGGGAGGTCTAGCCCATTATAAACCATAAATGGACATGGTAAAGAATTGAAATACTTAAATTAGTTGAATCCATAAGGATTGGGTGAACATAAACATGAATAGGGGTTAAGTAAACTTGGTTATACAATGAGAGCGTTAAGTTAAGTATATCTAAGATGGGTGGATAATATTTAAATATAGGCCCACAAAACTTAACCAATTGGGGGTTATATATTAAAGACACCTATAGGTAAGCATAACTGGTAGAAAGATTGGGGTTATATAATTAAAGACACCTTTTTAGGGCAAATATAACCTATGGAAAACCTAGTGGGGGATACAAGACAAATGAGAGAGCTTGTATCATATTGTGTGGGACCCGTTTCAGTTAGTAACCCGGAGTAGGTATCAAAAAAAGTACCCCGAACTAGGTTAGAGAAGGGGCACTCTTACTAAACTGATTGTAAGAGATCCAAACGTGGAGGACGGTGTGGGCGGCGCAAACCGACCGGGTCATGTGCGTGCATGGACCGGCAGTGGGGGATAAGATGACCGTGACACCTGTAGATATGGGGCTATGCATATCAGCGAAGGGTTGTCATTTTAGGACGTGATACATCTTACGGTGGGGCCGGCACAGAGTATCTACGCGGATTAGGGAGTCGATCGATTAGGGTAGTAGTTAGGGTACATTTGGACGTATGCCTAAGTCTACCACTTTACAGTGGAAGGGATCATCTCATTCTGGTTATACTAGTAATAGTGCAGAGTAATCAATCGGGAAGAATTTACACTCTATCATGTTTACCATGTCGTACTTACCTTTTGTGATGGCACCTTTCTTATCCACTTTATATGCCTATCATGCTACTTTTATTTATTTACTTGCTAAAAGTAACTGGACGCGTCGGACTTTATGTCTGACCCTTTTTGTTTCCTCTTCTTTCTTCCGTTTCCTCCCCCCTCCCCCCCCCCCCAAGGTTCTCAAGGCGGGAACACTCAGGCTTGACAGTGATTCTGCTTTATCTTGCTAGGAGTTGCTCTTGAAGTATTAGTCAAGTTCTTATCTCTACTATGGCTTTGTCTTCTTTTGGGGAATTATGCTTTTTATGTACTCTGATGGAACAAGGCAGAAAGTTTTATATCTTTGTAATGGCTTTTATGTAGTTTCAGACTTGTGATATTTTAGACCACGATGTTATGATTTATGTTTGAAATAAAAATTTGAATTCTGCTATTGTTTTTATATCTGACTTGTAATGTTTCCATTTCTGTTTACCTATAACACTTCATGAAACTTAATGCATTCTCTTAATGAGTGACATTAACGGATGTGGGGTGTCACAAAACTTGCATCAAGGCAGTTGTAGGCAGAGCAATGGACTGTTGGAACTCTATTACATTTGAAACCTCTGAAGAAGATATTTCATGGGAACTGTTCCAAGCTAAGTTTGAAGCAAAATTTATCCCCACCGTGTAGAAGTTTGTTCTGTTTAAGAGATTTGTGGAGCTTAAACAGAATGGTCGACCAGTTCTTGACTATATTTCTGACTTCGAGGCCTTGTCGATGTATGCTGGTTCATATGTGGATACTCCTTATCAAAAGAACGAGAAGTTTGTCTTGGGATTGGATGAATATCTTGGGAATCAGCTTGTGAATCACCTCGATGACAGCTTTGAGAAGATCGTCGAGAAGGCTTTGAGGCATAAAAGTATATTTCCTAAGATGTCTGTTGTTGCAGCTAAAGAGGAGCAGAAACCATTACAGGGTGGTAATAACAAGAAGAGGAAGCAACAACAACATAAAGGAAAAGATGGCCAAAATAAGCAGAAGGGAGGAGTGACTTTCTTCAATTGCTGTTAGAAGGGCCATTTTGCTAGTTAATGCAAGAATCCTAAAGCTAAAAGGAAGTGCTTCAAGCGTGGGAAGCCGGGACATGAGAAGAAAGATTGTCCAGAATCAGCTCAAGGGAAGTAAGTGGTTAAGGCTTATGCTTTATGGGCAGTATTGTCTTCTTCAAAAGCTCCTACTACAGAAGGGAAGGGAAAGGGTGTCATGGTGCAAGGTACTCTTTCTATTCATGGTGTTTCAGTTCGAGTTTTGTTTGACACTAGAGCATCGCATTCATTCATTTGCAATGAGCTTGGTGCCGCTTGGGTTTGGAACCCGAGATATGTGATAGACCTTTTGTAGTAACTAATCCAGTTGTGGATTTGTCAAATCTTTGCATGATTTTTCATGATCTAGTGTTGTCGAGTCATGGTTGCTCTTTTGTGTGTGATTGCTTTGTTCTTAACTTCGCTGAGTTTGGGATCAACTTGGGTATGGATTGGCTCAAGAGGTATGCGGCAAGGGTGAATTGCGAGAAGATAGAGGTAAGAGTCGGAGATGTGGAAGGGAGAAAGGTGTTGATAAAGTGTAAGCGTGAAGAGGGTGTCTTCGTTAGCTATCTATATTCTATTGTGATTCCACAAGAAGACTTATCATGTCTTTGACGAGGTCAAAGGGTTGTCGCCGCATCATGAGATCGAGTTTAGGATCGATTTGTCGAGGGTGCTAGACCAATCGTTATGCCTCTTAGGCGGATGGCGCCTAAGGAACAACGAGAATTGGAGGTGTAAGTTCGAGACCTTCTTAGGAAGGGGTTCATTTGGAGAAGTGTTTCTGAATGGGGAGCACCAGTCGTGTTTTCAACCAAGGCAGATGGCTCATTAAGACTGTGTGTGGACTATCATGAGCTCAACAAGATGACTAAGAAGAACAAGTATCCATTGCTAAGGATTGACGACTTGTTCGATCGGCTTCACGAAGCCAAAGTGTTTTCTCAGATGGATCTGGCGATGGGATTTCACCAGTTGAGGTTGGATAAGGATAGTGTGCCAAAGACCGCTTTTAGTACACCATCCAGTTCCTTCGAGTGGTTTGTGATGCCATTCGGGTTGACTAACGCGCCAGCATATTTTGTGGATTTTATGAATAGAGTTTTCACAGATCAATTGAACAAGTTTGTGCTTGTGTTCGTGGATGATATTCTGGTTTACTCCAGGAACGAGGAAGAACATAAGATGCACTTGAGTGTAGTGTTGGAAATCACGAAAGCATCAGCTGAGAGCCAAGTTTTCAAAGTTTCACTTCTAGAAGAGTGAAGTGAGATTCTTAGGTAGTGTATTCTCCGGTAGTAGGATAGCAGTTGACCCCGCTAAAGTGGCAGCAATTCAGGACTGGGATAGACCTAAGAATGAGACAGATGTGAGAAGTTTCCTTGGGTTGGTTGGTTATTACCGACGGTCTATCAAGGATTTCTCCAAGATAGCTGCACCATTGACAGGACTGATGAAGAAGAACCAAGTATTCATATGGGATGTGAAGTGTGAACAAGAATTTAGAATCCTGAAAGAGAGACTAACGAGTGCTCTTGTGTCGACCATTCCGAGTGGGAATGAAGAGAAGGTGGTATACACTGATGCATGTGATACTGGACTTGGAGCAGTGCTAACGCAGAAGGATAAGGTTGTGGCCTACGCGAGTCGATAGCTGAAGCCGTATGAGAAGAATTTCCCAACTCATGATTTAGAGTTGGTGGCGATTGTGTTTGCTCTGAAGATGTGGAAACATTACCTGTTGGGAGTTCGATTCGAGTTGTTTACGGATCACAAGTCATTGAAGTATTTTTCTCCCAAAGGATTTGAATCCTTGACAACAACGATGGTTAGAGTTTCTAGCATCGTATGATTTTGGCATAGCCTATAATCCGGGCAAGGGAAACGCAGTTGCAGACGCGTTAAGTCGAAGACATGCAAGCTTGGGAGTAATTTTTTCAGAATGGAAGAGCCTCGAGTATTTGGCAAGGTTTGATTTTAAGCCAGTGTGCGAGTTGGAACCTGAAATGTTGGCAAGCTAATCGATAAGACCTACCTACTCTCATCGAAAGGATTGGCGAAAGCCAAAAGAGAGAAGAAAAGCTTGTCGAGTTTATCCAGCGACTAGAACTACAAGATCAAGAGTTCGAAGTCGATCGAGAAGGTTGTCTTCGAAAGCAAGGGCGATTAGTTGTTCTTGATATCGACAAATTGAGAGATGAGGTTCCGAGAGAATGTCATCACTCGAAGTTGATGATTCATCCCGGTGGTAATAAGATGTATTAGGACATGAAGAGAATTTACTGCTGGGAGGGATGAAGCGAGATACTGGAAAGTTCATTTCCAAGTGCATGAACTGTCAGTTGGTGAAAGCTGAATAGAAGAAGCCGAGTGGGTTGCTTCAGCCATTAGAAGTTCCTATGTAGAAATGGGAGCAAGTATCGATGGATTTCATCGATGGACTACCTAGAACCAAGGCAAGAAATGAATGGATTTGGGTCATTGTGGATCGCTTGACCAAAAGTGCAAGATTCATTCTTATCAACTCGACTAGGACGACGTCGAAATTGGCTGAACTTTATATGAAATGGATAGTTCGACTCCATGGCTTCCCAAAGAGTATAGTGAGTGACCGAGATCCATTATCTACGAGTGGAATTTGGAAGAGTTTGCAAGAAGCTTTGGGAACCGAGTTGTGTTTAATTACGGCTTACCATCCCTAAACTGATGGTGAGACTGAGAGAGTCAACCGAGTTTTGGAAGATCTCCTGAGGGCTTGTGTGTTAGACGTCGGAGGATCATGGGAAGACCATCTATATCTAGTTGAGTTCGCATATAATAATAGCTACCAATCTAGCATTGGGATTGCACCATACGAGGCATTGTATGGGAGGTCGTGCAATTCTCCAGCTTGTTGGTTAGAAACTGGAGATAAGATGGTACTCGGGCCAGAGATGATTAGGGAGACCTCGGATTGTATCGAGATAGTTCGGCAACGAATGAAGGCGGCCCAAGATCGCCAGAAGAGCTATGCTGATAGGCGTCGAAAAGAATTGGAATTCGATGTTGGTGACGTGGTTTTCGTGAAGATTTCGCCATTGAAACATGGGGTTCGATTTGGAAGTAAAGGAAAGTTGGTTCCTAGGTTCGTTGGACCATTTCTGATAGTCGAGCGAACTGGAAAGTTCACATATAGAGTGGAGTTACCCGAGAAGATGTCAAGTGTGCATAATGTGTTCCATGTGTCGTTTCTATGGAAGTACAAGCATTATTCGAATGTGGTGGTATCTCCAGAGCAGTATAAAGACCTAGAAGTAGAGACCGCAATTGCGAGACCTCATAAGCCGCTTTGTGTTGTGGGAAAGGACATGAAATAGCTTAGGAGGAAGATGGTTAAGCTTGTCAAGGTACAATGGAGTGAAGATGGTGACGTTTGTATGTGGGAGACGGAAGAGAGTATGAAGGCGACTCATCTAGAACTCTTCGTCGGTAGGACCATTTGATATCGTATCATCGTTATATGGTTGTATCTTGTTGTTGTTTGATAGAATTCCGCGTGCTAGGATAAGGCTATGGATGCATGGCTTGATGGTTGCTAGTTTGGATGACAGAATTGGCTTCTCATGGATAATAGGCATGTAGAATTGTTGTGATTACATGTGTTTGTTTGGAATTCGGGGGCGAAATTCTTAAGGGAAGGAGAATGTAACAGCCCGCATTTTACGTATCGGAAGATCATAAGATATTTTTATTTTATTCCCTGAGGGTTGGATCCTTCTCATCTTTTGATATGTTGCTTATGGGGATGTGAGATATGTCCATAATTTTTACCGATTTTGTTTATGATCATTTTTCCCCTGTCAGTCTTGTACAGGGCATAACTTTTGATTCAGGTCGAATCAGAGGGTTAGACCTGTGCCATTGGAAAGGAATTGATGATTGCCTTTCTGTAGAGTGGTTACATTGAAGATTTGGCTCAAAGATTTGGGAGAAATCGCTGTTTTAAGGTTTTTCAGTTGGCTGTCCAGGTTTAGTAAGCCAAAGTAGGCTGAATTGGGAAGGCCCTTTAGAGGGTTGATGGAAACTATAAATAAGGGGTAAGGGATATGAGAAAGGTTTTGAATTTTCCATTCTCTCATTGGGAGATCTTGTGCTCCTCCTTCCTCTAACACTTTTCCACCATTAAAAATCAAAATCCAAGGAGGGAAATCATAGATCTACGCCATTGGAGGCAAGATCTACATCAATTGAGGTAAAAATTCATCGGATCAAGATGCTTGGTGCGAAGTGCTTACTTTCCGGATTCATATTCCTTTGATTTATGCTTGTTTGGGAGAATCAGTGAGTGATTTACATCTCTCACATGGATTCAATGAAGTATACGAATGTTAGATCATGTTTTTCATCAAATTCAAGTGTTTTCTCATAGATCTACACTATTATATGTCCATTTTCATATGAATCACCATAGGATCTAAATTAGCAAGTTTAATCGGTAATTTTTATGCTATCTTCATGTGATTATGCAAGTTAGATCTATAGTTTTGTTCATATGATCATTTTTACATGATTTGGGGTGATTTGCATAATTTTAATGAAAATCGTTGTATTCATAATGATGATGGTTTCATACCATGATTGTGGTCATATTGGATGAGTTGGTTTCGTCGGACAAATCGTTTTAGCGAAGCTTTGGTCGAAATTAGAGTTGCATTGAAGGATGCAGGTTTTGGGTCGTTCGTAGGGGGGTCGGTCGCACCATGATGTTGTCTTGGAGAACAAGATAGGTCTGGTCGGTCGCTCCTTACCTGGTCGGTCGGTCATGTTCTAGAGAAGGGGGCTTGTCACACAGGGTTCTATCGGAGTCTGTGTTTTAAGAAGCAAGCAGGTTGGGGTCGGTTGAGCAAGACATAGTCGGTCGCATAGGGTCAATTTCTGAAAATTTTATATTTCGGGTATGACTCAGATTGGAATAAAAAGGGTTGAAAAAAATATTGTTTTTCGGGGACAACCCCCCAAACCTTAGCCGCAGCGCAGTGATGTAATTCAGCTCAGTGATGTGGTGACTTCGTAGTGAATTCAATGGAGAATGACGAAGTGAAGTGATTTGTTCATTGGAAGTGACGAATGTGGGACAACTCAAGGATGTATTGAGTTCGTGTGAAGTGATTTCTCTAAAGTTTTCTGAGTTAATTAATAGTCGTAATTGATAACGACTAGAGATAAGAAGGCTGAGGAATTCCCGTTGTCGTAGGTTCTAGCAGACTCAAAGCAGAGGTATAATTGAAGACCAATTGTAGATCGAGTGCCCTGAGTGTCGTGTATGGCCTAGACATGTGTTGTGTATAGCGTGTGGGTTTTGTTAGAACCGGGGCGTCATGTGTGGTCCTTGACAATTGACGGCAAGTTGTCAGCCAGTCATACGATAACGAGTGTTCCAAAGCAAGGCTGGCGGTGATAGTCAGAGTCAGTCATGGACGTTTGAATACATGTTGTGACCATGATTGCGTTGCTATTGCTATGTATGAATGGTTGTTCTTGTTGCCATGGCTGAATTGTTATACCTTTAGGTGTATAGATCGTAAAGGCTATCACTGTCATGTTGTGGGGAAGGCAGGTGTAAGTTCTTCTCTGGAGCTGGGTAGATTAGTTCGTTTATTTACCCATTCTCATATGCTTTATTGATGAAGTTTTTTAGCTGTTTTATCGCTCACTAAGACTGTTGTCTGACTCATGGTTTTATGTTTCCTCTTATTACCTTGGGTTGTTTATCCGGTTGTGGATGGGCAGACTGAGTAGCAGGTGACAGGTGATGCTTTATTAAAGACGATGATGCTGATCGATGGCGAGCAAGAGGCTCACGTACCAGTTTCACTACTATCTAATAATTGGATTTCCGCTGTTTGCTATTTCTCTGAGTGCTGTAGTGAGGCAAATTGTACAAACACTATTGTTGTTATCCTCGTGTATGGGAAATACTTTCTAGCTGTCATGAAAGTTTAGTGTTTCCTGCTTAACTATCACTACCTGTTGTATATGTTTTATTATATTTTATCCTTGCGCTGTGAGTTTACGATAGGTTCCGCTTATGTATCAAACCTTGATGATCGTCCATAGCTGCCTTGCACACCTTTCAGTTCATTATTCCTCTTATACAGTACGGGGGTTGTGGGCGGTCGTCACAATTAGTGTCTATATTCAAGTGTTGAAAATTTCCGGGGTGCTACATAATTAAAATACCCCTACTTAAATGACTTCACTATTGTCGAGAGATGATATCAGTTGGTAATGGTATGGAAGCAGAAAGGAGATTTCGTGAATATTTATAATAATATTTCAAAAGTAAGGAAATACAAAATGGGTTTTGAGAGTAAAATGGGTTTGGGAGATTACGACGGTAATCTTGAGGTAAAAGAGATTGAAGAAATGAGTTTTGGAAGATGTTTTGATGTTCAAAAGGAAATGTTGATTTTGTTTTCGAGTAATGGGAAATAAAAGAGATTTGAAGAGATAAGTTATATAATCGATTTTAAATCAATAAAGTGCTTTAAGTAAATAATTTTAAATGAAAAAGGCCTGAGCTGCCAAAGTAGTAATCTATGTTGTTTGAGTTGATAGTTAAAACACCAACTATCAATAAATATTGTGTGACCATTTGACGAGTTAGTTCAAAGAGATCGGGATGGGAACTAGACCCAAAACCACTTTGAACCAACCGTGCGCTCACGACTAATATGCAGGCAAATATAGATGGAACATTGAAGACCGTTGATCTTCATGAGCGGAAGAACTACTCGTTAAATTTCTCTGATTTGCATCCAGAGTTATTATGACTGGTGATTCTGTCATGATTGAAATCTTTGGATTGCAAGGACTTCTCGCTACTGGTCCTTTGTGTGATTCCTATGATGTGGTAGGAGGGTGCCTTCGTTCATCCTATTCCTAGATGACTTGTATGGACGAATGTATGATAGAATATTTCCAAAGGAATCACGTACATTTATTTCCTCAAACATATCTCTATTGGTGGCAGAGAAGATATCTTCTCTTAGCTTAACACTCAGGTTATTTTTATGGATGTTAATTAGTGAAAATTTGGAGGATCTGATGATGTAGCATTCAAAGTAAACGACGACCAGATGTTTTGAAAAATTAAACATAGCCTCAAGCCTCACACCGGGAAATGATAAAAATTGGGTGGGCAGGCAGCATGGCTAGGTTGGTCGCACCCAAGCAGGGTGTATTGTCACCGATCTAGAGAAAATTCATTTGTTCTTCTTTTGTTCTGTATCTTACGGATTACAGTTGGATGGCCGACAACTGTGGGTGATAATACATTCGGTCCACTCAAGCTAAATGAGTGACCGGTCACGTGTGGTCGAGTTGCAAGATGTTCTTGTTGAACCCCCAGTGTATCCCCTCTAGAGCACTGATTGGAAGGTGGTCACATACCTTGTCATATTTGGAATCCAATCTCCAATAATCGCCATGCAATTTTTGATTATATAATGAATATGTAGAGCGTGAGATGCAAGCGTTCTGTTAGACAGTTGTTTATCTGTGATTTGATAGACACTATTATAATATTATTGGATTTTGATATATAAAAAATATTTCGGTTATAGTAAGTTAAAATCTATCCATATTTATGTGTGGGCTGGTCTTACGATTATCCTTTTCTTTCAAAGGGATTTTCTAAGGTTAAGCAATTTGGATGATACTTAAACTTAATGAGTTTTTTCTCACGCCGGTTCACTCGACTGATCCGTGGCGTTTTCAATGCTTGGGTCAGAACGAGTTTTACAGGTTCAGGTTAAGAAGCTGCAAACTGCAGAAGGGGTCCAGGTGTATTAGTATTTATTCCGTTGTGTATTATGTATAAGGAAAGATCATTATAATTGTCTAGATGTATTGCTGTACTCTGATGATTGTAAGTATTTTTCAAGCTTTCAATAAAGATTTAAGTCTATATTATATTTTATTCCATTGCGATGTGAGACTTTGTGTGGTGTTGGTTCTTCTTCTTCTTCTTCTATTCTAGTATTTATTACTTACTTTTCTCATCCTTTAAATTCTTTTTTAGCTTTCTAGATGTTCGCTACTCAAGTTTGGACACGGGATGTATTTGCGTCGAAAATTCGAGCATCGAATTTTCCGGGATGCTACAGGGCTGCTACGTCGAGTCAGTTCAGGTCAATGGGCGTATAATCTGGAGGCTAAGTGCAGGTCCGATGGTGAAGTAGGGTTGGGTTCAGGCAAACTGACCAGAACTAACCTTATTGACCTGAATTGCCTCGACGTAGCAATTAGACATCAGAGTGTTCAAAAGACATATCGTGCCTTTGTGTTCCATTTTTGTTAATATGAAAATACTTCGAATATTATTTTCAGAGTTCTACAAATTGATTGATTTCTTGATAAAATTCCATACTTGAGATGAATATCAACATTTGTGAGGAAATTTCAGACTTTATCTAGTGTTTACGAGAAAGACATATCGTGATAGACTTGAACTAAACTGACATATCATGCCAGGGAAAATTTGCTTTCCATTTTCAGGGTTTATTTAGTGTGGGCTCGGCATGAGGATTTTTTTTATTGTGAGTTCAGCATTTTGCTTCCCATTTTACAGTAATCAGCATTTTGGCATAAGGGCTTGTATTATTGCTTCATATTGCACTCTATTATGTATATGTGTTTGACTTTACATATTTGAAATTCATGCACTTATTCACTTGTCTATGCTTCCATTGTCATGTATTTCTGTTTTCCATGTCTTTACTGGCCATGTTTTGCTGCTAATTCATGTTATACATGGAATTGTTTCGTGTTGTGGCCTATTATCATGTTTACCTTGCTGCATGCCCTTGAACTTGCTATGCATTTGTACCCACTGTTTTTACTACCCCTGACCTATTTGCCTATGTCTTGTTTCAAAATGCCTTGTGTTCTAAGATTGTTACACCAGTTTTATGTTGATGGCTACTAGCTGCACATTCTTGTTGCTTTTGTATATGTACATGTGCTAGTTTACTTGAACCTGGGGTGCTTGGCTCTTTACTTTGCTGACCTAATGACCTGCCATATGCATTTTTCACTGGCTTTGTACTAGTTGCTAGCCTTATATCTTTTTCGCCATTACTGACCTGATTTGATGCTGCCATATTTTTTTGTACTTGTATTTTGTGTAACGAATGGTTTGGTAATTTCATGAATATGAACAAACTGTGCACATGATTCGTGCACATCAATAGTTAGTTTATGCTCATCACTACTTTGAAACATAAATTTTGTACATTCTGTATATCATTTCTTTATGAAATATATAAACTTTGTAAATGTTTTATTTCAGCATCTAGCATATGCTCATCACTGCTTTGATTTATAACAACGCGAACTTCATCAGCATGATTAACACACTCAATGTTCACATGAATATCTTCAACATTTATCTCAGCATCAGAATCTTCCCCTACTGCAGTATTATCAGGCTCTGTTTTTTCTTTAAGTTTGTTACTTTATTAACCAACTTAATTTTATTGGACTTTGTAATTTGATGAAAAAACTATGATGCAGTTTCCATTTATTGTAAGACTTTCATTAATCGAAGTTATGCTTTATATAAATTGTGTTGTGAAAAATCTCCACATATTTTGTGTATAAATTGTGTTATGCTTTGTAGAAATAGTGTTATGCTTATTGTGATGAAAAATATTTGATGCATTTTCTATTTATTGTAAGACTTGAATTAGCTATGGTCTAAGACCGTGTCTGTATTACACCATAGATACGGTCAAAAACCGTATCTAACTTATCGAAAAGATTTGCAGGAGTGTTAATTTGGTACAGCTTATATTCATATCTATAGATTATTTAGATACGGTTTATATTCGTATGTAGTAATAGTTTAGATATGACTTAAAGCCATACGTTATTTGTAGTGGGATACGGTTAATAGCCATATCTATTTAAACATTAGATAAGGCTTATAGCCATATCAAATTTGTGATTTTGATACGGCTTATGGCCGTATCTATGATTTGAACATGCCATTTTTTGATATGGCTTAGAGCCATGCCTAATTGCAATAGATACGGCCCAGAACACAACCTAATTTGCATATATGGTGTAGTGTATACTTGCCACAGCCTGACAAGATAGTCCATACCTATGAATAATCCATGCCTAGGGTTGCGAGATAAGTATAAGCTATACTTTAGTTAAGATTGAGAATCTTGTCATAACCTGACAAGATACTTAAGGTGCCAAACATAGTCCATGCTTGAAAAGTTCATTTCATTGAATTCAAATGCAATTACAAACAAATCCTATTTGGTTTATCGTTGAATCCAAAGCATGCCTATGGACTACAGCCTAATCCTGTATGTGTGTACTTCAACTTAGCCATTCAGATGACTAAAAAAGAGAAATATAAATCGAAACAAATCTTAAATCCTGAGAAATGTGGAAAATGTATGGTGATTTAATACAGATCAGTTGATGATGATCCCACGAGAGCTCGATCCAGGTTCATTTCCTCTACGGGAAGCAGGAGGTGGCAGCGAGGGTGTAGGCGTTGTTGGTTATGTAATGCACTCAGGTAGCTCTCCGCGTCTAACCCGTTCCTCAATTAAATCTCGCAATTGCCCACAGTGATTGGTGTTATGACCGTCCATGTCACGAAATATACAGTGCTTTCCAGAGTCGCATTCTCTCGACATTGGCTCCCTCCTCGAAGGCTTTAGGTAGGAGATAGCACCGTTCGTGTCCATGTAGATGTCGATCAGTGAAGAATTGAGATCAGTGTATTTATCGTATCTGGGCCCTCTACGAGGCTGAGCGTTACGATCGTTGTTAACAACGGCTTTTCCTTTGCCCCTGTCATTGCCTTTTCCAGAGTTGTATGGTCCTCCATCCTTGACCATGTTAACGTCGAGAACGAGAACGTCCTTCTCGGAGTTTGCATCTTCCTCACGCAAAAATCTGTATGCTTTGAAGTAAATTCGCCAAGATCTCTAGGTGCATCTCGGTGCAATGAAGTTTTGAAATCCGACTTATCTAGGATGCTGGATACTGCTGCCATCAATATTATCGATGGCTCAGGTCGATCAACGGATGCTATTGCGACACTGAATCTTTCCAGGAATGAGCGCAGATTCTTGCTGGACCTATGTTTTATTGAAGTGAGCGACATGACGTTCTTAGGTTAAGAGATGTGGAACCGAAACTGCTCAATGAAGCGAGCGGCCAACACGTTCCAGCTGTTGATCGAATTCAGATTCTAGCTGCCAAAACCATAGAGCAGTTATTTCAGTCAAGTAGAGGGAGAAGCATTTGTCCATGACGTTGCTTGATGCCGATAAAACTTCCATACGGCACATGTAGCGCATCAGATGCACTACAGGATCCTGCCAATGTATGGTTCCAAGACTGGAAGTTTAAAGTCTTGAGGATTGCTGGAATTCCTGATTTTCCAGGTGAATGAATTGCAGTTAACATCATCCACGTCATGTTGAGAAGTAATGCCTCTTATGAAGCGTCGAATCACGTTTGCAATGTGATTTCCATCACTTAGCAACTCTTTCCCATTGTCCAAACCTGCACTGGTGCCCCAAACATTGAGATTGAGAGAAGGAAAAAGCATGTGCGAAGCTTCTGCATGCGAGCCGAAACTGCCCTCAGGTCGCGGGTCGAATGATTCGACCCAACCCGGTCATTGAGTTTCGAACTGGGTAGTTTCATGTTGAGGACGTGTTGAATCTGGTGCTTGAGTACCAATTTGAACTGGGGCTGATGTGGGTCGTGCTCGATTCGAGTTTCCAGAGTTGCCAACGTTTTCATTCAAACGTTAAGTACTACAACTGCAAGATGTTGAGGGGGGTTGTCCTTTGTTCCATTCAGCTCCGGGTTGCCTGCGGTTCGGGTTGGATTCGACCCGATCCGGTCTGCTTGAGCCAAGCCTGATGCTGTGTCGATTTGTTCAGCGTTATTTCCAGCGAGTTGATTGTTGATCGGCCTTCCATCCATCCGAGTGAAAAATTCATTCATCATCTCATATTGTTTCCAGAGGAGATCATCTTATCATGCCATTTGGCTTTTCAATTCAACGATAACTCCATCCATTTCATCTCTAGTCAGGTATGCTGATGGATCTCCATGAGAGGAAGACTCTTGGCTCGCCTCGTTCCTTGTGCCTTCTATGCCAACATCCTCAACATGAGAGAATGTTTTGTCTTTCTTTCTTTTGACCATCGGGCCAAAATGTTAAGCAATATGTTTCCTAAGCAGAAAGTCGAAGGGATAGCGTGCCACCCTTCCTGACGCGCCAAAATGTTTGACCGAAAAATGGCACTAACACATAATGCGATGTGAAATCCTTACAAACACAGATCACAGATAATAAATGCAATAAATAATAAAAGGGACATGCGATATTTTTATAGTGGTTCGGCTCAAACCAAACCTACATCCACTTTATAGTTTCTTAAATCCTAAGAAGTTACAAGTACAAGTCTTACAATCCGTAAGATACAATTATACACAACATCCTTGTGTCACCTTGAAGAAGAGGAGAAAAGAAACTGAATTTATACCCGAAGCCCTCATGTTAGAGTGGTAGGAAATGACTTTGATGTGAGCGCAATGCCCTTGTGTGGAGTAATGGTGGAAGCTGCGAGGGAGAAGAGACAAAAGTCCACTGAAAATGCCATGCAGTCATGATAGCCGTAGAGGAGCTTCAACTAGTTTCGCGTCGGATGCTACGTGGCGCGCATCCCTCCAATCTTGAAATGTTGTGGAAAGAGTGGAGAAATCTTCTCCAAATCGTGCCACCCCAAGTGTAACTCGATCCGAGTTAGTAGGAGTGGAAATCCTCCTGTTCGACCCGAGCCGATTCAGTTCGTGCTCCAGTTGCCAAATCGTTCCGGTGTGAGGTTGGTCGGTTCCATCCCGTTCAACCCGATGCAAAAGTGTTCCAAAGTTCCAAAGCCCAGCTTATTTAGCGTGGAGTCGGGTCGGGGTCGACCCGATATGATGTTAAGCCCATGAGGCATGCTTGCCTTAACTCGATCTAATCCAAATTCCGGGATCTGACCCGAAGCCTTCATGCATGAAAATGATGAGTTTTCCAACATCTCGTCGCTTCATCCAAGTGATTGTCGGTCAATGCAAGTTCATACTCAAGTCTCGAGTAGCTTTCCTGATATAATATCTCTGCACGCGTTTACAGAAACAGGGGTAACTTTCAAACCGTAAGACCGTTTGGGCTGAACGAAAGTTGTACTTGAAGCTAATTCAGAGAGTTACAAGACTTACTCTACAAAGCAATGTAATTGATGTTTTCGGGCCCAAAAGAGATCACTAGATAGGGGTTCCGGTCCATTTTATGTTTACATTGCGACTTCGACCAAATCGCTTTGTGTCTGCTGACAATGTTCTCAATGCTTAAGCGCATTCCTAACAAGAAACTTGACGTGTGACAGCTTTGATAAAAAAGCGTGTCAACACCTGCAATCTATGCCAACGGAGTTAAATGCCGTATATTTATCAGTAAATTCAAGCCAAACCCCATTACAGCCTGACGGACATTGGTGTCGATTGCGTTTGTTCACGAAGTGGTTGTGGATCCCACATGGCCAAATGATTATTATGAAAAGTGGTTGTGGTTCACGAATGAGTTGATGAATATATGGCAGCTTTATTTGAGTTAATGAATATTATTTGTGCCGATGGCGGTACAATTAGGGTATATAATGATACGCCAAATTTTTTCCCTAAGCAATATCCAATTGAAGTTAGGAAAAAGGTAACTTTTTTGTTAATGAATGCGTGACATCTTCTGACAGCTAAATGTAATGTTTTGCAGTAATTCCCTTCGATTTTTTTTTAATTTACTTGTTTTGACGTATTAACTTGGTTTTTGATATTTGTATCTTACTAATTTAGATTTTCCGCGTCATAGTTTATACTTCCGATTATTTTTGTTCCCCCGAATTCAGTTGAATATCTTTCAACTTCTGACCAAGTATTATAATTTTTTTGATGAAATAAGATACTGAAATAATTATTGTACCCTTTTTTACTTTCACTGAGATTTTGCCGGTTTTCCTTAGAAGATTTCAATGAGAAATTAAATTGATTTCGAAGTATCAAACTTTTTAGAAGAATTATCATATTTAGTATGATACATGTGATTTTACATGTTGCTCTTTTTCTTCGTCCAAGATATTTTCTGTTGGATTTTCCTAATCGAAGTTTTTATTTTACAATTAACGACATCAATATCAACTGAATAAATACACGCAAGTAAGATAATAATTACGGGGAGGAATCATCATATATATATATATATATATATATATATATATATATATATTGATAGAAACAAACTCAAATTAACATTTGAGCATATAAGATTCTGAAGATGCACATTAAGGGAGAGTGTTATACAATATGTAAATTATAAGGATGAACATGTCATTCCATGAGTATCATTTTATTTTTTATTTTTAATGACTATATAAACAAAGTTCTATTATATTGTCTGTTGATATCTGATATGAATAAAGTATCTAATGGCTGTTTATTTTCTTATAGTTTACCACAATGCTGATTTTTAGCTATTTAAAAAAAAGTGAATTCAAATGAAGATGTAGGGTTGTCTACAAAACATTGTGTAAGTTTAAGCTACAATAAATATATTAATTTAAAATATAACTTAACCGTGTCCCATCAATAGCCATCACATGTGTCCCATCAATAGCCTCAATACAATTTTTAAAAAAGGATAATATCGGTTTGAAGAACGAATTTGTTCTGGAATTCAGTTAAATTGGGTATCAGCCGGTCTAATAATATCGACTACCATCAAGAGAATTGAATCCAAAACTTTATGAAAAATGACATTAATCGTACCGTTTGATCGTTGAAAGCGCTCAACAACCTGCCTTATAGGGAGAGCCAATGCAATAGTATATAGGAATACAACCACCATTTCTTTGACTATTATGTGCATTGAGCCTTTCAATCCGTAATTTGCTAACCGTTCACACAAGGATCTGAAACATAATCGCTTCATTCGAAAATTGATATGACAACGATCTGCGTGTCCTGATAGTATTTCATGAACCCAAGCAAGGCCGGAACTTACAGAATTATGTATTCTGTTCCTTTCTCGTTTTTATTAGCCATAAGTTCTTGAACATCTAACAAATCTTGCAAATCTTCCAAATCTTCACAATCAGATTCATCACTAGCTGCCATAATCTGTTTAAGAATAGGAGGAAATGAAGAGTGGATACGGTGATATAGTGTTGAAATGGGTGGAATATATAGAGGGGGAAGGAAAAAAGGAGGACAAAAAAAATATCTTCCGCGTCGGACGCGTCAGACGCGAAAGCTAACTTTTGAGCCGTTCAGCTTGAATGGGCAAATACGTGGGTCCCACTGTTGACGTGTCAGACGCGTCCGACGCAGACGCAAACATTAACTGTCTAGTTGGAAAATGAAATGGTACCTTAGTATTTTTGAATCCCTTTGCTAATTTAGGATTTATTCTAATGTGTTATGTCTTAAGTAAATGCGATACGTTTTATTGAATTAGTTAATCACGCACGTTGCAAACAGGGAGTGGGTTTTGCTAATATTTTAATAATGAAGATTTCCCTGTCGCTTTATAATTTGTGTAAGCCATAGATATACTTTTATCCAGAGAAATTCTTGTCGTTCCACTTGGATCGACAGTTTATCTTACGACACCTCCTTTCTCAATTATATTATTCGTGTTATCTGTGGTTAAACTCTTTGCATTTTAATTTCAATTTGTGGTTCTATTTGTAAATCTCATAAATCATATCACGAAGTCCTTTTCCAATGATATATCAATGTGAAAGAATCTGTTGAACCAAATAAGATGTGTAACAAAATAAATTTTGTGTACTTTCTAATATCAAATTCATTTTTTACGATAATCACTCATCATGTAAATTCGTTTTACACACCAAACAAACCATCAATGAATATCATTTTTCACGATCATCAAACAATGAACTAGTGTTGTTTAGTGGTTGATTGCCATATAAAATGATGCCGGTCCACCAAAAGAAAGAAAGAATCATTTGTTGGAAGTTATATCGCTATAAGCCTATAACAGTTTGATATTGCTAGGTTTTTATGTAACAAGATCTCTTTACTAAAGCGGATAGTACTTTTAAAGATTCCAATCATGTTTAGAGAGGTAAACTTTGTGCATGTATAATATTAATAACAATCTACGTAGGGGCCTAGGAAATCATTCTCCTTCTTCTAATACAAACTATTTTTACAAGTGTTCAAACGCAAGACGACATTAACGTAGAGCTGGCATCAATTGTTTTCTGAAATAATGATATAAACAACTTTCATCTAAGCAATGTAACATTCTATTTATTCTAAACTTTCTTGGTTTATTCATACTCACCAGCAAATACAACTGCAACTTAATTTATTTACAAATTGATTCTTGACTTGCATTTGTATTGATGCTGCTAGTTTAAATGAATAAATGCATGCTTTATAATCAAAATAGTTAACTTCACCATAAGATTATCAAAATTGGAGTATTATAAATTAGATGTAAAATTGGAGAAATAATTATTTGAAAATTTTGAAAAATCTAGCACGACACTTGAATAAATTTCATTTAAATAATCCTTTAGTTTTCAAATGATTGGTTATGGTGCAACCAAACAAATCAAACTCTTTAATTCACAATAATATATATAAGTAATATAACAAACGCTTACGAATTAAATGTATATATGAGATAAAACCCATAACAAATTTTTGTGTCCCATCATTGTAATTTATGTTCTTGCCTTCATCTTTAACAACTTTTCTTCTTTCAAACCATCATAAACATGAGAAAATTGATTGAAATACAAAATATTTGATAAAATGAATCCCCTAATAAGGGCAAAAAGAAAAAGAATCTCATCCATTGTATCTCATGTATTTGTAGTTGTGAAGGAGATGCACCATTCCAATTCTATTGTGTCACTAATTGAATCTAAATCAGTCTAACCGGACCAAACGAAGGTGTGTTCAGTTTCTATCCTAAATAAAATCGGATCGGATACGGACCAAACGAAAAAAATTCTCGTACAAATTTTGTTATCATAACTCGTGTTCTAATCGAAAATGGTCAGACACGGACATATGTTTTTCGGACACTGACACAAACGTACTTGGCCAAATATGCCTTATTATATCAAATATTATATTTTTTACTAGATTTTTTTCAACTATATACCGAGTTACGTGGACTTCAGACGAATTCGAACGAACACGGACATGATTTTTTCTCGTACAAATTTTATTATTCTAACTCGTGTCCTGAATGAAAATCGGTCGAACTCGTACGGACAAATTTCGGTTATGGACACGAACGAACATCGGATATTTATACAAAATTTACAGCCAATAATTGCATATGATATTGTATCTCAATGATCACTTCCATGTATGTGTATATATTTGAATGTGTGTGCACATGCGTGTTCACACACAATAATGCAAGCTGCTATTTTATGCCATACTAATTCATCCAACATATTATGAATAACTGAATAATTATGTATTTTTGATATGCCATCACATTAAATCTATATAGACAAAGTGGTTAGCATTTCTATAGCGGTGGAGTTGTAAAAAGATAGAGCGGAGATGTAAACGAAAATAGCAGAGGTGTAAAAAAACTTCATTAGATGATACAAAACCAAATATTTAAATTTAGTTTATTCTCATTCTCACATCATCTTTGTAGATTTTTTGTTTTTATTTAATCTTATATAACAAAACTAAAGGTAAAGGATATCAAGTTCTAACCAGTTCACATTTGGTGACTACAATTAGTGTTACGACATGTGCCTTGCACACGAATATTTTCTACGTTTAATGATTTAAGAGAGAATAACTTTCATAGATATATAATTATGTTTTTGCCTGTTAATTTTAATTTTCTTTGTTGCAACATCTGTTTTTTTTTTAATTTAAATTTTCATTTCTATTATTAATTAATAAAAAAATGAAGTTAAGAATAAATTTTATTTGTTAGGTTATATTTTTAAGTGATATTATGATCATGTAATATTTGTAGATCAGGAGCACGTTGAACCGATAAATAAAACTTATTCATTAGATTCTATTTTTAAGCGATCTTAATATTTGATAGTATATATATGAAGTTTGTTTTCAGTAGTTCACGTTTACAACAAAAAATGTGATACCAAAGGTATTACAACTATTAATAAAGATATTGATCACTTAAGCTTGCATTTACACTAAGTTCGTTGATTCTTTATAGAAGAAGACCAGACAAATCAGTCTTTATATATTGACGTTGCTAAAACTGATGCTAAAAATCCTTGATTTAGCGGTTGTAGCAAAAAATGATTGGACTGAAAGAGGATTTACTATTCATTGATGTTAAACAGAAAAAGTGTATCGGTTGAAAAGCGCTATGCAATGTAGCAGAGGTTTTACGGCGCTTTAATGAGGCTTTAACTGCATAGCATTTAATGTTTTAGCACTCTTAAATTTGTTTCTTTGAAACTAATGCATATCCAATTAATTTTGTATCATTTCACCATTCTTTATTTCAAGCAAATATAATCTTGCAACCTATATTTCTCAAGTATCACACGACTCTTTTAGAAAACAATGTTGAAAATAGAATAATAATTATTACCACGTATGACATAAAAGATGTTGAACCATAAAATTGAAACAAAATGGGAAGTTCAATCATTCGAATTTATTTTGGAACTAGTCATAAGATTTTTTGTTGAACCTGTGCAACATCATAACGTAAAATTGAATGAGGATCCAGAACAAATGGGTTATAGTTTAAACAGTGGAAAGGCATGGAAGCTGATTCTTATCCAGTAATAAGATGTTAGCAATCTTTATAAAATAAAGATAAAGTACACTCATGAAATCACCACATATGTGTTGTAGCGCTCAAATCAAACCTCCAAACACGGCAGAAAACGAGATCGTGGTAAACATGCAAAAACAATCAATCATTATCTCAAAAACAATCTCAACCCAATCCACAAGCCAATCACAATCACCACACAAAAGAAACAATAGAACAATAAAGAAAAGTAAATTACACAGGGATTTATTGTGATTCCACTAACAATTTATTAATGTACGTCCACTTGAGAGAGAGTGCCTTTTATTAATACCAAAGAAGAGTACAAGAGATTGATTACAGTGGTCACTCTATTCACTCAAGAATTTTGATTTGTGGAGATAAGAATTGAAGAAAATAGATTTAGGTTAGAGATCCTAAAACTTGACTGGGAGATAACTGATGTGTTTCACTCTCTCTTCTAAGCTCTTTTTGTAAGAATTTTTTTTTTTCATATCCAAGTTTACTTTACCCTCAAATCAAGTAAACTCTACATCTAAGTTTACATATAAAGCAAAAGATCTTTTTAAGTATGTCACCGAAAGAGGGAAATAAATATATATCCAAATATTATTAATTAGGGAAAGCAATATTTTTTCTTTCTTCTCTTAAAAAAATTTCCTTCCTTTTAATGTGATTTAGCATCACCAAATTTAACATCATACAAGTCGAATCAAATTAAAGTTTCAAATGTTAAATGCTGTTTGAATTTTGTTTTGGAATAAATTGTATAACTCTTTGTCTAATTAAAAAGTAAGTAGAATTAAATGGGAGAATAATGAGAGAACGCAACCCACTATTCCAAACACAAATATTATGTGTTTCTATGTTTGCATGCATGTATATGTATGTAAGATGTGAACAAAATTGATGATAAAAATGTATGTAGAAATTTGATGATCGTGGATAAATGCATGGTACTAAAGAAAACAGTTGAAACGATGGTAAACCACACATGCCATGTGTCACAACAGAAATCTCTGTTAAATCTAGTGCTGGCAGTTTGAATTGAAATTTTTAACTCTATAATAATCGTGTTAGATATTCCTGAAAGCTTTATCGGAAAAGTATGAGGTTATAAGAATATGCATTTTTTTGCCTTTTCTACTAGTCCTTGTAATATTATTTTTAAAATTTATTCATATAGAAATACGATATAAATGTAAATAAGTACTTGATTGAATTTGACTTTATTAGGTTTTGCATCTTAATGACATTTGACCATAACTACTGTTATTTATAAATGCAAATTGTCCATAACCACTTTAATTTTTATGTATTTTCTTTTACCCATGAACCTTGCACAGTATTGATTTATCATATATCAGTATGACTACAATATCTAGTCACTCCTACGTTCTAACCAAGCTAGTACAATTCCAAATTGATCAATTAGGCAAATCCGAACACGTCATTGTAATGTCTCAATAGCCTGTGTGTACACCCTCATAGACCTCCTACACCCATTTATGTACTTTACATATGCGTCTACGCCCACACACATAAAAGCATGTGCACACACATATATCAAACTTGTATTATCAATCTGCGCTATGGAACCTAAAATAGCGTAGGGGTTCCCTATAGCATATAAATAGCTCGCTATTTTATCGAAGCGCAAAATAGAGCATAGCGCAAAATAGCGTGTTATTTGATTTTTTTAATTTTGTATAGTAATTAAAGCCCATACTGTAACAGCCCGCATTTTACATATCGGAAGATCGTAAAATACTTTTATTTTATTTTCCGAGGGTTGGATCATTCTCATCTTTCGATATGTTGCTTACGGAGATGTGAGACATGCCCATAATTTTTACCGATTTTGTTTGCGACTATTTTGCCTTTGTCAGTCTTGTACAGGGAATAACTCTTGACTCAGGTTGAATTAGAGAATGAGATCTGTGCCATTGGAAAGGAATTGATGATTGCATTTCCGTAGAGTTGTTACATTAAAGATTAGACTCAGCCGTTTGGGAGGAATCGTTGTTTTAAGGTTTTTCGGTTGGCTGTCCAGTTTGGTAAGCCATAATGGGCTGAATTGGAGAGGCCCGTTAGTGGGTTGATGGGAGGGTATAAATAGGGGGTGAGGGATATGGGAAATGATTTATTTTTTCATTCCCTCATTGGGTGGCCTTGTGCTCCTTCTCTCTCCAACACCTTTTCACCATTGAAAATCCAAATCCAAGGAGGGAAATTGAAGATCTACACCATTGGAGGCTAGATCTACGTCAATTGAATAAAAGATTCATCGGATCAAGGTGTTTGGTGCGAGGTGTTTGCTGTCCGAATTCCTATTTCGTTGATTTTTTCTTGTTTGGAAGAATTGGTGAGTGATTTACATCTCTCACATGAATGCAATGAAGTATAGGAGTGTTTGTGCATGTTTCTCATCAAATTCAAGTGTTTTTCCATAGATCTATGCCATATTAAGTCCATTTTTATATTAACCGATCTGATTTGACAAGTTTAGGTAGGTAATTTCTATGCTATTTCATGTGATTATGCAAGTTAGATCCACAATTTAGATCATATGTTCAACTATTATGGTTTCAGTGAAATTTGCATAATTTGAGGATAATTGTCATTTTCATGATGCTAGTGGTTTTATAACATGCTTATGATTATATTGGATGAGTTGATTTCGTCGAATCTATCGTTTGGCAAAGTTTTGATGGAATCAGAGCAGAAATTATGAAGTGCAGGTTTTGGGTCGCACACGGGGGGTCATTCACACCAGGAGTAGTTTCTTGGAGGATAAGACAAAAACAGGGATCAGTCGCACGAAGCAGAAACGATCAGGGTCGGTCGTGCAAGTGGAAAAGTCTGGGATATTGGTTTTAAGAAGCAGGTGATCGGTCGATTCTGGTGTTGGGTCGGTCGTGCATTCCTAGATGGTTGTAACGACACGGATTTCGTCTGGGCTCAATCGATCGCTAAATCAAACAAGACCGTTCAAAACCCGCATACGATAATTTTGGGCATACAACACATCAAAACATATAATAGAAGACTTTTATTACATTATAATAATGCAACATCAGAGTACAGAATATCAAAGTACATCGAATATAATAATACAAGAATGGAAGATTAATTTATAACAAATTTAATACAATGTAGCGGAAGACTATCAATGCTCTGGACACAGCTTTAAGCTTCAATCCAGAATCCTGCTCAATAAATAAATATTTGTAAAATAAACCACTCGACTGCCCGTGTGGAAAATAGGGGCACCCGAGTTTGCAAGTGAAACAAACTACAAGTCAGTCATGGAACTGGTATGAAAAATCTTACTTAACTTATTTAATAATAATAAGGCTAATCACAAGACCACGCCGCTAACGCGGAAAGGGTTTACTCCATTGGATTGTTAGTGCATAAACAACAACCATAAATAAACTTATGGATCTACAATGCATCATACAACATGCAATTTTTTTCCAATCTACCCATTTAGGCTTAATCCCTAAACTTAGATTTCAAAATCCAATTCTCTTTACAAAAATTATTCCTTTGGACTTTATTTCCCGATTTCTTATTTCAAATACATATCTAGCTTTTATATCAAAGTAGATTTCACTTTGGGATCTCAAAACAAAATCTTTGGAAATATGAATTCCAAAACAAATGCATAAAAATAAATATGCAACCAAATATCGGGCTCCCCTTAGACAAGGCTACAGGACTTACCTCGCCAATTCAATATATATATATATATATATATATATATGCACCTCCCATCTAGGAGCAGACTACACTGACGATGCACCATCCCACACTATCGGGGAAGACATACACCGCCCTCATCCACCACCATCCCCTATGTTTTAGTCGTCTGGGTCACCCGCATCTTTAGCCACATACTAAATCATTTCAGATCCCGAAGTAGGGAAAATCATTTCACAACATAATAATCACAAGTACTTTCAAATCTATAGTACTTCACATTAGCAATTCACATATATGATCAGTCACTATTAATCACATAACCTTTGAGCTCGTACGTCTCAAAGAAGGGTGTTAAGTAAGAGAATAAATTCCCCACCACCAAACAGATATATCATTAATAGCAACTAATCGGTTACGCGATGAACCACAATGTAAAACACATAATACTTTTCTAAGTCATTTCGGAATTATCGGGTTTAGTCCTCGAAATCCTTTCTGTTTTATAAAACATTTTTATAAAACATTCCCTATCCAAAATCGGGAATAACATTTCTTCTCACTTAAGAAAAACACATTTCAAAAATCATTAATTAATTTTGAAATGAAACAAACAACATTGCTAAACACCTTATAGTCAAATCGTGAAGTGTTTCACATGGTGTTAGCACATAGATATTTTTACCCAACCCAATGCTAAATGTAAAAGCATATTTTGCTCATAAACTGGTCGAGCATAATCCAAATGATCAATCAATCACGATCCATATCAATAACCAAGTATAATTGGTTCAATCACATTTCGTGTTACAATAAAAGAGTATTTTATTGCCTACACATTTTCTACCTTTCATGTTACAATAAAAAAAGGAGTAATATATTGTCTATACATTTTTACATTTCATATGCATACAATAAAAAGAATATTTTATTGTCTACGCATCTTATGTTTAACTTGACAAATAAAATGAAGAAATTTTTATTTGCATAACAATTTCTATGTTTCTAATGACAAATAAAAAGAACATTTTATTTGCATAACAATTCCAATGTTTCTAATGATAAATTAAAAGAATATTTTATTTGCATAACAATTCCCATGTTTTTAATGATAAATAAAAAGAATATTTTATTTGCATAACAATTCCAGTGTTTCTAATGACAAATAAAAAGGAATACTTTATTTGCATAACAAGTTCAATATTTTTAATGACAAATAAAAAGAACATTTTATTTGCATAACAATTCCAATGTTTTTAATGAAAAATAAAAAGAATATTTTATTCGCATAACATGTTCAATGTTTTTAATGACAAATAAAAAGAACATTTTATTTGCATACTTGTTTTCTACTTTTCTAATGACAAATAAAAAGAAGAATTTATTTGCATGACATGTTCTACACTTCGAGTGCCAAATAAAAAGAAGAATTTATTTGCATAACATTTTCTATTCTTCTAGTATCAAAATAAAAAGAAGAATTTATTTATATAACATTTTCTATACTTAACATAACAAATAAAAAAAATGAATTTTTATTTGTTTATAAATTCTATATCCATATATAACAAATAAAAATATGATTTTTATTTTCATAACATTTCTATATTGCTAATGACAAATAAAAAGATAATTTTTATTTTCAACAAATCCTATGTCCATATATGACAAATAAATATGATTTTTATTTTCATAACATTTATATATTGCTAATGACAAATAAAAGGATATTTTTTATTTTCAACGAATCCTATGTCCATATATGACAAATAAAAATATGATTTTTATTTTCATAACATTTCTATATTGCTAATGACAAATAAAAAGATAATTTTTATTTTCAACAAATCCTATGTCCATATATGACAAATAAAAATATGATTTTTATTTTGTGGAAAATAGGCATAAGGACAAACTTTGGAAAAAAAATTAGTCTGAAGGACGTCAAGTTTTATTTTTAGGATGAAGACAAACTTTGAAAAAAATTAGGCTGAAGGACAATGCTAAAAATAATTAGCATTTTCTGCAGTATAAAACTGAATAATGCTAGTTAAAACTAGCATTTTCGTGTAGTTTAAAAAACTAAATATAATGCTAATTACATTTAGCATTTTCCTTCAGCTTAATTTTGGTTCAAAGTTTGTCCTTCAGACTAAAAATAAAACTTGTTGTCCTTCAGTCTAATTTTTCGACAAAGTTTGTCCTTATCCCTAATTACCTCTTTTATTTTCATAACATTTCTATATTGCTAATGACAAATAAAAAGATAATTTTTATTTTCAACAAATTCTATGTCCATATATGACAAATAAAAATATGATTTTTATTTTCATAACATTTCTATATTGCTAATGACAAATAAAAAGATAATTTTTATTTTCAACAAATTCTATGTCCATATATGACAAACAAAAATATGATTTTTATTTTCATTACATTTCTATATTGCTAATGATAAATAAAAAGAATAATTTATTTGCCTACCTGTTTTCTACATTTCTAATGTATAAATAAAAAGAATTATTTATGTTTGCATAACATGTTCTACATTTCTAATGTCAAATAAAAAGAAGTATTTATTTGTCTACACGTTTTCTATATTTCTAATGTATAAATAAACAGAAGTATTTATTTGTCTACAATTTCAATATTTAACATGATAAATAAAAATGAATATTTTTATTTGTATACAATTTCACTATTTAACATGACAAATAAAAATGAATATTTTTATTTGTATACAAATTCAATCTTTAACATGACAAATAAAAATGAATATTTTTATTTATATACAATTTCAATGTTTACATGACAAATAAAAAAAGATATTTTTATTTGTATACAATTCTAATGTTTACATGACAAATAAAAAATATATTTTTATTTGTATACAATTCTAATGTTTACATGACAAATAAATTTTTTTATTTGTATACAATTCTATTGTTTACATGACAAATAAAAAAATATATTTTTATTTGTATACAATTCTAATGTTTACATGACAAATAAAAAAGATATTTTTATTTGTATACAATTCTAATGTTTACATACGTACAAATAAAAGAGAGTTTTACTTGTATAGCAAATTCACCGATTTTATTATCAATATATACAATAAAAAGAATTATTTTATTGTACAACAAATTTTGCCAATTTTATTATCAACATATATACAATAAAAAAATTATTTTATTGTACAAAAAATTTTTGTTCGATCCTAACAGATCAACACAATCAAGATATTTCAAATCAAATCACGTACAATACACAACTGAATCTTAACGGCGGATATATAAAAATTTCCAACAGTTAATTTTAATTTTAAATTATAAATAAGAAATCTCACCGATGGTTTCCACTCTGCCAAAAATTAGGACGAGCTCCAAATCAATACAAATCAGTTTTGTTGCGAAGCTCTCGAATCCACGATCGCAACAGATCCTATCTCATGTGATTTGGATTTCGTGACAAAAAGATATTAACATACGAATATGCAATATTATTTAAATAATAATATCACTATTCACCTTATTCTCCAAACGACACCCTCAACTTAAAATGCTCGCCACTGCCAAACCGTAAGTCGGAATTGCACGAAACCAGCGCCATTCTCTCCGTCTTCTCTCCCTCTTTCCACGCTAGTGGTCCCACCCTCTAGTTCGCCATGTGGGCTCCACGATCTGCAGTTGAACGAAAAACTGCAGTTTCTGTTCATCTTGGTGTTGCGGCCGCCATAGTGCTCCAAATGCCGCCCAATTTTACCAGTAGCTAGATCTCGACCTCCCGGACAACTTTTGTTTGAATCACTTCGCCTGAAAAAGTACGGATTGGCGGGAAATTGATCATTTTCGTGACTGCCTCATTTTCCAGCACCCCTCCGATGAACTTGACATTTCGGCCAACTCCGGCCACCTGAGACCATGCCACCACCACCAAAACCTTCGTATGCTTCCACTCTACCTTCTCCAGACCACTCGACCTAATTCTCTACATGGGGCCCACAGTAAGCAAAATACCAAAAATGAGCTGCTGCACTACGATCTCGATTCCGGCCAAACCACAAATCCAATCACCACCAAATTTTAGGCGTGAGTAGCTCTCTTCATTCTCTATATGCTCACGAAATTTCATGGCCTAACTCTTTATGGTTTGTGAGATGTAAATTATTTAAGTTTGAGGGGTTTTTCTGCAAAATTTTGAGAGAGAGGGAGAGGGAGAGAGGGAGAGGGCTGCTGTAATTTTTGAGGAAGAAGAGAAATGAGGGTTTGTGGAGAGGAAAAGATTAGTGGAGAATTTTATTATTTTATTATTGATTCTCTAGTTTTATTATTAATTTTCTAGTTCACGCTCTCTTCGTTCGAAAATTATCAATGCCACGGTCACATATGAACTCCGTTAGCAATGAAAATTGACATGTTGCTATTTCTTGACGATACAAAACTGGTTTCGTCGAATTCCGAGTCCGTTTGCTCAAAAAGCTCTGTTTTTGGGCCTTGTATGGTTGATCGATTCACAATTAATTGTTCACGGCCACATACTAGCTCCAAAAATTGTGAAAAATGGAATCTAGCAATAATTTGAGATTCCGGATCCAACTAAAGTGGTTTCGTCGAAAACGGAGGTCGTTTGCAAAATGGTTATTTTTAAGGGCTACATATTATATTAAAATATATATAAATTTCATAACGACTATTCTGAATTTTAAACTGGACATAACTTTTTATTCCCGTTATGAAATCTGGATTTTTCACATTCGTTAGAAAGATATATTTCAACAGATTCAAATATTTCTGGTTTTGCTGAAATCCGATTTATTTTGAATCTTGTACATTCATTTGAATTTTGAAATCGAATTTTCAAACTGCCGTGCCATTTCAAGCTCATTATATAATTAAAATAAATGTATTCGTTTTAACTTCAATTAAAGTAAATTTTTAGTCATTATTATTTAAAATAAATCATTTTAAATTTTCAAAATCCATTAAAATTGCTAAAATAAAAATTTTAAATTGGTTCGGAATTTCCAGGTTGTTACAATGGTTGTTTGGTTCGAGCGAGCTTGGGTGACGGGTCCGAGTGAGCCTATGGATGAATTAGTCCGGTCGGTCGGTCATCTACTGGTCATGCAAGGATGAGCTGATCAGTCGTACATGTTTTGAAACATGGATGTATGGTCCAACTAACAGTGGCAGGTCGAGTGTAACAACCCGGAAATTCTAGACCAATTAAATTTTTTTAATTTAGCAATTTTAGTGGATTTTGAAAATTTAAAATGAATTATTTTACATAATAACGACTAAAAATTTATTTTAATTGAAGTTAGAACGAATATATTTATTTTAATTATAAAAGGAGTTAGATATAGCGCGATAGTTTGAAAATCAGGATTTGAACTTTGACTGACCGTACAGGGTGCAAAATAAAACTGATTTTAGTGAAACCAAAAATATCAGAATCTATTTAAAAATATCTTTCCAATTTATCCGAAAAATCGAAATTTCATAGTGGAAATCAAAAGTAATGCCCAGTTTAATTTTCAGAAAAGTCGCTGTAGGGTTCATATATATATTTTAATATTAAAAATAGCCATTTTTCAAATGATCTCCGTTTTCGACGAAACCACTTTTTTTGGAACCGAAATGTCAAATTATTGCTAGGTTTTAATTTTCATAATTTTTAGAATTAATATGTGAGCGTAGCGAAAGAAAATGTGTTTTGTCAATTTCAGTCAAATTCGATCGACCAGAAAATGGCCATTTTTTAAACGGTCTCGAATTTCGACACAATTAGTTTTGTTAGGACCGTATTGTCAAAACATAACTAGAAATAGTTTTTCTGTAATTTTTAGAGTCCGTATGTGGTCTCGGTAATTTAAAATGTACGATTAAAAGTAAATAATTAAATGTTTTATAGTTAAAGAAAAACCAATCGAAACAGTCGAATTGGCTTGCGTGACATATTCTATTGTGTCCGGTATGGGGGTTATTAGCTAGGGGAAACACTCGTTGGGTCTCGTTTGGAGTTCGGTTGGTTTAACTAGTTATTTTCTTGAATTAATTAATTAGATAATAGAAAATACGCTATATATACACTAGGAAATACGATCTAAAATACCTAACCCTAATCTAATATATGTAGCCGCCACTTTCAATAACACCAATGGCCAGAAACTTCTCTCGTTCCTCCCTCTTTTTCGTTGAATCCAAACAATAAAATTCAAATGTAAAAACACGAAATCGAAGAGGACAACAAGCTCGTCATTCTCAACGGTTATGATCGAATTCAAAGGCTTGGATTTCTCAATTTTTGCACACAAACATGCTGAGTTCGAACTGGATTCTGGGAGCGCAGGGGGGTGTGGATCTCGAGCTGTTGTAGGCGATGGGTGCGCTCACTTAGGCGGTTGGATAGGTGGTGGTTGATCGTCAACTGGAGGCCTCGGTTGCTGTGCGTTTTGGGATTAATTGGAAGGCACGAAGTTGGGTTCCTACGGTTCAGCAATTAGCGACGAAGGGGAAAGGATTATCAACCCTTAATCATGTAATTATAATTGTTAATTATAATTAGTTAAATAATTTATGAAATTTAATGTTAAAATGCCATATCTTTTTACTACGTAGTCAGAATTCAGTGAAACGAAATGCGTTGGAATCCTTGTGATGAGATCTACGACATAGGACAGACCAAGTCTGAAACAGAGTACGTTGGAAATTCAGATAAAAATCGATGTGAGATTTCTTATTTTAAAATTAATAATTAAAATAAATTGTTATGCTTTGCAAATCACTATTTATTCACTATTAAATTTCATGTATGTTTTATGTATGAGATTAGATCTGGTTGTTTAAGGATGAAATGAACTGATTGGATTGAATTGTGTAGATCTAGACTTTGCTTACAATAAAAATCAAATTTTATTTGTATATATTAAAATATTCATGTTAGTAATAAAAATATGTTGACAATAAAAATTATATTTTTATTGTGTATTAAAATATGTCATGTTAATTAAACATCATTTTTGTTATAGAATATGTCATGTTAGTTAAACATCATTTTTGTTAGAGAATATGTCATGTTAATTTAAACATCATTTCTGTTAGAGAATATGTCATTTTAATTAAAAACATCATATTTTTTTCCTAGAATATATCATTTTAGATTAAACAAATCATTTTAGTTAGGAAATATTGTTTTAGTCAAAAATGTTTAATTAAAATAAACATGTCACTTTTATTAGGAATATGTTATGTAAAGTGAATTTGTCATTCATGTTAAAATGAATTCGTCGTTTATGTTAAAGTGAATTTGTCATTCATGTTAAATGAATTTGTCATTTATGTTCAAATGAATTTGTCACTTATGTTAAAATGAATTTGTCATTTATGTTCAAATGAATTCGTCATTTATGTTAAAATGAATTTGTCATTTATGTTCACATGGATTCGTCATTTATTGTAAAATGAATTTGTCATTTATGTTGAGATGAAATTTTCAATTCAAAGAAAAGATTACATTTTTATTTGCATATTTAGATGCAAATAAACATCAAACACTACAACAAAATGACCATATTACAACTTTAATTTTACAACGGTGGTAAAAGCACCGTTCTAATAAATGGGTTTTTACAACGGCGGTAAAAGCACCGTTGTAATAAATGGGTTTTTACAACGGTGGTAAAAACACCGTTGTAATAAATGGTTTTTTACAACTGTCAGTTCCCTAAAGTTGTAATAAACATATTTTTAATAACTTTTTACTTTGTTAGTTGTAATAGATGCCCATTACAAACTTCATGTTTATAATATCTATATTTAATAACCAATTATATTAATATTTAATAATAACTAATAATTAATAATAAACTTAGGAATCAATAATATTTATTAATTATTATTAAATAATTACTATTTAATAACTAGTAATTTATTTTTAATAGTTAATGTATGTTAACTGCTTATTAATAAATAATTAGTAACATACATTATCAGCTTTTAATAATTATTAATCGATTATATCTAAGTTGAAATAAGTAAAAGTTAAATAATAACTATTATTAATAAGTAATATTTGATTTGGTAACTCTTTTTCTAATATAAGTAATATATACTAATTAATTTCTGATAATTAATAGTTAAATTAGAAAGTCGTTTAAACTTATTTTTAGTAACTCTTTTTTCTATTTCTTGTATTAGAAACCTATTAAATATTAATAACAACTTATATTTAATAATTAGTAATATTAACATTTAAGAATAATTCATATTCAATAATAAATTTACAAATTAATATCAATTACTATTAATTACTATTAGATTAGATAAAAAATGCTTAATTGATGATTAATAAATAATAGTTACTTTTTAAAAATTACTATTAAATATTTAATAGTATATAATCAATAACATTTACATAATAATTCACTTTTAATAGATGGAATTCAATTATAACTTTGAAGAAATAGGTAATTATTAATAATAACTAATATTAATCAGTAGTATTTAATATTTTAGCTAAAATCAATTCTCAAGAAATTCATATTATATTTATATTTAATATAAAATTTTACTTATTAATTCTAAATTATAATTTTTAATTCTCTAAGTTTTGTTGAAATTTTAATTGTAACCGATGGAAAACTGACGGTCATGTTAAATGCAAATTAAACAATGAAATTTAATGGCTGTAATTTAATTAACAGATAATTCACTATTAAATGCTACTAATTAGTACTTAACAATAAAATTTTATAATATGTAAAAGTGGTTACAAGTTAAAATTCAGTATTTACTAATAATTATAGTAATAAATTGAACAAAAAAGTACAAAATAACATGCCACGTTTGATCTGAATGGCATGTAACGCAACATGCTAGGGGCTAAAGAAATTTCTTGGCATGTAACGCAACATGTAACGCAACATGCCACGTTGGCTCCAAGGAACGAAATTTCTTGGCTCCAAAACGAAATTTCTTGGCTCCAAAACGAAATTTTCGGATGTAATCACCTCGTTAATTCGAACTCCAACCTCCAGATGTCCTCCCAAACCCTAATCCAAATTCAAGATCTCCCGAAACCCACTGAAATTATCCAGATCGAACTATTCGACTACAATTCCAAATTCCATTTTTCCCCAAAGCTTAGAACAATGGCCACCGAAGAGAAAACTCCTTTCCCTAAATCAAAAATCCGAACTTTCCCTAAAATAATGGCCAGAACCTTCGTCGCCGCTCTCTCTCCAGCTCCTCGACGTCGCTTGAAGCACCATAACCGCCTTCGAAGCCTTGTTCGCAGGTGAGCCACCGGCAACCGAGTTTCCCCCTAATCAAATTGAAGAACCCTAGCACCGCTTCTGCAATCAAAGTCACCCCGTTGAGCACACGGTCTACACCTCCTTGCTGTTCAGTGGAAGTGAGTACCTCCTCACTCACGATAAATCTTTTGTTCAAGTTTGCAACTTTAATCTGAAACCGAAATAAAATAGTAGTTTGTTTGTACTACTTTAAAATTGAGTCGCCCATTAGTTGGTTAGTTTCTGATGGATGAATTTTGGTATACTAGTGTGTTGTGGCTTCCAGAATCTTTGCACAGCAGTTAGATATGATAATGAGTAGCGAACCAGTTTGTTTACTATTGTGGGTTTGACTGATATGAGCTGTGTTCGTCATCATATGGGAGACTGAAGGACAGGTGATGTATATTTGGCTCCTTGGTGACTTAGTTCAGAGTTTGGTGTTATGGAGTTTTAGGGAGTGTGTCTTATTGATTTTTTCTAGCAATTGAAACTGCCATGGGTGCGAATGCGTACGGACAGTTTAATGCATCTTATTTCAGCTGTTGAGTTTTCTACATGGCTTTTAGTGGTCTGGGCTGAGCTTGTAATTATGATGGTTACATCTTTCAGGTTTATGCATAGACTACTGCATATCAACCACTTGTTGCTGGCATTTTTTTTCAAACAAGACATGGCTGCTGGAGAATAGTAAAATGAGTTCGAACATTAGCACCGTTGATTTTGCATTATGGTAATTCCACCGTGTTTAGAACAAAGGTATCATTTATTTATGTTTGCTTCCATTACTTTTTCTTTTGTTTTGTGGTGTTGATGCTTGCAATTTGGATGCAAAAATTTTTAGTTATCTTGCTTATATGCTTGAAGGTTTTGCTTGGTGGTGGCAAGCTGTTGCTTATTTCTGCTAATTTCCAGCAAAGCTCATGCTCTTAAAAAGGAGACGGCAATTTCATTTTTTTTTTTTAATTTTTTTTTGGCATAGTAAAACAAAATACTGAAAATTATGCTCCATTTTGAAGCTCGCAGATTCTTTCTTACTTGTTCCTTCCTACCTTTTAACTGTTGCTTGCATTTCTTTTTTGGGGTAAGCAAGTTAAAATAACCGACTTTCTATGTTTAAATTTTGCTTTTTTGGGGTATGAACAATGTACAGGTTAAAATAGGAAATCTTGGGGAAGCAGCAGTAGTAGAAAGGAACAATGCAGCACGCACAATGACTGGAACGCCCGAATACATGGCACTTGAACTATACGAAGAGAACTACACAGAGCAAGTATATTTACTCATTCGGGATGTGCCTAATCGAAATGGTCACTCTCGAAATACTCATTTGTGATGTGCCTAGAGCTAGACCGTCTGCCTCGGATTTGTTGAGCGATCAGTTTGTAGGGAGGAATGTATGTATTGTTATGACTGTATTATGTAAGAGTGAGTTATACGATAGTGGATCACAAAGTTGTAATAATTCAAATATTGAAATAAAATATTTAATTGATTATTTCAGTTCAGTGTAGTATCATTTTATTCAATATATATATTTATTTTTATATGAAATGTAATGTATAACGAAACAAAAATCATATTGTTATAATTAATTGTAGTAGGAATTACTACAACGGTGAAAAAAGTTGTAATATCTATTACTACAACAGTGCAAAAATGTTGTAATATGTATTACTACAACGGTGGAAAACAGTTGTAAAATATACATTTAACAACGGTGTCGCAACGATGGATAAAAGTTGTAAAAGATTTCAGTCTATTACAACTTCTTCATAGACGACGGTGGCTTCACCGTTGTAAAAAGTCTTTTACAACCGTTTTCCACCGTTGTAATAGGGTCATTTTGTTGTAGTGAAAGAAAAAGATTTCATTTTTTTGTTTGCATTTTAGATGCAAACATAAAACATGAAATAAAAAATTTACATTTTTATTTGCATTCTTTGATGCAAATAAAACATGAAATTAAAAGTTGAATTTTTATTTGCATTCTTTGATGCAAATAAAACATGAATTAAAAAGATTACCTTTTTGTTTGCATTTTAGATGTAGGTAAAAGCCTAGTTTAAAAAGTTACATTTTTCACTTGTATTTTTGATATAGATAAAAGAATAGAAGAAAGGTTATATTTTTCACTTACATTTTTGATGCAAAAGGAAGAATAGTATAAAATATGCATTAGAAATAAAATAGCATTTTTGTTATAAAATATGCATTAGTAATAAAATAGCATTTTTGTTATAAAATGTGACATTGGAGGAAATAACATTTTTTTTTATAAAATGGGTCATTAGATTAAAATAGCATTTTGTTGAGGAAGGTTAAAATTACATTTTTGTTAAGAAAAGTTGCATTAGATTTTGAATATAAAATGAAAATAAAAATTTTATTTTCATATTATGTTAGATTTGTAAAAAAAAGGGTAAATACACATTTTGTTGTAAACTATTACATAAGGAAAAATAACATTCTTATTATTAAAATGGTACCATAGATTAAACATGTCATTTAGAGTATAAAATGTTACATTGGATAAAAATAACATTTTAGTATGAAATGTTGTATGAAAATAAAATACATTTTTGTCATAAGATGTTGCATGAGTATAAAAATACATTTTTGTCATAAAATGTTGCATGAGTATAAAATAACATTTTTGCTATAAAATGTTGCATGAGAATAAAAATGGTCATTGTCATTAGAGATGTTTATTTAGATTATAAATAACATTGTAGCTAGGGATGTTTATTTAGATATAAATTTGTCACTTTTGTCAAATCTAGAATTGACCCCTAAAATCGTCACTTTTGTTAAATAGAAATTGTCGACATACAAAAGTATCATTTTCATTTATATTGAAATTAGAATTATCACTTTCATTTACGTTGAAATAGGAACTGTCGACAAAACAAAATTGTCTTTTATTTCGTCGCTAAAAATATGAAACATGTCATACAAATAAAAGTATTTCTTTTTATTTGCCGTGTTTAAAATAGAATTGTAATGCGAATAAAATATTCTTTTTGTTCGACATCAGAATTGGTTAAATTCATTAACCAATAATCTATTTAGATGAACTGTTGTTGCTTGAAAACCCCACACAGGTGTTGGGATGACATACTCTAGTCCCAATATGTAGTCTTATGTCAATCGATGGATTGACAGTCTGTGATGAGCGTTATTTATTTATTTTAATGCTCACACAGTTATAAATTTCACTCTGGAAGTGAATGGATTGTTTAATGATTATTTATCATTACTGTTTTATACATATGCAATGTACGAAATCCATATGACGAATTTATATAGTAAATCATTGAGTCGCATTCCGATTCAGAATATTTTTAATAAAACAATATTTTAAAATAAGAATATCTTTATATAAAGAATATTCAAAAACAAATAATCTTTTAAAATAAAGAATATTTTAGAATAATGAATATTTTAAATAATATTCGGTGAAGAAGAGAAATGTGAAGTCGAATTAAGTAGCAACCGCCATTTTTAAGCCGAACGGGTTTATCGATTGATTTATTTCATTTTAAATTGAATATAAAAGGGAAGTGATTTCGAAATATAATATTTTGAAAATATTATTATTTTAAAGATACAGAATATTCAATTTTGCTTTAAAATTGAAAATAAGGTTAAAATCATTTAAAATGGACTTATAAATATTTTAGAAATACGATTTAAATAGAAATCGACGATATATATATTATATATTTATTTGGTGGCCTGAGTAGAACGCGCCGCGCAGCGATCGTTCGCGAATTTCGACCATTAACTTCAAATTGGCGTAAGGAAGATACAACCGTTGGATTTTTCTAAAACCGGAACCGTTGGGTTCGTATCGGAAAGAGCTTCCAAGTGAATATAAGAGTTTTGAAATCTAACTGTTAGATTTGGAATTATGTCCAAATCAATTTCAAAAAAGGTCACTATAAGTGCAGTTCGGTGGCCGTTATTGGAAACCGACTGTACATGCCTAAATAAAATTATTAAAAATATGGAAAAATAATGTAAAATCATAATAAATGATTTGGAGAGAGTTTGGATGAAAAATTCCATATTTGAAAAGATAAAAATATATTTCTATCGAATTGAACTAGTTATTAACTAGAATAAATTTTTAAAATAAGATTTAATGAAGTTTTCCAATTAATTGATATTTAATTGGAATTAAATAAGATAAATTGGATTTTTGGGTTTGTCGTGAACGATGTTTTAAACGACATTTGTTCTTGAACCCCGTATGAAAGAATAAATCTTTTAATTAAGATTATTAGAGTTTCTAATTATATTTTGTTATTATAATAAAATGGGATGTGAATTGGGTTTATCGTGAACTGTGTTTTAAAATGACATTTTTTCTTTAACCCAATTAACATTGGAAATATCATTTGGAATTTATAGATCTTTTTATTAATATTAAAGTAAAGTTTTCCGAAAGTAAAGTTTTCCAATTTAATATATTAAATTGGAATTGAATGGAATTCGATTTAATAATAATCGAGATGAGCTTCTGTAAAAGAAGACCGTTACTATATATGGATTGTCAATGTGGAATGCCAAGATGCAAATGATGAAGGCTTTTGTTGAAAAGCAGAGCCTTGTGGTTGATGATCAAAGCACCACTTTAAATAGCATAGCTTTGTGTATAGCGTTACTTCGCGAGCCTCACACCCCGGTATGAACCAGAAACGGGAGAAGGATTCAGGGAGGACATACGTTTCTTTCTAGCTAGAAGTAGTGTCAGCGACTTACCAGCCCTGACATTTTTACTTATGTGGATGATGGAATGAGGCATCTCGGTTATTTGAGTCCCTTGTGGCTCTATTTACGCCCCATAGGGCGGGGAAAAGTATTGTTCAAGAATTATATATAATCCACTAACATTAGTTGTGGACCGGCCCTGTGGCTCCTAAGGGTCACTCGAGCTCTGATCCTGAGACTCGGGCTAGAGAGTCTTGAATTCGGTAAGGACTATCTTTTGCCTTGGTTCAGGATGGAAATCCAACTTCAAATACGACCCATGCGGTTTTGATTGTATTACTAGTACGGCGACATAGTATATGGTAGTTATGTCGTCTATGATTGATATTATGATTGAAATGATTTAAAACACATATACACTAATAATAATATCAAATCTGTTTTATCGTATCAAGCATTTTTGACCATTATAAGGTAAAACTCTATCCTCTGGTTTGCGTTGCATTGTGTGATGGGACTTGAGTCTTATAATGGTTTCATTTTTCTAAAAAGCATTGCGTTGTTTAACGATTTACTTTATTTATGCACTGACAATCCAATGGACTAAACCCATTCCGCGTTAGCGGCGTGGTCCTGTGATTAGCCTTATTATTTAAATAAGTTAAATAAGATTTCTCATACCAGTCCCATGAGTGACCTATAGTTTGTTTTATTTTGCAAACTCGGGTGCCCTCTTTCCACACGGGCAGTCGAGTAGCTTCTTTTGCAGATATTCATTTCTTGAGCAGAATTCTGGATCGAAGCTTAAAGCTGTGTCCAGAGCATTTATAGTCTTCCGCTATGTTAATTTAATTGTTCTGCTGCAATGTATTACATTTAATTGCAATTTAAGCTTCCATTGTATTATTTATCCAATGTACTCTGATATTCTGTACTCTGATGTAACATTATTGTAATGTTTATCAAAGTCTGCTGTTATTTGTTCTGATGTGTTGTATGCCCAAAGTGAAAGTATTCAAGGATTTCCAACTTTTGGATCAGATATGTATGGTTTATGGTCGATTCAAAAGGACGGGTATTTACGGGTCTTCACATCGAGCCAAGAAGTACGGGTCGGTCGCACCATGTTGGGTCAGTCAGTTGAGCAAGACAGGGTCGATCGCACAGGTCAATTTTTAAAAAAGTACGTTTTTCGGGTACGACCCAGATTTCGAAGTGAATTCAAGGAGGAAGGTTCGAAGTGTTAAAAGGTGCTTGTTGATCAGTGTAGGGCGACGAATGCGGTGACTACTCAAAGGTTGTAAGTTGGTGGATAATGGATTGCTTGAGAAGGTTGCTTGAGCTATGAAAAGTCGTTAAGTTGGATGGCTAGAGATGAGAAGGCTAATAGATTATCGTTGTCGTAAGTTCTAGCAGACTCAAAGCCAGGGTGCGATGGGGGCACCCAAAAGACCGGTTCTAGATCGAGTACCTTGGGTATCGTTGAAAGGTCTAGTTTTCGAATTTGGACATACAAACGTTTCGTTGAAAGGCGTATGAAGTTTATGCTAGAGATGGGGTTACCATTAGCCATTGGCATATGGCAAGGTTTGTCGTCACACGATTAATGATGATTTCAAAGTAGGATTGGCGGTGATAGCCAGAGTTAGTCATGGATGATTAGTTGTTCTGTTTGTACCGTCTCATGTAGATTGTCCAACGTCGAAGGAGATGTTCCTTGGGTGCTTGTCTGATATTGGTTTAGGCCTCTGGGGCTTGTGCTTGAAGGATGTTGAATTCAATTAGGATGGTTTACATGAGATATATATAATTTGGATGTTATGAGTGCTTTATCATGATTGAATTGTTATTCTGTTTCCATGGATGACTGGTTGAATTGTTTATTGTAAAGGCTATCACTGTCCGATGTGGGGAAGATAAGGTTGAGTTCTTCTCAGGTGTTGTGGATAGATTAATATGTTTATCTATCCCTTCTCATATACTTTATTGTTGATGTTTGTTAGCTGTTTTATCGCTCACTAAGACTGTTTTTTGACTCAAGGTTTTACGTTTCCTCTTATTACCTTGGGTTGTTCATCTGGTTGTGGATGGGCAGACTAAGTAGTAGGTTACATGTGATTAGTGAGGACGATGCTGTTGTGCGGAAACGAGCAGGAGGCTAGCGTACCAGTTTTATTACTATCTATTATTTCTGTTTCCGCTGTTTGAGTTCTCTATGAGTGTTGTAGTGAGGATTTATGTACAAACTTTGGTATCAGTTGGATAACCTTTCACGATGTTGAGAAAGTTTTCTAAAGTTTGCTATATGATGCCTCATTACCATTACCTGTTGTATATATTCTATTATATTTCATCCTTACGCTGTGAGTACTACGACAGGTTTCGATGTTGTTTACCTACTCTGATGATTGTCCTATCTGCCTGGCACACCCTTCAGCACATTATTCCTCTTGTTTAGTATGGGGTTTATAGGCGGTCGTCACACAAACCCATTGAGATGCAACCATATCTTCAATATTTTCTAATTCTACATGTGTTAGACCAAAAATAGGGCCTAACACCCAAATGTAGATCACAGATCACAGAATGCAGAAAAAAGTAAATAAAGAGGAGACACTCGAGGTTTTTATAGTGGTTCGGCTGTAGATGTAGCCTACGTCCACTTTATAATCTTATTGTTATACTGACAGATTACAAGAATCAATTATATGCAGACACACAACCCATATGTTTATTGAGATTACAAGAGGAGAATTTATGTGTAGAAAGGTGCAAAGTCCTTGCAATCGGTAATGGAAGAGGCTATCTAGATGTAGGAGAAAGTCTCAGCCAAAAAGTCCTTGAAAATGCCTTCAAATGGTGTATTTATAGCTGTAGGGGAGCTTCTGGGAAGACCGGTTCGTGATGGGGTTCGTGGCACCCGATCCGGAAAAGTAGGAGCAAGATGTGGCATGAGAAAAGGTCAAAACAGTGCGTGTATCAGCAGGTGCAGGGGTCGGTTCGTGGTCATGGGATCAGATCGTGATATGGGCTCCACGAATCGAGGTTTGATTGTGAGTTGTATGGTGAAGCAGGTGTGTCACGAGCGGGTCGTGATCAGGAGGTGTACCACGAACGGGTCGTGGTCAGAGGGTGCGCCACGATCCGAGGCGGGAGTGGCAATCCGATGAAGGGCGAACCGAGGGTGCACCACGAGCCAGAGAGGATGCACGAGCCGTACTCCGATCGTGTGACGTTTCGTCGCTTTATCCAGGAAATTGCCAGATTACACCCATTCACGGAAACATGCGTAACTTTCAATCCGTAAGTCCGATTGAGCCAAACCGAAGCTCAAACTGAAGCTAATTCAGAGATCTACAAGAGTTACAGAGCATAGCTCTGTAAATTCTGTTTTCGGGCCCAAAAAAGGTCATCTGATAGGAGTTTCGGGCCTTTCTTTGTTCGTGATGCGACTTTGACCAAATCGCTGCCTATCTTCTGATGTTGTTCTCCATATCCGAGCGCAATTCTATCCAGATATTCAGTGTGATAGCTTTTACCAAAAAGTGTGTCAACATGTTTGCTCCCTAGAACATATCTTGCTGGTTGAAGGAAGATTTGTTCTGGATAATCTGAGAAATCCAAAACCAGAATGCGACGATCACGCCGGATCGTATTAAGGGCAGAAAACCGACGATCACACGGGATCGTATTAAGGCCAGAGAAATCAAAGAAGATCAGGAGTTTGTACCTGCAAGAAGATAAAACATATAATGCAAGAATATTTCCTAGATGGCCTTACCGGAGTAAACCATCCGAGGAGATGTTAGAGGGGTTCCAAGACGGCCTTACCGGATTTAGACGACCAAGGAAATGCCATGAAAGTTCCAAGACAGCCTTACCGGAGTAAGACGACCAAGGAAAAGCGCATGAAGTTCCAAGACGGCCTTACCGGGGTAAGACGACCAAGTAAAAGCACATGAGAATTTGTTTATAATGGACGGATCCAGTTGGGAGCCGGAGCTCATGTTTTTACTGGACGGATCCAGTTGGGAGCCGGAGCTCAATGTTTGTACTGGACGGATCCAGTTAGGAGCCGAGGCTCAAGAGTGATCATTATTGATTCATGAAAGCTAAGCGGTAGTTATTCTAACCCCGAACACGACTGGAGACTACAGGTCGGTTCCGTGCGTGTGGGCCGATGTTGCCGCACTTATTACATGCGTTGAAAACAAAGAGGGGCGAGAAGTCGCCTAAAAACCTAAAAATATGAACTACGAACCGGATTCCGGAACACTGAAGGGATCCGCTGAGTGGGATCAGTTGATAATAATCCCGCGATTGCT
The DNA here is from genome assembly GCA_030737875.1 of Allium sativum. NCBI lineage: Eukaryota > Viridiplantae > Streptophyta > Magnoliopsida > Asparagales > Amaryllidaceae > Allium > Allium sativum. Next base: position 106,734,038 of record CM060918.1, read on the forward strand.
CGATCCAGGATCATTCCCTCTCCAGGGAGTTAGTGGTGGTAGCGCAGGGGCAGATGCAGGCGTTGTTGGTTGAATGACGTACTCAGATAGTTCTCCTCGCCTGACCCGATCCTCGATAAGGTCTCGCAAATGTATGCAGTCATTAGTGTTATGACCATCCATGTCATGAAATATGCAGTGTCTGCCAGAATTACGTTGTGCTAGTGTTGGTTTCCTCTTGGGAGGCCTTGGATATGAGGCAGCACCCCCTGTATCTACGTAGATATTGCTCAGGGTGTCATTCAGTTCAGTGTATTTGTCGTATTTGGACCCTCTCCGGGTGGAGCATTACGATCATTCTTTGCATTGGCTGCTCCTTTGCCTTTTCCAGGATCAGATGGTTCTCCATCTTTGAGCATGTTGACTTCGAGGGTTTTCTTCTCGGAAGTTGCATCTTCTCCCGCAGAAATCTATATGCTTCAAGGTAGAATTCGCTGAGATTTCGTGGTGGATCTTGGTACAAGGATTTTTTAAACTCCGAGTTATCTAGAACGCCGGATACTGCTGCCATCAGTACCATCGATGGTTCATGGCGATCAACTGATGCTGCAGTGATGAAAATATAAGTCCCACATCGGGAAATATTCAACTAAGATCCTGGATAAATACTAAGAGGCTATAGTTCACATAAACCAATTGGTTTTGTGAACAAACTATGTAGCTCTCTAAACTATAAGTCCCACAGTGGTATCAGAGCCCAGGTCAACTAATTCAACTAGTTCAACTAATACGTATGTGCTTAACCGCCATACGTGCGCCACTCCATCCAAAATAGCATGATCACGTAGATGGCTCAAATACGCCACACGTGAAGGGGGAGTGATGAAAATATAAGTCCCACATCGAGAAATATTCAACTAAGATCCTGGATAAATACTAAGAGGCTATAGTTCACATAAACCAATTGGTTTTGTGAACAAACTATGTAGCTCTCTAAACTATAAAATGCCAACATGCAGCAACATTGAATCTTTCCAGGAATGAACGCAGAGTTTCTCTGGGCCTCTGCTTGATTGTGGTGAGGGACATGACATTCTTGGGTCGTGCGATGTGGACCCGAAATTGTTCAAGGAAGCGTGCGACATACATGTTCCAACTGCTGATCGATTCCGTTTCTAGCTGTCAAATCCACATGGCTGCTATATCAGTTAGAAAGAGGGGAAAACATTTAGCCATGACGTTTTCCGATGCCAATTGAACTTCCATATGCTGTTTGTAGCGCATCAAGTGCACAGTAGGATCTGTCCTGCCATTGTAGGGCTCCAGTTGTGGAAGTTTGAAATCCGGGGGATTGCGAGAAAACCTGATTTCTTGTGTGAACGGGTTGTGATTGACGTCCTCCACATCATTCTGATAAGTGCGGCCTCTTGAGAGGCGTTGAATCAGATTTGCGAGCCGATCGCCTTTAAAAAGTTGCTGTAAATTGCCAAGATCAGAGCTGATGCCCCAACGTTGAGTGCAAAAGAGAACGGAAGCTGCTGGTGAGCTGTTTCCTGGGGATCGCGGCTCGCGGATCGTGGATCGAGGGTGGCGACCCGATCTGGTTCGATGGGGTCGATTCGTGAGGCAGGATGATGAAGGCCGGATCGTGGTTCGTGGGGAGCGAACCGAGGAGGGGCGATCCGACCCGGTGCTGGTGGCCTGTCACGAGCTGATCCCTGTTGCAGTTGAATGAGAGGTTGCCCTCCGGTATCCATCTGATTTGGAGCTGAAGTCGGTCGCTGTGCATTCCCAATAACGAGGGGGTTGCCCCCGAGTCCATGTGATGCCCGGGCCGCTTATGTGGCTTCATTTCCAATGACTTGAGCGTTGCTCGGTCTTCCATCCATCCGAGCGAAGAATTGGTTGATCATTTCCTGTTGTTTCTGGAGGAGATCATCTTGCCATGCCATCTGATCTCTCAGTTCGGTGAGAACTCCGTCCATCTCGTCTCTTGTCAAGTATGCAGAAGGATCTCCATGAGAGGAAGCTTCCTCGCTTGCCTCGTTCCTTGTGTCTTCAGCGCCAGCATCATCGGCATGAGCAGAAGTTCCAGTCTTCTTCCTTTTGTTTTCCATTTATCCAATAGCCAAAAAATCCAAGCAGAAGTTGAAGTTGTCGTGTGCCCCCCTTCCTGGCGCACCAAAATGTTAGACCAAAAATTGGGCCTAACACCCAAATGTAGATCACAGAATGCAGAAAAGAGTAAATAAAGAGGAGACACTCGAGGTTTTTATAGTGGTTCGGCTGTAGATGTAGCCTACGTCCACTTTATAATCTTATTGTTATACTGACAGATTACAAGAATCAATTATATGCAGACACACAATCCGTGTGTTTATTGAGATTACAAGAGGAGAATTTATGTGTAGAAAGGTGCAAAGTCCTTGCAATCGGTAATGGCAGAGGCTATCTAGATGTAGGAGAAAGTCTCAGCCAAAAAGTCCTTGAAAATGCCTTCAAATGGTGTATTTATAGCTGTAGGAGAGCTTCTGGGAAGACCGGTCCGTGATGGGGTACGTGGCACCCGATCCGGAAAAGTAGGAGCAAGATGTGGCATGAGAAAATGTCAAAACAGTGCGTGTATCAGCAGGTGCAGGGGTCGGTTCGTGGTCATGGGATCGGATCGTAATATGGGCTCCACGAACCGAGGTCTGATCGTAAGCTGTATGGTGAAGCTGGTGTGTCACGAGCGGGTCGTGATCAGGAGATGTACCACGAACGGGTCGTGGTCTGAGGATTCGCCACGATCCCGGGGGGCGATCCGATGAAGGGCGAACTGAGGGTGCACCACGAGCCAGAGAGGATGCACGAGCCGTTCTCCGATCGTGTGACGTTCCGTCGCTTTATCTAGGAAATTGCTAGATTACACCCATTCACGGAAATGGGCATAACTTTCAAACCGTAAGTCCGATTGAGCCAAACCGAAGCTCAAACTGAAGCTAATTCAGAGATCTACAAGTGTTACAGAGCTGAGCTCTGTAATTGCTGTTTTCGGGCCCAAAAATGTCATCTGATAGGAGTTTCGGGCCTTTCTTTGTTTGTGATGCGACTTTGACCAAATCGCTGCCTATCTTCTGATGTTGTTCTCCATATCTGAGCGCGATGCTATCCAGATATTCAGTGTGTCAGCTTTTACCAAAAAGTGAGTCAACAACATGCATGTTTTTTCCTTCTATGGTTTGCATATTGCTTTAGGTTTGCATATTGCTATAGCTAGTGTTCCATCAAGTTTTATCAACGCATTTCAGAAATTTTTTATTTTTTTATACTGAGAACTTGACTTGGTTGGATTGTTGTCCAGATACACCATTCTACATCTATGTTCTTTGGTTTAGGCTACTAGATCCAATATCTAGAAACAATAGACTCTTTTGTTAGTTTGAGCATCATCAGAAAAAAGATGCATGCAATATTTAAAAGTAATTCCAATATGTCTAGCATGCTGGACAACAATTTTTTTTTGCTACCTTAAAGTATCAAAATATTTCCATCTCTTCTAAGTGAGATCTCTAAACACAAAATAACTTACTTATAATTACAGTTTTTGACTTTTTTTTATTTTTACTTCGTTGCCTTTTGTTGTTTATATTCTTACGTAATTCTCATTAGAGAATATTTTACAGTTTATGCAAAATTGTATTTTTCACGTATTTTGTTTGTATAATTTTATCATTATTACTCGCAAAATAAGGATAAATTTATCATAATTCATACATATAAGACTGGATTTTAAATCCTGTAAGACAAATATATTATGAGCCATCAATTATTTTTTAATGTATAATATAAAATTATTAAATTTTGTCTAATATAATTACATTTTATATCAACAAATGTTTAGTACATGCATAAAGTATGATAGTTTTTGTGCTTGGAGTATTGAAGGGTTTGGATATGACATGAAATATGCAAAAATATAGAATTAAATTTCAATTAGATATAATATAATTGATTAGTTATTTAAAAATGCAAAAAAAAAAGTGGACCAAATAGCGTGTGGCATAGGGCATAGCGCAAGCCTAGCGCTATTTTGCGCTATTCGCTATTGACTACACTGTATCAAACTGTATTTGAATAATAAATGGTGACATGGTATTTGACGCAACGCAACAAAGTCTAACCACTAAATCTCCACCTGATTTGAACCTCCCATTCAGCAACAAAGAGATCCAAGGATTAAGATTTATTTTGTCAATTTCTGTGTTTTATTGTATCTCAATAACTGCTTCCGTGTGCGTGTACCGCACTTGTTTATGTGTGTGTGGAGAAGAATCTAGTTCACCTCCCAACCTTTTTGTCTTTTGTCCAAAAAAAATTTGGATTTGACAGAGTTTTTGTAGTGATGCTCTATTTGTTAGCAAGTTCAGCTTTACAAATCATTATGATACTATTTTCCTCAAAATTACATTTCAAATCAGTAGTCAATGTATACAAAATAATTTATTAAAAATTACTCCATAAATTGTCATTCGATTTTAGGAAACTGTGATAAGTTACTGGAAAATTTGACTGGTTACAATATAATTTATTTTACTCTACCTCAAATATTAATTATGCATCTCTTGTATACAAGTTTCCACACTCATTCCTTGCACACACTCTCTTTGATTTCTTGGAATTTGGCAGACCACTCAAGTGGATAGCAAAATTAGAATGATGAGTAAACAGCGTCTTTAAAATAGTTGAAAAAAAAGGAACTTAAAAGGGACGTGCACAAGAGAAATGTAATTAAAAAAATGGTATGAAATAATAAAATGTAAGTTTTACATGTCATGAAAACATAAATGAAATATTTAATAATGTTCATTGAAATGAATATGATCCAAAGAAATAGGTATGAAATGATCAATTAGATGTCACAAGAATGTAGCATACAGTTATGAAAGTCGCTACATCAATTTGGCTTAGGGCCACCAAATCTCTTGAGACTGCCATGAGCTAGTATGAGCCTTAATATTTTATTTGCATAGATGTGCAGAGCATGACTATAATCTTAAAAGGTGCATACATTTATGAGATTAGATTCGGTCAAGTAGTATATTGTTAATATTTTGTTAATGGATGGCAATCAGTCTACATACATTTCCATTATTTGAAAATATAATCCCCTGATAAACACAATTTTTTATTCTGTATGGGTTACATAACCATTTTTATTTCCTTCCATGAAACAGGTTTTAGGGAATTGGCATATTAGGAACCACCGTTTGAGATCTCTCAAAGATGAAGTTCAGGATCTGATAAACCAGTTTGCTTTGTTCAGAATTCAACACGTTAGAAGGGTACAAAATTACACTTTTTAATCTTTATTCAATTTTGTTTTGTTTTCTTTTTTCTCCTTTCCTTTTCCCTGCCGGCTTTAATATGCTTTCGCTGTATTTAATTTCCTCTTCATATTGGCATGTTCATTCAATTCATTCTGCAAGCCTGACATAGAAAGAAGTATGCACGATAATGTGGCTGGTGAGTGCATATGGAACAGAAATGCACCATAAAAGTCAGATTTTAGATATTCTGTCACTTTGAAGATTCTTTAAAACAATTTTGCACGTTAGAAGTACGTGTATGCAAGCGGGAAGTTTTTAATTTCAACATTTATCTATTTCCCCTACTCGAGATATTTTGTTCCCTTGTTACTCAACATACTTTTATCACTATGCATTTTAAAATGTCTGGAAAATTGAATTAGAGATTGAATTTTTGTTACCTTCAGGAAATGCTAAATGGTGTATTTGTGATTTTCATTGTTTTGATTCGTTTTGAATAGCCGCCATAAGCTGCGTTCTTCTCTGATGGTCGGAAGAAAGCTGCGCTTCGATTTTGGATAGAGTTAGCATTCCTTTTTTTCTTACCCATTGAGGTTAGTTGAGGGTTGTTACTGCAATGGGATAGGAGGAGATATAGAAGAGCTGTTTTTTTAATAAAATAATAATAATGAGTGCACCATAACCATAATGGTATCTTGATCATGCATTCTCTGGCATTTCTGATTTCTTTTTGGAGCAGGGGAGTACAACTTCTACTGTAGAAGATGAACTCATTTTCTCAGATATCGGACTCTGCTGTTTTTAAATGAAGGATGACAACCAAGAGGCTGATTATGAAGCAAATAAAGCCTGTCGTCTTGATGGTAAGTACTTTGTCACATAATATAAATTATCATGCTCGTTTTTCTGAAATAGTTTTAATTTTGTAGAGGATTGCCTGTAGGAAGATTGATGATAAGGCTTTACATGCCAGCATTTTGTGCTAATGTTGATATTTGCTTGAATTTTATGAGTTCGACACACTAAACTACTATGATACGTCTTTAGCTGTACATATTTCGGTTTAAATATTCTCTAGAGCCACGGGTAGTATGTAACTAATAATGACTTTCACGTAGAATCCTACTTCTGAAACAAAACTGAATTCTTATTTGTTCAGTAATGCTTTCTTCTTTAGTGTTGGTGTATTTGCAAAGAGTTGAAGAGGACACTTTTCTATTCAGTCATCACAAATATATAAAGTTACGAGATACATGCAGTCATACGTACCGCTATAATTATGTAATAATATCATTAATGAAATTTATACTATTTCCTCATATTATGACATATCATTTATACGTACTGCTACAGTTATGGAATAGTATCATTAATGGTATTTATATTATTCGCTCATATTATGTCATACTATTTATATGTACTCCTACAGTTATTCTTCCTCATATTATGGCATACCATATACATGGATTGACTTAGAATATGTCAATCCTTATCACAACCCCTAAAAACGGACGGTCAAGATGAAAGACTGATTTTGCTAACCAATGTTGTGAAGGAGGTACGTGGTAGTGGCTTGGTAAGGGCATCCGCAAGCTGGTCATTAGTGGAGATGTAAGAGACCCTTAAGTTTCCATTTTGCACATTCTCTTTGACAAAATGACAATCCAATCCCAGATGCTTCATTTTAGAATGAAAAACCGGATTAGCACTCACATACGTAGCTCTAGTATTATCACAATAGATGACTGGTGCGAGAATGAGGTTATGACTAAGCTCCTTGAATAAATTTCCTACCCAAAGAATTTCAGCAGTAGCATTTGCCACTGCCCTGTACTCGGCCTCAACAGATGATCTATCTCTTGTACATTGCTTCTTTGACGTCCGAGAGATAGGATTCTTGCCCAAATAGATTATATATGCTGTTGTAGAAATGTAGTCGTCTTTGTCACGAGCCCAATCCGCATCAGAGTAAGCATGGAGAGTGAGAGGTGAATCTTTGTGTATAATTAAACGCATATTAGATGTACCACTTAGATAACGAAGAAGATGATGTAGAGATTGCATGTGTTCCTCAGTTGGACGTTTCATGTATTGAACTAACTTGTTAGCTGTGAATGCCACATCAGGCCTTATGAGACTTAAATATTGTAAACTACATGTCAGAGTACGATACTCAGTAAAATCGTTGAGAAGATTTCCATGTATAGTTAACAGAGGATGAGTTGCTGTTGGAGAATGGAGTTTTGATGACGATAACCTTATTTCAATATTAATTGATTATAAAATATATACTAACACTTTTATCTAGAATATATACACACACACATACACATATGCATGATTTATATACAGGAATTATTACTGAAAACTGTATAGTTTAAAGATTTAAGGGATTCAGATTTCAGAGATGATTCAAGACTCACGAGTAATCAAGATTTCAAGATAAATACAGTAATAGAGTCTAGTTTATGTAAGACTCTGAATAGCACTCCAGGTTCTAATTCAAATTCAAATTTTGTTTTTCGAATTTTGATTTCAAATTATATTTCTGTCTTCAGTCTCTATTTTATCTATTTTACTTTCTTTACTCTACTTTTGATTTTAAACTCAAGTTTTATAGTTTATAAGTTTTATATGTATTATATACTTTATATTTATATAGTTTTAGCTCTATAATTTTCTAAATGTGTTTATATAGTTTATATTTATGTTTCATATGATTTTCTACTTTATAATATTCATTTATAACACTATGTTTTAATTCAAGAATTTCCAGAATTATATATGTATATCAAAACACTTGAAAAATACTCCAAAATCAATTTTGAACATGGATATGTCAACATACATACAATTTACCATATGTCGACATATAACTATCGCTTTTTCAAAATTGAAAGGAAGCGTCTTTTCACTATTTGTAACGTTCCAGAAACGTTGCAACCTTTCAAATGTTATAAATAGGGCTGAATTCGATTTTTTTTCATCATTCTTCTTCTCCATCTTCATCTCCTTTCGTTACACCATTATATCTTCTCATTTTTATGATTTCTACACTTATACTCTGCCAAATTCAATTCTATTTACGTAAAACTTCTTCTCTTATCACTCTCTACTCATTACTTTCTGAATCGAAGTGCTATTGAAGAATTATAAGGCTATTGTAATTATTTGGGAATAATTTTGGTAATCGGTGTGACCCTTGTAGCCGCGAAATCAAGGAGAGTAATCGGTGTGACCCTTATAGCCGTGAAATCAATGAGAGTATACTTCATCAAGTGTGTGTGAAATCGGTGGCATCCCTTGTAGCCATGAAATCAAGGAGAAGATTGTAATTGGACATTGATATAGTAATAAAACTGCGCAATCTAGCGTTGCGTGGGACGTGATGTAAGAGCAAATTTCGAAGCAATATAAAATCCGGTGTGTTCTTTCCTTTTCAGCATTTTATTTTTGTTTATCTTTGTGTTTTCGTTTGATTCTGCGTCTGTGATTGTTTCTGTGGTGTTTGATTCATATAGTAGATCATATAAGTTTTAAATTTTGTTTAAATTCCCAAAAACACTATTCACCCCCCTTTAGTGTTAGTTTTGCCTTAATGATCCATTCCGCAATCCCTAACAATTAGTATCGGAGCGAGGTCTTTCAAAAATTTCATACTTTGATTTTTTAAAATAGTGATAACGGCAACCAACGCTGGTAGCAATAATAGTTCTTTTTTAGATGGTCAGTCCACTGTTAGACTACCACTATTTAATGGTAGCAATTATTCATATTGGGTATGTAGAATGAAAACATATTTACAATCAGTAGGATTATACACATGGAATAGTGCACAAAATGAGTTTGTTGAACCCACAACTTCCTTTTCACAATGGACAACAGACCAAAAGGCTGCTGCAAAAAGCAATTCTAAAGCCATGAATATGTTATTTTGTTCATTATATAGGAATGAGTTTAATAGAGTGTTAGTATGCAAAACTGCTTATGAAATTTGGAGAACTTTACAAGTTACTCATGAAGGAACTAGTAAAGTTAAACAAACTAAGATATCAATGTTAGTTAATCAGTTTGAGTTATTCAAAATGAATGAGAATGAGTTTATCTTAGATATGTATTGCAGATTTCAAGAGATATTGTATTCGTTAACAACACTTGGGAAAACTCATTCTAAAGAAGATCAAGTCAGAAAAATATGGAGTTCATTGACTCCAAAATGGGATCATAAGACTTTAGCAAGCGAAGAAGCCAATATTGTCAATGAAATGAAAATTGAGGAGTTTATCGAAAATCTGATGTCTTTTGAAGTCAAATTACAGAAAAGAAAAGAAAACAGGTCAACTGAGAAGAAATCCATTGCATTTAAAGCAACAACAAATGATTCTGACTCGAATAGTGAAGATGATGAAGATGCAACACTTATGACAAGACATTTTAGAAAAAAATTGAAATATAGAAGGAAAAATTATTTTCCAAATAATAACCAAGGAAATTCAAGAAGAAATGATGATCGACGTTATAACTGCAACAAACCAGGCCATATAAGAAAAATGTGTCCATATCCAGATAAATCTACTCAACAAACAATAAACAAAAATTCGTCAAGGAAGAGAAAGAAAGCATACGCAGCAACATTAGATGATTCAGATTCATCATCAAGTGATGAAGAGCAAGAAACCGGAAATTCAAATATGTGCTTCACAGCAATTCAGAATTCAGAAAATTTCAAAGAAAAGGATCTAAAACCGGGCATGTGTTAATTAATTTTTAAAAATTTTCTTTGATTGAATGGTTGCTTTGTTTGTTTGCCTTGTTTTTTGAATTTAAAAATTCAAAATTCAAACTTGAAATTTGAAATTCAAAATAATAATATAAAAATAAATAATAATAATAAATAAAATAATAAAATAAAATTTTGATGTCTGTTAGGATTAGTATTATTTCAGGAAATCGTTGAACCTGAAATATAAATCAGTAATTTAAATTACATTTCACAAAAATCAAAATTCCCTTGAAAATCGGTACATATGTCGACATACATATGTCTATATGTCGACATATAAGACCAGAAATTTGAAATTTAAATTTTGAATTTCAAAAGTTTAAACTTTCAAACTTTCCTCTAACTTTTCACCAACTCTCAAGGTCTGAAAAGGTGTCATTGACTTCTGAAAAGTTGTGCCTATTTAATTAATATCCATTCAATTTCTATATATACACCTATTCTCTCTACCTTTCATTCACAATTCAAAATTCTTCATATCTATTCTCTTCAAAACTATCAATTTAGTGGCTTCCTCAAGTTCATCTCAGAAATTGAAGTTAACCAAAACCATCAAAGGTTATCTTCATAATAACAAAGAAGCTATCAAAACATATGTTAACTATTTAGCAAGTGTTAAAGTTAATACGGGACATTTCTCCGTCTTTAGCGACTTTCCTTCCTATGACCATATCTATCTCTTTCAACATAATGAAGTCTTGTGTCTAATTGACTCACAGGATAATGACAAAATGTGTTATCTTAAGCTTGTCAAAATGTAACGACCCGGGAATTTTCGACCCAGAAAATCGACATTTAAAACCAATTTCGACTATCCACGCATCGAAAGTACCGGATAGTTAATAGAAAGAAGTTAGAGGGTGAGAATAGTTAAGATAGAAAATTAGAATAGAAGAAGAAGAAGAACACAACAACATCAGAGTAACACGAATCTCACAGCGGAATGAAAAAAAATAGTATCTAAAATAACTTTGAAACACAAACCTGTATTTGTATATTAGAGTACAACACTTACATCACAGCGGAAATAAACAATAGCTATAAAATACTGCTGAAGCCCCCTGCTCCAAGCTCCATCTAGTGTATCTGTAAATCCCGACTACTTGACTGCCTGTACAAATTTTGGGCACCCAAGAGTTTAGGGAAAACAAAACAAAATAAACTCTAGGTCAGTCATGGGACTGGTGTGAGTAAACTCCAACCACTTGGTTTAACTTTTAAAAATCATTTTTCAAAAGAAATGATAATCGTAAGACCAATCCACACATAAACACGAATTGCTTTTACTTAACGATAACCCAAAACATTTTCAAAATCAATACTTTTCTGATATTATAATAACGTCTAATCACAAATAGTTAACAATCTAGCGGAACGCTTGTGTTGGCACACTTTTTGGTAAAAGCTGTCACACTGAATATTTGGATAACATCGCGCTCGGATATGGAGAACATCGTCAGAAGACAGGCAGCGATTTGGTCAAAGTTGCATCACGAACAAAGAAAGGCCTGAAACTCCTATTAGATGACCTTTTTTGGGCCGGAAAATAGCGATTACGGAGCTGAGATCTATAACTCTCGTAGGTCTCTGAATTAACTTCAGTTTGAGCTTTGGTTTGGCTCAATCGGACTTACAGTTTGAAAGTTATGCCCATTTTCGTAAACTGGTGTAATCTGGCAATTTCCTGGATAAAGCAACGAAGTGTCACACGATCGGAGTATGGCTCATGCACCCTCGGATCGCCCCACTCGGCTCGTGGTATACCTTCAGATCGCGACCCACTCTTAGTACACATGGAGACCATGACCCGATCGCCAACACTTCACTCCAGCTCGCAACCAGACACGGATCGTGATAGCCATATCACGATCTGACCTATGACCACGAACCGATCTCCGGACCTGCAGATACGCGCACTGTTTTGACCTAGTCTTAAGGCTACTCCTGCTCCTACTTTTCCGGATCGGGTGCCACGTACCCCACCACGAACCGGTCCTCTTAGAAGCTCCTCTACGCCTATAAATACACCGAAACATGGCCATTTTAAGGGACTTTTGGCACTTGATCTTGAGGGCTTCCATCATTATCGACGCAAGGACTTTGCGAACAGCGGAAGGCCATTTCTAATCGTTCTAACATGAGCTTATCGTGTATAAAATCAATTTCTAATCTCCATTTCTTCATTGTAAACATGAGGATTTCGTGTATAAACCAAGATAATTGTACTTGTAACTTCTTAGGATTTAAGAAGAGATAAAGTGGACATAGGCTTGGTTTGAGCCGAACCACTATAAAAACTTTGTGTGTTCCCCATTTTTACTGCTTTTTCTGCATTCTGTGATCTGTGTTCTACATTCGGGTGTTAGGCCCAGATTTTGGTCTAACATTTTGGCGCGTCAGGTAGGGGGCACACGACAACTTCAACTTCTGCTTGGATTTTTTGGCTATTGGATAAATGGCAAACAAAAGGAAGAAGATTGGAACTTCCGCTCTTGCTGATGATGCTGACACTGAAGACACAAGGAACGAGGCAAGCCAGGAAGCTTCCTCTCATGGAGATCCTTCTGCATACTTGACCATAGAAGAGATGGACGGAGTTCTCACTGAACTAAGCGATCAGATGGCACGGCAAGATGATCACCTCCAGAAACAACAGGAAATAATCAACCAATTCTTCGCTCGAATGGATGGAAGGTCGAGCAACGCTCAAGTCACTGGAAACGAAGCCGTTGAAGCGGCTCGAGTATCACCCGGACTCGGGGGCAACCCCCCTGTTCAACATCATCAACCATCTCGTGATACACCTCTAAATCGCGATCTGGATCGTGGTGCACCACCAGGCTCACGAGCCGATCCCACTAACTCGCTCCCGTTTGCTCAACAATAACCGGTTCGTGAACTACCTCCAGGACCTAATCGGATCGCCTCCTGCTTCACGAACCGACCCCCTCGAACCGGGTCGGGTCGCCACCCTCGATCCGCGATCCGTGAGCCGCGATCCGTAGGCAACAGCTCGCCAACAGTTTCCATCCTCTCCTGCATTCAACGCTGGGGGCACCAGCTCTGATTTTGGTAGTTTGCAACAACTTTTTGAAGGCAGTCGACTCGCTGATCTGATTCAACGCCTCTCGAGAGGCCGCACCTATCAGAATGATGTGGATGACGTCAATCACAACCCATTCACTCAGGAAATCAGGAATTCCCGCAATCCCCCGTATTTCAAACTCCCACAATTGGAACCATACAATGGCAAGACGGATCCTAATGTGCACCCACTACAACAAAACAGTCATTTTACAACGGGCAAAAACCGTTGTAATATGCATTTCACAACGGGCATACGCCCGTCTTAATATGCCCCGTCGTAATAGCTCCTGACTATTTGACAACGGGCAATGACTGTTGTAAAAGACCGTTGTAATAACTTGCTCTGTCACGTGCAATGACTCTATGACAATGGTTATTAACCCGTTGTAATAGCTAATAAATTACAAGTGGCATTTGCCCGTTGTAATATAGTATATTACAACGGTTTTTGCCCGTTGTAATAGAAAATTCAAACATAATTGCTGCGATATACATCAACAATAATAATGAATATTTTAACATGCAATAAATACTGTAATGCAAGAATCAAAATCACATAATAACACATACTAAAAGACTGAAGCAAGAATCATATAATTCCAACACATTTCAAAAAGTTCGATAACTTTATACTCCAAAAGACTAGATAAGTTTACATTCCAAAAGGTTAGATAAGTTACGTCGACATAGTTCTAACATAAATTACATAACTAGTTTCATAAGTACCAACACTAGACCAAGGAAAGGTAATCTTTGTGCCATGCGACGGCAGATCCAATAGCCTGTTGATCTTGAGTCTGCATATAGTTACTAGCACGGGGTGACTGCAAAAAAAGAAAAAAAAAGTTACCAAATGTAGAGAGAATATATTATTATACACCATTCAAAACTTATTATACAACATTTAAGTCTTGCATTGCTGTAACCTTACAGCCTTTGGTTCCATAGTCTTCCTACTTCGGTTTAGACACAGTTTAGACACCACCGTATCCACAGTTTGTAGTTGTATTTAAGTAAAAATATTTGTATTTGTAACTGACATTATATACGAACTTTTATTTCTACAATTATATGACCAAAGGAAGAATTAATTACATAATAGGCTTCTATTGAAAGTCCAAATATATGCAGATGTAGACTGGAACTAAGTTCACCTTTGAAAAACCATTGTGAATCTTTTATCTAAAATGTATTTAAAAACTTAGCTGAATACATATAAAACTGATCAAATACTTATTATATTATATCATGTTAAATCAATTTATGTATGCATAGGGAACTCATGTACACCATGGCGCAAACTCAAAACTGCATTTAAAATTTATGTGTGTACATGAACCAATGCCTGGAATAATTACACATTTGAAAATTCATATTCTCAGATTCATACGGAAAGCCCATTTTATAGAACTTTGCATTCTCTTTCAAATCCATGAATGTGCGAAGCGTTTCACACATCCAGTTCAATATGTTTAAAACTGTGGAGATATTTTGTTTTCTCAAGTCATATTTGGGTAATATTCAAAACATGCTTCGCACTAGAGGGGTAACGGTAAGTCATCGATGTTTGGATGATATATGAAGTAATAAATATATAAAAGTGCTAATATATGTGTTAATATAGGTTTTCAGTAATAATATATGACGTATATTCTCTACTAGTGAAATATGTATATGCAACTTTGCAGGTCCAGATGAAGTATATGAAGTACATTTCCTTGTTTCTTTCTATCCCAGTGTACCCATTACTAATGGCCGGCTCAACATGGGAACTTGGCAGGTGTGAGTTTTCTCAACTATGACTTCAGAAATCAACTAATTATTTGTTCCATGCATGCGGAAAATGTTTTATATATCTACAATAATGGGATGATCTCTATATGTGAGCACAGCAACTTAGTTGCTGTGCTTCGGCACAGCAACTTAGTTGCTGTGCTTCGGCACAACAACTTATTTGCTGAAGCAACTTAGTTGTTGTGCCTCGGCACCGCAACTTAGTTGTTGTTCAAGGCACGGCAACTTAGTTGCTGTTCAAGGCACGACAACTTAGTTGTTGTTCTCGGCACAGCAACTTAGTTGCTGTGCTTCGGCACAGCAACTTCGTTGCTGTGCTTCGGCATAGCAACTAAGTTGCCGTACAAGGCACAACAACATAGTTGTTGTGCCGAGGAACAACAACTAAGTTGCTGTGCTCTGTTCCTCGGCACAACAACTTAGTTGTTGTTCGAGCGTGTGAGAGGTTGAGTGTGCATGAGTTTGACGACGCCTACAAGTTTCTTGATCACACTGAGTTGAATATTGGAAAATTCAAGCACAATGAGTTGAATATTGGAAAACAAATTCAAGCACACTGAGTTGAATAAACCAGACATATTACCTAGAGCATAGCAGAAGGCTTTTTTTATGCCTTGATGATACTCCAGCTCAAGCATTACATCCTGCTAGTCTGTGAAGTTTGCGGATGTAATCTTAAAAAATTAAAGGGAAAAAAATAAAAATAGAGAAATAACAATATGGTACTTACATTAGAGTTCCATTATATATTGGACTCAACCTAAATGTCATGATCAAATTCTTCTGTAAATTGACCGATTGACCGATCGTAGCTTCAAGCTGAAGTTATCTCCCAAGTTTATGCTACCATTAAATTGATTATTACCCCCTGATCTGCACTGGAATGCAATAGGTGAAGTTCATAGACAAATTCAGATCATATGTTATTTCATTTAGGTGAGTATAAGGATGAATAACTAATTAACAAATAACATCATGTTATTATATATTTGCTACAAATAAACATAATGATCCATTTCAGTTTATGTGTCTTAGCCATTTGAAACTTACACTTGCTCTAGTCTAGGAAGGCTGAACATTGTTTCTGGGATATCACCATGAAGTTCTCTAGACTCCCCAACAATGGGTACTATATTTTCAGAACATTTTTTTAGTTTAAACAAATAATACATGGCAAGTTACATTCCAACTGGCACTTAGTGAACTATTCTTCTTAGTGTAATTATTGAACTTACAGAACTAAAGATTGTATAGTCGAGAGCCAACTTAGAGCCTCTGAAGAATCGAAGGTGTTATTGCTCAAATTTCTATGGAAAAATACTGGTATTTAGTATTCTTCATTAACTTTTATTACATGAGTTCATCTGTATATGAATGAATACTTACACATAGTTGAGGCTGTTCATTCCTGTTAGGTCATTGGTCCAGAAAGTTTTTGTTTGTTAAGTTCCTGGAAGCAACATGATAATCATATCTAAGCATAAAAGATACTTGAGTAACTTAATTGCGAGTTCATGAACAACTACTTACAATTTATTAAGGCTTCCATCGAGCCTCCTATAGTCAGATAAATTTAATCAGCACAATTTGACAGTAAAAATGCAAATAACAACAGAGATGCAGCTTGTTGTTTAGAAAATACTTACAAAACCTCAAGCGATTTGACTAGTCCTACTGAGGCTGGAATTGTTCGAGTGAGCTCATTGACATCAAATGGTCTACAGTATATGGTCAGAAGTAAATTTAGTAAAAAGTCATGTGTATGTGTATTGAAGTTTAGAAACATCTTGTATAAGTTTCATTTGAGAGCTAAAGAGTTTCCCTAGTGTGATATCGGATAAGTGAATTTTGTTGAAGTGACTTCTCATTCAGAGATAAAGAATTCAGGTTAACTAAAAGATGTCAAGAGTCAAAGACAAGGAAAGAAACAGTTTGATGTCGACTAACAAATGCTTAGCATTTAGAAGCAGGTCCAATCCTGATGAGTTGTTATTTGAAATTGGTATGGTTCTACTTATTTTGTTATCTGCTATATCAAACCAGTATAGGTTTAATAACTTTACCAACGAAGAAGGAATTTCACCATTAAGATTGTTTGAATTTAGAGCAAAGGAATTTCACAATTAAGATGGTTTGCATTTAGAGCCCTGAAATCAGTTTCGTGTGAAGAATTTCACTGTGAATTTCAGATAAGCAATCATATTACCTATTTCCAATCAAAGGTCAGTAGTGTTGAGTTTGACAGCTCAATCATATTACCAATTTCCAATCGACATACAAAAACCAAGTAACAAATGAATAATCAGTAGATATAATTTTCTTCTTAAAGAATAAAATACGGCAAAAAAATACGACAACTGAGGGAAATTAATCGCCTTATCCTAAATTTGACAGCGATCAGAAAAACAACTGACTAAGAACTCAAAATAACTGGAAAGAAATGAAGATAAAATAGTTACCAGCGTATGGTATTAGAGGGAATCTCATGTAGGATAGAGAGGGAGGAGGGAGAGATTAGGACCAGCGTAGGAGTTTGGGAATTTGGGAATTAGGGTTCTGGAGGAGGACCAGCGCATGAGTTCAGGGAATTTTGCTTTGGCTCCGTTATGTTAGAATAAATGGTTATTTAGTTTAACGCGGGCTCTGAAATGTTTATCGGTGAACGAGAAAAAACAAAAGCGGGAACGAACATTGTCAATGGAAGATTATTTATGGTAGAGTCACAAAAGAATTTTTTAAAATAAATATAGAAATAATATTCTAAAACTTGACGTTTGTACTTTACATATCCAAATTTCTTTATAGCACTTTCAAAACATAAATTTTGAATATTATCTAAAGTTTAAACTTTGTTAAGTTTTTTACTTTTAAAGACCGAATTTGTTTATCGTTCGAAAGCCATTTAAATACAAGCCCATAGTCTCAACAGTTTTGTTTGTTTGTAGTTTGAACTCAAATTCAAACAATAAATGAGATATATCATTTATAAAGTGAATTAGTTTGTTGGTTGTTGTTTGTTTTTAGAGATATATTATTTGATATACCGTTATATCCCTTTATTTTTGTAGTTTAAATTTGTTTATTGTTTGTTGTTGATATTTGAATTTATTTGAAATGAATTTTATAAATATTTTATTTTTTTTGTTAGAAAATTTAAGATTATTAAATTTTGTTAAGAATTAAATGTAGTTATCAATTATAATTATTGATTATTAAGTAGTAAATAATAAATTATCAAATGTTAATTAGTGAAAACGTGAATTAAATATTAATATTAATTATTAATGGTTAATATAATGATTAATTATTACAAGTTATAAATAATCATTCATTATTACGAGTTATAAATGATTAATGTAATATTATTAATGATTAATTATTATTATTAATTAATAATATAGTATTATTAATGTAATATTATAATTAAAAGCAATAATATAAGTTATATGATATCATTGAATGAAATCTAATATGTATACAATAATATAAAGAAAACATTATTTAAAACTTTTTTTACAACTATTTGGGTAGACAATATAGATAATATTACTTTACAATGATGTTATAAATAATATAATATTATTGTTATTAATTATTATTAATGAGTAATTATTAAATACAATATTATTAATGATTAGTAATTAGTAATATAATATCATAGTTAATAATTAGCAATATATGATTAGTGATTAATTATTAAGTAATAAAACATAATCAGTACAAATTTTACGGAAGTATTGCAATTATTAATTATTGACTATCGAAAATTGACACCTATTACAACGGATATTTTGTGACGGTTGTAAAATAGTCATATATTACAACGAACATTTTGTGAACGTTGTAAAGTTGACATCTATTACAACATGCCAAAAATGACCGTTGTAATAGCACTTTATTACAACGTGCAGTTTTTACCCGTTGTAAAAAGAGCGTTGTAAAGGATATCTATTACAACAATCAAGAAACGACCGTTGTAATAGCATTCTATACAACGGGCGGTCTCTGCCCGTTGTAAAAGAGTGTTGTATAGGCATCTATTACAACGGTAAACAAAGTGACCGTTGTAATAGCACTCTATTACAAGGGGTGGCCCGTGCCCGTTGTAAAATGGACGTTGTAATAGATTAATTTTGTTGTAGTGACCTGATGCGCTACAAACGACATGTGGAAGTTCAATTGGCGTGGAAAACGTCATGGCTAAATGTTTGCCCCTCTTTCTAACCGATATAGCAGCTATGTGGATTCAGCTGCTAGAAACGGAATCGATCGGCAGTTGGAAATGTTGGTCGCACGCTTTATTGAACAATTTCGGGTTCACATCGCTCGACCCAAGAATGTCATGTCACTTACTACAATTAAGCAGAGGCCTAGAGAAATTCTGTGTTCATTCCTGGAAAGATTCAACGTTGCAGCAACATCAGTTGATCGCCTTGAACAATCGATGGTACTGATGGCAGCAGTATCCGGCGTTCTTGATAACACGGAATTCAAGAAATCTTTGTACCGAGACCCACCGCGAAACCTCGGCGAATTTTAGCTTGAAGCAGATATATTTCTGCGGGAAGAAGATGCAACCTCCGAGAAGAAAGCTCTCGATGTCAACATGCTTAAAGACGGAGAACCGTCCGATTCTGGAAATGGCAAAGGAAAAGCCGCCGTCAGGAATAACCGAAACACTCAGCCCCGGAGGGGGCCCAGATATGATAAGTACACTAAACTCAATGCCCCACTCTCAGACATATATCTGGACATGAACGGTGCTATCTCCTACACGAAGCCTCCGAGGAGGGATCCATCACAAAGAGAACGCGATTCTGGAAAGCACTACATATTCCACGATATGGACGGACATGACACAAATGACTGCAGGCATCTTCGTGATTTGATTGAGGAATGGGTTAGACGTGGAGAGCTACCCGAGTATGTGATATCACCAACAGCGCCCGCACCTGCGCTGCCACCTCCTACTCCCCGGAGAGGGAATGACCCTGGATCGAGCTCTCGCAGGCTCATCATCAACTGATCTGGATGAGATCAGCTTTCATTTTCTGTATTTCTTAGGCTTTAAAATTTGTTTTTGCTTTCGTTAGGTTTTCCGATTGGTTGAATCAGAGTACACACGTACGGGGTTAGGATGTAGCCCCAAAATCGTGCTCTGGACTCGGTGTCAAACCAATTAGGATTTGATTTGGTTTTGCATTTTGAATTGAATAAGGACTTTCCAAACATGGATTATGTTTGGAAAATTTAAGTATCTTGTCAGGATGTGGCATGATCCTCAACTTCGGTTAACGTATGGCTTATACTTATTGTGGAACTTTATGTATGGAATATGCCTAGGGACAGACTATCTTATCAGGCTGTGGCAAGCGTAGCTCTACTTTAGGTCTGAGTATGGTTTATACTCACTTTAGAATCTTAAGTATGGATTATACTTAGGAACGACAAATGGTCTTGTCAGGATGTGACAAAATAAATCGGGTATGGATTATACTAGGTTTGAACTCCAGTGTATGGATTATGTCCGGCAAACGGTCTTGTCAGGATGTGACAAAAGAAATCGGGTATGGATTATACTCGATTTGGACTTCTGGGTAAGGATTATGCCTAGAAATGTTGGCCCTTGCCAGGATTTGGCAGGATGACTCAAATGTCCCTTAAGTATGATTTATGCTCATTAGAGGCCGAAGCATGGTTTATGCTCAGAAAATTTGAACAATATCGCCAGGATTTGGCACGTTTGTTTTTTCTTTATCTCTTTACAGGTATGGATTATATCTGTAGCTGGTAGACCCGGCAAGGTCATGGCAATATCGAATTTTTATGGCTTATAGATTTCCTGGACTATCCAGAACACATCTTCCTTTAACCAGCAAGATATGTTCTGGAGGGAAAACTTGTTAACACACTTTTTGGTAAAAGCTGTCACACTGAATATCTGGATAACATCGCACTTGGATATGGAGAACATCGTCAGAAGACAGGCAGCGATTTGGTCAAAGTCACATCATGAACAAAGAAAGACCTGAAACTCCTATCAGATGACCTTTTTTGGGCCCGAAAATAGCACTTACAAAGTTAAGCTCTGAAACTCTTGTAGATCTCTGAATTAGCTTCAGTTTGAGCTTTGGTTTGGCTCAATCGGACTTACGGTTTGAAAGTTATGTCTGTTTCCGTAAACTGGTGTAATCTGGCAATTTCCTGGATAAAGCAACGAAGCGTCACACGATCGGAGTATGGATCATGCACCCTCGGATCGCCCCCCTCGGCTCGTGGTATACCTTCGGATCGCGACCCACTCTTAGTATACATGGAGACCACGACCCGATCGCCAACACTTCACTCCAACTCGCAGCCAGACACAGATCGTGATAGCCATATCACGATCCGACCCATGACCACGAACCAATCTCCAGACCTGCAGATACGCGCATTGCTTTGATCTATTCTTAAGGCTACTTCTTCTCCTACTTTTCCGGATCGGGTGCCACGTACCCCACCACGAACTGGTCCTCCTAGAAGCTCCTCTACGCCTATAAATACACCGAAACATGGCCATTTAAAGGGACTTTTTGCACTTGATCTTAAGGGCTTCCACCATTATCAACACAAGGACTGCGAACAGCGGAAGGCTATTTCTAATCGTTCTAACACGAGGTTATCGTGTATAAAATCAATTTCTAATCTCCATTTCTTCATTGTAAACACGAGGATTTATTGTATAAACCGAGATAATTGTACTTGTAACTTCCTAGGATTTAAGAAGAGATAAAGTGGACGTAGGCTTGGTTTGAGCCGAACCACTATAAAAACTTTGTGTGTTCCCCATTTTTACTGCTTTTTCTTCATTCTGTGATCTACATTTGGGTGTTAGGCCCAGATTTTGGTCTAACAGCTTGCATCTCACGCTCCACATATATATAGTATACAATCAAAACCGGAGGCGCTTATTGGAGATTGGATTCCGACTATGACAAGGTATGGAACCACCTACCGATAGTGTATCTCTAGAGAGGAATACACTGGGTTCAACAAGAATGTCTTGCAACCCGGCCCACACATGACTGGCCATTCATTTCTCTTGAGTGTATCAAATATATTGTCACCTACGATTGCTAGCAACACAACCGTTCCCGGGAGATACAGAAGCGAAAAGATGTAACAAATATGAATATTCTCTAGATGGTGACAATGCACCCTAATGGGGGCGACCCACATAACCATGTTGCCTGCCCGATTTTTGTCATTTCCCGGTTGATGAGGCTTGAGGTCATAACGTATCTTTTGACAGATCGTACATTCATTTACTTGGAATGCCACATTGTCTTACCCGCCAAATCACAAATTGATTTCCATAAAAATACCACGGATATAAAGCTAAGAGAAACGAATTTCTCCGCCACCAAACGTTGATACGTTTGAAGCAATCAACTTACGTGATTCATTAGATATACTCTGTCAGACATTTGTCCATACACGTTGTCCTGGGTCTGGACAAACCGAAGGCACTATTCTGTAAATTCAACTTAGGCAATTTCTACCTAGGATCGCAAAAACAACCCCTGATAAAATCCATCTTCAATTATCTTCATCATACTTGATTCGCAACGCTAATGTCAATATGGAGTGTTTTTCAGATAATAAGTCTGATCCCGGTCTCTTTGTATTGACAACGGAAAATGGTCAAAAGATTTGATAGTTGGTGATTTAACTATCAAAGGAAAACATGTGTACAAACAACGGTCGTATTTCCAAATGGAAATCTTACCCAGCAAATCATCAATCAACACTGATCGCCTTTAATTTAATTTGCCTTTCAATTATTCATTTCCCTATTTCCAAT
The DNA here is from genome assembly GCA_030737875.1 of Allium sativum. NCBI lineage: Eukaryota > Viridiplantae > Streptophyta > Magnoliopsida > Asparagales > Amaryllidaceae > Allium > Allium sativum. The sequence continues at coordinate 106,756,836 of CM060918.1, forward strand.
CCCATATATTCGTAAATACTTATTTTATAAATTTAGAAAATATACATTATTAATCATTGGAAAATATTTCCATATTTACTCCTATTTCTTATTTTCTATACGAAAAACATTTCTGATTTCTTAATTGGAATTTTTTTTCCAAAACTCCTTCATTGGATTTAAACAGATGTTCAAATAAAATGTCGCTATGCCAACTCGAACCATTAACACTTATTATCTAAATTCAATTAACTAACCTTCACCATCGAACCTTAACCATTCCTTAGTCAAAATGAAGTCAATCAAGTTGGGGGATAACTACCTCTCAGACCTTAACTGAATCGACATTTTTAACCTCACAATAGACAAGGTTCACCTTTTAAATCTTTAACAAACTTCCTTATGTAACTCTCGGATTCTATTTATGAATCTACTTCCTTTATAGAATTCATTTGATTATCGTAATAGTGTTATAATCCCATACTTCCGATATATATATATATATATATATATATAATAACTTAAATATAACTTTATTTATTAAATTAAACAAATAACTAAATAACAATTTATTTATAAATAAATAAATCTTGATTAAAAATCGGAAAGTAAATAATACTTTCCTACATTCGATATAGTCGAATTCCAATGTATAATTCTCTCTCGAATAATCTCTATTCGATAACTCACTTCCGAATAACTATATTCATTTATCTCTCTTTCGAATAAACTATATTCAATAACTCTTCTTCGAATAACTATATTCGATAATCTCTCCTTCGAATAAACTATATTCGATAATCTCTCCTTCGAATAAACTATATTCGATAATCTCTCCTTTGAATAAACTATATTCGATAATCTCTCCTTCGAATAAACTATATTCGATAACTCTTTTCTTCGAATAACTATATTCGATAACTTTATTCCAATAACTAATATTTGATTAACTCTAATTCAAACAACTAATATTTGATGAACTCTAATTCGATTAACTCTATTTGATTAGCTCTAATTCGAAACACTAATATTCGATTAACTCTAATTCGAATAACTAATATTCGATTCAACTCTAATTTGAATAAATAATATTGGATTCAACTCAATTTTGAATAACTAATATTGGATTCAACTCTATTTTGAATAACTAATATTGGATTCAACTCTATTTTGAATAACTAATTTTATTTTAATCCTATTTCCTATCTTATCCAAATTCCCATTTGAATTTCTATTTCAAATCCCAATAATTCTTTATAAATTTTTAATTTATAAAATAACTATTATAATCCATTATTCACATCGAATGTAAAAAATATTTTTTTATATATCAATTCAGTTTGATTTCGTATTTTAAAATAATATCCTATTTCGAAATTCTATTTTTACTTCTATTTATAGATTTTTTCACACAAAATCTCCTTTTTATTTCTAACACTTGGATCTAATTTATAATTCCCTTTATAATTGCTACATTTAATTTTAATCACAATTATCGATGTTAAAACCGATTTTTACTTCTATATATAAATTCAGACTGATATATTCAGTTTATCCAATGATAAATAATTTACTTAATTTAGAAAACATTATTTATAAATTAATCTTTTCATTTTATCTGTCAGAACAAATTTCTATTTAATTCTACTTTGAATCAATCTTTTCCATTTATCTGTTAAAAACAGATTTCCATTTAATATTCATTTTCCAAATAATCCCCTTTTATTAAATTCTATTCATTTTATAAAACACTTCCTTTTACAATATCCTATTTATTTCCCAAATATTTCTTTCTATAATATCCTATTTGTTTTACAAATATTTCCTTTTCAATTCTATTTGTTTTCTAAATATTTCTATTTCACTTCTATTTGTTTTCCAAATAATTCTTTTTATAAAATCCATTAATTTTATAAAATCCTAAAATTCAATATCCACTTTGAAATTCCTTTGTATAATTCTACTTATTTTCTGTTAGACCAAAAATTGGTTTAACACCCAAATTGATTAAAAGCAAATAAGATGAGATAAAAATAAAAATGAACACACAGGATTTATAGTGGTTCGGCGAAGAAATGCCTACGTCCACTTATCTTTCACTATATTCAATGATTCAGTTGCAAATACAATGTAATTTTCACTTGATTTCACTCACAACTCGCTTATATTCACTCAATAGACTAAAACAAGTAATGAAAGAAGCTTTGGATTCTCCGGGAGTAATGGAGTTCGGGTTATGGAGGTAGTTGAATTCTCAAAGTGTCTAAAAAAAGATCCTTTTCTTTGTCTCCAGACGGGGTATTTATAGGTGTGAATTTGCTCAAAACGCTATCCGGATCGGAGCCACGTGTCGTCCATCCCATTAGCCTCGGGTTCGGATGGATTACTGTGCTGACAACGCATCAAAATAGTGAACGTTATGGGCAGGAACTGGTCATAGCCGATCCGGATATCCAGGCGCTTATGCAGGGGGATAGTATGGAAAATGGGTTCGGGTCGGAGGTATATGTATCAGGGGTTCGGATCGGGATATCCGATCCGACCCGAATTGACTTGGTGACAACTCTCTATTCTTTTTATTCTGCTTTTCCTCCGAACCATCTCTGTAGCAGCTGGGTGGCCTTCCGATCCCTCTTGAAGAAGACTGCCCTCCGATCTGAACATGCGCTCTCTGTTTTCAACAGCAATAGCTCGCCGCTCCGAACAGGAGACTTTATCCGATCCGAACCGATACGTTGCTTTAACCCGACCCGGATGATTGCATCTGTTCAATCGAAGCTGTAGCGTCTCCTCCGACCTGAGTAGTGATGGTCTCTCCGATCCGAGCCGAAGTCTTCTAATTTGAAATGCTCTCCAATGCTTGATATCTTGACTTTGTGTTGCCTAGTTCACAAAGTAGGCTAACACTTTGCCCCCTCAAAGGATGCTTCTTTTGGAAACGGAGCATGCTTTGATTGCCATTGCACAACGCCTTCATCCTTCCTTTTGAATACGCATGCCAAGCTGTCGCACTTCATCCTGTTCGGTTCGGATTCCGACCCGGACGGATTTCTTTCTTCCTTTACTCTACAAGGGATTAGTGGGCCAAGCTGCGTCATTGGGCTTTTCGAGCCAGTCCGATCGGGAATACGAATAGTTAGCCTGCTTTTTATATAAATTCACTTCATTTCCCTTCTTTTCTTTCATTCACTGTTCTTGCTCGTCCGAACCGACTCCACATTGAAGCCTTAGCTTTTCCAAGAAACTTTAAAATTCTCGCTTCAATCTTTGAATCAAATACATATGTAGTCTTGTAATCTTGAATCTCGCCGCCATAATCGCTTTTAATTTACATCCGCGGTTAATTTGAACGATTCTAGCAAAGTAATTGACTGGTTCCATCGCCACAACTTCCATCATCCTCCGCCTTCGTCGTTAATGGCATCGACGCCATTTCGAGGCGTTGGAGGAGGGTATTGAAACTCGTTATTGAATACCTGAGTGTTTAACCTCTCGATTTAATTAAGGCTTGGGAATTTGAGTTGGGTTCGCTACTTAAGAGGAGGAAGAGGAAGGAAATTGAAGGAGATCGGTTCGGGTAGGGGAACGGTAGGAAAAAAAAAAGTGAAAGAGAGAAATTCATAGATCCGGACCGGGTCGGGGCAATAGGACAGGGAAATGGGACTTAACTCGTTTGACCGGGTCGGGTCGGAGCTAGGAATAAAATGGAGGTTAAGACTTATGCGCCCGGGTCGGACTGGGTTATGAAACAAAAGAGAAAATAGTAATGTGGTTATCTAGGTTAATCCGACCCGCCCCGAAAGCCAACCTCCGAACCGATCCGGATATTTCTCTCTGAGTGTGAGCCTTTGCTCATCCGATCCGAACTTGGTTTCTGCATCCGAACCGAAAACTACTCAATCCAAAACACAAACTCTCGTCCAACTATTTAAAAGATATTACTTCCAACTTCATGAACAGTTAGGATAGTGCCTTGCGGACATAAGTGAACATTAAGAACTACTCTGACTATCACTTTCTCTTCAAAGCTTCGTCTTACATTGTTGCACATTTACTTTGCATTTCTCACATTTACTGCACACATTTTAGTTCACACACATACACAGGGGGGTACGGGCTAATTTACTCTAATCCGTGCTATTGCTTCTTCAATAGTTCTATGACAATGAGGCCCAGACGCTCTTCCAGACTAGCTGAGAGGAAAGAAGCCCCGGAAACTTCTAACAAAATCACTCTCGAGGATATATCTTCTTCTTCGGATCCAGAATGGGACAGTGAGGGTCCAGACTACGGGGTTGGAAATCGAGAAAGCAACGAGGCGTCTTCAGAGAACGAGGTTTCTCTGGGTTTTGAGGAGGAAGGAGGGATCGGTGACGATCGAGCCCCTGACGAATTTGAATCAGCCATTATATTGGAATCAACTCCAGACTCCGTTGAATCAACAATCGACAACGATCGACTTGTCCGAATTTGCTTAAAGTATGGAATAATGAAAAGGGACACTCTAGTGCCTTCACGCTCTGACCGTCCCCACAACCCTCCAGAAGGATATATGACGGTCACTCGATTGATGTGCATGGTCGGCGCCATTCCTCCATTCTCTCCCTTCATCGTTGACTTTTTAAGACAAATGTGGATTGCCCCCATGCAATTGCACCCCAATTCATATGCCTATCTGCACACCTTGTACATAGCATATCGTGAAATCTTAGGCATAGAGCTCACGTTCGATGACGTTCACTTCTTTTATAATTTCAAGCATCGGACTCGAGAGACTCCATCCTTCTGCTACTTTGAATCAGTCCCAAAAAGGAAGATAATCTCTGCACCATTTAGCAGTAAAGCTGGAGATTCCAGACTAGAATGGTTCTATGTGAAGCGACAGCCTGGATGCGCCAGAAGGTGGACAAAATCAAGTAAAGCACTGATTTTCTAAATTCGGGCTCTATACACTTGAATCATCACCTTGACTTGTTTTCCTTTTTGTTTGCAGTTGACAATCCCAAACAGATATCAGACCAGGTGTTCTTCGACCGGATGCACCGACTCCTCAATGGCGATCAGAAATTCTTGACTATCGACGAAGCCCTTAAGGACGAATACCTTCACTTTCATGGGCTGTTGTCTGTTTTTCGTAGCATTGGTCATGGGACAGTTCCATACGCATACATTCCTCCAGTGGAGGTAGTCCCAGAGACAGGAGAAGGCTCAGGAATTCCTACAGCGCCCTCTTCACACTTCACCTTCTCCATCTTCTACACAAGATGATGAATTGGCTAATCTGGCCGAAAAGCATCGTGAAGGATATATTGCCCCTGAGGAAACTACTTCTCTAGAAAAGTCAAAATCCTCCCAAGAGTCACCACTTCACGCTTCCGAGGGGGATGCCCCTAGTACTGATGAGCAAATATTTCAGGGTTTGGGGGATCTCCCCTTACCTGAGACTATATACACTTCAGAGGATTTCAGGAAAGATCCTTTAGTCTTCACCTCTTCTGAAGAGACCACTCCCGCTAAGGCCAAAGAGCCTGCCCGTACTAGTCTAGCTTCAGACTCGGGTTGGTTGGGGGGAAACACACCACTTAGGATACACTTTATATAACGGCATTAGCCTTCATTGCACCTCTTTCCTCGTGAATCCATTAATTCTAAATTTCGTTCGTTTTATCGTGCAGGTACAATGTCTCGATCCTACTACGATATAAGAAAGCTTCGTCGCAGCATGTCCAATCCTCCTCAGGATGTCGAGTATGATCGCCGGGATGATCGTGGTAGGGAGGAGAGAAGACCTTATGATCCCTATCGCTCTCGACCTTCACGTTCCCGCTCACCAGTTCGACCGGAACAAGAGAAATATAAGGGCTATCAAAGCCGCAGGGAAGAGGACAGACCACCATCTAAAGACTCCACTTCTTCCCATGAAAAGCGCAGCAGAGAAAGAACTCCTCCAAAAGAAACTGGGTCTCGAAGTAAGCACAAGGTCCCTGCTACTAAACGACCTAGGACAGACAAAGAGACTACCGAATCCTCTTCACACTGGGACACCGAATTATCGATCCCCGCTCCTCCCCCACTAGATGCGGCAACTGCGGTAAAGCGGGCATATTTGGTGGAGCAATTTCCCGAGCACTACTTCGAGACTTTGACTTTTTTACCTGCCCTTGAACCTATTTCGTCTAATTGGGCAGATGAGGCCAAAGCAAAAATTGATGCAGTGGAAAAACAGTATACTGAGATGTTCAAATATTCACGCAATCTTTCTAGAATCATCCGCACTCTAATCACAAATACTGATTCAATGCAAAAGATCGCGGAGGAGGATGCTAAGGCCTTAAAAGCTCTAGGAAAAGATTTGGAAGACACTCAAGCTCAGCTAGCTGTCGCTCAAAGGGACGCTTCTAATTTCAAACAACAATTCGAGGACATGCAAAAACGTTATCATGACTTGCTTGAATCTCACACTCAGGAGCGCTCTGAATTAAAAAAGCAAGCTGACGAGGCCAAGTCAGAAGCTGCTAAGACACGCCTGGCTTATGCTGAGCTTGAACGGAAAAACGCCGAGTTAGCAAAGAGGAGTGCTGAATTAGAAAAGAAGAATGCCGACTTGGCTTCAAAGCTACTGGAGGTAGAGAACAGAGCTGCCCTGGCCGAGGGCAATGTGGAGTGTGCTATTAAATCTGCGGAGGAAGCCCGCAAGCAACTATCAGAGGCGGAGGCTGATATTCAGGGTTTCGGCGAACTAATGATTGAATTCTTCGCACATATTATTCGTCGCCGAAACATTTCTTGGATCGAGGACTATCCATCCACTCTAGTTCAAGTATGGAATCAAATCGTCGAGTGGGAAAAAGAGGAACTTAAGGTCGATTCCCTCGATGAAGATAAACTAATGGAGAAATACCTGAGGGATGATGAGCCGGAGCGCCTAGCTGAAGGGCGCCGCCTTATTGCTGAGGCCATGGAAGAAGAGAGACGGAAGTCTAAACAAAAAACTGTTCTCGAAGCTGGTTTCTCTTCTTCTGCCCCTACAACTTCTGAAGTAGAGGGGTATGATCCTGAAAATCCGGGAATTCCCCGAACAACTCTGCTATCTCCTATTCCTGAAACAACACCAGAGGTAGTAGCCACCCCCGCAGAAAAGTCTTCGGAAGGTATCCCTACCTTTTCTCCTCAATTTGCCAAGGCTATTTCTACTTTTCACCACGTGATCGAACAATCGATGAAAGACCCATTGTTTTCGCCTGAGTTGATAACTGTTGCTTCTCATTCTGTAGGAGTTGAATCATCTGTAAAGACAGATGTGACTCAGGGAGTCACCGTTGGGACAAAGCCCGCAGATAAGGCCAAAAAAGGGGAAGACAAGGCTGCTTCTATAGACTTGGAAGAAGGAAGTGAGCCGACTAAGGCCGCCACTCCTCATAATGAAGAAATGATAGCAGCTTTAAAGGACGAAGGCGGAGACGGGGGGCATGAAGAGGAACCAGAAGTTGCAATAGTCGGGGAGTCAAAAAATGCTGATGATGTTACCTTGGCTGCGATGAAAGCCGACCAAGACAAACGCTTGCAATTAAAAGCTGAAGAGCTAGACCCCGAAGTCCTCAAACCCCTCGCAGTCGTGGATGCGGGATCAAGGTTAGTTGTTAAGCTCTCAACTAGATCTATTACAGAGGAACTCGCTAAAAAATCTTCTCTTGATTCCAGCGCCCCGCCCTCCGGGAAGAAGTCTACCGGCTCCAGCACCGCATCTTCAGGAAAAAAGAAGACAAAACGAATCTTGACGGAGGCTGAGAAAGAAGCAAAGGACGCGGAAAAAGCCGCCAAGAAATCCAAGGCTCATTCAAAATCTAAATAGTGGATTGCCTTGTATCGTTTTAGCATTTAGTGAACCAATAATTGCTGCTACAAGAGTAGCTTCTGCACTTTCTTTTTTGGCTATTTTCCTGTACAAATTCATTCATTTGTAAATAAAAATAACTCATTTTTTGCAATGTTTATTTGTCAGTAGTTCTGCACTTATGTAAAAATGCATGTCTATAGTTATGAAACGAAGTTGTGGAGGGGGGAAATATGCGTGTACATAAGTGTCCCCAGTCAATTCCCACAAATTATTTAATGCTTAACCAAGCAATCCGAATGCTCCCGATTTTCCGACGGGATAGCACTTCCTGTGCCGTCAGTACCTATCGTTTTTTCTGGCATTTCTTTTATACTCTCTCTCTTTCTCTTGAGAGTTAGAGTTCGGGCTCAGTCATCTGTTTATTCCCTGGTCTTTCAACGGGGAAAGATTTCTTTCTCAGCGCTCAGTCGGAGACGCCTTTATACTCTCTTTCTCTCTGGAAAGTTAGAGTTAGGAGGAGAATTTCTTTTTCAGCGCTCAGTCGGAGACGCCTTTATACTCTCTTTCTCTCTGGAAAGTTAGAGTTAAGAATGTCGTTTTCTCATTCTTTTATGTCTTATCGCACAAATAGTCGTTGTGCTTCTTTTTATGTCTAAACTGTTTTCAACCTTTTTAGGTTGCGAGTTATCCTGTATCTTATAATCACAACAGAATAACTGATAAATGTATATATGTAATGCATAAAAGTAAATAACACACAGTATTTTTATAGTGGTTCGGCTAAGTCGTAGCCTACATCCACTTTATAGTTCTTCATTCATATCGTCAGATTTTCCCAAGGCAAGTTGTGCCTTATTACAGGGTTCATAAGAAAAATAACACAAAGTACAGCATTTTTAATCCAAATATCGCATTAAGTGCTGGGCATTCCATGCTCTGGGGACTTCTTCGCCATCCACGGTCGTTAACTTGAAGGTTCCTTTTTCAAATTTCCGTTGAATGACAAAGGGTCCTTCCCATTTTGGACCAAGGTGAGGAAGGGATGGAAAGACTCTCTTTAGCACCAAATCTCCTGGTTCAAAAGTCTTGAGGCGAACTTTTTAATCGTAATAGCATGCCATCTGACGCCGATGTCTTGCCGCACGCAAATCTGCTTCGTCCCTTTTCTCTTCGACTTCATCAAGAGACTCAAGTAAAAGTGCCCGATTTGTCATCGGGTCATAATATGTCACCCTGTGGGAAGGAACTTCTAGTTCAACTGGAATTACAGCTTCTGAGCCAAAGGAGAGAGAGAAAGGGGTATGACCGGTGGCCGTTTTAAATGTTGTTCGATATGCCCACAAAGCTAGGGGCAATTCATCAACCCACTTCGCCTTTGCACGCTCTAATCGTTTCTTGAGGATGGATTTTATTACTTTGTTTATTGCCTCTACTTGCCCATTCGATTGCGGATAGGCAACTGCAGTATATCGTTTGTCTATCTTATACTTCTGGCAGAAATTTCTGAATTTAGTACTATCAAATTGGGTTCCGTTGTCAGTTATAATTGTCCTTGGGATCCCGAACCGGCATATAATATTTCTGACCACAAAACTTATCACCTTTCTTGTTGTGATCTTGGTCAAGGGCTCAGCTTCCACCCACTTCGTAAAATAGTCCACGGCTACTATTGCATACTTAGCTCCTCCTTTAGCAATTGGTAGAACTCCAATGATATCAATTCCCCACGTGGCAAATGGCCAAGGACTCACCATTGATTTAAGTTGGGTCGACGGTGCCTGGTGATTTTAGCGAATCTCTGGCACTTATCACAGCGTCGTGAATAATTAGCTGCATCTTTATTGATCGTAGGCCAGAAGTATCCGTACCGTAATATCTTCTTTGCTAAAGTTTGACCTCCTGTATGATCTCCACACTCACCTTCGTGTACTTCTCTTAGTACACGCTTGATGTCGTCGTGTGCTATACATCGTAACAGGGGCATAGAAAATCCTTGCCTATAGAGAGTATCATCTTGTATGACATATCTGGTAGCTTTGCGAACTACAGCTCTTTTCTCACTTTTCTTCGATGGGAGTGTCCCATTCTTAAGGAAATTCTTAATTGGAGTCATCCACGACTCCTTCTCTGGTTCCGCTTCAAAAGCGAATTCAATTTCCATTGACTCAAAGCTTGGCGACTCCAACGTTTCAATTGGAATTATTTCAGTCTCTTCTGGATTGTCGGAACTAGCCAGCTTTGCCAGTCTATCCGCTTTCTGGTTTTCAACTCTGGGAATGTGTGTTATGTTGTACCGCTCTAAGCTATTCAATAGCTCCTTCACTTTCTTGAGGTAGGCGACAAGTCGAGGTCCTCGAGCCACAAATTCCTCTCGCACTTGGCAAACAACAATTTTAGAGTAACAGAATATGTCTAACATTTTTACTCCAAGGTCTTTAGCAAGCTTCAGCCCGGCAATCAGGGCTTCATATTCGGAGTCATTGTTAGTCGCCGAAAATTCTAATCGCAAGGCGTAATATAACGACCATCCTTCGGGAGTAACTAAGACGATTCCAGCTCCGGACCTTCGGTCGTTCTTGGCTCCATCTGTATATAGTTTCCACGGATTTATTTTTAGCTCATCCTCAGACTTAACCACTCTGTCATTGATTACTTCCTCCTCTGGAATGGTGAATTCCGCAATAAAGTCTGCTAGAGCTTGCCCCCTGATTGACTTTCGTGGTTGAAAATTCAAATCAAACTGACTTAGTCCTATGTTCCATTTGATCAACCTTCCCGATGCTTCGGGTCTCTGCAACACCTGCCTTAAGGGCTGGTCGGTGTATATGGTTATTGGATGGGCTTGGAAATAGTGACGAAGTTTTCGGGATGCGATCAGGAGACTGTAAGCAAGCTTCTCAATTTTTGGGTAGTTGCGCTCTGCCGTTGCTAATTTTTTGCTTACATAATACATTGGCCTTTGTATTTTGTCTTCTTCTCGAACCAGGGCTGTGCTGACAGCGTGAGCCGAGACTGCCAAGTAAACAAACAATTCTTCGTGATCTACGGGCTTTGATAAAATCGGCGGTTTCTCTAGCAGTTCCAACAGATTTCGAAAGGCCTCAACACAATCCGGAGTCCACTCGAAGTTCTTCTTTCCTCTTTTAATCAAATCAAAAAACGGAACACATTTATCTGTAGCTTTGGAGATGAATCTACTCAGCGCCGCTACTTTCCCTGCAAGACTTTGGACGTCTTTAATTCTCCTCGGCTCTTCGATATTTGTAATCGTTGCTATCTGGCTAGGGTTGATTTCAATTCCTCGGGAACTCACAATGAAGCCAAGGAACTTTCCTGATGCCACTCCAAATGAGCATTTCAGAGGATTCAATTTCATCCGGTACTTTCGCAGGATACCAAACATTTCCGCCAAGTCTTGCGTATGGCTGGAGGACTGCTTTGATTTGACAAGCATATCATCCACATAAACTTCCATAGTTTTTCCTATTTGATTATAAAACATTCTGTTCACCAAGCGCTGATAAGTAGCTCCAGCGTTTTTCAATCCGAATGGCATTACAACATAACAATATAACCCCAAATTCGTAATGAAGCTCGTATGTTCTTGGTCTGGTACGTGCATAGGAATTTCGTTGTATCCAGAATATGCGTCCATGAAAGAGAGAAGTTCATGACCTGCTGTCGAGTCTACAAGCTGGTCAATCCTGGGAAGTGGGAAACTATCTTTCGGGCAAGCTTTGTTTAAATCTGAAAAGTCAATGCAAGTCCGCCACTTTCCGTTTGGCTTCTTTACTAAGACGGGATTCGATATCCAGTCGGGATAAGTCGAATCTCGAATAAATCCATTCTGCTTCAACTTCTCTACCTCCTCTTTGAGAGCAGCCGACCTCTCTGGGCCCAGCATGCGTCTCTTTTGCTTCACAGGCGGATGCTTCGGATTTACATTCAATTTGTGACTTATAATGGATGGCGATATCCCACACATGTCAGCATGGGTCCAGGCAAACACATCTAAGTTTGCCTTCAAGAAGTCAGTTAGTTCTTTAGCTCGACGTGGATCCAATTGAGAACCAATCTTCAAAACTTTTGTCGGATCAGCTTTATCAATAGGAATTTCCACTGTCGCTTCATTAGGAGTTGCATTCCTAGCCTCTGGTTCCTCATCTTTTCTGGGATCCAGGTCTTCGGGTGTTCCTTTGGGCAACTCCTCTGGGGTCAATCTCTCTAATTGCTATGCCGAGTCCCCCTTTGAGGGAGACGAGGCATCCTTACTCTCAACGTTAAGTCCTTTCATCAACATCTTTAGTTCAGCCACATAGCAGGCCCGTCCGGAAACTTGATCCCCTCTCATTACTCCAGTTCCGGCTTCGGTTGGGAACTTAAGTAACAAGCACCAAGGGGCGATACAAACTCTGAATTCAGCGAGGGCAGGCCTCCCCAAAAATGCATTATAAGGCGAATCTACGTCCAATACTACGAACTGAAGCATCCGCACTCTTCTACGTTCTCCTTGCCCCAGGGTCACGGGCAACTCTATGTATCCCATGGGAGCTGTCGACGCCCCGTTGAAGCCTCTGATCCATCCTTCACATGGCTTCAGATCTTCAGATTCAAGCTTCATCTGATCAAATGACTTCTTGAACAAAATATTAACGGAACTTCCGTTGTCTACTAATACCTTATGGACCAAGGCCGGCCCAATGGTGGTAGTAATAACCAACGGATCATTGGTGGGTGATTGTATCCCAGTATTGTCTCGGCTGCGAAATACCACGTCGTCAAACATGGTCTTTTGTTGTTTTATGGGGGTGATATCTTCCAAATCATCACCTTCATTCATGTCTAGATGCTTGGCAGCATTTACATATTGATCCATTGATCTGAAACTTTGGATTGCTGGGTGAGGTCCGCCTACTATGGAGTTGATAACAATTCCTTTACCTTTCTGCTGCGCTGTAGGCTTGGGAGCAGGTAGAATCTGTTTTGGAGCCTGCTCTCCTTGCCCCCTATCCTTCGGGGCAACCTTGTACTCATCCAACTTCCCTTCACGCAGCAGTTTCTCAATCACATCCCTCAAATGCCGACATTCATTGGTTGAGTGCCCGTGAGTTCCATGAAACAAACAAAATTTCCCTGTCGCCATCTCTTTCTCGGTCGAATCACGAGGTGGCGGTCTTTTGTATTGTAACACATTGTACGTATCCAGGTAAATATTTTCCAGGGTGTCGTTCAATGGTGTATAATTCTCGTAGTTCTGGAATCGGGGTCTTTTGTTAGGGTCACTTCCCCTATTTCTGTTCCTTCTGTTACCGTTCGGATTACGGTTATTGTTGTTGTTTCCCCCGCTTCCAGCATTGCTGTTTCCGCCCTTGTTTCCTACATTTACTTCAACCTTGCCAGAACTTTCCCCAGACTGCTTCACGGTGATATTACTCTGCACATTCTCCTTTGAAGCCGTCTCAGACTTTCTCTTTCGGTTTGCCCTGGCCTCTTCTCGCCTTAGATAAATATCGGCTTTTTCGTAGAATATCTCCCTTGTGGAGGGTGTTTTCCCAGAAAGGCAGTCTCCAAACTCAGATTCAGGATCGACTCCTTCCTTCAATGCCATCAGAATAGTGGGCTCATGCGGGTCACTGACCTCAGTTACAGCTTGGTTAAAACGATCAAGATATGCCATCAAAGACTCTCCTGGTGCCTGTTTGATTCTCGATAATTCAATAACACTTTTGGACTTTCGGGCATGGAGTCGGAACTGGTTCATGAAACGCTCGCTTAGTTCCTTGTAATTCGAAATCGAACGAGGAGGAAGTCGGGTAAACCAGAACAGCGCCACATCTTCTAAGTAGATTAGGAATGCTTTGCACTTCACTTCATCAGGGGCAGCAGCAGCATTCATGAGCCACGAGTATCGCATTAAATGCTGTCCCGGATCAGTCCTTCCGTTGTATTTGTCCATCTGTGGCAAGTTAAAGCGTCGGGGAAATTGGAAGTCGAGGATATCATCGGTGAAGGGAGTATGGCTTCGTTCGATGCCATAATCCTCATTTGTATAGTTTCGACTCTCGGACATGATCTGGCGAACCATTGCCTGCACATCAGCATTAGTTAGGGGCCGCTCAGGTTCTCTGGCCCTAGTATCCGAGCTCCTTCTGGGCTCTTGTTCAGGAGATGCCCTTCTTCTTTGAGCTGCCTCTGCTCGATTCCGTTCCCTGCGCTCCCGGTCGATCTCGGGAGGAGGGGATTGGAGTCTTTGCCCTCGAGTGGGGTCATTGTTTCCTAGCGCTCGTGCAATATCCTCACGAGATCCCAAAGATCCAAATGTCAGCTGCTCCATGTTCTGAGGTCGGTCGAGTGGCCTTCGTTCACGGGGCCGCTCTTCCTCGGAAGATGAAGCTTGATCCACTGGTGTGTGACGAACCGGTGATGGAGTTCTCTGTCGACGGAGTTCACTAATCTCCCGACTCATGAGCCTCATATTTTCCTGCATCATGAGATTAGTTCGCTCGTGAACCTTCATAGCCTCTCTTGTGCTCTCAAGCATGTCAAGCAAGCGGGAGAAATCTCCTTGAGTGATGGGCGCAGATGGATTGACCTGATCTCCAACCCTGGTGGCTGGAATTGGAGCATTCGTAGGGACTCGAGTAGAGGTTCCAGCTTCACCAAGCATCGGGTCGGATCGGAGGTAGGAGGTCGGATCGGTTCGGAGCTGGGGGGCCTGGTCAGATCGGTACGTGGCAAGCTGCTCGGGTCGGTTCAGATTGGGGGAATGCACTGCTTCAGAATCTCCTACCCGGATCGGATCGGAGCTCTCCCCCTGCTGGCGGCTCGGATTTCCTGCATTGGTTCTTCCTGCTGCTGAACTCTGCCCCCGAGACCTTGTTACAACCGCATTTTGCTGATCTTCGCCAGCTCCATTTCCTCGAACAGACTGAACTTCTTTGCCTTTTCCTTTGGCCATGTCTCTTTGACAATCACTTCAACAAATATAAAAGAGCGGAGAAACTTAAGGATTAACTTCTTTGAACTCTACGGTCCAAAAAGTAGAAAGAAATCCCAAAAAATAGAGAATTTAGATGAGGATTCTCAGTGAAAGCACCAAAATGTTAGACCAAAAATTGGTTTAACACCCAAATTGATTAAAAGCAAATAAGATGAGATAAAAATAAAAATGAACACACAGGATTTATAGTGGTTCGGCGAAGAAATGCCTACGTCCACTTATCTTTCACTATATTCAATGATTCAGTTGCAAATACAATGTAATTTTCACTTGATTTCACTCACAACTCGCTTATATTCACTCAATAGACTAAAACAAGTAATGAAAGAAGCTTTGGATTCTCCGGGAGTAATGGAGTTCGGGTTATGGAGGTAGTTGAATTCTCAAAGTGTCTAAAAAAAGATCCTTTTCTTTGTCTCCAGACGGGGTATTTATAGGTGTGAATTTGCTCAAAACCCGATCCGGATCGGAGCCACGTGTCGTCCATCCCATTAGCCTCGGGTTCGGATGGATTACTGTGCTGACAACGCATCAAAATAGTGAACGTTATGGGCAGGAACTGGTCATAGCCGATCCGGATATCCAGGCGCTTATGCAGGGGGACAGTATGGAAAATGGGTTCGGGTCGGAGGTATATGTATCAGGGGTTCGGATCGGGATATCCGATCCGACCCGAATTGACTTGGTGACAACTCTCTCTTCTTTTTATTCTGCTTTTCCTCCGAACCATCTCTGTAGCAGCTGGGTGGCCTTCCGATCCCTCTTGAAGAATACTGCCCTCCGATCCGAACATGCGCTCTCTGTTTTCAACAGCAATAGCTCGCCGCTCCGAACAGGAGACTTTATCCGATCCGAACCGATACGTTGCTTTAACCCGACCCGGATGATTGCATCTGTTCGATCGAAGCTGTAGCGTCTCCTCCGACCTGAGTAGTGATGGTCTCTCCGATCCGAGCCGAAGTCTTCTAATTTGAAATGCTCTCCAATGCTTGATATCTTGACTTTGTGTTGCCTAGTTCACAAAGTAGGCTAACATTTTCTAACTAAATATTTATTTTATAATTCTATTTATTTACTAAATAAATATTCCTTTTATATAATCCTCTTTATTTTATATGAAAGTTTCATTTATACAATTCAATTTATTTTACATAAATATTTCATTTATACAATTCTATTTATTTTACAAATAATCCCTTTTCTAATTATATAAATTTCCCAATTATTTCCTTTTATATAAAATGTAATGACCCGCATTGGCAGAGGTATTATGATTTATTTATTTAATTATATTAATGGTGGTTTAGTGAATTAAATGATCGTGGAATTAAATAATGGTGAATATTTAATTAAAATAATAAATTAAATAATATATTTAATTCTGAAATGATCAGAATTGGCTGAAATGACGATATGGTGTGAACCAGATCATCTGTGATATTTGGTTCAGCTTAGAGTTGGATTATAATGACGAATATATTCAATCGACGTCAGTTTGAACGTATAGTTTATAATATAATTATAAAAGAGCTTGAAATGGCGCTGCAGTTCGTAAATTGGCGATTCGAACTTCAACTGAATGTACAGGATTCGTTTTAAGCCGGATTTCTGTGAAACAAGAAACGTGTGAAGCTGGTGGAGTATATATTTCTAGTGGAAGACAAAAATCGGGATTTCGTCGTGTAGATTTTGAGATATGTCCAAATCAAATTTCAGAATAGTCGCTATAGAATCGTTTATCGGCCATAACGGTTATTTCAAAATAACTAGATGTCGGTTTTGAATTTAGACAAGGTTCTATTGGGACATAACTATAATTTAATTTTTAGAATTTTACTGTAATTTTTAATTAATTTAATAAGCAACTTTTTATTTGGAGTATTTTGCACCCTTAATCAGCGATATATGTTAATCTACCGGTATTATTATGTTTTTGGGATCATGGAACAGAGCTCGATACAACGGTATCTTGATTTCTGTCCGTACGTGAATGGGATTGCGGTAACAGGGTATTTTGAAAAACCAAACTTTAATACACTACTTATAACTTAAACCAAATTCATCTCCACTTCTTTCTCTGATGGAAGAATAGGCCACGACCCCTTTTCTCTTTCAGCCGCGAAAATCCTTGTGGCCTCAAAGCAAAAATGTGGAGAAAGCTTTTCCTCTAAAACTCAAACCAACTAAAATCATAAATCTATAAATACATACAGTAAGGACCTCATTAATTCTTTTGTTTCGAAGCTTCAGAAAACAAACAAAATGCGGTGTCACTCCTTATTTGTAACCATACAAATAAAAGCTGCATCACTCCTCGTTTATTTCGTTTTGCTTCAGCAACTTCTCATCCGAACCTTTAATGGCAAGGATGAAGCTTCCATAGTTGCCTACGTTCAGCGTGAATATTGGGAAGTATCAAATGGTGTTTAATATAGGAGGGGAGTAATAGGCGCAATGACCTTTTTACGTGAGCAGTGCTGGAGTTTCAAAAATTCAAGGAGAAGAAGAGAACGGTGAGTGGTTCAGTGTAGTCCATGTTGGTTTTAAATGATGAAAATCATGTGCGTCCTTTTCCTGTAGCTGGCGGCATAAGGTTTGGAGTCGGGTTAAAGTGCGGAGGGGTGTTTATTGCTGTGTTGTAGGTAAAGGGTGATAGGAAGTTGCATGCGGTCTGTACAGAAGGCAGTTTAGCAGGGATAACGTTTTGTTGAGAAAGGGAAGAAAGGGGGTGGATTTGAGTACCGTGAATGACATAGAAAGAGAAGGGCGTGATAGAAAAGTGATGGTGAGGACGTGGTTTCGGGAAGAGGCGCATGCAGTATGGGTTTATTGTATGGGTGGGTGAATGCATAGAAAATGTAAGGGAGGAGTACCGTGTTAATTTCGGTCTGGGGTTTCCAAGAGGGAAAGTGGGCCAGGATTTAATTGTTTGGGCCAAAATACTAATTAATGTTATGGTGGAAATGGTGTTGACCAAATGGAGAAGTGTTGAGGATGTATAATACTGTTGCGTGTATTTGAGGAGGAAAGCGGTCTCGAGATATACGGAAGGGAGATTCATGGAAGGGATTTGCGGTTGATTTCAACGTGAAGGTGGGGGAGGGATCCTCAGTAATCAGTGTTGAAGACTGTGTTTTACAGAAGCGGATTTCGAATGATTGTTTGGTTTCAGGAAATGTTATGAAGGAGGGTGCTTGACATTTGCGGTGATGGTGGTGTTAAAAAAAAGGATTTATCTGGAGTCGGAGAAGATGATTTGGGTTGGACGCGGGTATGGGAAGGTTTAGTGGGCCGATTTTCATGGGTAAAGCCCATTATTTCAAACCTATTTAGTTTAGATTTTATTTAAATAATACCCTAACTTGTAATTTCAATATCTTCACCGTACGACATCAGAATCTGACGAAACAAGATCCGACAGGATCATATGGACGGGAGCAACACATTGAGACTGACTGGAAGTGAACTCGAGCTCGTTACAATTCATGGCAAAATAAATTGTCCGACTGAATCAAATAACGCAAACCGTTATTTAACGGTTAACGCGCAAAAGTGAGTAAACCTCACTAACTCTGAACAGTTTATAATTTCATGTTGTATTTTTAGAACTGTTAGAAATTGTCTGATTGACTGTATGTTGACTGTTTGATTGAACTGCTAGTCAGTTAGTTGAATTTCTATATTGATTCTGTTTAACAGAATATATCATATGGAACTGAAAAGTGGTGTTATCTATAGTGTTTAACATCTGTGATGCAGGGAAACAGGTTGGAGGAATCCAACTGGATTCCTCAACATTTATTTTACTGTGATTCATATATTGTGATATATGATGTGATATATAATTTGTTGTCGATTATATGTGTTTGGACGATTTTGATCATCGTGATTTGATATGTTGAATACCATAACATACCGAATGTTGATAAAGGAATATTTTCAAAGTGTATTTTGAAAATGAATTATTTATATAAAATCGATGGATTTTATATAGAAAAGGAAAAGAATTTTTATAAAAGAAATATTTATAAAATCAAAGGATAAGTTAGAATAAAAGGAAATCATTTGTAAAGTGAAGAACCGTTACTAAAAGTAAATCTTTATAAATGAATAGTTTATTCAAAAAAAGGAGTTAATCGATGTTAGTTAATCGATTAGAGAATAAAGAAAAGGAGTTAATCGATATTAGTTAATCGATTAGAGAATAAAGAAAAGGAGTTAATCGATGTTAGTTAATCGATTAGAGAATAAAGTAAAAGGAGTTAATCGATGTTAGTTAATCGGTTAGAGTTAAAGTAAAAGGAGTTAATCGATGTTAGTTAATCGATTAGAGAATAAAGAAAAGGAGTTAATTGATGTTAGTTTAATCGAAAAGAGTTAATCGAATATAGTTATTCGAATAGAAGCAAATGAGTTAATCGAATATAGTTTATTCGAAGAAAGTAAAAGGAGTTATCGAATATAGTTTATTCAAAAGGAGTTAAGCGAAATGAGTAAATCAATAGCGTTAGTCAAATAGAGTTAATCCAATAGTGTTAATCCAATAGTGTTAGTCCAACAGAGTTAATTGATAAGGGTTAATCGAATAGAGTTAAGTGAAAAGAGTCAATCAAATATAGCTATTCGAAGGAGGGTTAAGTAAGGAAGTTAGTAAAGGGATATAAAGTGAACTTTGTCTATTTCAAAGTTAGAAATGTTGTTCAGTTAAGGTCTGAGAGGTATTTCTACCCCAACTTGATTGGCTTCGTTTTAACTAAGGAATAGTTAAGGTTCGGCAGTAAAGGAAATGGTTTGAGTTGGCATAGCGATGTTTGTTTAAACATCTGTCTAAGTCCAATGAAGAAGCTTTGGAAATGTTTTCCAAATAAGAAACAAGAAATGTTATCTATAAAGAAAACAAGGAAATGGAAATGTTTTCCATTGTTAATAACGTATATTTTCCCAAATTTAGAAAATAGGAAACATTGAATATAGGGAAACATGAGATAAGTAAATTAATGGAATAAAGAGATAAAAGTGGAATGATGTTTGATCGATATAAATTTCCATTTGGAAATAATATCGTTGTTTGCATATCTGTTTTTCTTCGATAGTTAAATCACAGACTATCGAAGTTTTGACCATTTTAACGTTGTTAATACGGAGAGACCGGTTGGATTATTATCCAAAGAACCACTCTGTATTGGCACAAGCGTTGCGAATCATATATGCCAAAGGAAATTGAAGACGGAGTTATGCAAGGGCTATCCTGTTTACAGAATAGTGCCTTCGGTTCATCCTGTTCCTGGATGACTTGTTTGGACGGATGTCTGACAGAGTATTTCCAGATGATCACATATATTGATTTCTCCAACCGTACCAAGAGTGGAAGCGGAGAAGGAAACTTCTCTTAGCTAACACATAATGTATGGTTAAGGACGTCAATCGGTGATTTGATGGATTTGACGATGTGGCATTCAAATTGAATCTGGTATGATGATAAAGTGTAGCTTCTAGCCTCCTCATCCGGTAAATAACAGAAATCGGGCAGGCAACATGGCTAAGTCGGTCGCACCGAAGTAGGGTGTATAATCACCTGATCTAGAGTTTCATTTACTTCTAAAAATCTATTGTTGATGTTGTCCCATTCGGGAAACGGTTGTTGATCCCAACTGTTGGTGATATACATTCGATACACTCAAGCGAAATAAGTGGTCGGTCATGTGTGGCCGGGTTGCAAGATGTTCTTGTTGAACCCAGTGTATTCCTCTCTAGAGGTACACGAGCGAAAGGTGGTTCCATACCTTGTCATAGTTGGAAATCCATTATCCAATACGTGCTTGCGGTTTTGATTGTATACTATATATGTAGAACGTGAGATGAAAGCGTTTCTGCTAGATGATTATATATATACTGTGGTTGATAGACATTATTATAATATCAAAAGGTTTTTGATATAAAGATATTTTGGATTCTCATAAGGGAAAAACCCGTTCCGTTATGCGGCGTGGTCTTATGAGATATCGTTTACTTGTTCGAACTGTTTTAAACTGTTTTACTCATACCAGTCCCATGACTGACCCGGAGTTTACTTTGTTGTTTTCCCTAAACTCTTGGGTGCCTAAATTTGTATGGGCAGTCAAGTAGTCGGGATTTTACAGATATAGTTGAAGAGCTAGAGCAGGAGGCTTCAGGATCATATAGCTATAGTTATTTCTACTGTGTTGTAAGTGCTGTACTTTGATAATGATGTATATTCAAATACAGATGTATATTTCAAAGTTATGTTACATATATTATATGTTATTCGTTCCGCTGTGAGATTCGTGTTACTCTGATGTTGTGTTCTTCTTCTTCTTCTATTCTAATTTTCTATCTTATCTTTCCTCACCCTCTAATTTCTTTCACTAATTACCAGGATTTTTCGATGTTTTGGTTATCGACATCGAGCTTATGTCGATAACCAAAGTCTCTCGAAATCCGGGTCATTACATAAAATCCATTGATTTTATATAAATATTTTATTTTCAAAATACACTTTGAAAATTTCCTTTTTCCCTTCCAGTATCACTTATGGTATTAAAATACCAAATCAAAAGGGTCAAGCATCATCCAAACACACATAATCAACAACAGATTATATACCACATCATATATCAGAATATATGAAAAACAATATTATAAATACTGGGGAATCCAGTTGGATCCCTCTAACCTGTTGCCTTGCATCCACAGATGTTAAACAATACAATTAACATCAACTTCATTTCAATATGTAATATTCTAATAAACAGAATCAATATTTGATTTGCGATTTTTATATATAACTATATCGATATTTTTAACTAATCAATTAGCAGTTTAACCAACCAATCAACACACAGCAATCAACACTCAGCAATCAACCAATTTTTATCAGCTCTAAAAATACGTTATGAAAATATAAACTGAGCAGAGTTAGTGAGTTTTACTCACATTGGACGGTCATCGTTAAATAACGATAACTGTGGGTTGATTCAAACAGACAATTTATTTTGCAATAAATTGTAACGAGCTCCAATTGACTTCTAGTCCATTCCGTTGTGTAGCCACCGTCCATACGATCCCAACGCATCTGACCGTTCGTAAAACTGATAATGTATGAACGATGTGTTAAAAATACAAGTTTATATATATATAATTAAATAGCTTAATTTAAATAACTTTAATAATTGGGCCTCCCCACGTATAACCGACCCAAACCACTAAATGTACGATCCACGAACCAGCAAATCTTATCTTCCGGTTTCCATGCTAAGTAAGCTGACCATTTCAAAACTTCAGGCTTCAATGATAATTCATGTCCCCAAATATTTGGCTATCTCTTCTTCTTCTTTTATTATCCTTTTCTTTATGGGCTTTGCCCCTTTATTCAATCGGCCCACGCCATTATCATTTCAGCCCACTCAAACTCTCACCGATCCACTTCTTCTTCTTCCCGAAGTTCATAAACGCAGGCACCCTCTTCCTTGCCGTTTTCGTATCTATGCCTCCACTTATATCCTTCTCTATTTTGCCGTTCCAATATCTGAAATCACCGGTGTTCCCACTTTCGGGAGCTCGTTCACTTCATCACCATCTCAGACATCTCCTCCACCCACCCTAGAACGCATCCGCCAGCATACTTCGCGATGTGCCAGTAATTGCATCGACACTTATATAAACAGAAACCCCATAGAAATCGCACCCATGTTCTAATCGACATCACGAACTCGAAGATAACTTCCTTTCTGCCCAACGATCAATGAATAGCCGAAATTTCTCAACCATGGTTTTATTGTATTTTTTCGATTACCCCAAAACTGAATTGCACGTACTAAAACCAGCATGGAATTAATGAGCAACCGATAAGGATTGGGAATACAAGTATATAAAGATTTATTTGAATTTTTCTTGAATTAAAACCCCACGATTTCCTTTGCTTTTGGTGGCGGCTCACACTTTGACCTGGAGAATAAAGTCTGAGGGTTTAGAGAAGGGGTAAGGGTATATATATAGTGTAGGGTAGCTTCTACTATAAGCTTTGTATTTTATTTTATTAATATATGTTGTATTGCTGCTTGTATTTGCCTTCTAAAAATTCGTATGATCATATACGATACCCAAAAATCATGAAACTGGGCATGTAGTTATAGTTTGTTATTATGGACCCAACGAAACTTGTTTCATCGAATTCGGACTTCGTTTGCTCATCCAACATATTTTTAAAGTCAAATTATTGACTATTTTTCACATTAAAATTCTGTAAGGCCTTATACTGACTCCAAAAATCACGAAAATTGAAATCTAACAATAATTTAATATTCCGGATCCAACAAAATTAGTTTTGTCGAAAACGAAGGTCGTTTGCACAAATGGCTATTTTTAAAGCTCTAAATAAACCATTTTAAATATTGATATATTTAAAAATAATTAAATTAAACATAAATAAATTCATATTATCGCATATGTTTACAAAGAATATAATATAGCTCAAAAAGAAATATATCACGGGATTTATAACTCGACATTTCAAATCCAGATTTAATCAGTATTCAATTTATATTAAAAATCCATTTATAATATAAATAAATCGTTATAAATTATAAAAGAATTCCATTGTGACTATTTTAAAATTTGATTTGATCGCAACTAAAAATCTACACAACGAAATCTCGATTTTTCTCTTCCATTAGAAAAATATCATTCAACAGATCCGAATGTTTCTTGTTTCACAAAAATCCGATTTAAAACGGGTTATGTATATTCAATTAAAGTTTGAATCGCCAAATTATGAACTGCCACGCCATTTCGAGCTCAATTATAATTATAATATAAATTATACGTTCAAACGTTGTTTATAAATAAATTCGTTAATATAATTCAATTCCAAACTGAAATATATATTTTAAATAATTCAATTCACACTATTTTGTCAATTCACTATTTTCCGACTATTTCGGGTTTAAATATATTATTTAATTATTTATATTAATTAAATATTCAATATTATTTAATTCAATGACCATTTAAATCTCTACGTCATTATTTATATAATTAAATAAATTAATTATTATACCGAAAAATACGGGACATTACATTCTTCCCCCCTTTGAAATAATTTCGTCCTCGAAATTGCTAAGGTAGAAAACAAGCCCTATTAACTGGGTTAAAATTATTTGTTTATTCTTAACTTCAGTTTCAACAGAACTAACTAATTTAAATTAAATATAAATTCATTCTTTCCAACGAAATTTTCAAAAATCTCGAAAATTTTCTAACACCCTAAATTCTGATTTTTTTTGCTAGTACCTCCTTTGTACGGCTCAATTGGTACAACTACAACTCGCCTCTCTAAGCCATCTCTAACCCAAAAGAAAATCAAATAGCCAAGCGGCTTGCCAAATAGGCTCATAAATCACCAAACTCGTATAAAAGTGAACATGTACCTTTTTGTCGGGCATATCATTATATCATTTACACCTCCTACCAATTCAGCATACACTAATGTCATCCCAGTCAAACTCCAAATCAGTTTTATCCTTAAACCCAATCATTCAATTATACCCAAGTCAAATTCCACATCAAATTCGAGTTCCATTCTCGATTTCAAACACTTAACCCTTCAACCCAATATCATTTCAAATCCTTATGTCACAAATCTAATTTTCTCGATATCATTCTATTTCAATTCAATTACTACTTAACTGGTCTTCAGTTAAATTCCTGTTTGCTTTTACAATTTTTTTCCTTCTTAAATTTGTTTTTAATTCAAACAGTCCCTTCTTGGGAATTTTAAATAGCTTTGCTTTTCTCAAAAATGAATTATTCCCTTTTGGGATTCAAAACAACTTGTTTTTCTCAAAATAATCTCTTTGGTAGTAATCCGTCACTTGCAACTCGAAAATGAACACTTAGGATGTGGCCAACATCACCAGATTTATTTCCCAGCGATCAAAGTGAGTTCAATACTATATCACTTTTCAAAACCATTATTAAACAATTCTATTTTGAATTTTTTTCAAAATACCATTCACAATGCTCGTAAAACTATTTAAAATCTCCCAGGATTTTAGAATTCTCATATATTCATTTCAATCCATTTATAAACACTTATTCAAGTTTCCAGAGTTTAGTTTCAATTCTGATTTAAATTCAGATATAATTCACCTGATTTCATATACTTTACTTATATGAATTCTAATCGGCTATATATAACCATTTTATTTTTATAATCTCATTCGATTATAATAACAACCAATATACTATAATACTTCAAATATTAATCATTTCCTTATATCAAAATATAATTTGGGTAAAATTATTTCGTTTACCCTCTTTTTAAAACATACTGTGTCAATTCATCGCATTCAAATGTTTAGAATTTCCTATCGATACAGTGGATCAAACTGATCGATCAGAATCCATAAACAACTCAACCAATAAACCTCCACAATATAAAACAATTTTATATCAAATAACAAATACGTTCACTTGTACGTATACACTTAAACTCAATCTAGGGTATTGCTAACCCCATCTCTATTGAGTCACGCCACATAGCCAAGGTAATTACTTAACCTTCAGCTCTGATACCACTGTAACGACCCAGGAATTTTCGACCTACAAAATCGACATTTGAAACCAATGTCGACGATCCAAGCATCGAAAATACCAGATAGTTAATAGAAAGAAGTTAGAGGGTGAGAATAGACAAGATAGAAAATTAGAATAGAAGGAGAAGAACACAACAACATCAGAGTAACACGAATCTCACAGCGGAATAAAAAAAAATAGTATCTAAAATAATTTTGAAACACAAATCTGTATTTGTATATTAGAGTACAACACTTACATCACAGCGGAAATAAACAATAGCTATAAAATGTTGATGAAGCCTCATGCTCCAAGCTCCATCTAGTGTATCTGTAAATCCCGACTACTTGATTGCCCGTACAAATTTTAGGTACCCAAGAGTTTAGGGAAAACAAAATAAAATAAACTCTGGGTCAGTCATGGGACTGGTGTTAGTAAACTCCAACCACTTGGTTTAACTTTTAAAAATCATTTTTCAAAAGAAATGATAAACGTAAGACCAATCCACACATAAACACGGAGGGTTTTACCAAACGATAACCCAAAACATTTTCAAAATCAATACTTTTCTGATATTATAATAATGTCTAATCACAAATAGTTAACAATCTAGCACAACGCTTGCATCTCACGCTCCACATATATATAGTATACAATCAAAACCGAAGGCGCTTATTGGAGATTGGATTCCGACTATGACAAGGTATGGAACCAGCTGCCGATAGTGCATCTCTAGAGAGGAATACTCTGGGTTCAACAAGAACGTCTTGCAACTCGGCCCACACATGACCGACCATTCATTTCTCTTGAGTGTATGGAATATATTGTCACCTACGGTTGCTAGCAACATAACCGTTCCCGAGAGAAACAGAAGCGAAAAGATGTAACAATTATGAATATTCTCTAGATGGTGACAATACACCCTAATGGCGGCGACCCACATAGCCATGCTGCCTGCCCAATTTTTTTCATTCCCCGGTTGATGAGGGTTGAGGTCATAATGTATCTTTCGAAAGATCATACATTCATTTACTTTGAATGCCACATCGTCATACCCGTCAAATCACAAATTGATTTCCACAAAAATACCACAGGTATAAAGCTAAGAGAAACGAATTCATCCGCCACCAAACATTGATACGTTTGAAGTGATCAACTTGCGCGATCCATTAAATATACTCTGTCAGACATTCATCCATATACGTTGTCCTGGGTCTAGACAAACCGAAGGCACTACTCTGTAAACCCATCTTAGGCAATTTCTACCTAGGATCGCCAGAACAGCCCTTGATAAACTCCGTCTTTAATTATCTTCATCATACTTGATTCCCAACGCTAATGCCCATATGGAATGGTTTTCAGATAATAAGTTTGATCCCGGTTTCTATGTATTGACAGCGGAAAATGGTCAGAAACTTTGATAGTCGGCGATTTAACTATCAAAGGAAAACATGTGTACAAACAACGGTCGTATTTCCAAATGGAAATCTTACCGAGAAAATCATCAATCAACATTGATCCCCTTTAATTTAATTTTCCATTCAATTGTTCATTTCCCTATTTCCGATCCCATATATTCGTAAATGCTTATTTTCAAAATTTAGAATATATACGTTATTAATCATTGGAAAACATTTCCATATTTACTCCGATTTCTTATTTTCTATACGAAAAACATTTCTGATTTCTTAATTGGATTTTTTTTCCAAAACTCCTTCATTGGATTTAAACAGATGTTTAAATAAAATATCGCTATGCCAACTTGAACCATTAACACTTATTATCTAAATTTAATTAACTTACCATCACAATCGAACCTTAACCATTCCTTAGTCAAAATGTAGTCAATCAAGTTGGGGTATAACTACCTCTCAGACCTCAACTGAATCAACATTTTAAACCTCGCAATAGGCAAGGTTCATCTTTTTAATCTTTAACAAACTTCCTTACGTAACTCTCGGATTCTATTTATGAATCCACTTCCTTTATAGAATTCATTTGACTGTCATAATAGTGTTATAATCCCATACTTCCGATATATATATAATAACTTAAATATAACTTTATTTCTTAATTTAAACAAATAACTAAATAACAATTTATAAATAAATAAATCTTGATTAAAAATCGGAAACTAAATAATACTTTCCTACATTCAATATAGTTGAATTCCAATGTATAATTCTCTCTCGAATAATCTATATTCCATAACTCTCTTCCGAATAACTATATTCGATTATCTCTCTTTCGAATAAACTATATTCGATAACTCTTCTTCGAATAACTATATTCGATAATCTCTCCATCGAATAAACTATATTCGATAATCTCTCCTTCGAATAAACTATATTCGATAATCTCTCCTTCGAATAAACTATATTCGATAATCTCTCCTTCGAATAAACTATATTCGATAACTCTTTTCTTCGAATAACTATATTAGATAACTTTATTCCAATAACTAATATTCGATTAACTCTAATTCGAATAACTAATATACTATTAACTCTATTTCGATTAACTTTATTCGATTAGCTCTAATTCGAATCACTAATATTCGATTAACTCTAATTCGAATAACTAATATTCAATTCAACTCTAATTTGAATAACTAATATTGGATTCAACTCTATTTTGAATAACTAATATTGGATTCAACTCTTTTTTGAATAACTAATTTTATTTTAATCCTATTTCCTATCCTATCCAAATTCCCATTTGAATTTCTAATTCAAATCCCAATTTTTCTTTATAAAATTTTAATTTATAAAATAACTATTATAATCCATTATTCACGTCAAATGTAAAAAATATTTTTATATATATCAATTCAGTTTGATTTCATATTTTAAAATAATATCCTATTTCCAAATTCTATTTATACTTCTATTTATAGAATTTTTCACATAAAATCTCCTTTTTATTTCTAACACTTAGATCTCATTTATAAATCCCTTTATAATTGCTACATTTAATTTCCATGTCACTTATCGATGTTAAAACCGATTTTTACTTCTATATATAAATTCAGACTGATATATTCAGTTTATCCAATGATAAATAATTTACTTAATTTATAAAACATTATTTATAAATTAATCTTTGCATTTTATCTGTTAGAACAGATTTCTATTTAATTCTACTTTGAATTAATCTTTTCCATTTATCTGTTAAAAACAAATTTCCACTTAATATTCATTTCCCAAATAATCCCCTTTTATAAAATTCTATGCATTTTATAAAATATTTCCTTTTACAATATCCTATTTATTTCCCAAATATTTCTTTCTATAATATCCTATTTGTTTTACAAATATTTCCTTTTCAATTCTGTTTGTTTTCTAAATATTTCTATTTCACTTCTATTTGTTTTCCAAATAATTCTTTTTATAAAATCCATTAATTTTATAAAATCCTTAAATTCAATATCCACTTTGAAATTCCTTTATATAATTCTACTTACTTTCTAACTAAATATCATTTTTATAATTCTATTTATTTACTAAATAAATATTCCTTTTATATAATCCTCTTTATTTTATATAAATATTTCATTTATACAATTCTATTTATTTTATATAAATATTTCATTTATATAATTCTATTTATTTTACAAATAATCCCTTTTCTAATTATATAAATTTCCCAATTATTTCCTTTTATATAAAATCCATTGATTTTATATAAATATTTTATTTTCAAAATACACTTTGAAAATTCCCTTTTTCCCTTCCAGTATCACTTATGGTATTAAAATACCAAATCAAAAGGGTCAAGCATTATCCAAACACACATAATCAATAACAGATTATATACCACATCATATATCAGAATATTTGAAAAATAGTACTATAAATATTGAGGAATCCAGTTGGATCCCTCCAAACTGTTTCCCTGCATCCACAGATGTTAAACAATATAATTAACATCAACTTCATTTCAATATGAAATATTCTAATAAACAGAATCAATATTTGATTTGCGATATATATTTAACTATATCGATATTTTTAACTAATCAATTAGCAGTTCAACCAACTAATCAACACACAGCAATCAACCAATATTTGTCAGTTCTAAAAATACGTTATGAAAATATAAACTGAGCAGAGTTAGTGAGTTTTACTCACATTGGACGGTCGTCGTTAAATAACGATAACCATCGGTTGATTCTGACAGACAATTTATTTTGCAATAAATTGTAACGAGCTCCAATTCACTTCCAGTCCATTCCATTGTGTAGCCACCGTCCATACGATCCCAACGCATCTGACCGTTCGTAAAACTGATAATGTATGAACGATATGTTAAAAATACAAGTTTATATATATAATTAAATAGCTTAATTTAAATAACTTTGATAAGTGGGCCTCACCATGTCCACGAACCCGCAAATATCATCTCTTGGTTTCCAATGCTAAGTAAGCAGACCATTTCAAAACTTCAAGATTCAATGATAATTCATGTCCCCAAATATTTGGCTTTCTCTTCTTCTTCTTCTTCTTCTTCTTCTTCTTCTTTTATTATCCTTTTCTTTCTGGGCTTTGCCCTTTTATTCAATTGGCCCACGCCATTATCATTTCAGCCTACTCAAACTCACACCGATCCACTTCTTCTTCTTCCCGAAGTTCATAAACGCAGGCACCCTCTTCCTTGCCATTTTCGTATCTATGCCTCCACTTATATCCTTCTCTATTTTTCCATTCCAATATCTGAAATCATCGGTGTTCCCCCTTTTGCGAGCTCGTTCACTTCATCACGACCTCAGACATATCCGCCACCCACCCTAGAACGCGTCCACCAACATACTTCGCGCTGTGCTAGTAATGGCATCGACACTTATATAAACAGAAACCCCACGGAAATCGCACCCATGTGCTAATCGACATCACGAACTCGAAGATAACTTCCTTTCTACCCAACGATCAATGAGTAGCCGAAATTTCTCAACCCTAGTTTTACTGTATTTTTCGATTACCCCAAAACTGAATCGCACGTACTAAAACAGCATGGAATTGATGAGAAACTGATAAGGATTGCGAATATAAGTATATAAAAATTTATAGAGATTTATTTGAATTTTTTCTTGAATTAAAACCCCACGATTTCCTTTGCTTTTGGTGGCGGCTCACACTTTGACCTGGAGAATAAAGTCTGAGGGTTTAGAGAAGGGATAACGGTATATATAGTGTAGGGTAGCTTCTACTATAAGATTTGTAATTTATTTTATTAATATTTGTTGTATTACTGCTTGTATTTGCCTTTTAAAAATCCATATGATCATGTACGATACCCAAAAATCATGAAAATGGGCTTGCAGCTGCAGTTTGTCATTACGGACCCAACGAAACTTGTTTCATCGAATTCCAATTTCGTTTGCTCATCCAACATACTTTTAAAGTCAAATTATTGACTATTTTTCACATTAAAATTCCGTACGGCCACATACTGACTTCAAAAATCACGAAAATTGAAATCTAACAATAATTTAATATTTCGGATCCAACAAAATTAGTTTCATTGAAAACGGAGGTCGTTTGCACAAATGGCTATTTTTAAAGCTCTAAATAAACCATTTTAAATATTGATATATTTAAAAATAATTAAATTAAATATAAACAAATTCATATTATCGCATATATTTACGTAGAATATAATATAGCTCCAAAATAAATATATCAGAATTTATAATTCGACATTTCAAATCCAGATTAAATCAGTATTCAAATTATATTAAAAATCCATTTATAATATAAATAAATCGTTATAAATTATAAAGGAATTCCATAGCGACTATGATAAAATTTGATTTGACCGCAACTAAAAATCTACACAACAAAATCTCGAATTTTCTCTTCCATTAGAAATATATCGTTCAACAGATCCGAACGTTTCTTGTTTCACAGAAATCCGATTTAAAACGGGTTCTATATATTCAATTTAAGTTTGAATCGCCAAATTACAAACTGCCTTGCCATTTTGAGCTCAATTATAATTATAATATAAATTATACGTTCGAACGCTGCTTATAAATAAATTCATTAATATAATTCAATTCCAAACTGATACATATGTTTTAAATAATTCAATTCACACTTTTTTGTCAATTCACTATTTTCCGACTATTTCGGATTTAAATATATTATTTATTTATTTATATTATTTAAGTATTCAATATTATTTAATTAAACGACCATTTAAATCTCTACATCACTATTTAAATAAATAAATAAATTATTAAATCGAAAATTACGGGACATTACACAAAATATTCTATGCAAATCTTAATCACGGACTTTACGAAGGTAACGAAGACCAAATTTGGAATAGTGTCAAAGGCACGCAAATTGTTCTCGATGCTGAAATCCTAGGCAATATCTTAAATTTAGAAGCACGGGTTCGGATTTTTCGGATTTTGTTATTGATGAAACCAATTTAGAGACCTATCACGACATATTTGAAAGCGATGCTCAAATGGATTTCAAAAATCGTTTTTTCCGCCCAAAATCAAGAATTGTTAACCTTATCCTCCAAAATACCATCACTTCCCATTCCGGAAACTTTAATAACCCAACTCTCAAAGTCCAAAAATCCCTCTTTGCTATTATGGGTGGCTATAGCTTCAATTGGACCGATTTGATCTTAAAAGAGTTCAGACCCATAGAATTGTAATCGAGAGAAAACACTCTGTACTATGGTGTTTATATTACATGCATTTTCAAATACTTTGGAGTTGATCTTCACGAAGAAGAATTTGTGCCTAGAAAAGTCTTTGACTCATAAAACATACATCTCATGCAAATTCCTCTCACTTTCCAACCATATGAGACATTCAAAGCCAAACAAGCTCGAATGCGACAAGAACAGCGCCTATGGAAGTCAAAGAAGAAGAAGAAACTTCTTTAGAAAGTGTTGAATGTCCGACACTAGACACATTTCCAAAGGGACGATTTTTCAAAATCAAGTAAAAATTGTCAACAATCAAAAGAAGCTTAAGAAGGGCTTTTCCAAAATGACCAAGTTCATGGTCATGATTGGAAGAAAGCTTGAAATTTCACCTTCCGCATCATCATCTAAAAACTAGTCTATCTAGTTTAACTTATCTATATGTATTTGCTTGTATTTGCTTATATTTTCTTTCAAATCTCGTATTTAGTGTGTCTTAATTAGTTGGATGTATTTGCTTTTATGAAAGTAATGAATGGAGTTTTATATATGTTAAAATCATCTTCAAGTTACTGTAAAAACCTTAGAGTTAATAATAATATAATGCAAGATCAAAAGATTCAAAATTTGAAAATTTTCAATAGGATATGTCAGCACCATATAACTGCCAGATTTTCAAATCATTTCAAATTTTAAAATTAAATAACTAACTCATATCCATTCAAAATCCAACGAATTCCAGACCCTATTTAAGACTATATCTTCTAGAAAATTCATTATTCCATTTCTCCTTCTTCCCTACTCATTTCTGCTCAAATCCATGGCAAATCCAATCCATAACTTAAGCGAAAATCTTGAAGAAACTCTAAATTCCTTCTAGAACATTTTCTCTATAATTTTACGAAACCAACATCATCTCGAACTAAGCCAAATAAAGATGTTTAAACAGCAAGAGAAGCATTTTGATGCAATTTGGTGGCTAATCTTTTCTCTTTTCGGAAATGAAGATAACAATCTTGCTAAGGCACTACCAACCAAATAAGATGAAGATTGAGAAGTCATCTAGAAGGATCCAATCTTTAGATAAGACGGTTGGGTAGAAGTCCCAAGAAATGTTTAATTGTTTGGTCTAGTTGATTTGATTTGATTGATTTATTTGAATTTGTTTAATTTGAATCAAAAACTTGTATATATTAAAAACATATGGTGTGTGGTGTGCTTTGCTTGATTTGGTTTGTATATATGACATCAAACGTACGTAATTATAATACTTGAATTGGTTTGTACTGATGATTGATAATTATATTATAGATCGATTTTGGACTTAGGGAGAGTATTTTACTTTTATTTAGGAATTATTTAGATAGTTATGAGATTTAGAAGGAGTAGTTTTAGAATTTATTTTTGATAATGCCAAAGGGGGAGAAATTATAAAATATAGAATTAGTTTATAGGATTCATATAGATAGGGGGAGTATTAGAAGGATCATCATCAAGAAGTATGAACAAGTATGATATTTTATAAACTAAGGTTGTCATCATCAAAAAGGGGGAGTTTGTTGGAGAATTGAGTTTTGTTGAAAACAACCTTATTTCAATATTAGCTGATTATAAAATATGCACTAACACTTTTATCTAGAATATACATATATATATATACACACAAATATATATATATATATATTTTAGATATAATTTGAGTCTATTTATTAGAATTAGCAGATTTTTTCGAAATAGATTTCGTATTGGTTGGTAATCTATTTTATCAGTGTTTCCTTCTAGGGATGGCAATGAGGCGGGTCTAGGGTCTAAACCCGCTTGACCCGCCCCTATTTCGACCCATTTAGACCCGCCCCATAGGGTCTTCGGGGCGGGTAGACCCGCGACCCGCTTTTGAAGGTCCGGGTCTAAGGTCGGGTCTGGGGCACGGCTAACCCGCCCCAACCCGACCCGCATGATTGAAAGATTATTAAAACACTTCATAACTATAATTATTATTACATGTCAATCTTCTTATGTATACATGGTTATAACTTGAATATTATATTCTTTCAATCAACAAACTATAAAATTTTCATATTATTAGGTTGCACCAATGATAATCATACAATAACAAATGCATACATTTTGAACTATTATCTTACAACTCATTTTATTATATTCTCTTATCATTGTGAACAAATTACAATATGTATATAATTTATCATTTAGTGCTGAAAAATATAAGTATATAAATTTTTATATATCAGAACACAATATCATCGGGTCGCGGGCGGGTCGGGTCTACCCTGACCCGTATAGGTTTCGGGTACGGGGCGAAATTCCAGACCCGCACCGGGTCTACGGGGCGGGTCTGGGGCGGGGTTTAAAAAGTCTGGGTCGGGTCTGGGGCACGAGAAACCCGCCCCAACCCGCCCCATTGCCATTCCTATTTCCTTCTATCTTTTTTCTACACATATATGTATGGTTTATATATATGTAGATATATATATATATGTTCTATTATATATATATACATATATATTGCCATATATATATATATATGTGATAAATTACTAATTATTTGTTGATTTTATAGCAGATCCAGGCTGTTGATTAAGAGGAAGAACTTGGTGGATAGCTGGATGGTTTGATAGCAGCTGTTGGATGGGATGCTTTTATTGTGTAGTCTTGGAGTGATGTATTTGGATGTTATGTTTCTCTTTGGCTATTATTTTGTGTATTGTTTGTATTGGAGTAGATATACTTGAATATCGGGTGGTGGCCTTGCCGGAATTCGATATTGAAGTAGGATGGGCGGTGGTTTATCCAGAGCTCATCTATCTACCTCCTTTACATATCTACAGTAGAGTCTGGTATTATGTAGTTGGTCTTTGTAGTTTTTGACTTTATATTTTTATATATATGCGTGCTCTCTTCTTTTCAGAAGATCACACATTTTTGTTTTCAAAATATATATATACACACACATATGCAGGATTTATATACAAGAATTATTACTGAAGACTGCACTATTTAAAGATTTAAGAGATTCAGATTCCAGAGATGATTCAAGAGTCATGAGTAATCAAGATTACAAGATTATAATATAAATATAGTAATAGAGTCTAGTTTATGTAAGACTCCGAATAGCACTCCAAGTTCTGATTCAAATTCAAATTTTGTTTTTCAAATTCTGATTTCAAATTCTATTTCTATCTTCAATCTCTATCTTCTCTATTTTACTTTCTTTACTCTACTTTTGATTTTACTCAAGTTTTATAGTTTATAAGTTTTATATGTATTATGCACTTTATATTTATATAGTTTTAACTCTATAATTTTATAAATATGTTTATATTTATGTTTTCATATGATTTTCTACTTTATTATATTCATTTATAACACTATGTTTTAATTCAAGAATTTCCAGAATTATATATATATATATATATATATATATATCAAAACACTTGAAAAATGCTCAAAAATCAATTTTGAACAAGGATATGTCGACATATATTTTACCCTATGTCGACATATAACTATCACTTTTTCAAAATTGAGAGGAAGAGTCTTTTCACTATTTGTAACGTTCCAGAAACGTTGCAACCTTTCAAATGTTATAAATAAGGGTTGATTTCGAATTTTTTCATCACTCTTCTTCTTCATCCTCATCTCCTTTATTTACACCATTATATCTTCTCATTTTTATGATTTCTACACTTATACTCTACCGACTTCAATTCTGTTTACATAAAACTTCTTCTCTTCTCACTCTCTACTCATTACTATCTGAATTGAAGTTCTGTTGAAAAGTTCTAGGACTTTTGTAATTATTTGCAAGGAAGAATTTTGGTGATCGGTGTGACCCTTGTAGCTGTGAAATCAAGGAGAGTAATCGGTGTGACCCTTGTAGCTGTGAAATAAAGGAGAGTGTACTTGATCAAGTGTGTATGGAATCAGTGGTATCCCTTGTAGCCGTGAAATCAAGGAGAGGATTGTAATTGGACATTGATACAGTAATAAAACTTAGCGTAATCCAGCGTTGCATGGGACTGGACGTAAGAGCAATTCCGAACCAGTTTAAAATCCGGTGTGTTCTTTCCTTTTCTATATTTTATTTTTGTTTATCTTTGTGTTTGTGTTTGATTCTATGTCTGTGATTGTTTTTGTGGGGTTTGATTCATACAGTAGATCATATAAGTTTTATTTTTTGTTTAAATTCTCAAAAACACTATTTACCCCCCCTTTAGTGTTAGTTTTGCCTTAACGATCCATTCCGCAATCCCTAACAGTTGCTAATGGTGTTGCAACTGGTTTTTCATTGTCCATATTAGCTTTGCACAAAATATCAGCAATATACCTGTTTTGACTCAAGAAAATACCCTTTGGATGAGACACTACTTCCACTCCCAGGAAGTAAGACAATTCTCCAAGGTCTTTGAGTGAGAAACATGCTGCTAATTTTTTTTATAAAAACTTCCAGAGCATGAGTTGCATTACTCGTAACAATAATATCATCCACATAAACCAACAGATAAATGTTGTCACCAGTTTTGTGCAATATGAACAAGGATGAATCAGAGACCGTATTCTTGAAGTCCAACTCAATTAAATATTGCCATAATTCTTGAAGCTTGTTTTAACCCATACAATGCCTTGTTTAATTTACATACATGTGTTGGATGTATATTGGATCTGTGTAGCCAGGAGGTTGTATGGTGTATACATCATCAGTGAGTGTGCCTTGTAGTTAAACCCGACACGGTTCAGCTTGTGCTAATCATATCTGTTTCTAGGATAGTCAATTAGGTTGGGTTTGGTTGTAAATGGGTTGGATGCAAATTAATCCAACCCATTTATTAAATGGGTCAACCCAACTTGCTAGTTTAACGTGTAAAATCTACCTTAATGTGTAAAATCTACCCAAACCTATCCAGGGAGGAAATCAAGAGTTTTGTTTGAAACTAATAAATAATAAAGAGGATGACAAATTGATAGTTGAAGTCTTGAAAGAAGAAAACAAAAACTATTGGGGTACAACAATGTGTTGTTTAATATGATTTTTGTGTGATGATAACAAACATATGATATTATTTAAATGTGTTTGTAATTGTATCGGTTTATATTACACCGTTTCACAGAAAAAAATATTTGTTGAATAATATACAAACATACACAATTGAATATATTCAAAGTACATTTATTCAATCAAATACTTTATTTCAACACCTGAAATAGTATAACATTCGGACTCCACTTTTATATATTCTCAGTTTTTACTTCACATGATATTGTACTTGTAAATAAACTGAATACGATAGACAAATTTGTTTGAACACAATAAAATGATATTTTATTTCAATTAAATTTGTTTATTACAAGTATCAGTACAGTATTTCTCATTCTGTGCATTTGTTCCTCACTATAACACTTATACACTCTGTCACTCAGTCATATAGTCATTATACATACATTCACTCTTACAGACACATATACACACACATACACTCATGCTTCTGTCTTCTGTCTTCACAGCATTTAGTCAGTCTAGTTATCCAAACCTGTCACATTCAAAAACACACACATAAATATAGACTAACAACAACCAACTCCCTAAACATCTCCTTAGTCATGATCTGAAGGCCCAGAAAGTGATAGCCCCTCAGGCTCCTCATCACCTGCTCCACCCAACTCCCAACCTACATCATAAGGTGCTAACTCCTCCTCTATCTAGAAATCATTAGGCTCATCATCATCACTCTCGTGATTAGACCAATAAATCACTACATCATTGGGGTCATCCTCCTCATCAGCATCATAGCATGCTCCCTCTATCTCTGGCTCCATCTGTTTCAGTTTCCTCCTCGATCGCTAGCTCGATCTGAGGATTATCTACCTTATGTAACTCTGGAGCAAGATCCCAAACCGGTGGCTCCTTCTGTGTCGCCTGCTGGGCTAAATCATCAATGACAATATCCATCTCCTATACTAGTTGTTGCTAATACCATATGGGTCCATCATGCTCTGGCTATTGTAGTGCAGGTAAATCTAGCACTGGCACATAGTGTACTATCTCCGAGACGATGCTGGGAAAAAATCTTGGATAATCTCAACCATCGGAGGTGGTTGAAAATCTACTACGGGGGGTGCCTATAGGGACTGGATCCCCCATCACAACATGGGTGTATGCATCCAACACAAACCCGTCATCATCGGCCAACATCAAACCATCATATGCTCCTGAATCCTCAGACTTGTCGAAGTCCAAGTCCATAGAAGCATCATCCGAATCATAATCTGTATCCATAACCTCCAATGGTCTGTAAACTGAGGTAGCATCGGACATATACTCACTAGCACTGGTATAACAGCCCTTATTTTATGTATTGGAAGATCGTAAAATAATTTTATTTTATTTCCTGAGGGTTTAATCATTCTCATCTTTTAATATGTTGCTTATGGGGATGTGAGACATGTCCATAATTTTTACCGATTTTATTTGTGACCATTTTTCCCCTGTCAGTCTTGTACATGGCATAACTTTTGACTCAGGTCGAATAGAGGGTGAGACCTGTGCCATTGGAAAGTAATTGATGTTAACCTTTCCGTAGAGTGGTTACATTAAAGATTTAGCTCAGCGGTTTGGGAGAAATGGTTGTTTTAAGGTTTTTCAGTTGGCTGTCCAGGTTTTGGGGGCCTAATGGGCTGATTTGGGAGAGGACCATTAGTGGGCTGGTGGAAACTATAAATAGAGGGTGAGAGGTATGGGAAATAGTTTACTTCCTCATTCTCTCAATTGGTGCTTGTGCTCCTCTTTCCTCTAAACACCTTTCCATCATTAAAAATCAAAATTCAAGGAGGGAAATCATAGATCTACACCATTAAAAGCTAGATCTACATCAATTGAAGCAAGGATTCATTGGATCAAGGGGTTTGGTGCGAGGTGCTTGCTGTCCGGACCCATATTTTTATCATTTTAGCTTGTTTTGGAAAATCGGTGAGTGATTTACATCTCTCACATGGATGCAATGAAGTATATGAATGTTTGATCATGTTTTTCGTCATATTTAAATGTTTTATCATAGATCTAAGCCATTTTATGTTCATTTTCACATGAATCACCCTATGGTCTATTTTAGCAAGTTTACTTTAATTATTTCAATGTTATTTCATGTGTAAATGCAAGTTAGATCTATTGTTTTCTTCATATCTACATTTATGATGCTTTTGGAGGATTTCACATAACTCTTGATGAAATGGCCGAATTGGTGATGCTAGTGGTATCATAAGATGTTCATGATTGTGTTTAATGAATTGGATGAGTTGGTTTTGTCGATTGTGTCGATTGATGAAGTTTTGGTCGAAATTGGAGTCGTATTTGGGAAGTGCAGGTTTTGGATCGCGCATCCATGGCCGATCGCGCAACGTAGGGTGGTTTTCCTGGAAAGAGATCAGTCGAGCGAGCCAAAAAGGGAGATCGGTCGAGCGAGCCAAAAAGTGAGATTGGTCCATAGAGATCATTTTAGGGAGATCAGTCTAGGGAGATCGTTCTAGGGAGATCGGTCCAGGGACATCGATCCAGGGAGATCGGTCTAAGGAGATCGATCTAGGGAAATCGGTCAAGGGAGATCGGTCCGGAAGGATCGGTCGGACGAGAGGATTGGTCGAATGTGACTTCGAAGTGAATTCAAGTAAGAAGGTTTGAAGTGTTGAGATGTGTTCGTTGATCGGTGTAGAATGCGAATGAAGTGACAACTCAAAGGTCGTGAGTTGGTGGAAAATGGTTGCTTGAGAAGGTTGCTTGAGCTATGAAAAGTCATTGGGTTGGATGAATAGAGGTGAGAAGGCTGAGAGATTATCGTTGTCGTAAGTTCTAACAGGCTCAAAGCATGGATACAATAGGGCCACCTAAAAGGCCGAAAGGTTGTTGGTCGAGTACCCTGGGTCTTGTAGAAAGGCCTAGTTGTCAAGGTTGGACACATCGAGTTTATGCTAGAACTGGGGTTACCATCAGTCCTTGGCATATGGCAAGGTTAGTTGTCATACGATTAACGATGGTTTCAAAGCGGGATTGGAGGTGATAGCCAGAGTCAGTCATGGATGTTTGATTGTTTGGTTTCTTTATTTGTACCATCTCATGTAGATTGTCCAACGTCGAAGGAGATGTTCCTTAGGTGCTTGTATGATATTGGTTTAGGCCTCTAGGGCTTGTGCTTGAGGGATGTTGAATTCAATTAGGATGATTTACATGAGATATATAATTTGAATGTCATGAGTGCTTTTCCATGATTGAATGAGTGTTCTGGATTTCATGGATGTATGGTGGAAATGTTATCGTAAAGGCTATCACTGTCCGATGTGGGGGACGATAAGGTTGAGTTCTTCTCTGGTGTTTTGGATAGTTTAGTATGTTTATCTATCCATGCTCATATACTTTTTGTCCTTACAACAAAATAGAGGTTAGATAGCAAAAGAAAATAGCGTTCCAGTCCTGATACTTGCAAACGCTTAGACATGCAGGTTACAAAGCGCTATTTAACAAAATAATTTGTCCACGAATCCTATTCAACGGTATTCAAAGGAGGGGAAATAAAAGGCGGAAAGCAATATATTTACACGGGAAC
Source organism: Allium sativum (assembly GCA_030737875.1). Lineage (NCBI taxonomy): Eukaryota > Viridiplantae > Streptophyta > Magnoliopsida > Asparagales > Amaryllidaceae > Allium > Allium sativum. The sequence goes on from CM060918.1 coordinate 106,797,520, forward strand.
TAAAACGTTCTGGTGAAAAAGCTTTTTGTCCTTTCGTACGGAAAACAAAAAATTCCCAAAATGAAAATCGCTTTTCACCCCATCATCTCCAAAACCTACGATTCCTAATCTCAATGTTAAACCACAAAATTCTAAACCGCAAAATAGTAAATCGTTAAATCTCCTCTATCATCAAAAGCGTATACCGATCTCTCTATTTAGAATGGAAACGAGAGGTACTAAAATCTCTATTATATGTTTTTTTTACTGCTTGTGCTTATGGTTCTTAATTTGTTTATGATTTGAATTATTTGATGGTTATTAGCTGTGGTGGTAGGTGATGAGAATTGACATTTGTTTGTTTGCTAGGACTACGGTTTGATGAGAATTTAACAAATGCGACTAACATTTGGAAATTGCTTGTCTTTTGTTCTGTCTTTACACTAATTTTTTGTTTGAAGTAAATTATATTCTTTTAGGTAGTAGGGTAAGAATTTTCAATGTATAAAAAGATGTAATTGTGCTCTATCATGGTATATCATTATATTTTGCATTAGACCATTGTTTGATTGTGTTATATGAATATTATGGATCATGTTATATTAAATGTTTTTTTATTCTACTATACTACTATGTTGATTATTAATTTTGTTATTGTTGTCTGGTATATATCCATGTGACTTAAATGTTTTCTCTCAAACAAACATAAATGTGTTTGTTTATAGCCTTGTGCCTAGATGTTTTCCAAGTGTACGGTCAAATCAGACTCGTTTCATATGATCCATATTATGAATTGTCTTTTTAAGCATTTGTATTATAAAGTGTCTTCAAGCATCAAAATAAATGGAAAATGAAAATTGGACTCCAAATGATTATCTTGTACTTGTCAAAGCTTAAATAGAAACCGACCGTAAATATATGGAAGAGGAGTTGGAATAAGATTTTTGGGTAATGCTCAACGAAGAAGTTAATGATCATCCTAATCGTTAATCAATCCAAAAAATTTGGTTACTCAAATTACTTATGTCATATTTGTTATAGTGTGTCGAAGGTATAGAGTATCATGCACACAGTGATTTTTCCTCAGCACTATGAAGCCAGTTAGCATTTTTCAAATCTTCTTTAAGCATAAAAGCATCATATCTTGAACTTCCATGAGGTAATAAATCAAACTCATCGTCTCTAGTAGTAGTAGCAAGAGACTCCCTATCTGAAGATTTGATGCAGCCGGGTGCAAAGTCTCCATTTTTCCGAAAATGCAATGTTGCTGCTGCAATCTGGAGAGATGGTTCATGTATGGCTGTAACTGTCGTGCAAGCATTCATCATGAGAAAGTGGGACCACCGGATCGGATTTACGAACAAGCCGGGTCTTGCTGAAGGTGGACTGGATGCTTTGTAGGAAAACAGATGAGGCCCGAAGACCGCCCATGTGACGATAAAAATGTAACTTTCAATTCTGTTCTTTTTATTGTCTCTAAAATGACAATAAAAATGTAATTTCAAAATCTACTCTTTTATTTACACTAACATGTCAACAAAAATGTCATTTTTGATTTTTTTTATTGTCTCTAATTTGACAATAAAAATATAACATTTAAAACTATACTTTTTATTATATCTAAAATGTGGATAAAGATGTAACTTTTAAATTCGATTCTTTTTATTTCTAAATAACATGTAAATGAAAATGTAATTTTTATCTATGTTTTTATTTGCATCTAATATGCAAATAAAAATGCAACTTTTTGATCAATGTTTTTATTTATATCTAAAATACAGATAAAATATAACCTTTTTAAATCAATGTTTTCATTTGCATCAAAATGCAAACAAAAATGTAACTTTTTATTTTATGTTTTCATTTGTATCAAAAATACAAATAAAAATGTAACTTTTAAATCCTATCTTTAATTGTCTCTAATTTTAAAAGTAAAAATGATACTTTTAATCCTACTCTTTTATTTACATCTAAAATGTAAATAAAATGTAACTTCTTAACCTATGCTTTTATTTGCATCTAAAATGCAAATAAAAATGTAACATTTTAATTCATGATTTATTTGCATCAAAGAATACAAATTTTAATTCCATGTTTTATTTGCATCAAAGAATGCAAATAAAAATGCAACTTTTAATTTCATATTTTATTTGCATCAAAGAATGCAAATAAAAATGCAACTTTTAATTTCATGTTCTATTTGCATCAAAGAATGCAAATAAAAATGCAATCTTTTAATTTCATATTTTATTTGCATCAAAGAATGCAAATAAAAAATGCAACTTTTAAATCAATGTATTATTTGCATCAAAGAATGCAAATAAAAATGCAACTTTTAATAGGATATTTATTTGCATCTAAAAAATGTAATGTTTTTCTACAATGTTTATTTTCATCTAAATTTGCAAATAAAAATGTAACTTGCATACTACAATCAAACAACAACATAAATGACGTTTTTATCAATCAACACACAAAGTGATATATTTTATATTGAATTGAAAGTTCTAATTCAATTCAATAACAAAGTAATATTTTTATTGAATCGACAATTCTAATTCAATTCAATAATATAAACAAAAATGATATTTTTCATTGAATTGACAATTCTATTTCAATTCAATCATATAAGCAAAATGATATTTTTTTCAATGAATTGACAATCAAATTCATTTCAATAAATATGACCAAAATGATATTTTTAATTGAATTGACAAACTAATTCAATTCAATAAATATGACCAAAATGGTATTTTTAATCGAATTGACAAACAAATTCAATTCAATAAATATGAACAAAATGATATTTTGAATTTAATTGACAAACAAATTCAATTCAATAAATATGACCAAAATGGTATTTTTAATCGAATTGACAAACTAATTCAATTCAATAAATATAAACAAAAATATATTTCATTTTTTATGTAATAAAAGTCTTCTGTTATTTGTTCCGATGTGTTGTATTCCCAGATTTAATGTATTTAGGTTTTGAATGGTCTTGGTCGATTTTGCGATCGATTAGGTCCTGGCGAAATCCGTATCGTTACAGCCCATGCCTTGTCTAATATCCTGTGATCCCAATAGTTAATTGTGTGTAATTACAAACTGTTATTAAATTAATTTCCAGAGAAAATACTAGGGAACGAATTACTGACTTTCAAGACGAGGAGACAAATTTAAAAGAGACTATTCACAGTAGCGTAGCTAGAAATTTTTGTTGGCGGGGGAACAATGAAACGTTTCAGAATTTAAAGACTGCAAATTTGTTTTTTTCCCTTTTGTTTGCAAAATTTTGTACAATGAAATACTAACACTAATGTAGTTTCCTGGGCGTAATGAATGCAAAATTTATGTCGAATGTTATTTTAAATAGCTGAGGCTGTTGTTTTTTGCTCGAAATCATGATCATTTTCTTGCTTCAACATTTGATTATCTTTTATTTGAGTTTATTTTCATAATTGTTTGAAGCTTGGATTTGTTGGGCAGTTCCTTCGCAGAACAATACACTACCACTTTATGCATAGTAAATATTACAACTGTGTATATCACTCACATTAATTTTGCTCACTCACCTAAAAAATTCAATTCGGATCCTTAGCTGAAGTCAATGTTTTTATGTCTTGAATATAACAATGAAAGTATGAATGTAGTTTAGTGTAACCTCCTAATTTTATAGTATCTTACATTTGCCTTTTTCCTACAGTTTGAAAATGAAGCTTTCATTATTATATTCAACCAACATTTTTTTCCTTGAATCCTAGGGAGGGCACGTGCCCTCCCCAGCCTCAGTGTGCCTGCCACTGACTATTCAGATGAATGTATTTTATATAAAGGGTTCATTAAAGCTATATCAATTAAATTACAACATAGCCCCTTTCTGATTTTAACAATCGTACTCTTTTCCAACCGCCTTCTTTCATAAAAGGAAAATAATGGCACTCTTAAGTGAAAATTATTGCTCTCAAATGCCAACATGTTTTGGCAGAGTCGGTTGTTAATCCAGACATCGAGATTAAAGGTATTGAGCTCAATCCTTTAGATTGGTAGCATTAGCAAACCTTGTTCTGGAAAAAGAGAACAGAAACAAAAAACTGTTGCCCCCAAATTCGTATTATCTAATTTGATCTTATTCTAAAATAATGAAGTTAGACAAAAGTTAATGAAAGTTTACATGTCAGCTTTCCATAAAACGATTAATTACATAAATGATTCATAGCACATTTTTCATTTGTGAAGTATATGATTTCCGCTAAAGGACGATCAATGACAAACAAAATCGAATAATATTTGGATAAACAAAAGTTTATGATTTTTGGAGCCTGTTTTTACAGATTCCCAAATTTTAACATTTACTAGTAAAAGATGTTAAATGGAAAGATGCATTCAAAACATATAAAATAATACAGGGTTCACACACAGTTCTTCAATTATTTAGTGCTTTGTTTTGTGCTGTGATTTTTCCTTGCATAAAATTTGGAACTGATAAATTAAGTACTTTGCAAATATTTAGGTGCATCAATCATTTTCTACCACACAGCACATACAAGTTAAGTAAATATATGAACTGAATTTTGAGTACTTAATCTATTACTTAGGGACATTAATCATTTACCACCACAAAATAGATAAAAGATAAGCAATGATATGGACTGGTAGATGCCAAAATTTATTGGGGTAAAACTAGAAAAACTGAATGGTGTTTTTTCAATTTGATTTTTTTTTATGTCCTGTTTGATTTTGAATGGTGTTTTTTTAGTTTTTTATTTTTATTTTTTTTCAATAATAATTTTTGCTATTGACATGGACCATAGGAATCGTGCATCCTTTTTTTTTGATGAGCTAATTCTCAATATGGTCAGGGTCGTTTATAGCTTCATTGTACATTTTTGACAGTAACTCATATTGTTCACTTTCTCTTTGGGATCTGGATGAGGTCTCTGTCTCATTAAAGCGCCTTATCTGTTGTCTTTATAATATACTTTTTCAAATCATCAAAGGAGGCCCCTTATCTGTTGTCGTTATAATTTTTTTACATGTTAGAATTGAATGGTTTCTTTGCTCGTACCTAATAATTAATTGTTTCTTTGAATTTTAGAATTTTGTTTGCTTATATATAGAAATGATGGATAAAGATTGGGTACGTTTGAATATGTACTTATTACAATACTCAAGTATAACACTGAATTTAAAACATATTTTAATATAAGGTTATTATTCCTTTTTCTTTTTATTCGTAGAACCACTAAAGAGTATGAGGAAGAAGCTTGGAATTTTGTGAATGATGCAAAGAGGAATATGGGAAATGTAGAAAAAAAATTGTGTCCTTGTTCAGATTGTAGAAATCTTACTAGTCTTTATGGAGAAGATATTGTCGAGCATTTAATTATAAGAGGAATGGATCCTAAGTATATAAGTAGCGAGTGGTATAATCATGGCAAGAGAATAAATAAAAGGAAGGAAACGATGTCAGGTGATGCATATGATTTACCTAAGGCCATCATCTATGAAGATGAAGACTTCGTTAATAATACCTTTTTTGATAATGATATATGCGAAGTTGGTGCACAAAGACGAGAGGATGATTTAAACAAAAATTTGGAAGATGCAGAGACTCCGTTACATCTTGGTTGCTTAGATTAAACAAAGTTATCTGCTATCTTCGCATTATATAATCTTAAATGTGAGACTGGGTTGTCTGATAATGGTTTCGATAAGCTTTTAAATGTCCAACAATTGTTTTTGCCAAAAGATAATGTGCTTCCCAAGTCGTTATATGAATTGAAAAAATTCCTTAAACTATTTGACATGGGCTTTGAGAAGATTCATGCGTGTCAAAACGATTGTTTCCTTTTTAGGAATGAATATAAAGATTTGAATAATTGTCCAAAATGTGGATTTTCAAGGTGGAAGGTAAATCAACGGACAAAGGAGATTATGCATGGTATTCCTGCTAAAGTTTTGCGTTATTTTCCAATAATTCTGAGGTTTAGAAGAATGTTTAGATCCAAAACAATGGCCGAAGATTTGAGGTGGCATTTCAATAATAGAAGCACCGATGGAAAATTGCGTCATCCTATAGACTCTATTACTTGGAATGTAGTGGATGAGAAATATGAATCATTTTCAATAGATCCTCGCAATATCAGGCTTGGCCTTGCAACAGACAGTTTTAATCCATTTTCTATGCTAAGTTCCAAAGATAGTTGTTGGCCTGTAATGCTCATGACATATAATCTTTCGCCTATGTTGTGCATGAAGAAAGATAATATTATGTTAACATTATTGATCCCTGGTCCAAAGCAGCTAGGAAATGACATTGATGTATATTTATCGCCACTGATAGAAGATTTGCATCATTTATGGAATACTGGAGTTGAGGCTTATGATGCATACAGTCAATCAATTTTTAACATGAAAGCAATTTTGCTTTGGACGATAAATGACTTTCCAGCATATGGTAGTCTTGTTGGTTGCTGTGTAAAAGGTAAAAAAAGCATGTCCGTTGTGCGGCGTCAACACTCATCATCGATGGCTAAATCATAGCAGAAAGAATGTTTATATGGGTCATAGAAGATTTTTATCTCCTTTAAATCCCTTAAGAAAAAATAAGGTCTTGTTTGATAACACCATGGAGGAAGGGTTTAGCCTAGGATTCAAACTGGAAGAAAAATTTCTGTCATTCTAAAAGATTTTCTGAATAATTTTCGAAATGTAAAGAAGAGCCAAAAAAAAAAAGAATAATAGAAAAGGAAAAAACAAGAATGACCAAAATAAGGTAGGGGATAAAAGAAGAATTGAGCATAGCAAGAGAAATGAAGATGATGAGGACACAAATCCTGTGAGATTGGAGTTATCAAGGTGGAAAAAAAATCCATTTTTTTTCAATTACCATATTGGGAGGTTAGTGCACATATTTTATTTTATTTCACGAAATAACATTATGAAATTACATAAGTAAAATGTTTTATTATTGATTTTTATAGGAGCTTCTACTATGACATAATTTAGATGTAATGGTGGAGAAAAATGTCGGTGAAAGTCTTTTGGGTATGATGTTGCATGATAAAAAATCAAAAGATGGAGTTAATTCTAAAAAGGATTAGGAGGATTGGGGAATTTGACATGGTCTTCATACACAACCTCGTGGGAACAAGACGTATCTTCCACCAGCTCCATTTACATTGTCAAAAATTGAGAATTTTTTTTTTGTAAAAGATTATATGATTTTACAGAACCCGATAGCTATTGTTAAAATTTTAAAAGATGTGTATCATTGGAGGATTGCAAAATCAATGGTTTGAAGTCTCATGATTATCACGTTTTAATGCAACAATTGTTACCCGTCTTAATAAGAGGATTGCTTCCAAAGAAGCCAAGAAAAATAATATATCATTTATGTTCATCCTTTAATAAATTATTACAACGTATTATTGATAGAGATAAACAAAAACAACTAGAGGATGAGATTATTGTGATTTTGTGCGACCTTGAAAGATACTTTCCGCCATCCTTTTTTGATATAATGATATATGTGGTGGTAATTCTTCTTGCAAGGGAAGCACGACTGTGTGGGCCGGTGCATTTTCATTGGATGTATCCCTTTGAAAGGTACACGAGGACACTAAAAGATTATGTAAGAATTCATGCTCGTCCTGAGGGGTGTATTGCAGAATCTTATCTTGCATAAGAATGCATGAGATTTTTTGGTGAATTTTTGAGGAAGTCGCATGAGAAAGAAGTTCGAAATGAAGATTACCAAAGTAATGTAGTACTTGAAGGATGTCCAATATCAGCAAGTAAGGCAATCACATTGTCTTATAATGAAAAAGAGTTTGCTCATTTGGTTGTGCTAATGAATATGTGTTAGAATTTGTGATACAATATTTCCATTTGCTGAAGATTGGAAGATATTATTGATTATGGTGATAGAATATTTCCAATTAGAGAAGATTTGGGAAATATTGTTAATTTGAGTAATATAATATTTCCAACTGCAGAAGATTTGGAAGATATCAGAAATTTATTGCTCTTTTATTTGTAAAAGGGATAGACAATAAATTACCTACATAAGTGGAAGGATTTGAAGAAGGTTTCTTTTTAGGATAGTGAAGTAAGGAATTAATTCCCTAATTGGTTGATTAAACAAGGAAGCCTATCAGGAGAATTGGAGAATTAATTAGGCATTAATTTATATCATAAATCAATTACTTCAACCCCAAGCATTAATCCTTATATAAGGATAGGGATTAAGTGAATGTATTATCATCTCAAAAATGTGAGATGGATCATCTCTGAAAGTTTTTCTTCTTCCCTATTATCAGTCTTGTAATTTTTCTTTTGTAGAAAAGGAATAAATTCTCCTCTCCCCAAGTGGACGTACACTAACAAGACGTTAGTGGAACCACTATAAACCTCTTGTGTTATTTCTTTTATTGTTAGATCTGTGATTGCTTTGCTTGTGTTATCTGTTGTTTGTTTTGCCTCACCATCAATCCGTTCCTATTCATTTTTTTTTCGCAACAATATGGCTATGATAGAACCATATTTAGAGTACGTGCATACTTCATAGTTTTCAATGTTTTGATTGTTTGTAATTTCAAGTGTAATGCAACTTTTTGTTCGTGCATCCCAGTTTGCATTTGGAGGAGCTACAAAATTTATACAAGATCATGGAAAGAAATGAAGCATTACGTTGGAAAAATCATATAGCTACGTTCTCTAGTTGGATTAAAAAAAAGGTCAATTAAATTATGAAATATTACTAATTTATTTTAATTTGTATTATGAATAGTTTTATCAAATGAAATTAATTGTTTATAGATACCTATTAGTTCCAAAGATCACAACGACATGCTAAAATGGATTGCTTATGGTCCGAAGAACGATGCGTTGTCCTATACAGGATACATCATTAATGGACTTTGTTTTCATACAAAATACATTAGGAGAGAAACTCAAAATAGTGGAGTGACTTATGATGCGACAACCATGTGTAGAGCAAGTGCAAAAGAAGTTTCTCAAGTGGTTGATGTTGTCACATGTTATGGGATACTTACCGATATAACTTTGTTAGACTACAATGTTTTTTATGTTCCGATATTTAAGTGTCATTGGGCAAATAAAGAAATGGTGTGAAGATTGAGGATGAGTTTACTCTTGTCAATTTACATCAAAGCCAAGATTCATTTTTAAAAGATCCATATATACTTGCATCTCAAGCGAAACAAGTCTTTTATTTAAGAGAGAATGATTCTTCTAATTGGTATGTGGTAATGAAAGCACCTTCGAGAAATTTTGATGAGCTAGAGATGCAAGACACTATTGAGGAAGTAAGCCATGTTGAGGAAGATTGCCAAGAAGTAAATATGGACATCGATGGATATGTTGATGATGTTTCTTTTGTTAGAGAAGATTGTGAAGGCATACTTGAGTAGTTTTGAGGTGTAATTGCTTTTGAGATTGTGAAGGCATACTTTGTATGATTTTGTGTGTTGAAATTTGGCGTCTTATAATGTGTTTTTGTACCTTTCCTAAAGCTATTAAATATGTGAAATTAGTATTATTAATATGTGAAATAAAGAACCAAAACCATTCAGATCTAAATATGTGAAAAATTCACATATTTAATTAATATAGTTGTCAACTATACCACCTTTCTAAAAGAAAAATGTTAAGCTCTTATTATTTTTGCTTTGTGTTTATCTTATGTTCTATAATACAATTGTCCTGCATTATTTTTTAACTTTGGTCTTCAGGTTGATAACTCTTTTAAAACATGGTTATAATTCCTATTGTATTCCTGTAATCAGTAACATCGTATGACAGTAATGAGCAACTATCTGTGGCTTGTATTTTTTTGGCATTGGAATTATAAAATTGTGATTCAAGTCAGCTGGAAGTCTTTTTTTTTTGAAGTACATCATTGACAGTTTTATATAAATCTTATCGTAGGATTTCCCATTGTAATTTATAGAATTTTGAAGAAAATCCATCTGGACTAGGGCTCTTTGCATCATCAATAGAAACAAAGCTGCTTTGATTTCAGGTGTCATAACTGACAGAGCAAGGTACTCTTCTCCCTCATTCGAACTGCTATACGTAGGAAATTGTTGTATGTTCCCATTGAATAAATACTGGTAGTAAGTAATAGCTTCATCCTTAATTGCATCAAAATCATAGATAAAATTCCCCTGTGCATGAAATAAACCTTGGATTTTGTTTTTTGTCTATGCATGAACATCTTAGGATAGAAAAATTAAGGTTCAGTCGAAAACTCGAGATTCTGGCCAATTCGGTTTTGTTCCAACCTGAACAGTATATAATAAATAGAATTTGTTAATAATGTAGTTGGCTGAGTTGTAATTGGGTTATAAATTTCGTCCAATAAAATTGGTTACAATTTCTTAGTATATTTCCCAAGTTGGGATATAATACAGTTGGGTTTTAGGTTACTGTTAATGATATTTAATCAGATGATGTTATGGTTTGATTTGTGCCTAATTCGTTAGTATATTTAATATACTGCTTTAAATATTACAAAATTGAACTGGAAACTTTGAAATGTTCAAAATTGGTTGGTATTTCAAAATTTTCAAATGATTAAATTCAAAATTTTAAGGGTTTTGTTACGACAACCGGCTATTAGAGAAACATGGTATGCGAATCAAAAATAAAGGGAGGAAATCTGCAGGGATTACAATTAAACACACATGATTTGAATTTGTAAAACCGTAATCTTATATCTTGCTTGGAGACACATTGGTTGAGGTCTGGTCTACTCATTACCATTTCATAAGTAAATAAATTGATGAACATGACACTTTTCATTCAATTATCAATTTCCCTTCAAATTTAATGAATTTGCAACTTATTTTGTATATATTGTTTACGCCTTCTATCACCAAATTTGCATCTGCATCTTATTTTTTTACAGATCATCCTTGAATCCCCTTAATATCGAGGCATCTAGATATTCCTAAGTGATATAAAAACTTTTTGATATAATTCTGAATCTTGACAACGAAACTATTATGCTCATATTATTTTCTTCTTTTTGATAGTTTGAAATATAAAAAAGGTGGATTTTATGAGATAAATAACAGCTGGTGTGAATCTTTTCATTTACGTACTATAACAGTGTCATTCAGAATTAGTTGGATACAGTTTATGGGCATATATAGTAAAATACATTGTGTATAGTGTATACAAGTACATCATAATTTGTTTTGAACTGCTGAGTTTAATTTATGCATCATTGGATTAAGTTTTTGTTTATTGATCAAATTTCTTAACCAGTATGTCCAGTAATTGGAGGTAAGGCTGCGCTTAACTTGCCCACATTGAATCTCGCTCAAGTGAGAGCTTTGTGCACTTGGTACAAGTATATGATGATGATAACATCACAATAAGTAATCATCATCCGATGATTTATCGACAGTGTTTCACAATAGGAAGAAATAAGGTTTGAAATGTTTTCTGCTACTCAAATATGCTAAAAAGATAACAAATAGATCTAGGATTTGTACACGCGTGCATTAAACCTTGAATTTTGTTTTTTGTCCCATTAAATATTTTCGTACTGTTTTTGCTGTTTTCTTCTCAGTTTCATTATGTCTGAGGACTTTATTTTGTTAATGCAGGAAATGGTAAAGAAAAGGAAGATTACTCGCAAACAAAAGCAAGCCAGGGACCCTTATGAAGAACTTGAAGCAAATAATAAATCCAATGAGCAACCCGTAGCAAATGTAGAAATCAATGTGCAACATGAAGCAAATTTACAAACCAATGAGCATCATGAAGCAAATTCAGAAACCACCGGGCAAGGAACTGAAGCATGTAGGGAAAATGCGATGTAGTCTGAATTAAATATTGAACCAATGAGTTCGCAACTGAAAATAATTCGGTGGAAAATGAGACTGGTATTCAGCCACATGAAAATCCGGTCGAAAAAAAAATTGAGAGGTCAAACTAGAATGAAAAGACGTCCGTCAGATCATACATCTTGGATTAATGTTGAATTCAACGAGAATGCCACACCAATAGGAGAAGGTTCTGTAAAATTATCTTCTTACTTAGGACAGCTCGTACGGGAGCATGTTCTAGTCACAATTGATGATTGGCGGTTACTTGATGATGATTTAAAGTTTGTGTTGTGAAGTTCCATTCAGGTATCATTTTCATAAAATTATTATGAACTGCGTTTCTTTCTTTCTTTGTTCATTTTGGTTAGTTTTTTAACAGGCTAAAATGGGTTTTGTTTTTACTTCATTTTATTATACTGGTTTGGAGAACCGTGTTTGAGCTCCAAAATTAATGTAGAGAATTACATGTCATTTTTTTCTAGATTAAAATGCAAAATTAATGAGTTTTGAAAATAAGTTTTGAAAGATTAAAACTGTACAATGCATATTGTCCTCTAATTTTGATTTTTTATTCTTTTTTCCTTTTTAAGTTAAATCAAATTCTGCATTTAAACCGTAATATATAATATCAACTACTGTAGTTTTCCATGTTCACTCAAACACAATTAACAAGATGAAAATCGAACAAAGTTGAAAATAGATTCAAATATATGTAAGTCATTAAAATAGAAATTGCTTCCTGACTTATCAAGTTCCTAACTAAAAATAGTGTAAATCCTTCATTTTCGAATTTTATACATAGAAAATTCTTCTCAAAAACGGGTTCTAAATTATGCCCCTAATTTGTTTTCCATGATTCCTTTTTTTCCAGGAATCAAATTTGCACTTAATCTAAGGTTTTCAAAACCAAAATAAAAATAAGAATAATTTCTTTTTATAGCTAAAATGCTAACATTTGCAGTTTCTACTATAGATACTTATGGTATATAATACAAATTTGTTCTTGAGCATTTGCAGTGTCAAGGCATTTGTTTGCAGTTTAGAAAATGCAAATGTTTGCAGCATGACTACAACTAAAATTAAAGCATGTTATTTTGAAAAGAATGTCATAAATTTTGATACTTATGGTATATGGACCTGAAATTATATATCCATTGATACATAACACTGAAAATGATAGAATGCATTATCTATCTAAGGCATATTTTTATTAAAACTGTGGCGACATGGCATTTAAAATACAACAATGTGATTTAATATGCTCCTAAACAAAGATCCGTACTAAATTTGGTTTTTAACTTCCGATAGAACTCTGCAAGATAATTATTATACGAAGTAAGATCAAACATAAAAAAATAGTAAACAATTACGAAGTATCAAGGAAAACATGTTCTGACCATTGCAAAACTATATGGAATTGAAAAAGGCAAATAACAATGGCCATTCCAAAAATTAATAGGCTAAAACCTTACATATAGTTCTCGAGTGCATTTTAGTTGCGCTTTTCATTTTGTATTGTTATCAATGTCTTATTAGTTTCTTTGCAGCTTTATACTTGGTGATGCAACAATTATTGTATATTTGCATGTTTAGTTCTTTTAGTTCAGCTGCAATTGCATGTTTTATGCTCACATGCAGTTTTGTTAAATGTATTTACAAATGCGTGAGATACTTAAGAAAATAAATAAATAAATAAATAAATTGAATTAAATTTAGATATTATCTGAATATGTCATGTTAGTTAAAGCCTTAGTTCTATATCGGAATTGGGATTGTTAATATATGCAGTACTGTGGCAAGAATTTATAATGCATACTGTGCTATCCGGTTCAAATTATGTATTTGAAATAACTGAATGTAGGATCATTTTTTTTATGTATATTCGGTATTTTTCTTTAGTACTGGTCTTATTGAAAGTTACATTTTGCAGGCAAGATTTAAACTAGATGAGGAGTGGCAGAAAGTGCCCATTTTCCAACAAATGTGACGCATCTGGAGGGCTTCAAAAAGTAGATTAGTTAAGCAAATATTGAAAGCAAAGAACATAGAGGAAAGAATTAAGATCAAACCTAGCAATGTCGAAAATTTGAATGATTGGAGGAATTTTATAAAGAATAAAACGGACTTAAAGTTCAAGGTAAATAAATACGAAATTCATTTGTATGTAATAACTATAATTAATCAATTTATTATATTTTTTCATCTTAGGCACGAAGCGATAAATTCAAAGCTATTAGAAGTATCCAAGTGCCACATATAGTTAGTCACAAAGGAATGGCTCGACTAGCGGAGGATATAGTGAGAAAGAATAGTCGATTTAATTAATTTTACACGCCAGTTTTTTCATTACAAACATTCATTTTTTTTATCATTCTTACTAATAGAGAAATGAGAGTGGCAATAAAATCTGCATTCCTAGATCTCAAATTTGGATTAAATCCCGCATTCAAAAAAATGGCGAACCGGTAAATACATATGTCCAGGATACTATTGTAAGACACTATGATACTGATAGAATCATACAATATTGGTTTTCTAACATTTATTCGTATTTTGTCTAGTAGTTATATTTATGTAACAAAATGTTTACTTTTGTAGGAAAAGATGAAAGCAATTGAATCTGAAATGCAATCAAACTCAACAACTATTTCTGTGAGAGATGATGTTGTCTCTCAAGTGTTAGGACAAGATAGACCTGGACGACTACGAGCAATGGGGAGAGGTGCAAATCATACTAAGTCCTTGCTCTTACAAGCTAAAGATGCGAGAATTTCACAATTGGAAGAAGATATTCGCATGTTGAAGAAAAATTTGGTATATAATTCAATCTTTTTTGTATTAATTACGTAGTAATATTAGATAAAATTTTTGATTTTTTTTAATATGATTTTTTAATCCATGTCTACAAATTGCAATTTCTAGGTTAATGGATCTCAAAGAGGAGAATCCATATCTCAGGTAAACATCAAATATATTATCATTGTGATACTATTTAAAGTTCAATTTTAAATGTGGTAATCAACTTAATGCGCTTTTTATTAAATGCAGAGCAATTATGGAAACACAAATCATAAATGTGATTTGTTGGATTGGAACAGAACTGATGAAATAGTCGCAGAAGGAAGAGTAGTGTCAAGTGATCCAAATGAGCTTGTACACAGAATTCCTGTATGACCAAATGCAAAGGCAGTTTTGATTGAGTTCCCTAGAAAATTGGATGCTTTTCTATGGTGAGCCATGATTAGTACGATACATCTTGGAGATGCTATGGGCATGTTAGTAGCATGGCCTTCCGATAAAGTTATTATGCATGACTTGGATCAATCTGACAGCATGGTAAAATAATTTTCAATTTTTTTTAAGTATAAAATTATTAATATCATATGTGTGCATTTTTTTAATAGAGTAAAACTAGCGGCACTGAAAAATTATGCAAACTATATGATTGGATTGGAGGTGAAGAACTAGTTGTTGAAGGACGCTTGTACTCTAGTGATCCAAAGCAACTCGCGAATGGCATTCCTATTAGAACATCAGTTATGTTAGTTTTTGTTGATGATCCAAAAAAGCCTGATGCATTTTTATGGAGACCAACAGATAATATGATACATGTTGGAGAAGCTGTTGGTAATAAAGTTGCTTGGCCGGAATCAAAAGTACTTGATGAGACAGTTAAAGCCGCATCATTTGTTACTAGCTCTGTCAATGTAACATTTCATGTAGTAGTATGTTTAAGCAAAATTGCAATAATTTGTTATCAAATTTACTGGCTGAAATATATATTAAAACATTCGTATTTATTCTTTTGTTTGATAGGGTGGAAAGCCAACCCTCCCAACGGTTAGGATTAAATGCAAGCTGATTGATGTTGGTGGAACATGAGCACTGGTTGCAGAAGGAATTGTGGCTTCAACCGATCCAAATGAAATGGTCCATTTTGTTCAACTTGGAAGAGATGCTGTTAAAGTTTGGGTAGTGAATGCTATGGTTCCTAATGCATCTCTTTGGAGACCAACTTCTGATCTTATCTACATTGAAGATGTTGTGGGTTCTATAGTAGCGTGGCCAGCCTCTTGTAACAGAATCTAGTTCTAGTGAGCAAACATTATTTCTTTTATAGATTTAAAATTTTAAGATATACACACATTTGATGTTCTACCACTTTTATATAGGTAACCACTGTTAAAGTTTGTTAGCTGATCAGAAGGGATACAACTATTTTCGCTCTAAGTGTAAGTTTAAAACTCTCGCATTTTTTGTTCATTGCTCTAATGCCTAGCTTGATGTGGGTTCATTTGATACCCAATAGAACGCATTCATTTTGTTTAATTCCATTATTTAATAAGAATAGCCCGACAAGAAGCTCAAAAAATCAAGCTTTACACAATTGCGGTTATTAAAATACAAAAAACAAAAAACAAGAAAAAAAGACTAAATGAAAGAAATTGAAATGTGAATGAGAAAAATATAGAGACAATTGCGGTTTGGAAATCACAAGTGGGTTCAGTTTCAGGCTGCGAGCTTGGATGGACTGAGGTTTGTTAGGGGTTGTGTAGTGGTTTGGAAAATTCGATCAGGTTATTTAGGTTAGTTTATGGGACTGGTTATATTTTAGTTAGGTGTCTGAATTGGGTTAATTGGAAACTGGGATGGACTGGTTATATTTTAGTTAGGCATTGTACTATACTCAGTATGTAATTGTTGGATAATTTTCAATAATTAGTCGAGTGTTAAACCACACACATTAAATTCATGTTGTGAGCGCTAAGCCTCACCGTTAATGAAGGGAAGTTGAAGAAGATTTCTGTCCATGCATCTAATTTGGACATAATTTAGCGATTTAGGACCTTGAAATGGCTTTTTCTACAACTCTAGATTGTGATTCGTCCATCATTGGAGTTTTTGTTCAGCTTGACCTTATAAATTGCAAAATAAAATTTAAAGTTAAAATAATAATTTCAAGCCATTGGTTAAAATAAGATAGTTTTTTTTTTTTTGTTAAAACCTAGGTTCGAGAATTAGGTTTCGGTTTCGGTTTCGGATGATTTCGGAAAATTCGGAAGTTTTGGTTTTGGTTTTGGTCCCGGTTTCAGTTTTTAATGGCATGTTAATAAATATAGTCTTTAAAAATGTAATACATTATTGTTCGATTTATTAAGTGACCGTTATTTGAGAATAGGCCCAGCTCAGTCCAAACATAAATGAATAAAAGTTGATTTGCGTAAAGAAAAAAATGCCGCAGCCCAAAACATAAGAATTTTGCCACCATTATAAACCTAGCTTGTAACTAAAATTTATTCGCAAAAAATAAGTCATGAGATCGGCCATGTATAGCCTAAGCCATTCGCTTATCTGTGTCTACTCACAAACAAATTGCAGATGCTACTTCTGATACATTAATTTCATCTTCTTCGATCTATAAGGTATGTGTTTTTGTTTGATTATTAACAAAAGATATTATTCCTTAAAAAGGAAAAACTATAATTATTTATAAACGAAGGTATCATACTAGTGTGTTGACCGTTCAACCGATAACAGTACCTGTATACATATAAGTATGGTGAGAACGGAAAAAAGTGGTGCTTTGCGTATATTATCTTATAATATTCATATTCCTTCACGAAGTTGCATACTCTTTCTTTATTCATTCATATATATGTGGCTGTGCATAATTCCCATACCTGTCACCAACGTGCCTAAACAGTGTTTCGTATAAAATGATTGGAAGTTCAATAATTACAAGTTATTGTAGGTAGTCCTACCTAGTTTACACTCGTTAACGTCCATGGTTTGTGGTGTACATTACCCCCACGAATGGCCGAGACAAGTCTCACTAGCCAAACTAAACACAGAGTAAATTGGTTCGAAGTCAACGTGATACCGATAGACCCTGCACTGGTTGCTTTACATTGTCACTAACGTAGTCATCCTTAAGCTTTATTTTTCCAGCGTTTGCTTTTGTTTTGCAACTCAAACTTGCACTACAGAGCTTGATATGTTATGTACTTGCCTTGATTTGACTCCTTGAGAAGTAGTGTAATAAAGTATATTTGAGATGTTCTTCGCACTTTTATCTTCAGGTGAGGTAGTGTAATGATTGTCTTAGCTTATAGTAACTATCATATTTGAATGAAATTGGTATAGTTAGTGATTCTATTTGCAAGAGTTGTCCTAGTTTATAGGAATTGTACTAGTTACACCAGTCTCTCACTCTCTGGTATTCATGGGTCATTGAAAGACATCCATAAAAATTCATGCTTTCCATTGGTGGAATTTGAATCGAGAGCATTGTGCTACGCCTCACTGGTGGAATATTGCTCTTACAGTCCCGTCCCTCCCGTCTGAAATGTTGTTTCCTAGGTTTTCGATTATACCTCTATTGAAGTATGTGATACTATATGTTGGATTGAAGAGGCCGAAGATAGCTTCGAGTCGGAAGTGACCGTTCGCAAATAGGAGCTCGTATGTAGGAGTTATGAGCTGGAAGGTGTTTGCTGTCTGTTGGGAACAGGGACAAATGTCTGTCATTGGGAGTGACAGACGTCTGACTGCAGGGAATTGGTTTCCCGAGAGCTCAGACAGACATCTGTCATATCCCTGGCAGACGTCTGTGCTGAGTGGATGTGCCTAATTAATCTCTGGAAGATGACAGACGTTTTTCAGGCAATGCGTCAGACGTCTGATCGGGTTTTGGGCTATTTCGGGCTGAAAATTAGCAAGCAGTTTTGTGACTAATTCGCGGGCAATTTGGGTAATTGGCCAAACCTCTGTATAAGCTATTTTCTGATGTGAATTAGGAGAGCTTGGAATCTTGATTTGGGATCAAGGGTTTATTCTCAAGGGAGAATTAGGGTTTATAACCTAATTCAAATTCTTCAATTCTATTCTCCTCAAACTCTTTTCTATATTGAAATATAGTGATCATTGGATCAATCTCTTGTATTCCTTTCATCATGGTAATAAATTACTCTCTCCAAAGTGGATGTACACTTACAAGATGTTAGTGGAACCAATATAAATCCTTGTGTGATTTATTTTTGCTACTTTGTCATTAGTTTCTTGCTTATGATTGAGACTTGGATTGTTCGTGATTGGTTGATCTTTGTTTGTGGCTAGAGTTATTTCTTTGTTTGTTTTTGCAAGTCTAACAATGGTCTAGTCTTCCGCTAGTGCTTTGTGGTTTAGATATTAGATTCGAGTGGTCTTGAATCGGATTAATTACAACAGTTGGTAACAGAGCTGTTTGGTGCTTGTTAGGTGTTTGTGAAAATGCCGGAGACGGATAGTAGCTCAGTGAGTCCTTCAACTGGAAGTCCAAAGAATGTGGCGCCTTATGTACGGGGTTCGTATGCGGCGTCGGGTTCTCAATTGGTTATTGACAAGTGGAATGGTGATAATGACTTTGAGAAGTGGCAATGGAAAATGAAAGCGGTTCTTAGGCGGAATCGGGTGCACCGAGTAGTATTTGATACTCACTTATTGCCAAGTGATACCTCGGATGTTGAGAGAGAGAGAGGAGATGGAGGAATGGGCTTACACTACTCTTCAACTTTCTATGGGGGAGAATGTGATCTCTGAAATTAGTGGTGAGACTACCGCTAAAGGTATTTGGGACAAGTTGGAAGAACTTTATATGAAGAAGTCACTCAGTAACCGTTTGATCTTGTTGGGAATGTTTTTCACCTTCAAGATGAAGGAGGGTAATTCGCTTAAGGCACATTTGAATGCCTTTGATGACTTTTTCATGAAGATGAAGGCCGTTGATTTGAAAATTGAGGAAGAGCAAAAGGCGATGATATTATTGTGTTCGTTGCCGGACCGTTATACGGGTTTATCAAATAGTTTGATCTATGGCCGGGATACCTTGACTCTAGATGATGTCAAGATGGGTCTTCTTAGTGAGGAGTTGAGAGATCAAATGATGGAGATGAGTGAGGGCAGTAGTGGAGCTATTAGTGGTCACGGGTTATTTGTGGAGAAAGAAAAGAATGTGCATAAAGGAAACCGGGGGCGTTCTAAATCAAGAAAACCCGGTGGAAGAGGTAAATCGAAAGAGAGAAATGGCAAGTGCTTTATTTGTAAGAAACCGGGACATTGGAAGAATGAATGTCTGGACAAAGATAAGAAGGAAGTAGCGTCTTCATCCATGGCGGTGGAGAGTGGGGATGGTGAGATAGATGAGAATGTGTTGACGGCGGTAGCAACGGGCCGGGTGTTTCGGGTAACGAATGGGTACTCGATTCGGGTGCGTCGTATCATATGACGCCAAATAGAAATTGTTCTCATCCTTTGAGGTCAAAGAGGGAAATGCAATTGCTATGGGAAATGGTGTTATGTGCAAGTCAACGGGTAGTGGCTCCGTGCAAATAAGGATGTTTGATGGAGTTGTTTGCACGCTCACCAATGTTAGCTATGTTCTGGGACTTAGAAAGTCGCTTATATCTTTGGGGCAATTAATTTTCTCTAGGATGCAAGATCACTATCAAGAAGGATTGCTTGAGGGTTTCGAAGGGGGCACTTGTGGTTATAAAGGGTGCTAGGACTCATGGTATATATTTGCTTCAAGGTGTGACCGTAGGAGGTGAGACTTGTGTGGGTGTTGATAGTTCTCGTGACTTGGATAGGCACGGTTGTGGCATTTGAGATTGGGTCATGTCTCGGAGAGGAGTTTAGATATTCTTCGGAAGCGGGAGATGATCGAGGGTGAGAGTTTCAACAACCTAGAGTTTTGCGAGGAATGTGTCATGGGGAAGCAAACAAGGGTATCATTCGATGAAGGAAAGCATGACTCAAAGGAGGTTCTTGAGTATGTTCATTTGGATGTTTGGGGACCGGCACCGGTTGCTTCTTTGGGAGGAGCAAGGTATTGCATCTCTTCCATTAATGATTTGTCTCGAAAGGTATGGGTGTATGTAATAGGGGCCAAGTCGGAGGCATTTGCTAAGTTCAAATTGTGGAATGCTCTTGTTGAGAATGAGAGTGGTAAGACTTTAAAGGTGTTAAGGACTGACAATGGCAGTTAATATGTCTTGCGTGAATTCTTGGAGTATTGTAAGCATCACGGAATCCGGAGACATTTTACTACACCAGGAGATCTGCAATCTAATGGAGTAGCAGAGAGAATGAACCGAACTCTACTTTAGAAAGCTCGATACTTGAGATTAACATCGGGTTTGTCTAAGGGATTTTGGGCCAAAGCTTTGTCAACCGTGGTGCATATTGTGAATCGAATTCCATGCTCGGCCATTGGTAACAAAATTCCGGAGGAAGTGTGGAAAGGGAAGAGTGTTGACTTGAGATATCTTCTTGTGTTTGGTAGCCCGGTTTATGTGCATGATCCGGGGAATGATAAGCTTGGAGTTAGAGCATTCAAAGGGGTCTTGATTGGTCTCATAGATGGCGTGAAAGGCTATCGGATTTGGAATCCGAAAACGAAGAAGGTTGTTAATTCTTGTATGAGTCGACTTTATTCAAAGTGAATGAGAGCTCATCGGACGTTCCGGTTGGATCATAGTGAATCAAAGGAGAAGGAAGTCATTCCCTCATTCCGTCCAAGTGGTAGTAGAGTTGAAGAAGCTCGTGGGGTTGAAGCGGTTGATGAAACATCGCATTGTCCACATGGTTCCTCTAGTGATGTTGGTGATGTACATGATACTAGAGAAGTTTCGACTCAAGTTGGAGCCGAAAGTGGTTTGCGTGATAGTATTGCTACTCGGGTTGGTCGAGGTGCAATAAGGCCTCCCGAAAGATATGGTGATTGGAACTACCTTAGCTTTTGTGATCATTTGAACTATGCTCTCAATGTAGTCCAAGATGAGCCGATGGACCTTGATGACGTCATGGAGCCGAGAGAGAGCTCGAAGTGGATTTGCGTCATGGAGGAAGAGATGCAATCGCTTATGAAGAACCGAACATATGAGTCGGTTCCAGTTCCTCAAGGAAACCGTGCTATAGGGTGCAAATGGAATTACAAGGTGAAGGATGATGGAAGGTACAAAGCAAGGTTAGTGGCAAAGGGGTTCTCACAAAGGAAAGGAAAGGAGTATGATGAAATTTTTCCACCGGTGGTTCGCCATACTTCTATCCGGGTTTTACTAGCCATAGTTGCTATCCATGACTTGGAGTTGGAGCAACTTAATGTGAAAACCGCCTTCTTGCATGGAGACTGGGATGAAGACATCTACATGGAGCAACCAGAAGGGTTTGTTGTAGGTGGTAAGTCTAAAATGGTTTGCAAGTTGAAGAAATCACTATATGGGTTGAAGCAATCGCCTAGACAATATTACAAGAGATTTTATCAATTCATGCTTGAAAGTGGCTTCCATTGAAGCATCAAGGATGCTTGCGTATATTTGAAGAGGTTGGGAAATGATTGTTGGGTGTATTTACTCTTGTATGTGGACGATATGCTCATTGCTTCCAAGGATCAAAATGAAATCAACAAGTTGAAGATGCTTTTAAAATCGGAATTCGAAATGAAAGATCTTGGAGAAGCAAGAAAAATCTTGGGCATGGAAATTGAAAGGGACCGAAAGCGTTTTGAGTTAACATTGACTCGAAAGGAATACATAAAGAAAGTGCTTTGCCGGTTTAGCATGGAGGATGCAAAGGCGTTAAATACACCTTTACCTTTGCATATGAAGCTTTCGGAGAAGGGATCACCTATCGGGGATAAAGACAAGGCTTATATGGCAAAAGGTGCCATATGCAAGTGCGGTTGGTAGTTTGTTGTACGCAGTGGTCTATACAAGGCCCGATATTGCAAATGTCGTCGGGGTGGTTAGTCGGTATATGGCTAATCCGGGGAAATCGCATTGGGAAGTCGTGAAGGCTATATTGAGATACTTGAAAGGCACAACATCTCATGGACTTGTCTTTGGCGGTAGTGATGATAGGAGTTGCAAGTTGGTTGGTTATTGTGACTCGGACTACACTTGTGATAGGGATCGGAGGAAATAAACTTCCGGGTATGTCTTCACACTTGGCCGACAACCATTAGTTGGTGATCGTGATTGCAAACCGTAGTTTCTTTATCCACTACGGAGGCAGAGTTGATTGCTGCTGTGGAAGCGACCAAGGAGGCAATCTACTTGAAGCGATTATTATGTGACTTGGGTTTCGAACATGAAAGTGTTGATGTTCTATGTGATAGCCAAAGTGCTATCCATTTGGCGGAGAATTAGGCATTTAGCTCACGGACCAAGCATATTGACGTGAGGGAGTCATTTCTTGTAGCCATGGATGAGGGTAAACTAGTATACCTTCGGAAAGTGCACACAAAGGATAACGCGGCGGATATGTTTATGAGGGCATTGCCTTATGGGAAGTTCGAGCATTGCTCGAACTTAATTCGCTTGTTGAGTTGCTAGGTGCCATGGGGTGGCACAAGGTGGAGAGAAGATTTTGTGTTTGGTTGAATGGAATAGCGGTGAGAGGTTGGAAATCTATCTTCATGGTAAGTACTTATTACACTCCCAAGTACATTGTCTTTTGGTGAGACAGTTTTGGTTTGAATGTTTTCAACACTACATTGGCGGGTGGGGGCATTGCCTGAACTCGTTGGTGTAGTGCAATGGGCGGTGGCCATGCCGGAGCTCATTGGGAAAACATTCAAGTTTGCTTGGTCGAAGGTAGAAGGAAATGCTTGAGGCATTGGAGTTTGGAGTTGAGATGGTTATAGTATCAGGTGGAGTGTTGAAGTATGCAATACTATATGTTGGATTGAAGAGGTCGAAGATAGCTACGAGTTGGAGGTGACCGTTCGCAAATCGGAGCTCGTATGTAGGAGTTATGAGCTGGAAGGTGTTTGCTGTCAGTTGGGAACAGGGATAGACGTCTGTCATTGGGAGTGACAGACGTCTGACTGCAGGGAATTGGTTTCCCGAGAGCTCAGACAGACGTCTGTCATATCCTTAACAGACGTCTGTGCTGAGTGGATGTGCCCAATTAATCTCTGGAAGATGACAGACGTCTGTCTGGCGATGCGACAGATGTCTGATCGGGTTTTGGGCTATTACGGGCTGGAAATTAGCAAGCAGATTTGTGACTAATTCGGGGGCAATTTGGGTAATTGGCCAAACCTCTATATAAGCTATTTTCTGATGTGAATTAGGAGAGCTTGGAAACTTGATTTGGGATCAAGGGTTTATTCTCAAGGGAGAATTAAGGTTTATAACCTAATTCAAATTCTTCAATTCTATTCTCCTCAAACTCTTTTCTATATTGAAATATAGTGATCATTGGATCAATCTCTTGTATTCCTTTCATCGTGGTTATAAATTACTCTCTCCAAAGTGGATGTGCACTAACAAGATGTTAGTGGAACCACTATAAATCCTTGTGTGATTTATTTATGCTACTTTGTCATCAATTTCTTGCTTGTGATTGAGATTTGGATTGTTCGTGACTGGTTGATCTTTGTTTGTGGCTAGAGTTATTACTTTGGTTGTTTTTGCAAGTCTAACAACGGTCTAGTTTTCCGCTAGCGCTTTGTGGTTTAGATATCAGATTTGAGTGGTCTTGAATCAGATTAATCACAATGGTTACAACAACCTCAACTAACGAAATCAGGCCATGCTTGGGGTAATACGTAGTGGACCGTCTTTTATTATGTAGTGGACCGTCTTTTATTGACAAAGGAAATATCTGTGATTCCTTTGTTGGAGCATATAATCATGCATATATAATCATGAAAGATGAATTCCCTGACTTAACAATATGTCTGCTAACAAACAGTTCTTCTGTCACATACTTAGTTTCACATTAGCCATCATTTTGTTAGAATTTTTAAGCTATGTCACCCATTCGGGAGTGTGTATGCATGTGACAATTGACAGTGTTGAAAATTGATCTAAAGTGCGTGGGTTGCTGACTTAACAGTATGTTTTCTAATGGTGAAAAGAAAAACATAAGAATGTTCAGTAAATAAGAAGGTGAAGTGAGAAACTATATTGCGAATAACCATGTTTATAATGGTTCACTCAGAACTATGAATAAGGTGAGAAGTTAAAGTAATCCTGAATGCAGTATCATCAAAAGAACATTTGTTAAAGTATTCAATTTTACCCAAAGGAACTATTTACAAAGCCTTTTGTTGTATTGATTACCATTTGTTCATAAACCTTTTGCTGTATAAAGAGCTTTGTAAGATGCGTGTGTAACATTTAGTATTTTTGTCTTCTTTATGTTCCATACAATCTGATTTCACGTTACTGTTTATATTTTTTAGATACTTATTAATATGATAACTTATGGGCAAATATAGGACTACATATATTAGTTCAATCTCAGTTTTTTCTTCTTGTTTTTGTGTGTCTCAATTAAGTGTTTATTTTAGAAAGTTAGGCCCAGTTTAGCAATTATTTCTATTGTTTTCTGTATTTTGTCAGAGTGTTATTTTACAATAGCCTGGGTGATGTCAAATCCATTAGTTGTACTTAAATTGTCTTCGTCTGCAGTTTTCCTTCACGCCATTAGTTGTAAATTGTAATGGTTCCTTATTTGTTTAGGTGCACCTCAGTTGTCTCTACCATGCAGTTTCACATTTTTTTTCAACATATGTGCGTATATTATTATAATTTTGGAACTGATATGATGATTTTCTTTGTGCATAGAGGTAGTGGTAACAGATAACTAAAGGCATTTGTTATGCTGGCGACAAAGGTTTAATCTGATGAACGCAAGAGGTTCAGCATTTTCAATATGAATAACTTATGGGCAGTACAAGGTTTGTTTTAAGAAGCTTGTATAATTTTCAATATGAATAACTTATAGGCTTAATCTGATGAGCTGCCCTGCTCATGTGACTAATTTTATTTTTTTACTTGCCTGCATATTCGGTGCATATTAGAAAAAAATAGTGGAAACCAGTGTACACGTTATGTTTATGGGAGCGAATATTGCTTATTTATGTTGGAATTGTATATGTGATACATACATACATACATATATATATATATATACACACATATACATACATACATACATACATATATACACATATATATACATAAATACATATATATATATATAACATTTAAGCTAATATTGCTTATTTTTGTTGTAACAGGACCAAATTGCTTATGTTTTGGATAAAGTATTAAGAGCAAGAGCAAAAGCAAAAGCAAATCAAACATTCAACTACTTTGTAGGTAATTTGTTAGTGCAAGTATGTATTACGTATTATGGACATGTATGAGTTGTTAAGTTTGGATATGTGAGAAATAGTTTGAATGATATCTATGAAATATTAAGTTTGAACATATGAATGTTGTCTGAATGATGTATGAAATATTATGTTGGTTTACTTGTTTGTTGTTGAAAATGTTCTATGTTTGGATATATAAACGTTGTTTGAATGATATGTATGTATTTAATTGTGATGAAAGGGGAATGGTCGTACAAAAATGGTAAATGCTCTCAATACTGTATCAGATATTATAGCATTTAAAAAACGCTGTTGAAATAAGGCACAAAGACTATTATATAAAAATAAGAAATGCTATTATAAAGACATAACAAATGCTATGTTATTATACATATAAATGCTATACAACTGCAGTAACAAACGCTATAAAAATAAACAAAAACGCTATAACAGAATTCGAATAAACGCTATAGAAATATCTTGAAATGCTATCACAGGTTGTGGTTGGTTAAGGTTTGACATAGGGTTTTTGTTCGATAGCAAAGAAAAAATGCTATCAAAGGTTATCTATCATAGCGTTTTGTATATGCTATTTCAAGTTAATGGCCTAAGATAGCATGTCGTTATATAGCGTTCTCTGGAACACTATGTATGGATATAATAGTGTTTTTGAAACGCTATAAAAACGCTTTTTTGTTGTAGTGTGTTGAAGTTTGTTAGCTGCTTTATCGTTTACTAAGACTGTTGTCTGACTCAAGGTTTTATGTTTCCTTTTATTACCTTGGGCTGCTCATCCGGTTGTGGATGGGAAGACTAAGTAGCAGGTGACAGGTGATTAGTAGGGACGATGCTGCTGTGCAAAGGCGAGCAGTAGGCCGACGTGTTACTTTTACTACTATCTAGTATTTCTTTTTCCGCTGTTTGAGTTACTCTATGAGTGTTGTAGTGAGGCTTTATGTACAGACTTTAATATTTCCTATGATGTTTGGATAATCTTTCGGGATGTTGTGAAAGTTTCAAAATTTGGCTATATGATGCTTTGCTACTACTACCTGTTGTATATGTTTTATTATATTTTATCCTTGCACTGTGAGTACTACGATAGGTTCCGATGTGTTTACCTACTATGATGATCATCCATAGTTGTCGTGCAGACCTTTCAGCGCATTATTCCTCTTGTAAAGTGTGGGGGCGTGGGCCGTCGTCACATTTGGTATCAGATCTCAAGTTAACGATTTTAGCCAAAGTTCAAAGACGTAATTACGTATGAGAGACGTATTTGTAGATTTCATTTGGATACTTACTATATATATTAGCATATATAGTAGTTGTGGTTGTATTTTTTAGTAGTTTATCTTGTAAGTGGCTAATCCTTCTAACTTGCAGGTTTAGAATGAGTCGACGTTATACAAGACATACTGTTAGGGAAGAAACTGTGCCTGGAGGGGGTAATGGCGGAGCACATGACTACCTGACCATGTTTGAAGCTATGATGGAAGCATGCCTTCGAAGGAACCCTGCTCCTGTGGCCGCTACAGTTGATGTTGGAGTCCAAATGCCTAAAGATGTAGAATTTGCAAAGTTATGCGAAGACTTTACCTCGTTGGGAGGGAAACAGTTCAAGGTCACTGAACCAGTTGAAGAGGTTCAAAGGTGGTTGGATACTTGTGTTCGAATTTTCAAGGACTTGGGCATTGATGATGCAACAAAGAGGAAGCTTGCATCAAGGCAGTTAGAGGGCAGAACAATGGATTTGTTGAATTCTGTCACACTTGAGACTCCAGAAGAAGAGATCTCATGGGAGCAGTTCCAAGCTAAGTTTGAAGCAAAGTTTATCTCCACCGTACAAAAGTCAATTCTGTTTAAGAGATTCGTGGAGCTTAAACATAATGGTCGCCCAGTTCTTGACTATATTTCTGACTTCGTAGCTTTGTCGAAGTATGCTTTTTCATATGTGGATACTCATTACCAAAAGAACGAGAAGTTTGTTTTGGGATTGGATGAATATCTTGGGAATCGGCTTGTGGATCACCTAGATAATAGCTTTGAGAAGATCGTTGAGAAGGCTTTGAGGCATGAAAGTCTGTTTTCGAAGAAGATGACTGTTGTTGCACCTAAGGAAGAACAAAAGCCACGGGAAGGTGGTAATAATAAGAAGAGGAAGCAGCAACAACAGAAAGGGAAGAATGGCCAAAAGAAGTCTAAGAGTGAGGTGGTTTACTTCAACTGCCAACAAAAAGGCCATTTTTCTAGTGAGTGCAAGAATCCTAAAGCTGAGAAGAAGTGCTTCAAGTTCGGGAACCCTGGGCATGAGAAGAAAGACTATCCAGAATCAGCTAAGGGAAAGCAGGTGGTGAAGGCATATGCTTTAAAAATCGTGCCAACTTCCTTAAGAGCTCCTACTGCTGAAGAAAAGGGAAAGGGTGTCATGGTGCAAGGTACTCTTTCTATTCATGGTATTTCAGTTCGAGTTTTGTTTGATACTGGAGCATCGTATTCATTCATTTGCAATGAACTTATGTGTCCCTTGGGTTTGGAACCCGAGATTTGTGATAGACCATTGATCGTGACTAATCCGGTTGGGGGTTCGTCCAGTTTGTGCATGATATGTAGTGGTCTAGTGTTGTCGATTCATGGTTTCTCTTTTGTGAATGATTGCTTTGTTCTTAATTTTGCTGGGTTTGGGATCATCTTGGGCATGGATTGGCTCAAGAGGTATGCGGCAAGGGTGAATTGCGAGAAGCTAGAGGTAAGGGTCGGGGATGTGGAAGGGCGAAAGGTGTTAATTAGATGTAAGCGGGAAGACGAAGTCTTCATGAGTTATCTATATTCGCTCGGGAATCCACAAGAAGACCTGTCATCAGTGTTGATCGCTAATGAGTATGTAGATGTCTTTGACGAGGTCAAAGGGTTGTCACTGCATCGTGAGATCAAGTTTAGATTCGATTTGTTCAAGGGTGCTAGACCAATCGTTATGCCTCTTAGGCGGATGGTGCCTAAGGAATAGCGAGAGTTGGAGGTGCAAGTTCGAGACCTTTTGGGAAATGGATTCATTCGGAGGAGTGTATCCGAATGGGGTGCACCGGTCGTGTTTGCAACCAAGGCAAATGGCTCATTAAGATTATGTGTGGACTATCGTGAGCTGAACAATGTTACTAAGAAGAACAAGTATCCATTGCCAAGGATTGATGACTTGTTCGATCAGCTTCACGAAGCCAAAGTGTTTTCTCCGATGGATTTGGCAACATGATTTCACCAGTTGAGGGTGGCCAAGGATAGTGTGCTAAAGACCACTTTTAGGACACCATCCGGTTCCTTTGAATGGTTGGTGATTCCATTCGGGTTGACTAACACACCAGCGTATTTCGTGAATCTTATGAATAGGGTATTTAGGGGTCAACTGAACAAGTTTGTGCTTGTGTTCGTAGATGATATTCTGGTTTATTCACGGCATGAGGAAGAACATAAGACACACTTGAGGGTTGTGTTGGAAATCTTGCGAAAGCATCGGCTGAGAGCTAAGTTTTCGAAGTGTCACTTCTGGAAGAATGAAGTGAGGTTCTTAGGCCATGTTGTTTCTGGATATGGAATAGCTGTTGACCCTGCTAAAGTGGCAACAATCCAGGACTGAGATAGACCTAAGAATGCGACGAATGTGAGGAGTTTCCTTGGGTTGGTTGGTTATTACCGACGGTTTATCAAGGATTTCTCCAAGATAGCTGCACCGTTGAAAGGATTGACAAAGAAGAACCAAGTGTTCACATGGGATGCGAAGTCTAAACAAGCGTTCGGAAACCTGAAGGAGAGATTGATGAATGCATTTGTGTTGACCATTCAAAGTGGGAATGAAGAGATGGCGGTATACACCGATGCATGTGGTACTGGACTTGGAGCAGTGCTAATGCAGAAGGAAAAGGTTGTGGCCTACGCGAGTCGAGAGCTGAAGCCGCATGAAAGGAACTATCCAACTCATGATTTGGAGTTGGCGGCAATTGTGTTTGCTCTGAGGATGTGGAGACATTACCTATTAGGAGTTCGATTCGAGTTGTTTACGGATCACAAGTCGTTGAAGTATCTTTTCTCCCAAAAGGATTTGAATCTTCGACAGCAACGATGGATAGAGTTTCTGGTATAGTATGATTTTAGTATCGCGTATACTCCTGGCAAAGGTAACACAATTGCAGATGCGTTGATTCAAAGACATGCGAGTTTGGGAGAGATCTTTTCAGAATGGAGGAGCCTCGAGTATTTGGCAAGGTTTGATTTCAGGCCAAGTGTGAGTTGGAAACTGAAATGTTGGCAAGCTTATCGATAAGACCTACTCTCATTGAAAGGGTTGGCGAAAGCCAAAAGCGAGATGCAAAGCTTGTCGAGTTTATCCAAAAACTAGAACTAGAAGATAAAGAGTTCGAAGTCGATCAAGAAGGTTGGCTTCGAAAGCAAGGGCGATTAGTTGTTCCTGATATCGATGGATTGAGAGATGAGGTTCTGAGAGAATGTCATCACTCGAAGTTGACGATTCCTCGTGGTGGTAATAAGATGTATCAAGACATGAAGCGAATCTACTACTGAGAAGGGATGAAGCGGGATACTAGAAAGTTCATTTCCAAATGTGTGAACTGTCAGTTGATGAAAGCTGAACAGAAGAAGCCAAGTGGTTTGCTTCATCCATTGGAAGTTCCAATGTGAAAGTGGGAGCAAATATCAATAGATTTTATCGATGGACTACCTAGAACCAAGGCAGGAAACGAAGGGATTTGGGTCATCGTGGATCATTTGACAAAAAGTGCGAGATTCATTCCTGTCAAGTCGACGAGGATGGCGTCGAAACTGGCTGAACTTTATGTGAAATGGATAGTTCGATTCCATGGTGTCCCAAAGAGTATAGTGAGTGGTCGAGACCTATTATTCACGAGTGGATTTTGGAAGAGTCTACAAGAAGCTTTGGGAAACGATTTGTGTTTTGGTACGACTTATCATCCCCAAATCGAGAGGGTTAACTGAGTTTTGGAAGATCTCCTGAGAGATTATGCATTGGATTTTGGGGGATCATGGGAAGACCATCTACATTTAGTTGAGTTTCCGTATAATAATAGCTACCAGTCTAGCATTGGGATGGCACCAAATGAGGCGTTGTATGGGAGATCGTGCAATTCTCCAACATGTTGGTTAGAAACTGGAGATTGTTGGATCTAGATTATCCCCAGAGGGGGGTGAATAGGGTTTAACATAGTTTTTAACTGAATTAAAAATCTGACGAGATATATAATAATAAACAGTTCACAGAATATAGCAGAAACAGAAATGCAGAAATTAAATCACACACAGATATACCCAGCTTCGGCAAAATCCTTCCTAGTGTTGCATTCCTAAGGTTTCTACTAGGTGATAGAACATATCCCGCATACAAGACCATGTACATTCGCAAACCCTGCTCCTATTCTAACCCTATGCTCAAAACTCTAGACTGACCGATATCCCCTCGATCAGATTTCCCCGGATTACAACCTCGTAACCAGTAACCCAGATTTTACAGACTCTGTCAACTGTCAGTCAACACCCTGACTGATTTCCCTAGTTTGACAAACTAGAAAACAAACAACGATTATAAAAGAAAAACAAAATACAAAGTAAATAAAAACAAAACCATAGGAGATAAAAGAAAGGGTCATCCCCTTTTTAACTAAGCCACTTTTATGGTATTAGGCTGGCCCTTTGTTTATTCTTGCACCCGATCTCGTTCCTTTTTCTTGTAAAAATTATGGCGGCTGCGATTGAAAAGGCTAGGGTTTTCTGAAAGAAATCCTCCCCAAAAACGATTCAATGCTTGATTAAATGGAGTTGCGATTTCTATAATTGTTCCACTGCTTCGAGTTTCTTGCTCGATTGATTTGGAGGAATTCTCGATTGAAAATTTGTGAGTAAAAAAATTCTTCGTTTATGCTTTCAAATTTTATTTGCAGTGATTTTCGATTATGTCTGCCTGTGATGATATTGGTGTAAATAAATAGGGTAAATCAAAACCCTTAACCTCTGATTTCGTGAGTGATTTGATCTAATTTTTGAAAAAATCCTCTTTTGAAAAATTTCGGTTTAAAATGAAATACTCTAGGAAACAAAAATATTTGTGGCCCTGAAATATAAATGCGAGATTGTTGCCATGCTTAAGATTTCCAGTAGTCCTATGATTTATGCTTGAGATAATCCTTGCCGAGATTTCGTTGTTGATTAAATTCTGAATAAATAATTGGTCCTTTGAAACTGCAGATTCATTTCACCATTTGTTTCCCTATTCACAAGAATGATTAATTCTCTTTGTTGCCATGATTTAATGTCGTATACAGATTGTTCTGCTCAAATCTAGAAATATATCTTTGGCCAAAAAGGAATTTAACACTTGCCAAAAAAAAATGATTCTTGCCATAAAAAAAATGCATTGTGATGTTCATATCTGGAAACTTATTCAAAAACCCGTGAATGTAGATTTTTTGATTTGCTCCATTAACTTATGTGTGTCACCCTTTTCTCGAAACTCCCATGTTATTATGCCATGCATAACTGCTGTATATATGCATCCCTGAATTGCTAAATAAGTTGGCCATGCTGCAGTTGAACTATGAACACACTATGTATAATCTCCATATAGTTTACATATACACACTGATTTGTGTCACTTGCTTTCGCCTTGCACCATGGTTGAACAGATTCAACCCAGTTCTTGTTAACTTTACTTTCATATAGTTTTCCACTTGCTTCTTTGAAACATTTGATGCTGTTTTGATCTCTTAACCATGAACAATGTGCACTGACTTGTTTATTTGAATTGTTGCAATGCCATAACGTCCCTGCTGCACTCATATGTGCATTCATCTCCATGCTGTGTTGAACATGTCCTGTATGTGTTCGACCTTGTGTTTCTATATGCTATATTACTATTGTTTGCACATGAACTTCATGCTCAATGTTACTCTGAGCTTGCTCTCCACTAACTTGTACATGTTGCACCACTTTGGCATGTTCTGTTTCACCATGTATAGCTGATCAGATTTCTTTGAACTGAATCATTGGTTGTATTGCTGTGTTGTCTTGAGCCTGATTCACATTGGCTATACAGCTGTATACACCATGACACTTGTATTTGCTTAATCATCATGATCCACTTGCTTGTGTTATTTGTATGTTACATGCACTGAACCTTTGGCTTGACCATTTCTATGTCGAGCTCCACATCCACTTGTTGAATCTTGTTTACATGCTTGCCAATGTATTGATACATGTACAAACTGTGCTTGCACTTGCATAGATGACAATTTTGTTTGGGCTGCTCTAACCTTATTGACTTGTGCATGGCTTGACCATGTTGCCTTGTTGTAATGAAACTTTATGCATTTATTCATGCTTGGACCATCTTTGACATGACTTTGTAGCCCGACCATTTATTTATTTTTGTTGCACTGAGTCAAGACGGTCCATTGTGGCTACTCCTCAGTTGCATACATGATTGGCGAGGTAGTGCACACATGTATACATATACACGTGTGTATATGCAGCCATCCAGACAAGATTTCCTGTCCCTCTACAATACATATACAGACTGACTAGACACAGATCAGATTAAGTCAAGAAAAATGATGAGAAGCACACCAGAAAACTGAGGCAAATAAAATTTTTAAAAATAAAATTTATATTCACATGTATTCAGTTTTACTCTTGTTGCAGTGTACTGTGTGTTTCTGTTTCATGTGACAGGTATGAGGATGATGATTGGACTAATAGTGAAGATGCTGGACTGACTGAAGTAGAAGACAAGTATATTATAGTGACAGTGTGTATAACAGTAGTGAACGACTGTATATATGAATATGAAAATGTAAAATGAGTGATTGTATATATGTATGAGATATATAGACAGAGTGTTATAGTGAGGGGTTGTGTAACAACAGAATTGTACTAATGTATGTATTAAACAAATTTGTCTGAAATAAAATATTATTTTCATTGTGTTCAAACAAATTTGTTTAACGTATTCAGTTTATATACAAGTACAATATCATGTGTACAAATAGTGGAGTCATATAATTTGTACTGTTTGAATGTTGAAATCTTTATATTTAAATAAAATACTGTGTGAATATATGAAATTCTGTATAGTCGTATTCTATTTAAATATAAATATTATATTCATGTCTGTTATGTTATATAACAATACAATAATAAACACATTTAAAATAAAATATATTTGTTTGTTATCGTCAAACAAAAATCATATAATTGTGTATACAACACCGTTATATAAAACAATCTCCCCCTTTTGATGATGACAAACAAATATGAAGATTTTGAATATAATAAATGTGTTTGAGAGTGAAGAACTGAGCTCCCCCTATTTGAAAGCTCTCCCTTCAATAGTAACTCGCCCTATAACTGTGCATGAGTGAAGAAACATGAAAATTGAAATAATTTTCAAAATAAAAATATTTATAAAATATTTACTCATAAATCAAAATCTCAACCCATTCTCCCCCTTTTGTTATCATCAAAAGGATATAAAATTTAAAATATAGATGACAAATGACTAACAAATAAAATATCAGCTTAAGAGGAAGAACAGTCATCATAAATCTCAATCAGTCAAACAAAAATCATAATAAACTAAGAACTGGTGGCATATTTCACATTGTAGAGAATGACGGATTTACGATGAATTTTATATAAAATGGAGAGAGTTACAAAAATATGATTTCCAATTATTTTGTAAAATTTAGCACAAAAACAGTGATGGATTTTGACTATAATTAATAATTCAATTTAAGTGACAAAATCGAATAATCTCAAATCCCAATACCTATCAATCAACAAATCATAATACTTCCTAAAACATTAAAACATTTCACAAATTAGAAGATGGATTGATTGACTGATTTTTACACACCAAGGAGAATTTCAGAACAATTTCAGCATATTGTTTCCTTTTTTTATTTAAGAGCACACTGACCACGCATGTAACACCCCGTAATTCTGTAACACTAAGATTCACAAATCAAGGAAGAATTAAATTTTAAAATCTAAATCAAGGGAAACGGGCTGCGCCATTGCGTTCGTCTCGGAATTCTATAGGAAATAGAGTCTGAGTTTGCGTTAATCGGACTCCGTATGAAGGAGTTATGGTCTTCAGAAGTTTCAGAATTCGATTTAAAATTCGAACAGGGAAAAACGAGTTCAAATTCGAAAAACAGACCCAAATTGGACTGGGCGGGAAAATTCCCGCCCAGGACCTAGGTCGAATGGGTAGTCGAACTGGGGGTACCCAGGTCGACTGGGTAGTCGACCTGGGGGTCGACCGCCCCCTCCCCGCTTTTTTCCAGTTTTCTGAACCTGGTTCAAGATGATGTATTTGGTCACGTTTTCTGCCTAGGTTCGTCCGACTAACCCTATATAAACAGCCTTAGTCTCCTTCTCTATTCACAACTCTTTTCTATCCTTATGCTGCCTCTGAGAAAATATATAAAGTAAATCAAGACGAGGAAATGCTGCTCAAATTGTCCAGAAGAGATTCAAATCAGGATTAAAGCTTCAAGATAAGGATTAAAGGCTAGTGTCGCACGAATCATAGCAACGCCTTCTTTCTATTCTAATCTAATCTCTGTAAGTCAGTTACTTCTTAGATTTGAACGTTTCTCTCTGTTCGTGACATGAATTAAAGGAATAAAAGAATATGCCAAATCTTTCTATTCGAATTTGTGCCTATATCTTTGGACCAAATTAAGAACTGTTATGATTCGATGACCAATTAGGCTTTGCCTATGACTATGAACATTGCCTATGACTATGAACATTGCCTATGACTGTGACTGTGACTGTGACTATGAGAATTATTTCCTTGACTATGGACACAAGCCTATGCCTTTGATTAGAAAACATAAGCTATTGCCTATGACATAACAAGGACAACTGTGATTAAACACCTATGATTCATGACTAGGAAAGTGTTGCTTAAGTTTTGTGACTGTGAAATTGGGTCTAATCCTGATTATCTATTCTGTCTATTCTTGGTTTTCTTTGGTTTTAGACCTTGGGAATTTACCTATTAAGTTAGGTCTACCCATGTTCTTTAACCTACGTCGTTATTCAACCCTTTTTATGTCATAAGATTTTCAGACCTATATGCCTTCGATGTTCTAGATCAATTTCAGTGTAATTCATTAGGTCTGTAATTAGTAAATTATCATGTTATGCCAGTTATTATGTCTATCTTTTTCATAGCATCTTTGGTTCATTCCCTATTTTCTATGAATCTAGATTTATCTAAAATCTAGATTGTATCACGATTATACGAACGGTGGGAATACGATTTGGGCAAAATATGAAATTTACTATAAACGTAGTTATAAACTTGGAAATTGGCATAAATTGGGAACATGTATTATGGCATGTTCATAGAAATGCAAATTGGATAAATTATAGGATGTGTAATTCGAATATAGTATTGACTTGTAAAT
This sequence comes from Allium sativum, assembly GCA_030737875.1. NCBI lineage: Eukaryota > Viridiplantae > Streptophyta > Magnoliopsida > Asparagales > Amaryllidaceae > Allium > Allium sativum. The sequence goes on from CM060918.1 coordinate 106,834,008, forward strand.
CTAGTATTTACATGAATTGTGAACTAGAAAAATAAGTCTAGTTTGACATGAACTGTAATTAGAAAGTTAAATCAGAATTGGGTTAGCTAATTTGGCATAATAAGTATAAATTTGAAATTGGCCATAATTGGGAGTAATTGTCATGTTTAGCAAAATCATGGTTAGTGACACTTAATTTGGTATAGTTTACATACCAAAAAGGCATAAATATGGTATAGAGGGGAAAGTGGGCCACAAGAATGAATGTTTACAGTTTACATTAAAAGAGTAATTAGGAAATAAGTAAATTAGGAATAATTAACTTATAGAATTTGTCATAAATGAGAAAATGCAAATTTAGACGAATTAAAGGTTTATTAACGACATCTCTTTTAATAATACCAGAAAGTTCTAGGGTGATAGAGAGGATAGTGTCTAGGCTTGAGTTTGGAAAATACAAGTTTCCTGCTCTCCCTGGCTATCCCTAACTGATCCGACGGATGGGATAGTTACTTTCAAAACCTGATTTGAAAATTAATCGAAACCCTTTGAACTTAGAAAACACGAATAGGCCTAACCCGAGGTTAGACTGAGTTGTGATGTAAACCTGCCCGGAACCAATCGACACATCCAGTAATCGCAACAATATCTGTCTAATGTGAGAGGTAGCGGCTTTAATTTATTTAGTTAAAGCTAGAACAAGAATGGTAGGGTTAAGTTAACTAAGACACTTAACCAACTCAACATGATAACCAGACCGATGGGTGGGGTTAGGTTCATACAGACACTTAACACAGATAAGCAAGAATGGGAGGGTTAAGTCCATAGGAACACTTAACCAACTTAACACAGTTAAGCTAGAGTGGGAGGACTAAGGCCGTAGGGACACTTAACCAACTTAACATGGTAACAAGACATGATTTGTAGGGGTTAAGTAACTAAGAAAACACTTAGCCAAATTAACATGTTGACTAGACTAGAAGGTGAGGTTAAGTAAAGTTAATACACTTAGCCAAATTAATATGTTAACTAGACTAGAGGTTGGGGTTAAGTAAATACAATTAGCCAATTTGACATGTTAGCTGGACTATACCGTAGGGTTAAGTAAACTTGAAAACTTAACCATCAGATTTTGACAAATGAATAGGGTTAAGTCTAAAACATAAAAGGATAATACTTAACCATTAAAAACATGGTAGTTAAAATAGACAGGCAAGGTTAAGTTAAAAAGGAACACTTAACCAATACTGGAGGAATTGGTAGGGTTAAGTAATAAGAAATACTTAACCAATATAACTTGGTTTGTGATAGGGTTAAGTCAATATGAATTATTGATAACACTTAACCAGTTTATCAGGATAAATGAAGAGGGTTAAGTTAGCTTGAATTGACTAACGACACTTAACCAATCCAAATTGACGGGAAAGAGAACTAAGTAGTAAACCTTAGTTAAAAGGAGCTAAGTAGTAAACCTTAGTTAAGAAAACAACGATTCTGGAAACTAAGTGGTAAACCTTAGTTAGCAGAACTAATTAGTAATTCTTAGTATAACACGGGAAGGAGCGAATGTCCGTCTGAGTAAAAAGAAGGCTCTAACGAATTGGGTTACGAAGCCCGAGGCTTCGAGAGGACGTGAGGCTACTCTTGGTATCCCTCTGTGAGGCTGCAGATGATCCTCCTGGGTTCGCAGAGGTTAAGGTCTGCGTAGAAGAACCAGGGGTATGCCTTGGTTGCAATACATGGCAACCTAAAGACTAGGATGGACCGGCGTGATTCGGTGAGAAAACGGTAGCCCTGTGATAGCAACTCGTCGTCTACCATCCATCTTGAGTCAGTCGAGATATGTGAAGCAGAAAGGCGGAGAACTCCAAAAGACCATATACTTGCTATCTAGTTATGAGTGAGGATGGCCATAGGATAGTGGGGCATCGGGGACCTGCGTATAGTTCTCATTTTTCAAGGTGTGCCTTTCATTAGTTGAGGGAGGGGTCGAGTGGGACCATGGCCACTGGAATAAAAACAGACCTTAGCATCTGCATCGGCAGATATCTGAAAGCTTCCGACCGAGTTCTTTGTTTCTTGATTTGCCCTGCCACAGGACTCGGGTCGCACGTTACGGGACATGTGCATCTAGACAAGCGATAAACGATTTGCGATACATGCGTGGGAAAGTATAGGAACATATACCACTCTAGGTAGTGTGTCCTAGACTTGGGGGCATCATTCGTCAGGTAGCATAATCCCTAGTTGGACTAGGTGGCATAAACCCTGAATCCGGGAAGCGTTCAGCAAATATTGTAGAATCTAGTTGATACTAGAAAGCACTTGATAGAAAACCCTAGATTAGATCTAGGTAATAAATAATAAATGTATGCCTGAAGGCAATGGAAACTACAGGGATCGGGATCACGTTATCATTACCAGTTGGGACACTAGTTAGGTGGTGCAGAGATATAGAAACCAGTATAACAAGGAAATAGCGAAGCGGCGAAAGTATTAGAGCATATCCAGTTTATCTTAGCTTAGCATATCTTGTGATTATCTTGTCTAATCTTGCTGACCTTATCGTCATGGTGTTATCTTGTATTCAGTTAATTCATGTCGTTTTGTTTTTCCATGTTCACATGCTAGAAGTTACTGAACTTACTCAGGCTTTATGTCTGACTCTGTTTTTCTTTCGTCTTCATTTCTTCCGTCCCCCCCCCCCCCCCCAGGTAGTAAAGGAGGGAATAGTATAGCTCAGGTTAAGTTGGACTGTCACTCTTTCCCAACTTGAAGATTTGTCGAAGTTTTGCTTGGATTCTCTTTTCAGATGTTATGGCTGGCTCTTGCTAAAACTATGGAATATAAATGTTGTTTTATACTTCTTTATTTTGTAAGACAGATGATACTCTGATATTGTAAAGAAATCATTGTACAAACTATTTTATCAATAAAGAAAAGTTTTATTTTCCGCTGTTTAATTTCTGTCTGTCTTGTAATTTATCTGCATCTTTTACCCTAAATGCTCCACAGAACTTAGTGCATTCCCTTTGTGAGTGACACTAACGGATGTGGGGTGTTACACGTGGTATCAGAGCTAAAGGTTACCAGATCAGATAAAGGATTTGAAAAATTATTTTCAAAACGGTTTTAAAAGAAGCATTTTCAAGAGAAAAGATTTGTTTTAAAGGCATATTCCCTAAAGCCATATGCACTATCTTCTCTTCCTCTGTTTGAATTCTTGTCTCCTTCTTCCTTGAGTCTCTGGGGCTCCTGGCTTTCTGGGAAGTAACCTCATCGATGGGCGAAGACGTGCCCGGCTTCCATCCATAATCATAGTTGTTTCACCTACGACCAATTTTCTTTCAAGTTTATAGGGCTTCCCGTACGAGGGAGGCAGCTTTCGAGAGATTTGTCAACATGACTGCATATGGAAGGGGATGAGGAGTTTGGCTATGGAACATAACCCTAGGATGAGGAAATCATGGATGTAGATTTAGCTCACGAAGGAGGAAGAAATTATAAAACCTAAGACAAGAGGAAGTATCTTTACTAGGGTATGATAGGGCATATAATTAAGGACAAGGGCAAGAACGAGGAACAAGATTTTCAGAAGGGCAAGTACATACTTTCACCACCAAGCGTACCTAGGAGAAAGGTAGTAAGGTTCTGTTGGAAGAGTCTAGTTTTGTTGTTCGTACTCTTTCCTTTGGTTTTAGCGCTTCGCATTTGTTCATATCCACTTCCATAGTTGAGTCTCTGCACCACAGTACTTGTATAGTAGAAGGATCCCACTAGAGTCTCAAATCCAGTTGGTGGTCTGACCAGGTTATTTTTGGTTAGTAGGGATTTGAGAATAGCAATCGAGTTTGCTTATATCATCGTCTAAAATTCGGAGGAGATATTCCTTGGGTGCTTGTCTGATATTGGTTTAGGCCTTTGGGGCTTGTACTTGGGGAATGTCGAGTTCGACTAGAATGGTTTGCGTTGGAGATGAATAGTTGTGAAAGGCACTCTAAAAAGCACGTAGTAACCTTTCGACCCTTATAGTTATGGCATGGTGGATAAGAGGGAGACCTCTAATCATCTTAGTACATACACTTGGTACCGTAATTGACATCTGTTTATTTTGGAAATGGAGGTCAGAAACTTCACAATCGTGAAGTTAAATTAGTTAAGATACAGTGGAGTAAAGCTCAAGAAGGCTAGATACTAGCATCATACCCTTTTCCTTATGGGTGCATCCTTGATTTCTTTGGTACGAGCGTTACACATAATTGTTTTTCTCTTTCCAAAGTATATCCTCTAGGTCGTATCTTCGATCCTTAGGTAGAAGCCAATGGATGTAAACATGTATTTGAAACATGTTATGGTTGATGGTTGCAAGTGGTTGCTAATGGTTGCTCGTGAATGCATATGCATACGGCACTAGATCAGTTCGGACGCTTTCATATTGCATTTACAGATATGTATTTGTTTGTAAGTTGAACTTGATATGTTATCATATGGATGTTGCATATGGATGAATGGCTATGCACACATGTAGTATTTACATAACTAGGGATGCTTGCATACATGATTGGACGCATGACACTAACATGATTCGCATTAAGGAGGTCAACTGAATCAGTAGACCGCCTGATTTGGCATTAGATAAAGACATATACACACACTATGCATTTGAACATGAAAGCATTAGAAATCTTTAAGGACAATGAATGCCTGTGATTGAATGGTTGAGTAGATGCGTGATTGGATGGTAGGACACATTCTTCCTAACTTGAAGATTTCGGGGACGAAATCCTTTTAAGTGGGGGAGAATGTAACACCCCGTAATTCTATAACACTAAGATTCACAAATCAAGGCAGAATTAAATTTTAAAATCTAAATCAAGGGAAACGGGCTGAGCCATTGCGTTCGTCTCGGAATTCTGCATGAAATAGAGTCCGAGTTTGCGTTAATCGGACTACGTATGAAGGAGTTATGGTCTTCAGAAGTTTCAGAATTCGATTTAAAATTCGAACAGGGCAAAAACGAGTTCAAATTCGAAAAACAGACCCAGATTGGGCTGGGCGGGAAAATTCCCGCCCAGGACCCAGGTCGACTGGGTAGTCGACCTAGGGGTCGACCACCTCTCCCCCCCCCCCCCCCGCACTTTTTCCAGTTTTCTAAACCCGGTTCGTTCTGATGTATTTGGTCACGTTTTCTGCCTAGGTTCGTCCGACTAACCATATATAAACAGCCTTAGTCTCCTTCTCTATTCACAACTCTTTTCTATCCTTATGCTGCCTCTGAGAAAATATATAAATAAATAATATATAAAATAAATCAAGACGAGGAAATGCTGCTCAAATTGTCCAGAAGAGATTCAAATCAGGATTAAAGCTTCAACATAAGGATTAAAGACTAACGTCGCACGAGTCATAGCAACGCCTTCTTTCTATTCTAATCTAATCTCTGTAAGTCAGTTACTTCATTGATTTGAACGTTTCTCTCTGTTCGTGACATGAAATTAATGGAATAAAAGAATATGCCAAATCTTTCTATTCGAATCTGTGCCTATATCTTTGGACCAAATTAAGAACTGTTATGATTCAATGACCAATTAGGCCTTGCCTATGACTATGAACATTGCCTATGACTATGAACATTGCCTATGACTGTGCTGTGACTATGAGAATTATTTCCTTGACTATGGACACAAGCCTATGCCTTTGATTAGAAAACATAAACTATTGCCTATGACATAACAAGGACAACTGTGATTAAACACCTATGATTCATGACTAGGAAAGTGTTGCTTAAGTTTTGTGACTGTGAAATTGGGTCTAATCCTGATTATCTATTCTGTCTATTCTTGGTTTTATTTGGTTTTAGACCTTGGGAATTTACCTATTAAGTTAGGTCTAACCATGTTCTTTAACCTACGTCGTTATTCAACCCTTTTTATGTCATAAGATTTTCAGACCTATAGGCCTTCGATGTTCTAGATCAATTTCAGTGTAATTCGTTAGGTCTGTAATTAGTAAATTATCATGTTATGCCAGTTATTATGTCTATCTTTTTCATAGCATCTTTGGTTCATTCCCTATTTTCTACGAATCTAGATTTATCTAAAATCTAGATTGAATCACGATTATACGAACGGTGGGAATACGATTTGGGCAAAATATGAAATTTACTATAAACGTAGTTATAAACTTGGAAATTGGCATAAATTAGGAACATGTATTATGGCATGTTCATAGAAATGCAAATTGGATAAATTATAGGATGTGTAATTCGAATATAGTATTGAGTTGTAAATCTAGCATTTACATGAATTGTGAACTAGAAAAATAAGTCTAGTTTGACATGAACTGTAATTAGAAAGTTAAATCAGAATTGGGTTAGCTAATTTGGCATAATAAGTATAAATTTGAAATTGGCCATAAATGGGAGTAATTGTCATGTTTAGCAAAATCATGGTTAGTGACACTTAATTTGGTATAGTTTATATACCAAAAAGGCATAAATATGGTATAGAGGGGAAAGTGGGTCATAAGAATGAATGTTGACAGTTTTCATTAAAAGAGTAATTAGGAAATAAGTAAATTAGGAATAATTTACTTATAGAAATTTTCCTAAATGAGAAAATGCAAATTTAGACGAATTAAAGGTTTATTAACGACATCTCTTTTAATAATACCAGAAAGTTCTAGGGTGACAGAGAGGATAGTGTCTAGGCTTGAGTTTGGAAAATACAAGTTTCCTGCTCTCCCTGGCTATCCCTAACTGATCCGACGGACGGGATGGTTACTTTCAAAACCTGATTTGAAAATTAATCGAAACCCTTTGAACTTAGAAAACACGAATAGGCCTAACCCGAGGTTAGACTGAGTTGCGATGTAAACCTGCCCGGAACCAACCGGCACATCCAATAATCGCAACAATATCTGTCTAATGTGAGAGGTAGCGGCTTTAATTTATTTAGTTAAAGCTAGAACAAGAATGGTAGGGTTAATTTAACTAAGACACTTAACCAACTCAACATGATAACCAGACCGGTGGGTGGGGTTAGGTTCATATAGACACTTAACACAGATAAGCAAGAATGGGAGGGTTAAGTCCATAGGAACACTTAACCAACTTAACACAGTTAAGCTAGAGTGGGAGGGCTAAGTCCGTAGGGACACTTAACCAACTTAACATTGTAACAAGACAAGATTTGTAGGGGTTAAGTAACTAAGAAAACACTTAGCCAAATTAACATGTTGACTAGACTAGAAGGTGAGGTTAAGTAAAGTTAATACACTTAGCCAAATTAATATGTTAACTAGACTAGAGGTTGGGGTTAAGTAAATACACTTAGCCAATTTGACATGTTAGCTGGACTAGACCGTAGGGTTAAGTAAACTTGAACACTTAACCATCAGATTTTGACAAATGAATAGGGTTAAGTCTAAAACATGAAAGGATAATACTTAACCATTAAAAACATGTTAGTTAAAACAGACGGGCAAGGTTAAGTTAAAAAGGAACACTTAACCAATACAGGAGGAATGGGTAGGGTTAAGTAATAAGAAATACTTAACCAATATAACTTGGTTTGTGATAGGGTTAAGTCAATATGAATTATTGATAACACTTAACCAGTTTATCAGGATAAATGAAGAGGTTAAGTTAGCTTGAATTGACTAACGACACTTAACCAATCCAAATTGACGGGAAAGAGAACTAAGTAGTAAACCTTAGTTAAAAGGAGCTAAGTAGTAAACCTTAGTTAAGAAAACAACGATTCTGGAAACTAAGTGGTAAACCTTAGTTAGCGGAACTAAGTAGTAATTCTTAGTATAACACTGGAAGGAGCGAATGTCCATCTGAGTAAAAAGAAGGCTCCAACGAATTGGGTTACGAAACCCGAGGCTTCGAGGGGACGTGAGGGTACTCTTGGTATCCCTCTGTGAGGCTGCAGATGATCCTCCTGGGCTCACAGAGGTTAAGTTCTGCGTAGAAGAACCAGGCGTATGCCTTGGTTGCAATACATGGCAACCTAAAGGCTAGGATGGACCGGCATGATTCGGCGAGAAAACGGTAGCCCTGTGATAGCAACTCGTCGTCTACCATCCATCTTGAGTCAGTCGAGATACGTGAAGCGGAAAGGCGGAGAACTCCAAAAGACCATATACTTGTTATCTAGTTATGGGTGAGGATGGCCATAGGATAGTGGGGCATCAGGGGCCTGCGTATAGTTCTCATTTTTCAAGGTGTGCCTTTCATTAGTTGAGGGAAGGGTCGGGTGGGACCATAGCCACTGGAATAAAAACAGACCTTAGCATCTGCATCGGCAGATATCTGAAAGCTCCCGACCGAGTTCTGTGTTTCTTGATTTGCCCTGCCACAGGACTCGGGCCGCACATTACGGGACATGTGCATCTAGACAAGCGATAAACGATTCGCGATACATGCGTGGGAAAGTATAGGAACATATACCACTCTAGGTAGTGTGTCCTAGACTTGGGGGCATCGTTCGTCAGGTAGCATAATCCCTAGTTGGACTACGTGGCATAAACCCTGAATCTGGGAAGCGTTCAGCAAATATTGTAGAATCTAGTTGAATCTAGAAAGCACTTGATAGAAAACCCTAGATTAGATCTAGGTAATAAATAATAAATGTATGCCTGAAGGCAATGGAAACTACAGGGATCGGGATCACGTTATCGTTACCAGTTGGGACACTAGTTAGGTGGTGCAGAGATATAGAAACCAGTATAACAAGGAAATAGCGAAGCGGCGAAAGTATTAGAGCATATCCAGTTTATCTTAGCTTAGCATATCTTGTGATTATCTTGTCTAATCTTGCTGACCTTATCGTCATGGTGTTATCTTGTATTCAGTTAATTCATGTCATTTTGTTTTTCCATGTTCACATGCTAGAAGTTACTGAACTTACTCAGGCTTTATGTCTGACTCTGTTTTTCTTTCGTCTTCATTTCTTCCGTTCCCCCCCCCCCCCCAGGTAGTAAAGGAGGGAATAGTATAGCTCAGGTTAAGTTGGACTGTCACTCTTTCCCAGCTTGAAGATTTGTCGAAGTTTTGCTTGGATTCTCTTTTCAGATGCTATGGCGGGCTCTTGCTAAAACTGGGGAATATAAATGTTGTTTTATGCTTCTTTATTTTGTAAGACAGATGATACTCTGATATTGTAAAGAAATCATTGTACAAACTATTTTATCAATAAAGCAAAGTTTTATTTTCCACTGTTTAATTTCTGTCTGTCTTGTAATTTATCTGCATCTTTTACCCTAAATGCTCCACAGAACTTAGTGCATTCCCTTTGTGAGTGACACTAACGGATGTGGGGTGTTACAACGCATAACCAGAGCTTGAATTTTTAAATGACATCAGTCGCAGCTTAATTTATAAGTTGTCTCTTAACCATGCATGACCAAAGCTTGGATTTTTAAATGAGGTTAGAGACACACTTATATATTTATTATATATATTTATCATTTCAGCTTTAAAAGAAAAACTCCTCGGTGTACAAAACCAATATGGATGATAGAAACGGTGGTAGGTACAGAAATGGACCGTGAAATAAATTTCTAAATTAATTATATTATGAAATATGATCAACTGTACTGAGATCATTGAAAATTTTCAATTATCACTAATTCTGAATAATAACATAGTCCAATTTCTATCACAAATATTTTCACTGTTTATTCAAAAAGATTTTAAAAAATATTAAACTCTCCACATTAATATAAAAAAACAGATGGATGACAGAATGATGGTAGATAAAGAAGATAGTCGTGAAATAATTGCCAATTCAAGGATATTATAATAATTATTCAACCATCATGAAAATCTAAATAAAATCTCCTCTTGATGTGAAATATACTGCAGTCACAATTCATCACAATTTCAAATTCTAATAATAATTTTGATGAATTATAAATACAGTTCAATTTGGATATTGATTTCAATTTCTGAATGAATAATCAATAAATAATCTTAAAATTGAAAATCAATTACAAGAGGGATATGGAGATTTATACAGAACAAGAGGGAAAAATTTGTACAAGGCAAAAAGAGTGTGTGGATCTATACAAGGTGAAGATTAGAATCTAAGTACAGATGAGTGAGACAAATATAAGGCACTTCTGATACCACTTGGTGTCCCTGTTAATGAGGATTGTAACAAAACACCTGAGACAAACCAGGATATCACAGACAAACAGAGATTCAATCATAAGGTCCAAGCAGACATGCTTACAAATTCAGCACGTTTATCAGAGTTGTAGACAAGAACAAGCAGTTATTTGAAAAACAGTATCAGAGCAGAAACCAGTTTTGGCCAAAAATAAGCAGTTTCAAAAATCATTTTCAAAAGTGGTTCCTTTTATCAGAGCAGCAGACAAACCACAAAAAATTTCTAAATCAATGTCAGGGCAGCACACAAAATGGTTTCAAAAATGAATTTGTCAAGAGAAGATGTTTCAAGATTATTTCAGAAGGTCATAACAGATGATTCAAGATTAAAAATACCGTTTATTTGAAATCATTTGAGGAATATGAAAAACTCAAGATTCAATGAATCGATCACACTAGATTATTAATTTCAGATTCAAGATATGTGTGAGACTCAATAAATCACTAATTTCAAATGATTTTAAACAAACAACTATTCAAATCAAATAATAATGAAATATCAGTAAATTTCAAGGCTGGATTTTCAAAGGAATTTTCTAAAAAAATTCTGACAAGCACAAGAGAAAATTCAGATCATTTACATCAAACTTGAGAGATATTCATGATACAATAAAATTAAAAATAATTTATTTGAAATCACTTGAAGCAATGTTAAGTTTGAGATATAATGAGTTATTCACACAAAATTGATAATTTCAAATTTAAGTGGTGTATGGTATTCAAAATATGAAGAGTTTCAGATGATTTCAAACAAAACCGATTTCAACCATAATAATCATGAATAAAGATAAATTTCAAGATGTATCACTGATCCAAGACAATTTAAAATATTCAAGCCAATCTGAAAAATAATGAAACTATCACAACTAATAAATATTAGTGTGCTGTAGTGAGTATAATATTTCATGCTTTTCTAAACTGAATTAGAAGAAGCTCAAAACAACAGATATATGTGAAATTTCATTAAATATTTAGATCTTCAAAAATTTAGAATTTATACTAACAGTATTCAAGATAATATATGAATGCTTCAGCACTGTTAGTAATTCAGGAATCAGAACATAAATTTCAAAAAAATTGCAGAAATATTCACACATTTTAATTCAAGATCTGGAAATAAGTAGAATATCAGAGTTCTATTCAAATAAAGTGAATTTCCAAAAAAATATGAATTCTACAATTAGAAGTTTAAGAAAGTACAAAAAAAGACAAAAATATATGGTAGTGACAAAACAAAACAGAAGAGATAAAGAAAATAAACAGAAGGGGTAGAAGGTGGAATACACAAAAAAAAATATTTACAAAGGTTGAGTTTAGAGGTTATACCTGAAATTGACGTGAATAAATAAATCTCTAACTCAATAAGCTTGGCTAAGGAACTATGGATGATACAGGAATATTAAGCAGCTCGAATTCAATCCTCTTTTGCAAAGCAGTTCCTCAGCCTCCTTCGGTACCTAACAATTCAGGGGATCAAGTGGTCTAACAGAATTTGTAAAACCACTCACAACTTTGTTCACACGTTTTGGTACCCAAATTTGTTTGAACAGCAAACCATCAGAATTTACCTTAGTACCCTTAGGAATCCAGATTTGTTTGAATTTAGTCAAAGATGTTTTATCTTCTTTTGGGATCCAGGATTGTTTAAGTGGATTGTTATAAAACAGATACTGATTTCGATTGTGATTTAAAAATCCTTTGGAATTTTTAGAGTTCAAATTTCCAAAACGATCCTTCTTGAAGCAGTTTAAGGAATTTTCAAAATCACAAGAATTTAGCTTTTCAAAATCATTTGTTTTCCCAAAACCAAGACCACGTTTATTTCCAACAGAAAAGTGGTTTTTCAACAACATATTCAAAGATTTTTCACTGTTTGAAAAATTTAGCCAGAATTGTTTCAAGTTGTTGAATTTCAGTTTTAAGATCACCGTTTTCTTTCAATAAGTCTGAACAATGATTTTTGGTGATCTTACATCTTTCAAAATCTGATTTTAAAACCAAATTTTCATTTTTAAGCAAGTTAATTTTGGTTCGGGACTCAGCAATCTCAGATTCAATTTTTTTTTTCAAACTCAAATTTCTAGGATTTTTCAATCTCATTTTCCAGTTCTTTCAAAATCAAATCGGATTTCAACAAATTCTCCTTTTCAGCAATTTCAAATTTGGAATATATATCAGCCTTAAAAATTTCAAATTCCTTTTGTAAAAAAATATTCAAACTTGATAACTCAATCTTGTTTTCTTTTAAGATCAAAATTTCTTTTTCAAACTTTTGAATATTTTTATTGAGATGAACAAGACTGGTTTTCAATTTCAAATTTTTTTTGCAATCTGAATTTGAAGAATTTTTAAAATGTTCTAGTTGTAATTCCAAATCATCCATTTTACTGGTCAACTCAGAATTCTTAGATTTCAGAGATTGGTTTTTAGCTTGGAGTTTATCAACAGATTTAGTCAAATCAACGCACATATAAACTAAATCTTCGCATGAGAAATTTTCTGTTTCAGCTTCTGTTGATTCTCCATCATCTGATCCTTCTGAATTTTCAGTTGTAAATCCTGTTAAACAGAACTCTGAATCTGAGTTAACTTTCTCGGGTTTTGAGCTACCGTTGTCAGATCTTCCATACTTCGTATTGGGAGTATCCCATATTTCCTGTGTAGATAAACAATGATAGATAAGATTAAACTGTTCAGTATTAAGATAATCAAATCTGATTTTCATAGCACGAGCATTGAAAGTAATATCTACACTATTAAACCCATTGATAACAACATCCCAACATTTAATATTAACAGATTTTAAATAAAATTCCATTTTGGATTTCCAGTTTGAAAAATCTGTTCCATCGAAAATAGTTGGAAATGAACTGGACTGACTCTCTATCGGCTGACAACTAGGATCCATGATTCTAGGGTTAATGAGATAACCAGGCTCTGATACCACTTGTTGGATCTAGATTAACCCTAGAGGGGGGTGAATTGGGTTTAACACAGCTTTTAACTGAATTAAAAATCTAACGAGATATATAATAATAAACAGATCACAAAATATAGCAGAAACAGGAATGCAGAAAATAAATCACACACAGATATACCCAGCTTCAGCAAAATCCTGCCTAGTGCTGCATTCCTAAGGTTTCTACTAGGTGATAGAATATATCCCGCATACAAGACCATGTACACTCGCAAACCCTGCTCCTATTCTAACCCTACGCTCAAAACTCTAGACTGAACGATATCCCCTCGATCAGATTTCCCCTGATTACGACCTCGTAACCAGTAACCCAGATTTTACAGACTCTGTCAACTGTCAGTCAACACCCTGACTGATTTCCCTAGTTTGACAAACTAGAAAACAAACGATGATTATAAAATAAAAACAAAATACAAAGTAAATAAAAACAAAACCCTAGGAGATAAAAGAATGGGTCATCCCCTTTTTAACTAAGCCACTTTTATGGTAATAGGCCGACCCTTTGTTTATTCTTGCACCCGACCTCGTTCCTTTCCCTTGTAAAAATTATGGCGGCTGCGATTGAAAAAGCTAGGGTTTTCTGAAAGAAATCCTCCCCAAAAACTATTCAATGCTTGATTAAATGGAGTTGCGATTTCTATGATTGTTCCACTGCTTCGAGTTTCTTACTCGATTTATTTGGAGGAATTCTCAATTGAAAATTTATGAGTAAAAAAAGTTCTTCATTTAAGATTTCAAATTTTGTTTCAAGTGATTTTCGATTATGTCTGCCTGTGATGATATTGGTGTAAATAAATAGGGTAAATCAAAACCCTTAACCTCTGATTTCGTGAGTGATTTGATCTGATTTTGGAAAAATTCCTCTTTTGATAAATTTCGGTTTAAAATGAAAATGAAATATTCTGGAAACAAAAATATTTGTGGCCCTGAAATATAAATGCGAGATTGTTGCCATGCTTAAGATTTCCAGTAATCCTATGATTTATGCTTGAGATAATCCTTGCCGAGATTTCGTTTTTGATTAAATTCTGAAAAGATAATTGGTCCTTTGAAACTGCAGATTCATTTCACGATTTGTTTCCATATTCACAAGAATGATTAATTCTCTTTGTTGCCTTGATTTAATGTCGTATACAGATTGTTCTGCTCAAATCTGGAAATATATCTTTGGCCAAAAAGGAATTTAACACTTGCCGAAAAACAATGATTCTTGCCATAAAAAAAATGCATTGTGATGTTCATATCTGGAAACCTATTCAAAAACCTGTGCATGTAGATTTTTTTATTTGCTCCATTAAATTATGTGTGTGACCCTTTTCTCGAAACTCCCATGTTATTATGCCATGCATAACTGCTGTATATATGCATCCCTGAATCGCTAAATATGTTGGCCATGCTGCAGTTGAACTGTGAACACACTATGTATAATCTCCATACAGTTTACATATGCACACTGATTTGTGTCTCTTGCTTTTGCCTTGCACCATGGTTGAACAGATTCAACCTAGTTCTTGTTAACTTTATTTTCATAAAGTTGTCCACTTGCTTCTTTAAAACATTTGATGCTGTTTTGATCTCTTAACCATGAACAATGCACACTGACTTGTTTATTTGAATAGTTGCAATGCTATAACGTCCCTGCTGCACTCATATGTGCATTCATCTCCATGTTGTGTTGAACATGTCCTGTATGTGTTCGACCTTGTGTTTCTCTATGCTATATTACTATTGTTTGCACATGAACTTCATGCTCAATGTTACTCTGAGCTTGCACTCAACTGACTTGTACATGTTGCACCACTTTGGCCTGTTCTGTTTCACCATGTATAGCTAATCAGATTTCTTTGAACTGAATCATTGGGTGTATTGCTGTGTTGTCTTGAGCCTGATTTACATTGGCTATACAGCTGTATAAACCATGACACTTGTATTTGCTTAATCATCATGATCCACTTGCTTGTGTTATTTGTATGTTACGTGCACTGAACCTTTGGCTTGACCATTTCTATGTCGAGCTCCACATCCACTTGTTGAATCTTGTTTACATGCTTGCCAATGTATTGATACATGTACAAACAGTGTTTGCACTTGCATAGATGACACTTTTGTTTGGGCTGCTCTGAACTTATTGACTTGTGCATGGCTTGACCATGTTGCCTTGTTGTAATGAAACATTATGCATTTATTCATGCTTGTACCATCTTTGACATGACTTTTTATCCCGACCGTTTATTTATTTTTGTTGCACTGAGTCAAGACGGTCCATTGTGGCTACTCCTCAGCTGCACACAGGATTGGCGAGGCAGTGCACATGTGTATACATATACACGTGTGTATATGCAGCCATCCAGACAAGGTTTCCTGTCTCTGTACATTACATATACAGACTGACTAGACACAGATCAGATCAAGTCATGAAAAATAATGAGAAACACACTAGAAAACTGAGGCAAATAAAATTTTTAAAAATAAAATTTATATTCACATGTATTCTGTTTTACTCTTGTTGCAGTGTACTGAGTGTTTCTGAGTCATGTGACAGGTATAAAGATGATGACTGGACTAATAGTGAAGATGCTGGACTGCCTGAAGCAGAAGGCAAGTATATTACAGTGACTGTGTATAACAGTAGTGAACGACTGTATATATGAATATGAAAATGTAAAATGAGTGATTGTATATATGTATGAGATATATAGACAGAGTGTTATAGTGAGGGGCTGTGTAACAACAGAATTGTACTGATGTTTGTATTAAATAAATTTGTCTGAAATAAAATATTATTTTTATTGTGTTCAAATAAATTTGTTTAACGTATTCAGTTTATATACAAGTACAATATCATGTGTAATACTTATGAATGTGTACAAATAGTGGATTCATATAATTTGTACTGTTTGAATGTTGAAATCTTTATATTTAAATAAAATACTGTGTGAATATATGAAATTTTGTACAGTTGTATTCCATTTAAATATAAATATTATATTCCTGACTGTGATGTTATATAATAGTACAATAACAAACACATTTAAAATAAAATATATTTGTTTGTTATCATCAAACAAAATCATATAATTGTGTATACAACACCGTTATATATAACAAAGATAAGTTTGTACTTGGGCCAGAGATGATTAGAGAGATCTTGGATTGTATCGAGATCATTCGGCAAGAATGAAGGCGGCCTAAGATCATCAGAAAAGTTATGCTGATAAACATCGAAAAGATTTGTAATTCGATGCTGGCGATATGGTTTTTGTAAAGATTTCACCATTAAAGCATGTGGTTCGATTCGGAAGTAAAGGAAAGTTAGCTCCAAGGTTCTTCGGACCATTTTCGATAGTCGAGTGAATTGGAAAGCTCGCATATAGATTGGAGTTACCCGAGAAGATGTCGAGTGTGCATAATGATTCCCATGTGTCATTTCTACAAAATTTATCTCCAGAGCAGTATGAAGACTTAGAAGTAGAAACTGCAGTTGCGAAACCTCGTAAGCCGCTCCGCGTTGTGGGAATGACATGAAACAGCTTAAGAGAAAGATGGTTAAGCTAGTCAAGGTACAGTGGAGTGAAGATTGTGACGATTGTACATGGGATACGGAAGAGAGCATGAGGGCGACTCATCCAGAACTCTTCGTCGATAAGAACTTTTGATATCGTATCATCATTATATCGTTGTATCTTATTATTGGTTGATAGAATTCCGCGTGCTAGGATAAGGCTATGGGTGCATGGCTTGATGGTTGCTAGTTTGGGTAATAGTATTGGCTTCTCATGGATAATAGGCATACAAAATGGTTTTAATTGCTTGTGTTTACTTGGAATTTCGGTGGCGAAATTCTTAGGAGGGGAGAATATAACAACCTGTATTTTTCGTATCGGAAGATCGTAAAATATTTTTATTTTATTTCCTGAGGGTTTGATCATTCTCATCTTTACAGAGCATAACTTTACCGATTTTATTTTTGATCATTTTGCCCCTATCAGTCTTTTATAGGGCATAACTTTTGACTTAGGTCGAATCAGAGGGTGAGACCTGTGTCATTGGAAAGGAATTGATGTTTGCCTTTCCCTAGGGTGGTTACATTAAAGATATAGCTCAGCGGTTTGGGAGAAATCGTTGTTTTAAGGTTTTCAGTTGGCTGTCCAAGTTTTGGGAGCCTAATGGATTGATTTAGGAGAGGCCTATTAATGGGCTGGTGGAAACTATAAATAGAGGGTGAGAGGTATGGGAAATAGTTTACTTCTTCATTCTCTCATTTGGTGCCTTGTGCTCCTCCTTCCTCTAAACACCTTTCCACCATTAAAAATCAAAATCCAAGGAGGGAAATCATAGATCTACATCATTAAAGGCTAGATCTACATTAATTGAAGCAAGGATTCATCAGATCAAGGGGTTTGGTGCGAGATGCTTGCTGTCCGGACTCATATTTCTATCATTTTATCTTGTTTTGGCAAATCGGTGAATGATTTACATGTCTCACATGGATGCAATGAAGTATGTGAATGTTTGATCATGTTTTTCGTCATATTTAAGTGTTTTATCATAGATCTAAGCCATTTTAAGTTCGTTTTCACATGAATCACCCTATGATCTATTTTAGCAAGTTTAATTTTATGATTTCAATGCTATTTCATGTGTATATGCAAGTTAGATCTATTGTTTTGTTCATATCTACATTTATGATGCTTTTGGAGGATTTCACATAATTATTGATGAAATGGAAAAATTGGTGATGTTAGTGGTATCATAACATGTTAATGACTGTGTTGAATGAATTGGATGAGTTGGTTTCGTCGATTGTGTCGATTGGCAAAGTTTTGGTCGAAATTGGAGTCGCATTTGGGAAGTGCAGGTTTTAGGTCGCGCATCCATAGTCGATCACGCACCGTAGGGTGGTTTTCTTGGAAAGAAAGATAGGAAAAGGGAGATCGGTCGAGCGAGCCAAAAAGGGAGATCGGTCGAGCGAGTCAAAAAGTGAGATCGGTCAAGCAAGCCAAAAAGTGAGATTGGTCCATGGAGATCATTCTAGGTAGATCAGTCCAGGGAGATCGGTCTAGGGAGATCGTTCTAGGGAGATCGGTCTAGGGATATCGGTCTAGGAGATCGGTCCAGGGAGATTGGGACGGAAGGATTGGTCGGATGGGAGGATTGGTCGGACATGGCTTCGAAGTGAATTCAAGTAGGAAGGTTCAAAATATTGAGATGTGTTCATTGATCGGTGTAGAACAGCAAATGAAGTGACAACTCAAAGGTCATGAGTTGGTGTATAATGGTTGCTTGAGAAGATTGCTTGAGCTATGAAAAGTCATTGGGTTGCATGACTAGAGGGGAGAAGGCCGAGAGATTATCGTTGTCGTAAGTTCTAGTAGGCTCAAAGCAGGGATACAACAGGGGCACCTAAAAGGCCGGAAGGTTGTTGGTCGAGTACCCTGGGTCTTTTAGAAAGGCCTAGTTGTCAAGGTTGGACATTGTTGGGGTTGGACATATGGAGTATATGCTAGAACCGGGGTTACCCGTTACCATTAGTCCTTGACATATGGCAAGGTTGGCCGTCATACGATTAACGATGGTTTCAAAGCAGGATTGGTGGTGATAGCCAGAGTCAGTCATGGATGTTTGATTGTTTGGTTTCTTTGTTTGTACCGTCTCATGTAGATTGTCCAACATCGAAGGAGATGTTCCTTGAGTGCTTGTCCGATATTGGTTTAGGCCTCTAGGGCTTGTGCTTGAGGGATGTTGAATTCAATTAGGATGATTTACATGAGATATATAATTTGGATGTCATGAGTATTTCTCTATGATTGAATGAGTGTTCTGGTTTTCATGGATGTATGGTTGAAACGTTATCATAAAGGCTATCACTGTCCAACGTGGAGGAAGATAAGGTTGAGTTCTTCTCAAGTGTTGTGGGTAGATTAGTATGTTTATCTATCCATGCTTATATACTTTATTGTTAAAGTTTGTTAACTATTTTATCGCTCATTAAGACTGTTGTCTGACTCAAGGTTTTATGTTTCCTCTTTTTACCTTGGGTTGTTCATCCGGTTGTGAATGGGTAGACTAAGTAGAAGGAGATAGGTGATTAGTAGGGATGATGTTGCTGTACGTAGGCGAGCAGGAGGCGGGCGTATTAATTTTTACTACTATCTAGTATTTCTTTTTCCGCTGTTTGAGTTACTCTATGAGTGTTGTAGTGAGACTTTATGTATAGACTTTGATATTTCCAATGATGTTTGGATGATCTTTCAGGATGTTGTGAAAGTTTCAAAAATTTGCTATATGATGTTTCACTACTATTACTTGTTGTATATGTTCGATTATATTTTATCCTTGCGCTGTGAGATCTATGACAGGTTCTGATGTGTTTACCTACTCTGATGATCGTCCATAGCTGTCCTACACACCTTTCAGCGCATTATTCCTCTTGTATAGTGTGGGGGTTATGGGCGGTCGTCACAACTGCTAGGACTGGAAAGGCTCTCAACACTACTTGCATACTGTGAGGCCGAAGAACTACCATCTGAACTGTCAAATGAACTACTAGACGCAGAAGACTACAGAAACTGCGCTATAAACTGTCTAACCGGCAACTGCTTACTTCTCTACAATTTAAAATAAAGAATTTCAAATTAGAACATAAGTTTAAACTAAGCCTTTTAAGTAGAACAATAAGTGGTATCGTATATATTCACTATCCAAAATCATGAATATAATTCCCTACATAAGTTTATACCAAACATGTATAAGAATTTTTCAACTGTCCAAAATCGCCGAAAATTCTATTTACTTCTCCTAATCAAACACGTAAGTAGCTAAAGTAGCTATCAAACATCACATCCAGCAGTCAGTTAATTGATTAGCTTTCAAACTTTATATTTTGTTAAAACATATAACTTTTATATACTTAAAGTATATTTCCAAAGCCAAATTACAAACATCAAACTCTAACTAAATTCTTTGTTCTTACACCGGTCAATTGGAATTATATAGACATCCCACTATCGAAACTAAAAAATAAACACTGATGATGTGCAATCATCATCAGAATCATCCCCAAGCGGCTAGAGTGTGATTCTATATCTATCCATTATATTCAAGACTCTGGATATATGTTTGCAAAGCCATATTCAAAATCTTATTATACTTGATAGTCCAAACTCAACATCAAATAAAATATTCAAACTCTAATTATAAGATATAATAAATTGAAAACTAAATTCATTTTTATATACAATACTCTTCAAACTCATTCTAGGGCATTACTAATCCTATATCTAATGAGTCACTCATTCTAGGATATAACTGATCCCATCTCTAATGAGTTTTCCTATAGGATATTTCTATTCCTGCCTCTGATGAGTCTTCTATTCTTGTTGTAATGAGTTGTATCCCTAGAGTTTTGTGAACCAAAGATCTGGTACCAAAATATAACGCCCCGAAAATCCCCGCCTTTTGAATCAACCTTAGCCACATAGGTCCGATCCGAACCGGAAGAAATCCTCGAACCGTTACGGGATACAGCACATTAGAATAGAACACAAAAGAACTTCTCATTGTTATTATAACAATTTTACATCACAGTACAAGATATCAGAGTTGCCTGCAAATAATAAATATAAAATACAATATACAACGGGAACAACATTACATTCAGTGGAAGACTACAAATTAATCCAGGGCATAGCTTTTGCTATAATCCAGGATCCTGCTTAAAGAATATCTGTAAAATCAAAACTACTAACTGCCCGTATGGAAATATGGGCATACAGAGTTTAGTGGGAAACAATAAACTCCGAGTCAATCATGGGACTGGTGTGGGAACGAAAAATAGTTATTATACTTTATTTTAAGATCAGTTAAATCATGGACCACGCTATATAGCACGGAATGGGTTTCCTCCACATGAATACAAGAAATAAAAACTCGTAATCTTTTTTGAAAAATGAGACTATTATAAGACTCAAGTCTCATAAGACAATGCAAGTGCAAACCAAATGATAGATTTTTACCTTATAATAGCCAAACATGCTTGATACATGAAATTTCTCTTCTATTACCACTAGTGCATTGTGTAGAAATCAATTTCGAAAACATATCAATCTTAAACGGCATAATACCCCACCCTATTATGTCACCATATAGGTTTACAACTGAAAACATAAAGTCTCATATTGGAAATTGGATTCCATCACGAACCAAGGCAAAGGATCTTCCACTACACCAAAAACGCTGTTTTGCAACGGCTTTGAGCCGTTGCAAATTGATTTTGCAACGGCTCAAAGCCGTTGCAAATTCTGGAGTTGCAAATATTTTGCAACGGCTCATGGCCGTTGCAAATTTTACATTTTGCAACGGGCTATGACCGTTGCAAAATTTTCTTTTGCAACGGCTAAAGGCCGTTGCTTCTTTTATATTTAGCAACGGCTTTTAGCCGTTGCTAATTGGTATTATTTAAAAAAAATATTTTTTTCTCCTTCAGTACTTCCTGTTCCGCTTACAGATTTGCAATAATACCACAAAAGAAATATCAATAAACTAAAAAATTCCGATAAATTCAACATAAAAACCAAACTTCACAACAAACTTTTAAGGCTCAACAATATATACCATTGCATACTTTCAAGTTCTAAAAGTTTACGTGCAATACAAGGTTCAATAGCAGTAGCCAAAATAACATTACATGGTTCAGTAACAGCTTAGTGTGTGTTACCGTACATTTCAACTTCACCAAAATAATAATCATACAATTGCTGGAATGTCACACTCGATTTAGAAATATAATTTATTTCTCCAGCTTTTTGAACCGAAGATCAACATCCACTCCAAGCTTATCCTAATAGACTTCCTATGATATCATATCAATATACCCAAAATCAGTATCTCATGTCACACGGTTAAAAGAAAAAAATGACAAATAAAAGTAGATACGAAGTACAGATCATATCCATACCTGAATCAACATAATAATAAACAAATGTTCTCAAATAACAGGAAACCCGAGATGTTTCATGATACTGCCAGGTATTGAAAATGAAAAAGGCCAATGAATAACTAACTCATAACAAAAATTATCTCACCTCTGCCCAGCTTGAAATCATTGAAAAGGCACGAAAAGTTTACATACTTTCAGTCTCCACTATTATGACTTTTGCAGAAAACCTACATAAGAGAACCAAATATTAATAAAATTTGAAGTCAACTCTTAAACCCTGCATGTGACAACCTTATGGTCTTATGAAAGCAAACAATGATCCTTTTTAGCCTATTAAAAACGCTTTTCTAGACAAATGTAAAAACGCTTTCATATGAACAAACCAGGAGGGAAGCTACAATTCTCATTAATAGATGTATGCTCATGACTATAATAATTATAAATGCAACCTTCGTATCATTAAAAAATGCGAATTTTAATATCAGAAATATAACACTATTATAAATTTATAATACCAAAACAGAAATAGAATTAGGTGTGAACGCACGTAAAAACTGTCAATCAATACAAGTTTCAACTATTGTGTAACTATTGTAGGCGATTACAAGGCAGTGCACCATTAAAAATATCACGGCAAATGATCTTGTTATAAACTTCGTAAAAGCAAAAAGTGATAATATATTGCAATCTGGCCTATAAATATAAATTGTTAAAGATTGATACTCAAATAGTCACAAATAATCTAGTACCTTGAATAAATGAATTGCCTCTATATGAATATTTTTGGTGGATTCCTGCAAACAAGAATAACACAAACGGTCAAAGATCAATAGATAGTACAATCGGACCACATTCAAAGTCTCGGTTTCAAAACTACTTGCCACCGAGAAGAAGAATAACAAGAAAAATAGTTGGCAGAAGTGATGTAGAGAGGCGGTGAGGTTGTTTTAAATTGTAACCAAAGAAAACACAATTGTAAAATTGTAATTGGTATGAAATGAGATGGTGACGTTTTTGTAGAATATAATGAAGTGGTTTAGGTGGTTGAGTTGTAAAAGGAAAAATGAATGGAAAATAAAATGCAAAATGTAACCTAAATGTAAAAAACAGGATGAAATGAAACCAACGGTTGCTTTAGCTACTCGAAATAAACTTAGAACAAAATGAAAGTAGTAAAAACCCGAGAGAGACACAGAATGACTTCAACCCAAAAAATGCACAGTATGAATAAATTAACTTCATTTCATCCCTTTGTCCTTGTTATAGCACTAAGCAGAAATTCTTTTTGGCGTTACTCATCTTGATATGACTTCCGCTGTTAGGTATCAAAGCTCGAAACAAGAAAAATGATTCTAACAGCCGCCTAGGGGACAACATGAGCCCATGACCATTCCGTTTGTTTAAAGAGGGAAACATCCTTATGTGAAAGAGCATTTTTTGCACTTGAACCATAACATGTATTTATATTTGAATATTCAATGAACGAAGAAAACGAATGGACGAAAAAAGAAAAAGGTTGTGCAGTGAAAATCAAAAACATACGTTGCATTAATTGTCCCGATGTTAGGTTCAAGGGAACACACTACTTGAAACGTCTCGCGCACACATAAGGCAACAGTGCTAACAACAAAGTCAACATCCACGCAACACGAGAACAAGTTAGTTTGTTGCATTGTTCGGTTTGAAATACCAAAGCTGTCAATTGATGCAACGACCTCGCACCACAACTGGGCTGGAATGGCGGTTTGGTAACTTCACGGAGGGATATTGCAGATATGGAGACAACCGAGACGTCACGCTTTAGTTAATGGAGCAGACATGTCGTGCTTTGGTTGGTGGCATTGATGAAAGTCACAAGGAAAAACGAAAAAGGGACAAAGTATGGTAGTTGGAATCAAAAGGCCGGCATTTATCCCTCGTAAGTTCAAATAGTTCACATTTCACTGTTAACATGTATATCACTCAAATATCCTCACTTAATCCGCGTTAAAGGGCGTAGACTCACAGATATATGTTGTATTGGTTTGATAAATAGTGGCAGTGAGATTTAAAATCCCTTTTTTAATTCGTCATTAAAAACAAATATATTTTATTCCAAATATATGCCAAAAATACTGGAAATGTGGATCAATTGAGAAGCTTCTCTTAAGTAAAGAAATATGAAATAAAAGTCATATAGGCATGAAACCATACCTTCTCTTATATTTATTAACCAACAATAAAAGACTTTAGTTATTCAAGTTCAACCGTGTCTAATGCAAATATCTTAGTAATACAGAACTATTCAATATTCAAACCCCGCATTTGCATCACCATTTTTCAAAACTGAATTGCAAGTGCAACTCAGTTTGAAAACAGAGTTGCAACTCAGTTGCAAAACTTTTTTGTAATGCAACTCAGTCCATGCCATGCTCATATTCTTGTAGTGATATAGCATGAAAAAGAGAGCACAAGATACCACATAACTTGGTAAACTAACCAGTTTGTTTGGAAAATTACATGTAACATGAGACACTTCTGTAATACCAATTCTGGACATTAGAATCTCTGTTATATGTTTACAAAAGAAGTATCATAGTAACATTATTTAGATAATGCGCTTACAGAATTATGATTGCATACTATGATGAGCACCAACGCCTTGAAACTTTGTAGAAAAACTTATGCTAACTTATATAAGCCAATGTTAACTGAGGTACGAATCCATTCACTCCATCGCCATTGTGTGTAACTTTCCCAATAACAATCCAACATCCCCCTCCCTCTCTCGTTCCTCCCCCTTATATATATATATATATATATATATAACCGTAAATTTATATGGCATAGACAGATTCAGAAACTTGCTTTTCAATTTTAACTGAACAATGGGTTTAGTTTTCCTGCTAAAGAAAGGAGTAATGTAGTTTTTCCCAAACCCAGAGGACCAAGATGTAAACACAGAGGACCTATTAATACAAAAGAAGTTACCAAAAAAATTGATTTCGGTGTGAAAGTTGATGTCGAAGACTAGCTAAAATCATCGAAGAATCTCATAGACAAACGAAGAAATAAACGGGTGCGACCAGACCACGGTTTTGAGCACCTGACCAAGGTCATGGCCATTGGACTGGTAATCATGACAGAAGCACCAATTGGCATGCCTAAGCTAAACAACAGACTACTAGTAGTGCACTAATCATTTAAAGTGCGCATGAGGATGCTCACCTAAGACGAAGGGCTACGCTACTCACTTCCAGCCCTCCTTTCTATTTGCTATAAATACATTCACCCTCAAACTTTTTATTAAACACTTGCTTCTTTGATTGTATATGGATGCAGGGAGTTGATAAGCCATGACAGCGAGTGTTTTGATTTACAACATTCAGTTTTTTGGTTATTTATCCTATCAAGTTAGTCATATGTATACAAGAAGGTTGATTTGTTTTGTTCTGTTCGTTATGTTGCACGTGCTGAAGCAAAACAATCATAATCATCAAACACATTGTTTGGTTTAAGAATCTTTCTTAGTTTGAAAAATATTTTAATACAGAGCAACTTCCGTGTTTGTTGCCCTTTGAAAATTTTAAGTTCAGGAGAATTTATACATGTTTAGCAAGGGATTAACATTTCTAACCGGAATGTGTGTTATCTTTAATATTTGTTATGTTCATTTAGCCATAATTTTTGAATGGTTAATCCGATTTTAGTGATCCTGCTCATCCCGAAATGTTTAAAATTAATCAAAAACTTTTATTTAGAGAGTGGTGCAAAAAAAAAAAAAAAAGAAGTTACCAAGCCGACTATTCAATTTAAAAGTGTAGACCTACTCTTTAGTGGCTATTTTAAAGCTTGAGGTATTCGATAAAAAGTGTGATAACTCACTTTATTCATAATATCTTTGCAATTAAGAGGTTGTTTTGAAAAGTTAAGATGTTAAATAACAATTCATGCTTCTATGGTATTATATGATTTTGTGTTTTTTATTGCTGAAAATGGCTTAAACAAAGATGTATAATATTGTTCTATAATACATGATTGCATATTTAATATACTTATTTTTATATGAAGCTAGTGTTTGAGTTGAGAACAACAAAATTTTTAGCTTAGCCGAATTGATTTGCATGTGAAGCTGCTTTGGGTCGCTTAAAAATAAACGATTTTCTAAATATGCTAATTAGTAGATACACCCTCCACTGTTTTAAAGTACAAAAATACTATAAATATTAGGGTACATTGTTTTTTTAATCATGTGGTCGATTTATAGCGTTCATAGTGTATTTGTGAAATAGGAGAAGTCTCTCGATATAAAATTTCACAAACTTTGCAAGTAGAAAATTTTCACAGAATTTATTGCAAGCGAAAAATAGAAAACCATTTATTGAATTGTGGGTCAATGTAAATGAACGGGTGAATGTAAAAATGTGCTCAATGTGGCTGCTCTCAAAGAGAGGAAGTGATACAGCCGAGGTACAAAATTATGCTAAACTGTATGATTAAACGAAGCTATGAGATGTTCTGCAATGGTCTGAGTGTATAAGAATGAAACTTGGATCTTCTCACATAAACGAAGTGAATAATTTTAATCGTACAACGTTTTTATTTTTAAAGTTTAAAACATAAAGACAAGCTAATGAACAAATATTAACATATAAAAATAAACAAAACAAGGTGCATATACAAACCTCCCAGTAAGTCCAGATAGAGGGGCGCTTGTTATCCTGTGCATATGACACTTTGTAATATTACTGTTGTGACAATGCTTTGATATCCAATGACTTGAGTAGTCGTGGTAGAAACGTAAGATTAGAAAGTGGAGTGCACAAGCATGCTGGAAGTGTTGAACAAACGATTAGATACATTGCACTTGAAGACATGCAGCAACCTGCAGAAAAAATATAAAATACAAGTGCTGAGAGCGTAAGCATAACTAATGCAGTAAAAGGTGATGGCATGATTAATTCAAGGCCACAAATTGACGTGTAAAATAAGGATGCCATGCAAAATGGTCATTATGACACCTATGTTATTAATGTGCATGTGCACAACAACAAGAATCAATGCACTCCCCCTCAAAATATTTCCATCCTGTTTAACCAAAAATCATTCCCAACCACCTTTAATCAATCCAACCAACATTTAACCCAACCTTGTACCCATCCACACACAGATGCTGATAACACAAATTAAACAACTATACCTGAACCAATTCCGTCAACTACTTCCCATGCTCTGACCTCATATTTTTAACCCAGACCCTTTAGCAATGCCAGTTGTTTTATGGCCAGTTTCAACACAAAAGCCAGACACCATCTACTCTAATAAAATAATTGTGCATAAATTTTGGATGTCTAATAAACTCAGTCAGCAAATATTTGTGCAAAACTACCTGAAAAGCACAAGTATCCAACAATAACGTCCTCAGGGAAAAAATAAACTAATCCAAAGCAACAATATAAAACTTCTTTTTGCAATATTTTGTTCCTTCACATGATGATGGATAATAACTAACATGCACTCGGTATGATAAAAATTATAGTCTTCTTTTAATGTTGCCTTACAGTTTTAAATGGTGATGAGTTACAAACTAACTTGTATCAGGGATCAGAGTGTTTAACAGCTATTTCAAAATTTCTCTTACTCTCAAATGTTAAAGCCAAAATAGTCCTATGCGCCATACTTTGTCACAAAGTAATATATAGAGAACAAAGAATCAAATATTATAATTAGTTGGGCTTATGACAGAATACGCAAATAAAGAGATTACATCAATTTATAGTGCACAATTAACTTTTATTCCTCTTCTCTAAAGTTGACTCTTCTTTGATATCTGCACTTGGCAATTCTGTCAATCTATGTAGTATATTGGCAACAAAGATGTGTTTTCACTTTGTGACATAATATTTTGTAAGAAGGCGTAGATATTTGGTTTTGTTTTAGGGAATAGGTACCTCTCAAGTACCACAGGTCAAGTTACATGTGTGGCTGAATATATAGCCAGCAAGGCAGAGTTCAATAAACATTGGCAGTGTTAGCGTGATTTAGGCAAAAAGGAATGAAATTTATGTTCACTACTTATGACCAGCAGATGATTAACATTGTTAATTTAATACAAATAAACTAGAACTCTGCTTCATTAAAAAAAATTAGCATGGGTCTATCAATTTATAAACACGATCACAATTTTTTTATTTATAACAAAGCATCGGCCAAAGTATCAAAAAACTACACAAAATAATCTGCAGTTGTATGCAGTGTATGCCAGGAAACTTAAGCATGATGATAAGGTCATTGTGGACTAATGAAATTCCCATGTGAAATCTGCTAGGAAACTTAAGCATGAGGATACTTTGAGATCATTGTGGACTTAACCCCAAGAGTCTAAATAACATAAAGCATCAAAATGACAGGCTAACCTTGCATTTTCATCTTGCTCTTCATCTGGTCCATCGTCCAAATCTCCATACTGCATTTATTACGGAAGTCAGTAGGCAAAAGCATGAACTCACAGGTATGTAAATATAAATAATACAAATTTTATTTTAACAATCAACAAAGAATAAGCGATCTTTTATAAAGAAATAAAAGCCCACTTAACTTTTAGATTTATCTAGATGAATATTGCATCAATAATGAAGTTACATTACCCATATACAAGGAAAAAAAAATGAATGGATGGTCCATCTGTCTTTCAAATCCTTTAATATTTTTTTTAGAAAAAAAACTTTACTTTCTACTTGTTAGGAAAACAAAATGAAAGAATATTTCACACTTTCACAATTACTGTAGTTATATAAACGATTAGGACATTTGTCTGGTTGTTTTAACATATAAAAGCTTTTGTTGTTTTCCCTCCAAATTCATACACACTTGTATTTTTAAACTATATCCTTGAATTATAAATGTATGTTAATTTTCAATTTAGTACAGAAAATTCTCTACATATGCAAACATGTAGAGCTCGCCAAAACTGTTTATTCAGTATGCAAATTATCATGTATCTCTACATAAGCCAATATCACTAAGCCAATACCACTAAAGATAAACTTGGTTTATCTCATACTAAGTTTAAATATTGCAGTGGATGGTTATATCAAAGCTAAGCTGTATTTGAACAGAAGCATTGCCTTAATTAACAATGGCGAGAAAAAGCGAACAAACTGATCCACAATGATCCAAACAACGCTTCTGCAAAGCTCTATGAAAGAAACAAACATCACAGAAGCAGGCTATGAAATTTGAATTCCATCTATCAATAATACACACAGTATGGGAATGAGAAAATTATGGACCTGAGAATAAGTTATTGCCAAGTCAAATTTGTATAAGTACTATTATAGCATTAAAACAAGCGTGCAGTTTTTAATTTAGAAAATATATGATTCACTATGATATTATATTCTTGTTCAACGGAAGAAAGAAACTCTCATACTTATTGCATGTTTTGAACATTTGAGGATTGACTGATTAAAGAAGTGCTAATGTTCCACTAAAAAAACAAATTTTAGATAATGTTTCAACCCAAGCACGTTCTTTCAGTACTTCTACCAATATTTCAGTATTTCAGCAGTGTTTCAAGTGGTAAACATTAGTTACCAAATTGTTAATATTATTGCCAAAGCATACGTAACGAGAATAATACACACAGTATGGGAATGAGAAAATTATGGACCTGAGAATAAGTTATTGCCAAGTCAAATTTGTATAAGTACTATTATAGCATTAAAACAAGCGTGCAGTTTTTAATTTAGAAAATATATGATTCACTATGATATTATATTCTTGTTCAACGGAAGAAAGAAACTCTCATACTTATTGCATGTTTTGAACATTTGAGGATTGACTGATTAAAGAAGTGCTAATGTTCCACTAAAAAAACAAATTTTAGATAATGTTTCAACCCAAGCACGTTCTTTCAGTACTTCTACCAATATTTCAGTATTTCAGCAGTGTTTCAAGTGGTAAACATTAGTTACCAAATTGTTAATATTATTGCCAAAGCATACGTAACGAGACTAAGAAGTAAGGAAACACGATGTATGTTCGACTTGATAATGCACACTAAGGGGTATGAACTAAGTAAAAGATATTTTGAGTATAATTTCATAACCATAATTTGTATTGCAACCCAAAATTCAGAATAAATAAGCGTTAATAGTACATCATAAAAACAGTCAAATTTGATAACCAGATTGATTTTTCTATTGGCTTTCCAATGAATGTTTGAAAAAAATAGTATTTTAAAATTTATATCATACCTCTTTTTCAGCCAACTTATATAAGCATGCTCACTTGAGATCTGTTAAGATTAAAAAAAAATAACATGTTAATAGTTAGTTCTTGCACAAAAATATAACAGAACTAAATTGAGCTTAGAGCAGCTAACATATAGAAAAAATTGACTAAACATATGATTGTAATGAACAAAAAACTTATAAATGGACTAAATACTTTATATGCAGCAGTTGCCAAAATGAAACTCACAAAATCATCTCATGACTCAATAATTGGAAACGGTGTTCGGTAAATAGAAATATAAGCACAAACAAATTAATGTTGCATTTTGACAGTAGTCGAAGTAGTAATGTTGTTCTAATTATATCCTAACTGAAAATTGAACATACGCTAATGGGCATTTTCCATTTTCAGATCCAACGGAACATTATACAAAATTTCAGACCCTACCGTTCAGTGAAAATTCCATAAAAATAGACCTCTCAGATACTTTAAAGCCTTAACATAGAAAATATAAAAGGAAATCTACATTTAAAATGCATAAAAGGAAAGCCTTAACATAAAATGTGAAATTCTTTGTCGATTACCTGAGGATGAGAGAGATGGCCGATTAAAGCTGGTTGCGAGATAATCAGAGAGGATGACTACGATCAGGAGAGGAAAGGCCGACCACGATTAGATCAGAGGCTCGAGATTTCCAGATTTAGGGCACAGCGTCTTTGCTTTTTTTTTCTTCGTGAATATCAAAATTGAGAAAGCTGGGAACGGCGGTGTATTGAAGGGGGTATTGGAGGGTGTAGTTATTTTTGGAACGGGTTAAGTCCATTCTAAAATACAGGACGGTTGATGACCGTTCCAGAGTATTTTGTAACGGACTAAAGCCGTCGCTATTTTGCAACGGCTTAAAGCCGTTGCAAATTTTCCGCAATAGGGTGTTGCAGAATTGCTTGTATGGTGTAGTGTTCCTTATCCGATTCGGACCATCCCTAGAAAGATATTCAGGATTCACATGCATGTGCACCTTGGAGCGACTAATCTGGTCAGCATTAACATGATGATTTGAATCTTACCTTAACATAACGTTCCTCGGTTGTATTTGACTGTCGCACTGGTCGTATTTGATCATCATCCGAAGCACCTCAAACATCATCGAAATAAGTAAATTACCTGGGCTCCATACTATGGCATCACTTCTCAACTAGGTGAGAACACACGCCCTTATCTCAGTCGTCCATCATCTTGCTTTTGGCTCATTCGGGTTGTGAGGCCCGCGAGTCAACATATCATAAAGCTCTTCTTTTCAATGAAAGCTTTGATTTATCTACAAGCAGCACCCTACATGCCACATTTTCAATCCACACATATGATCAGTTTCTATTGACAATATAACTTTTGAGCTCGTACAACTATAAGAAGGGTGTTCAGCTAGGAGGATTAATTCTCCGCCCAACAAATATATCATTAATAGCAACTAGTCAGTTATGTTGTGAAGTACAATGTCAGACATACGATCCATTTGCAAGTACTTTCTAGGTCTAAACGAAACCGAAGGCACCTTATTCCTTGTCCCTTAAGGGAGAGGCCTTTGCATATCCAGCTGATCTCCAAGTACGTCTAGATGACCACCACTTATAACCTCACCCTTGGTGTATAGCCTAATCGAGATATTAGTAATAATCCAAATGATGTGAAGGTCTCTGGTTTTCAACCACCGTCTTCAGTATCTTCAATACTCGTCATATCAGATATTCAGAATGGGTTGGAACCCGGTTTTTCCGAATAACTATCTCATCATTGAAATCAAGTGATATACAAACATTTCATATGTCTCATTCCAATTCCGATTATTCTTTTATTCAAATATTCCTTATATTGGGAATTACACCCACAAATCTTATCAAAAATTTACATCATTTAAACATCTTATTTAAATTCCTCCTTGGAAATCATTTCAAAATATTATATAACCTCTTTTCATAAACTTAACTCAAATTATGGTCTACAAGCCTTATTGGGATTATCGAGTCTTACAAAAAGTAATCGCTCATATTGTTATCCCCTTCCCCTGGAGAAAAACTGCTAGTACTCCATATTTAACATTCCTCGTGTTTGATAAGTTTAATCACCTTCTTATGCTTCAAATCTTCATTGAAAGATTTATTAAAACCTAACATAGTTTTAATTCTCGTCATTATTTAATGATGAATTAACTTTGGATTGAACTTCTTTCAAAATATAACCATTTCGGGTCCTAAACTGCTCTACGCTGCTTTTATTCAAACTTGAATTGAACTTCTTTCAAAATATAACCATTTGATTTTAAAATTTCTTGTTCTATTTGAAATTTATTTTCATTTTGAACAAAAAAAATTCATTTTAGAAGAATCCAACAGTCGGATCTCCCGGTACATCCATTTAAAGTTCATGGTCGAACTTCGTGAACTATGACTGTGGGGCAAGTCCTATTCAGACCAAATTCGGAATAAACCGAAAACACTTCCAAAATAATTTATTAATCATATAAAACACATATGATTATTTTTGGAAATTCTATTTCAATTATTTTCCTTTAAGATCAAATATTTCTATATTAAATCATTTTAATATTGTCAAAATAATATTATTTGTCAAAACTTATTAGTTGAAGTCCGAATTTTCCTGATATTCATTATAGAAATAAATAAGATACTTTTGTAAAGAAATTCCTCTTAACGCTCACCCTAGATAACCTGACCGAACTTCACTTTCGCTGGTAACTATTCATTTCAAAAAATAAAACTTGAACCGGCCATATCTATATGAAAATAGATTCAAATTAGTTTATTTCAATTATGAATATTCATCATAATTTTATAAACTTTGTGTCCATCCAAAATCGGACATCAAATTCAAACTTTTATTTTTCATTGAATATTTTATTAATAAAATATTCAAATTTATTCCGAATTGGAATGAGATTCAACCAATTACCATATAATTCCACTTATATAGATTTTACACATCAAAAGAATCCAGTAATATTTTAAACAACTACTAACATCCAATAATCACATATTGGCATCATTGGCCTAAGTGTTAAGGTCATTAACACTTAATCCCAAATCAAGCCATTGTTATATAAGATATTAAATCTTATTAACCAATCATTGTTGTATTTAACAACACCATTCATTTCAACAAACATCAAATTCCATTAATCAATCTCTATTAATATCAAACAATCAATGATATCACATCATTCTATATTATACGTTCACTAGGTTTTCTTTACTTAACGAGTGATTGTTAGTGCATCATTCTAACTTGTTAATGAGTAATTAACTCTATAACAACTACCATTATCATTTTAACATGGTATTAACTTACTAATTAATCCAAATTATCATCTAATCCATATCACAAATCACCACCAACTAACCACATAACAATCAAGCATTAGACAATGTAAGCTATGATTAATTGAACTAATTAAGAAATTAAGGTGAAATGTTCTCACCCCTGCCATTCCAACTTCTCAACACTTCAGATGTAGGATCTTTAAGCTTGCAACAAAACCAAGATTCCACTTCTCTACCCAAATCACCAATCTATTAACTATATATGTACCTAAACATATTTCTATTAGCAAATCAAGAAGAAAATGGAATTTTTAACAAGGTTAAGGATTGAGACCAAGGGGAGGCCACGGCCTGGACAAGGGGAGGTGGAGGCATTGGTTGTGGTGGTGGGGTCAAGGCATGCGTAGGTGGGGACCGGGGGAGGAGATTCAAGTGGTGAATGCTTGGATTTAAGGTGATGTCGTTTTGAGTTTAAGAAGGAGGGTAAGGGTTAGGAGCTTAGGGGGGCTTATGGCAAGACGTAGGGGTTACTGGTGGATAATTGGTAGTACACAAGGGTGTGGAGGGGATGGAGAAGATCAGGTGGTGGAGTTTTGGGTTAAGCAGGAGGAGGGATAAAATTAATGGTGGAAGGAGCTTTAAGGAAGAAGTAAAAGAAAAGGAGATATGGAAAATAGGAAAAAGAAAGGGCACATGCACTTGAACTAAAGTGAATGGGATGTTAATAAGAAGTAGACAATTAAAGGTGCTGGTACACGAGTTGTCTCATGTATGATAAGTATGGAAAAGAGGGTAGGAAGAGATAAGGATGGACTTAAATTTAAAAAGGGTTTGTTTATTTAAGGGTCAACAAAGGGAAGTTACAAGCATTTGTAAATTAATTTAAGCACTCACGTTAATATACCCATTAAGTTATCATTTATCAATTTATTAGCATTTTTCAATTGCTCGGTATTACCCGAAACTACTTATTTTCAAGTCGAAATTCAATGAAATGATTATTAAACATTTTCAGAACCATAAGTCCGATCAATATGAAATTTGAAATTCTATTATATTTCACTAATATAGTTCCAATAAAGTTGGTCTCGTCGAATTCGACGACCATTTGAAAAATAGCGTTATTTCTAGTTTTAACTAAAATTTAACTATTTTTTCAACATACGTTTTTATAACGTACGCTCACATGTTAACTCCGTTTAACTTGAAATTTTAAATCCTACCATATTTTGACATTACGAATCAAGATTGTTTCAAAAATGGTTCTTTTTCAGGTTGTCAATATAACATTAAAATATTGATTTTTAAAATTTTCACTTTTAAAATTAATTTTAAAAGTTTACTAACTCTATTTTAATTCCCAGTAAAATATAAAACAATATTTTAATTCATTTTCAATTATTATCAAGTCCAAATTAAGTATTCATCATTTTAAAATCCACTAAAGTAATTTAAAACTCATATTTTAAGTTTACTGAAAATGTGGGTCGCCACAACATCCCTTCTATGTACCTAACATCCATCCCACAAAAAATTTAATTATCAAATCCTACTTCATAATAATCGCACAACAACCATATTAATATCTTTTAGCAATTATTACAATCTCACAACCAATTCAATTATGAGTGACCATTTAAATTCAACAAACCAATCATCCATGGGTGAGAGCTTTGCCTGAAATTTAGGAGCAATTTGTACATTTTGCCCAAGCATTCATGGAGTTGCATGCATAAACAAAAGTGATGTAGTTAGAAATTTGTGTTGACAAGCGATCATTGTGGCAGTGAACTAGTTGATCCAAGGAAATAATCTTCGTGAGGTTATAGATGCTCAGATAAAAAAGGATACAAATTCTTCCATAAGCTGCTTCCTCAAGATTGTGTATCAATGACCTAGTGAGATCGATATATCTAGTTTCCCTTTCAGTCAATGGTGTATTTAGCTTTGTTTCAAGTATTTCCAGAATGCTAAGATTGTTCTTCTGAATCATGTTCTTGCACACTTTAAGTTTAAAGTCTTGATGGTCCCCTCTTACATTCCATATGCATGTATTTTGTAACATTGATTATACTGTTGTTCTTCGGCCTTTTTTCATAAGCCTGGTCATAGGGCTTGCACTTTGTTTGCGAACAAATTATACAATTGTAAACAACTGTAAAATCCGTTCGGCTTTCCTAAACAACAAGGATTGTTGTAGAGGGTGTCGAACTCTGGGACCAAAAATATTTTAGTTAATAAATCCAATCAAGTTATTCCAGGATTTTGATTAGTTGAAAACACAGAAAATAACAGCAATTAAATAAAAAGAGAGATTTATATAATAAGAGTAAGCAATTAGGGGATAATGACATAGATTGGATTCATACTCATCAATAGCCAACAAATAAATATAGATCTAATTCATGTTTCTGTCACAAACATGAATCAACGATAATTAGGTTCTTAGAAACAAATAAGTAAATAACGATAAGCGTAGCCTATGCAGGAGCTGAGCTCTTAAAAAACCATAGGCTATCAGGACAGATTCACTAATTAATTTCTAAAACCCTAAAATTAGATCTAAATCTGATAATGGTTAGATCGAACACGAATATACCCTATGAAGGAGCATAGCTCTTAAACGACACAGAATATGAAGGTTCAGATCTAACCCTTGACTCAGATCTAGATCTACATACATGAAGTTCTAATCTCTTTGGCTATGTGATTCATATTGAATCATATCTATCAGCATCATCACCCCCTAATCAAAGGGGATTAGCTAGACATAGCTAAAGAAGAAGAGAAAAACAAAATAACAGACGTAAATAAAATAAAACTATAACTAAATAGAATAGGGGAAGAAGAATGATTTTATTCCAAGAAGAGAATTACAGAATAAAACCTAATGTGTTTTTACATGAATAAGATACAAGGTATTTATAGTTGTATTGGCCAAGGCTACTTGGCAAATTCCACAATGTGGGACAAAAACCCCTTTTTCAAAATAACACATTAATCAAACAGCTCAGTGTGAACGCGTGCAGCGCATGAATGAGAAGCCTTGCAAATTACATGATATGGGACAAATAACTTAGCCCAATTAGCAACTAGACCAATGTGAATGCATGCAGATGTCATGGAAAATAGGTTGCGGGCTTCAACTCCAATTGACTTGAGAATGAATAACAACTCTAAGTGATCGTTATGGAAAAGCATTGAATCTTGTCTTTGAAATATGCAGCAGAAGGCGATTGAATAGCAACTTTTCTTCAGATCTTCAAGCTTTAATCCAGCTCTAAAATTCAACACTCTTCTCGCACAAATTATTCAAGCTTTTCAACAATTAAGTGCATTAATCCATTCATTAAAAATAATCTGTAAACACAACTATAAATGCATAATATCAATTATCTAAAAGATAAAATAAGATAAATATGCGGATAAAATATACACATTTACGTGTATATCACACTTCTTGTATTAATAGACTTCATTTTCTTGTCAATCTTGCAAGTAGATGTTTTATTGAGAGCTTCATCAGAGAATCCTTTTTCAACTTCTTCTATCTCTTTTTCTGTAAGATATGCTTCAGGTGGCACTATTCCTTCATATGGGAAATTTTTAGCATCAGAGAAAGAGATATTGATAGCTTGAATAGCAACGTCAGCATGTCCAGAAGTAGAAACTTTTTTATCCGGTTCATTTTGTTCATCTAAAATCTCTATGTTTGATTCTGGAAGAGGTTTAAGTGTCATGGTAGATTTCCTTGCAATGCTCTGATTCTCAAAGTTGTTTGTTTGCTTTATGAGGCCAACTTCTGATATGGTAAAAGATTCACAAGAGTTACCATTGTCATTGTTGCCTACATACATAACTTGTATGTCATTGATACTAACTTCAGATATGGTTAAGGGCATTGTTTCATCTGTATTGTGTTGCTCAACTACATTAACTCTATTTTCTCTTTGCCATCTAGGGGATCTGTGCTTGATTCAATTGGTAAGACAAGAGACTTTGCATGATTGGTTGCTGTGTTCTGATGATCAAGGTTGTTATGATTCATTGAAGTATTACTAGGAGTGTAAAGCGGCACTACTGTATTGCCTTACTCATTGTCACTATCAGAAATTACATGCATGTCATTCTCAGCATCACTTTATGGAAATATCATTTCATATTCTCAAGCCCTTTTTATTTCCGCTACTTTGGAAATATGAATATGCATTTCCTCAAATCCTTTTATTCCTTTATTTGGAATCTCGTTATCTTTCCTCAAATCCTTCAAATAATATTGCATTATTATTTCTAAAATAAATCTCTTCTAACATCTTTACCATTACAACTAATATTGTAACACCCCGTGAATTCTATAACATTAAGCTTCACAAATTAAAATGTAATTAATTCTAAATGAAAGAATTAAGGGAAATGGGTTACGCCATTGCGTTCGTCTTGGAATTCTGCTTGAGATAGAGTCCAAATTTGCGTGAATCAGTCTCCGTATAAAGGAGTTATGACCTTCGGAAGTTTCAGAATAAAATTTAAAATTCAAACAGCTCGGTTTCAAGTTCAAAATTCGAAAAACAGGCTCAAACTGGGCTGGGCAGGAAAATTCCCGCCCAGGGACCAGGTCGACTATAGGGTCGACCATAGTGTCGACCTGGGTGTCGACCTACCTGGTCGACCTGGCTGGCTAGGTCTGGCTCTGGCTCGAATTTCTGTGGCTCGGTGTGTCATTAGGGCTGACATGTCACCTCTTGATTGGCTCTTTGGACTTTGTATGGTCTAGATTCCTCCTGTCTTCATCTGACGGCTCAAAACAATCTAAAAATCTATATATACACCCTAAGTCTCAACTAAAATTCACACAAAAAATAAGATTGGAGTCGTCATGCTGCCAGGAAGGAATTGAGCGTAGCCGTCAAGAGGGAGGAGCTTAGAGACGAATCAAATTAAGAAGAAGACTAAAGCTTAATCAAATTATTCAACGCAACATTAATCTACCCAAAGGAACGCATCTCAATTTTAGAACTCAGAATCCAGAATTCAAGATTCTGCATTCGTTGTTAATATAGTGATCTTTCAGAATATGAATAAAACTGTGACGTGATTCGATGTAAATGAAAATAGAATTGTTTTATTGTATAATAATGATATAAATTCTGTGTATTGTAATGATTCTGTCATGACTTGTGTATTAATATTTGTGGCCTAAATTGATTGATGCAAGCCTATTGGACAATTGTATATGAAAATAATGGCACTTGCAAGTTGTGGCAAAAACTAGAATTTGATCCCTTTATGTTTATGTCGATGGCATGGACTATATACATTCTCTAAGTCTAAATTAAAGCTTATGTAAACATGTTCTAGACTTGAGACCTTTTATGCCTACATGACTCAAAAATCTAGGAACACATTATTATGTTTATTTGCAAGTATAATTGGATCTATGTTAAGTACCGTTTGGGTTACATAAACTATGCAAGTTTCATGTTGAAATAGGCTATATGATTAGTTGTTAAAATTGGACATTTTGGTGAATATACAACATGTTAGTTTTGTTGTTGACATTATGCCAAGTTAAACATGTTTAAACCCAAGTTTGTATAAGCCTAAACTATGCCATTTTATATGACACCTGCTTAGTTATACTCTGATTTGAATGCAAGTTCACATGACCCATAATTTATGTTAGTTAAATAGCTAAATTGCAAGTTCATGTGCCACATCCTGTAATAACC
Organism: Allium sativum; assembly: GCA_030737875.1. NCBI lineage: Eukaryota > Viridiplantae > Streptophyta > Magnoliopsida > Asparagales > Amaryllidaceae > Allium > Allium sativum. Next base: position 106,873,360 of record CM060918.1, read on the forward strand.
CGAAAATCTGAGCCAATTTTTATTTTGGCAATTTCAGCAAATTTTGAATATTTAAAATGAATTATTTTAAATAAAAATGACGAGAAATTTATTTTGAACAGAATTCGAATGTATATATTATATAGATCGTCGTTAGAATATAAATATATATTTAAAATATAAAAGGAAATGAAAATGGCGCGGTAGTTCGATAATTCGATTTCAAAATTCAAATGAATGTACAGGATTCAAAATACACCAGATTTTAGTGAAACCAAAAATATTTGAATCTAATTGAGAATATCTTTCCAACGAATCCGATAGATCGAAATTTCATAGCGGGATTCAAAAGATACGCCCAGATGAAAATTCAGAATAGTCGCTATGGAATTCTGGCCCTTAAAAATGGGAATTTTGCAAACGACCTCAGATTTCAACGAAACCACTTTTGTTGGATCCGTGATGTCAAGTTATTGCTAGGTTTCAAATTTCATAATTTTCTGATTCAATATGTGAGCGTGGCAAAGGAAAACGCGTTTGACCAGTTTTAGTTGATTTTAATCGACTGGAAAATGGCCATTTTTCAAATGGTCTCAGAATTTGACGAAATTAGTTTTGTTAGGACCGTACTGTCAATACGAAGCTAGAAGTAATTTTTCGGGAATTTTTAGAGACTACATGTGGCCCCGGTAAATTGAAATGTGCATTTAAATTGGATATATAAAGATTTATATTTTAAATTTAACGGAAACTGATTGTAACAGCTGAACAGGATCACGATACATATCCCATTGTGTTCGGAATGAGGGTAATTAGTTAGGGACGTCAGGCGGTGGGTTCGGATTGGAGGTCGAATGTGAAAGTTATATATGTTTTGATGGCCAAATTTTCAAAGGAAAAAAATAATAATAAAATAAAAACCCTATATCCTGAATTTCTCACTTTAAATTTCTGTGAGAACTTCTCACTTTAAATTTCAGACGGTTCAGCAGTTCAGAAGCAAAGCACGGCGGAGTGGAACCCTCTGTGAGAACTTCTCACTTTAAATTTCTTTTTCTAGTTAAAAAAATATATTAGGGTGTAGATGGTTTTTAGTAGCACCTGACACCCGTCGTCCACAGACCATGGACGGCTTGTATGCTTGTTTGCTTGATTTTGATGTGTAGTTGATTGTGTGATGTGATGTGAAATGAAATAAAATATTATATAGTTAGAAATATTTTATAGTTAAAAATAGAATTTTTAACGTGTATATAAAATAAATATTTATAAACAAATCGGAGATTTTTTTTATATACACTGATTTGATTGATATTGATTGGGACGATAAATTTCACACATCGCCCAACTGCACAAATAAAATCTGTGTTTGATTGATTGAAAACCCCACACGGGTATTGGGATGAGATATGACATACACTAGTCCCAATAATTAGCTGTATGTCGATCAATTGATGGACAGACTGTTATGAGCGTTAAATATTTATATTTGATGCATATACAGTGTAGAATGCACTTTGGATGATGGTTGATTATTCATCGTTGTTATTGTATACATGGGTTGTAGAAAATCCATATAATTAACATTATATGGTAATTGATTGGGCCTCATTCCAGTTTTGAATAGAAATATTTGAAAAAGAGATATTTGAAATAGAATATTTGAAAGAAAAAAAAGAAATATATGAAGCCGTGTTGATTAGATTTGCGCCATTTTGACGTGAACGATATTTATATCGATTTTATTCAAATTGAAATGAATATTAAAGTGAATTGAAATTCGAATTAAATTAAATTGATTTGAAATTCAAAATAAACTGAAATGATTTGAAATTCGAATAGAATAGAATTCGAATTGAAATTGAATAGAATTGAATTCGAATTGAAATGGAATAGAAATGAATTCGAATTAAATTGAAATAGAAATGAAATCGTTTTGAATTGAATTTAAATGAATTGAAATTGAATTGAAATCGATTCAAATTGAAATCAATTTGAAATGATATTAAAATGAATTTATATTGAGAAATTCAATCTTGATTTGAATTTGAAAAGGAAGTTGAAATCGTTTTGAAAACGAATTTAAAACGATTTATATAATACGTTTTAAAAGGAAATCGACGAAGTATATATTATATATATTATATATATAATATAATGGCCTGAATAGAACGCGCCTCGCCGCAGCAGTTCGCGAATTTCGACCAATGACTTCAAATGGATATTGCGGGAGATCCGACCGTTGGATTCTCCTAAAACCGGAACCGTTGGGTTCGTATCGAAAAGAGATTTCCAACGAATATTAGAAATTAGAAATCTAATGGTTGGATTTGTAATTATGTCCAAATCAAATTTGGAAAAGGTCGCTGTAAGTGTAGTTCGATGACCGTTGATGGAAATCGACTGTACGGGCCTTGATAAAACTATTAAAAATAGTAATAATTTGTGTAAAATCATAAGAAATGATTTAGAAAGAATTGGGATGAAAAACTCCATATTTGAAAATATAAAAATAGATTTTTATCGAAATGAACTAGTTTTGAACTAGAATTATAATTCTATTTATTTTTAAATAAATAAATTGGATTTGAAATGGTTTTGAAAATAATCAGGATTTCCAATGATTGAATTGGAAGGGATTTGAATCGTAATCATCTTCGGAATAGTTCGATGTTGGGTTTCGTGATTATACAAATGTTGTTATGGGAATTTGAAAGATATATATTTATATCGATATTTCCAATACGACATTTGTTAGTCGTAGAATTTGATATTGAATATAAGCCGATATATTTTCTATTCAGAGCCTTGTATTTAATATCAAATGTGATTTGGGTTTGTCGTGAATGGTGTCTTCATTAACACTGTTCTTAAGCCCAGTTGAGAAAAAGATTAAATCTTTGTATTTAGATTTAATGAAGAATACCAATTAAATGATATTCAATTGGAATTGAATTGGTATTAATTTTTGGGTTTATCGTGAACAGTGTTTTAAATAACACTTGTTCTTTAACCCGATAATTAATAGAATGTGATTTTGGGTTGTCATGAACGGTATCTTCAATAATACTATTCTTAGACCTAAAGGAGTTAAGAAAATCAGAAACTAACTAGAGATTAGTTAAGTTGAATGGTTTCTGGTGTATTGATCTGATGTTGGTTTCGGCCTTCGGGGTTAATACTTAGGGAATTGCTCACTTGATAATTTATGGTTAGGGTCTGATTGAAATGGAATGTGATTTTGGGGTTTATCGTGAACCGTGTTTTAAATGACACTGATTCTTTAACCCAAGTAAAGATTAAAACTAAGTGGAGTTTTAATGAATCTTTAATTAGATTGAAAAGATCGAGAATGGAGTATCACCAGTTTTACTCCAGGCGGTAGTTAAATCTTTAATTAGATTTGAACGTGAAATGGTAATTGAATTTACCGATAACACCGTGGTGTTAGATATGAAGTATGGCCAGTTTTACTTCATGGGATGAATAGGTTGAGGTTGGGAAATTAAAACAAATGATTACTTCGGTAAGGTTCGTTAATCCCGATTGGTTTGAATTGACTTTCAAAGAATGATTAAAGAATAAATTTAAAGGAATTTATCTTTGATAAAATTAATGGGAACCTTTCCCTAAGAATGTGAAATTTAGAAACTAACTGTAGGTTGGCTAAGATGAATGGTTTCCTGAATGTTGATCTGATGTTGGTTTAGGCCTTCGGGGTTAATATTTGGGGAATTATTCTCTTGTTAATTTATGGTTAGTGACTGATGAATTGGGATGAGGCGTATGTTGTGTTTGTGTAACACTTGTTTATTATATACGCGAGTTATTCGGAAAGACCGGGTTTATCCCATTCTGTATAACTAATACGACGATAAGTCGAAGATAAAGACGGTGGTCGAAGATCGGAGGTCCTCACGTCGTTTGGATAATTACTGATTATCTTGACTGGGCCGTACACCCAAGAGGAGGGAATCAGTTGGTGGTCGTCCAGACGTACTTGGAGATCGATGGATATGCGGGGTACTAGGTGCCTCCGGTTTCGTTCAGACCCAGAACGAACTTGTAAATGGACTGTGTGTCTAACATTGGATTTTAGTCAGTGTGATTGATTTCTATTAAATATATATCTGTTTGGCGGCAGAGAATTTATTCTCTTGCTTAACGCCCTTCTCTGAGACGTACGAGCTCAGGGGTTATATATCGATGGATATCAAACGCATGGAGTGAATTGCCTGTGTGATATGCCTAAGTGGCAATATGATCAAGGCTTCTGTTGAAAAGCAGAGTCTTGTGGTGGATGATTAAAGCACGGCCTTTGTGGCATAGCTTTGTGTAACGTTGATTCGCGAGCCTCACACCCCGGTGTGAACCAAAAACGGGAGACGGACCTCGGGGAGGGCATGCGTTTCCTTCTAGTTAGAAGTGGCGTCAGTGGTTTTACACGCCCTGACGAGTTTGACTTATGTGGTTGTTTTTGTTACGAGGCACCTCGGTTTGATCGAACGATCCGAGTCCGATGGAGTCATTTGTTGGCTCATTGACACCCCAAAGGGTGGGGAAACGTAGTGTTCAGGCATTTTAATCCACAACGGTGGACCGGCCCTGTCACTCCAAAGGTCACTCGAGCTCTGAACTGAGACACGGACTAGAGCATCTCGAATCGGTTGAGGACTATCTTTTGCCTCGGTTCACAGATGGAAATCCAATTTCCAAATACGTGATTTTGCGGTTTTAATTGTAGATTTAGTATGGCGACATGATATATGGTACCCATGCCGTCTATGATTGATACTTATGATTTGAAATTGTTTTATACACTATGCATGTGTAATAGTATCAAATGATTTGTTTTAAACGTACTATCATATTTGGCTATTATAAGGGAAAACCCTATCCCCCGGCTTGCGTTGCATTGTGTGATAGGACCTGGGTCTTATAATAGCTTCATTTTTTTTTCAAAAAGCATTGCGCTGTTTTGTTATATGCACTGTTATTCTTGGGAGGAAACCCGTTCCGTGTTATACGGCGTGGTCCCTTGATATATCTGATTTAAAGTAAAGTTTTAAATAACAGCTTTAGTTCTCACACCAGTCCCATAACTGACCTGGAGTTTATTGTTTTAACCTAAACTTTGGGTGCCCTTATTTTGACACGGGCAGCTAGTAGTTTTGGTTTTGCAGATTTATATTCACAGGATTCTGGTTTACAACTGGAACGATATCCGGAAGGCTTTGTATCCGTATGTCTCCTTCAGTTGTGTATTGTATTATTTTCCGCTGCTATGTAATGTATTGTAATCTCTGATATTTATCGAATGTGTAATATTGATTTATACTCTGTATATTCTTGTAATCTGATGAGTTGTTGTAATATACAATGAAATATTCTTCCGTCCGCGTTCTATTTTGTCATGTTCTCAAAACAATCAGGCATTTCGAACGGTCTAGATCGGTCTAGTGACTTATTCGGATCAAGCGAAATCGCCTTGTTGTCACAGTTGGTATCAGAGCTTTGGTTTACAAAGCTCAGAGAACAAGACACATTAGAACCATACGAAAGAATTCATCAGAAATTGGATTAGTAATATCTAGTGGGAATGACTCGTTAGAGATAGGATCAGTAGTATCCTAGAACGAGTGTGAAGAGTATATTTTTAAAATTGAAACAAATTTTGTTTTGAAAATTTTAAATCACTTATTCGTATTTGATTTTTTATTATATATTGATTTGGACAATCCAATATATAAAGATTTTGCATATATGTCTTGCAAACATGTATTCGAAGTTTTAATGTACTGGATAGTTATAGAATCACACTCTAGTGCCCTGGGATAACTCTGGTGATGGGGCACCATCGCCAGTATTTATTTTCGAGTTTCGAAAGTGAGATTTCTATATATTTCCAATTGACTGGTGTGAGAACCGAAACTAGATAGGGCTTATTGTTGTGATTTAGCATCAAAAATCTGATTTTTGACTATGTATCAAAGTTATGCATTTGAAATGATAACCAACTAATTGATTGATGGTTGTGTTGTTTGATTATGGCTTGATTAATTAATTTTTTTAACCATTTAGCCAAATTGACCAAAAAGTGAATTGTATTGAAATTTGGTCGCATTTGCTTGCATATACATGTACTTACATTGAACAGGTCAAAGCAAAGAGGCTAGAGCAGAAGAATAAAATTGTTTGCCCGACAAATAGGTACATGTTTACCATAATTTACTGTTTTGTTTGGATGATGATGATTTTATGAGCTGAATGGCTTTTTATTTTTCTTTTTGAGATCAGAAGGCCTGTATGGCAATTTCGGGATTTTCCCGGTGCAGGGGAGGTTATGGCGAAATTTTTCGAAAATTTAGGGTGTTAGCCAAATTTTTGAAAAATTTGAAAAGTTCTTAGAAACTGAAAAGTTGAAGAACTTAAGCCGTAATGAAAATAGTGAAAGTTGAGTTGATTTATTTAAAACAACTTTTGGCTTCGTTCCTTTTCGGGGGCGAAAAGTTTTAAGTGGGGGAGATTGTAATAACCCGGAAATTTGAGCCAATTTAAAATTTTTATTTTGGCAATTTCAGCGAATTTTGAATATTTAAAATGAATTATTTTAAATAAAAATGACGAGAAATTTATTTTGAACAGAATTCGAATGTATATATTATATAGATCGTCGTTAGAATATAAATATATATTTAAAATATAAAAGGAATTGAAAATGGCGCGGTAGTTCGATAAATCGATTTCAAAATTCAAATGAATTTACAGGATTCAAAATACACCGGATTTTAGTGAAACCAAAGATATTTGAATCTAATTGAGAATATCTTTCCAACGAATCCGACAAATCGAAATTTCATAGCGGGAATCAAAAGATACGCCCAGTTGAAAATTCAGAATAGTCGCTATGGAATTCTAGCCCTTAAAAATGGGAATTTGGCAAACGACCTCGGATTTCGACGAAACCACTTTTGTTGGATCTGTGATATCAAGTTATTGCTAGGTTTCAAATTTCATAATTTTCTGATTCAATATGTGAGCGTGGCAAAGGAAAACGCGTTTGACCAGTTTTAGTTGATTTTAATCGACTGGAAAATGGCCATTTTTCAAACGGTCTCAGAATTTGACGAAATTAGTTTTCTTAGGACTGTACCGTCAATACGAAGCTAGAAGTAATTTTTCGGGAATTTTTAGAGACTGTATGTGGCCCCGGTAAATTGAAATGTGCGTTTAAATTGAATATATAAAGATTTATATTTTAAATTTAACGGAAACTGATCGTAACAGCCAAACATGCTCATGATACATATCCCATTGTGTTCGGAATGGAGGTAATTAGTTAGGGACGTCAGGCGGTGGGTTCGGATTGGAGGTCGAATGTGAAAGTTATATAAATGTTTTGATGGCCAAATTTTCAAAGGAAAAAAAATAATAACAAAATAAAAACCCTATATCCCCTTTTCCCTCCCGCTCGTTGACTTGAGAAACACAATCGGAAAAAAAACCTAGCCTAAATCGATCGACGTCGCCCACCAGGAGCATCGCGCCACCGCCGGTGGCACTCCACCGGACCTCCCCACCGTCGGCTTCCTCCCCCAGCGCTCCTCCCTCCTCTTCATCTCTCCGCTGTCGCAAAAAAAACCCTACCCCAAATCGCGAGTTCAAAGACCACCGCAGCCACCCCAAAATCGCACCACCACCCCTTGCCGCGGCCATCTCCGACCTCCCCCTCGTCGCCCAGCACCTCCCCAAGTCGCCATCTAGTATGCAGCGCCCCACTCCCCAGAAAACTGAAATTAAAGTAAGTTTTTACCTTATATTTTAATTTTAATTCAAAGTAATTAGTCTTAGCAACATATAAAAATCAGTTTTAGCATAGTTAGTAAAGAAGTGATGTTTATTTAAAGAAAGACAAGATTTTTAGATAAACAAAGATTTAAAAATGTATAGAACATTGATTTATTTTCAGTTTTAAAAATAAATTAGCAAGGGAAAAGATTTGATTTTTCTTATATGAACGTTATCAAAAAGATTTGATTTTTCTTATATGAACGTTATCAAAAAGATTTGATTTTTCTTATATGAACATTAGCAGAAAGAATAGATTTTTGTTTAGAGAAAAGGTTTGATCTTTAGTTATTAAAGAAAAGGTAAGATTGTTATAAAAGAAAAGATAAAAATTTTATAAAACAAAAATTGATTTTTCTTTTAAATATGACAAGGACTTGATTTTTATAGCGATAAAAATATAATTTTTATATATGAACAGCGTGAAAAGAACTGCATAGGAATTTTAAGCTGATCCAGATGGTTCAGCAGTTCAGAAGCAAAGCACGGGGGAGTGGAACCCTCTGTAAGAACTTCTCACTTTAAATTTCCTTTTCTAGTTAAAAAATATATTAGGATGCAAACGGAGTTTAGTAGCACACGACACCCGTCGTCCACAGACCATGGACGACTTGTACGCTTGTTTGCTTGATTTTGATGTGTAGTTGATTGTGTGATTGATGTGAAATGAAATAAAATATTATATAGTTAGAAATATTTTATAGTTAAAAATAGAATTTTTAACGTGTATATAAAATAAATATTTATAAACAAATCGGAGATTTGTTTATATACACTGATTTGATTGATATTGATTGGGACGATAAATTTCACACATCGCCCAACTGCACAAATAAAATATGTGTTTGATTGTTTGAAAACCCCACACGGGTATTGGGATGAGATATGACATACACTAGTCCCAATAATTAGCTGTATGTCGATCGATTGATGGACAGACTGTTATGAGCGTTAAATATTTATATTTGATGCTTATACAGTTTAGAATGCACTTTGGATGATGGTTGATTATTCATCGTTGTTATTGTATTCATGGGTTGTAGAAAATCCATATAATTAACATTATATGGTAATTGATTGGGCCTCATTCCCGTTTTGAATAGAAATATTTGAAAAAGAAATATTTGAAATAGAATATTTGAAAAAAAAAAGAAATATATGAAGCCGTGTTGATTAGATTTGCGCCATTTTGACGTGAACGATATTTATATCGATTTTATTCAAATTGAAATGTATATTAAAGTGAATTGAAATTCGAATTAAATTAAATTGATTTGAAATTCGAAATAAACTTAAACGATTTGAAATTCGAATAGAATTGAATTCGAATTGAATAGAATTGAATTCGAATTGAAATGGAATAGAAATGAATTCGAATTAAATTGAAATAGAAATTAAATCGTTTTGAATTGAATTTAAACGAATTGAAATTGAAATTGAATTGAAATCGATTCAAATTGAAATCAATTTGAAATGAAATTAAAATGAATTTATATTGAGAAATTCAATCTTGATTTAAATTTGAATAGGAAGTTGAAATCGTTTTGAAAACGAATTTAAAACAATTTATATAATACGTTTTGAAAGGAAATCGACGAAGTATATATTATATATATAATATAATGGCCTGAATAGAAAGCGCCTCGCCGCGGTAGTTCGCGAATTTCGACCAATGAATTCAAATGGATATTGCGGGAGATCCGACCATCGGATTCTCCTAAAACCGGAACCGTTGGGTTCGTATCGAAAAGAGCTTTCTAACCAATATTAGAAATTAGAAATCTAACGGTTGGATTTGCAATTATGTCCAAATCAAATTTGGAAAAGGTCGCTGTAAGTGCTGTTCGATGGCCGTTGATGGAAATCGATTGTACGGGCCTTGATAAAATTATTAAAAATAGTAATAATTTGTGTAGAATCATAAGAAATGATTTAGAAAGAATTAGGATGAAAAACTCCATATTTGAAAAGATAAAAATAGATTTTTATCGAATTGAACTAGTTTTGAACTAGAATTATAATTCTATTTATTTTTAAATAAATAAATTGGATTTGAAATGGTTTTGAAAATAACCAGGATTTCCAATGATTGAATTGGAAGGGATTTGAATCGAAATCATCTTCGGAATAGTTCGATGTTGGGTTTCGTGATTATACAGATGTTGTTATTGGAATTTGAAAGATATATATTTATATCGTTATTTCCAATACGACATTTGTTAGTCGTAGAATTTGATATTGAATATAAGCCGATATATTTTCTATTCAGAGCCTTGTATTTAATATCAAATGTGATTTGGGTTTGTCGTGAATGGTGTCTTCATTAACACTGTTCTTAAGCCCAGTTGAGAAAAAGATTAAATCTTTGTATTTAGATTTAATGAAGAATACCAATTCAATGATATTTAATTGGAATTGAATTGGTATTGATTTTTGGGTTTATCGTGAACAGTGTTTTAAATAACACTTGTTCTTTAACCCGATAATTAATAGAATGTGATTTTGGGTTGTCGTGAACGGTATCTTCAATAATACTGTTCTTAGACCTAAAGGAGTTAAGAAAATCAGAAACTAACTGGAGATTAGTTAAGTTGAATGGTTTCTGGTGTATTGATCTGATGTTGGTTTCGACCTTCGGGGTTAATACTTAGGGAATTGCTCACTTGCTAATTTATGGTTAGGGTCTGATTGAAATGGAATGTGATTTTGGGGTTTATCGTGAATCGTGTTTTAAATGACACTGATTCTTTAACCCAAGTAAAGATTAAAACTAAGTGGAGTTTTAATGAATCTTTAATTAGATTGAAAAGAATGAGAATGGAGTATCACCAGTTTTACTCCAGGCGGTAGTTAAATCTTTAATTAGATTTGAACGTGAAATGGTAATTGAATTTACCGATAACACCGTGGTGTTAGATATGAAGTATGGCCAGTTTTACTTCATGGGATGAATAGGTTGGGGTTGGGAAATTAAAACAAATGATTACTTCGGTAAGGTTCGTTAATCCCGATTGGTTTGAATTGACTTTCAAAGAATGATTAAAGAATAAATTTAAAGGAATTTATCATTGATAAAATTAATGGGAACCTTTCCCTAAGAATGTGAAATTTAGAAACTAACTGTAGGTTGGCTAAGATGAATGGTTTCCTGGGTGTTGATCTGATGTTGATTTCGGCCTTCGGGCTTAATATTTGGGGAATTATTCTCTTGTTAGTTTACAGTTAGTGACTGATGAATTGGAATGAGGCGTATGTTGTGTTTGTGTAACACTTGTTTATTATATACGTGAGTTATTCGGAAAGACCGGGTTTATCCCATTTTGTATAACTAATACGACGATAAGTCGAAGATGAAGACGGTGGTCGAAGACCGGAGGTCTTCACGTCGTTTGGATAATTACTGATGATTTTGATTGGGCCGTACACCCAAGAGGAGGGAATCAGTTGGTGGTCGTGCAGACGTACTTGGAGATCGATGGATATGCGGGGTCCTAGATGCCTCCGGTTTCGTTCAGACCCAGAACGAACTTGTAAATGGACTATGTGTCTGACATTGGATTTTAGTCCGTGCGATTGATTTCTATTAAATATATATCTGTTTGGCGGCGGAGAATTTATTCTCTTGCTTAACGCCCTTCTCTGAGACGTACGAGCTCAGGGGTTATATATCGATGGATATCAAACGCATGGAGTGAATTGCCTGTGAGGCATGCCTAAGTGGAAATATGATCAAGGCTTCTGTTGAAAAGCAGAGTCTTGTGGTGGATGATCAAAGCACGGATTTGTGGCATAGCTTTGTGTAACGTTGATTCGCGAGCCTCACACCCTGGTGTGAACCAAAAACGGGAGACGGACCTCAGGGAGGGCATGCGTTTCCTTCTAGTTAGAAGTGGCGTCAAATGTTTTACACACCATGACGAGTTTAACTTATATGGTTGTTGCTGTTGCGAGGCGCCTCGGTTTGATCGGACGATCCGGGTCCGATGGAGTCATTTGTTGGCTCATTGACACCCCAAAGGTTGGGGAAATGCAGTGTTCAGGCATTTTAATCCACATCGGTGGACCGACCTTGTCGCTCCAAAGGTCACTCGAGCTCTGACCTGAGACACGGACTAGAGCGTCTCGAATCGGTTGAGGACTATCTTTTGCCTCGGTTCACAGATGGAAATCCAATTTCCAAATACGTGATTTTGCGGTTTTAATTGTAGAACTAGTATGGCGACATGATATGTTGTACCCATGCCGTCTTTGATTGATACTAATGATTTGAAATTGTTTTATACACTATGCACGTGTAATAGTATCAAATGATTTGTTTTAAACGTACTAAGCATATTTGGCTATTATAAGGGAAAACCCTATCCCCCGGCTTGCGTTGCATTGTGTGATAGGACCTGGGTCTTATAATTGCTTCATTTTTTTCCAAAAAGCATTGCGTTGTTTTGTTATATGCACTGTTATTCTTGGGAGGAAACCCGTTCCGTGTTATATGGCGTGGTCCCTTGATATATCTGATTTAAAGTAAAGTTTTAAATAACTGTTTTAGTTCTCACACCAGTCTCATGACTGACCTGGAGTTTATTGTTTTAACCTAAACTCAAGGTGCCCTTATTTTGACACGGGCAGCTAGTAGTTTTGGTTTTGCAGATTTATATTCACAGGATCCTGGTTTACAGCTGGAACGATATCCGGAAAGCTTTGTATCCGTATATCTCCTTCAGTTGTGTATTGTATTATTTTCCGCTGCTATGTAATGTATTGTAATCTCTGATATTTATCGAATGTGTAATATTGATTTATACTCTGTATATTCTTGTAATCTGATGAGTTGTTGTAATATACAATGAAATATTCTTCCGTCTGCGTTCTATTTTGTCGTGTTCTCAAAACAATCAGGCATTTCGAACGGTCTAGCGACTGATTCGGATCGAGTGAAATCCCTTGTTGTCACACACACCTTTATGTATTGTAAAATATTACATGTTCTTGATTTCCCCTTTTCTCATGTTTATAAAGTTGGGCTGAATTGTGTCGAGCCCAACATTTGATAAAATGTTGCGAACGTACAAACGGGGGTAATAACGTTGGGTGTAAAACATGAAAAATATATGTTGGCATGTTTGGCACATGCCAATGACAATGACATTTAAGCAGTATGAATTGTTATACCCAAGAATAAAGGACATGACATTTACATATAAAATTGAGAAGTGATAAAATATGTAAATTTAGAAAACACGGTATGCTTAACCCGAGGTTGGATTGAGTTGTGACGTAAACCTGCCCGGACCCGCCCGGCTGTCCAGTAGTCACAACAATACCTATCCAATGTGGGGTGGTTAAGCATTGAGCCCAATAAGGACCCGGGGTTGGAATGAGCTACGGTGTAAACCTGCCCGGAACCGACCGGCACATCCAGTAACCGTAGCAATATTTGCCTAATGTGAGTGGTCGGTGCTTTAAGAGGCTAAGGACAGATGGTAGGGTTAAGTCAACTTAAAACACTTAACCAAATTCAACATGTTAACAAGAATTGATGGGTGAGGTTAGGTAAATACAGACACTTAACCACTTAACATGTTTGACTAGAAAACCCTAGTAACGAGGGACCCGTTTCAGCAATAACCCAAGTTAGGTATCATGGTACCCTGAAACTAGGCAGGGTGGGGCACGATTACGGGGCTGATTGTAAGTGGTCAAAAACGACGGCGGTGGGTGCACAGTGTAGGTTCTAACGGGGTGCGGGCGTGCACACACTCCGGAGCAGACAAACAGGGCACTGGGGCACCAGTAGTATAACCTATGTATTCTAAGGTATGTGTCGGGGCCGCCACTATGGGTCTTGATACACCCCATGGTGGGACCAACATAGGTATCTACAATTCTTGGGGGCCGTATGACACATATGTTTATGCGAGTAGAAGCCGATCTTTAGAAAATGGGGATCACTTCACCCTCAGCATGGGGTGCCAATTAGAATAAGCTCAAGTAGATGCAGAGATATAGTGTGGGTGCGATAGTACATTCGATTTTAAACTATACTTCCTTAGCTTGTGATACTTTACTGTTTTTAGTTTATATCTATCATGCCCTTTTTCTTATTCACATACTGAAGAGTCACTAGATTTACTCAGGCTTTATGTCTGACTCTATTTTCTTTTCGTCTTCTTTTCTTTCGTTCCCCCCCACCCCAAGGTCTACAGGGAGGAAACAACCCAGCTTAGTCAGACTCTTTGCAAGCTTCAAGACTGTAGATGTGTGGTTTGGATCTCTTTTGCTCGGACTATGGCTTTGGATATCACTATGGGGATATTTGTTACTTTATTTATGTTTTATGCTTCTTTAATAATCAAGACAGTAATGAGGTTGTAATATTGGAAGTATTTTGAGACAATTATGGAAATGTTTTGTTTGAACACATATTGATGGAATAAAAACCTGTTTGTTTTCCACTATTTAAAATATGTGTATTTATATCTGTGTTGTGTTTATCTGTGACTTTTACTTATAAACCTCCACCAAAGTTAAGGCATTCCCTTTGTGAGTGACCTTAACGGAGGTGTGGTGTTTCACTTGGTATCAGAGCATAAGTTTACCAGATAAGATAAAAGTTTTTGAATTTTTTTCAAAAGAAAGTTTAAAGAAGCATTTTTCAAGAAAAAGCGTTGTTTTTAAAAAGGCATAAGTCCCCCAAAGATTTACGCACTATCTCTCTATCCTTTTGTCTTGAATCTTTCCTTTTTGTTTCAGCATGTCTGGGGACCCTACTCCCCAGCTACAGACGCTTTTACTCCTCCTCCTCCTCCTCTACGTGAAACAGCAAGCGGATGAATCGCAGAACAAGAAGACGGATAATGGTCAAGGAGGAAAGGACCACAACAATAATAATAAGGCACGGGAGAAAAGGAAATGTTATTTCTATGGAATTGTTGGGCATATAGTCCAGGATTGTAGAAAGAAGAAGATGAAGATGGGAGCATGTTTTCAGTGTGGTGATATTGGACATATCAGCAAGAAGTGCCCTAAGAAGCAAGGGCAAGGCCCGCAAGCAGGTCCTTCTGGGGGTATATCTATAACTTCTTCTCCTAGATGCTTTGTTTTATCCTGCTTATCTTCTCGATCATATCTTGAGAACTTTAGGTAGAAACATTTCTGTAGAAAGCTTAGTTTATCTGTATGATCATCCAGTTCGCACTCTCTTTGATTCTGGTGCATCACACTCCTTTATTTCATCTGCTTTAGTAGAATCTCTGCACCTAGACACTAGTATGGTAGAAGATCCCTTGGTTGTCTCAAATCCAATTGGGGGCTCGGCTTACATGTCGATGGTTTGCTTAGATTTGAAAATCTCTATTCTAAGTGTTGAATTTAGATGTAGTGCCTTTGTTTTGGACTTCTCAGGATATGGATTGATCTTAGGCATGGACTGGTTATCCAATAATAGTGCCATTCTTTATTGTGAGAAGAGAGTGGTTAAGCTCTTGACTCGACTCGGTAACACTCTAAATTTTTTGTAATCCCTTGAGTGTTGTTATGCTTAGTTATCTAGAGTCGCTTGACGTTTCTGTTGAGAATTTACAGTCGGTTAGAGTGGTCCGGGAATATTCAGATGTCTTTGAAGAGGTGAAAGGCTTACCTCCGAAGCGGGAAATAGACTTCCGCATATACCTTGTTGATAATGCAAAGCCCGTGGCTCTGCCTGTTAGACACATAGCTCCAAAGGAGAGAAAGGAGCTCAGTAAGCAAGTTAAGGAGCTTCTCGAGAAGGGGTTTATAAGAAGGAGTATCTCGGAATGGGGTGCTCCAATGGTGTTTGCCACCAAAGCAGACGGTTCACTACATCTATGTGTGGACTATAGGGAATTAAACTAGCTGACTAAGAAAAATAGGCACCCTCTTCCCAGAATCGACGATTTGTTTGATCAGCTTGTAGGTGCGTCGGTTTTCTCCCAACTTGATCTGGCAACAGGGTTCCATCAGCTAAGAGTAGCTGAAGACAGCATTGATAAAACGGTGTTCAGAACCCCAGATCATTTCTTCGAGTGGCTTGTCATGCCTTTCGGCTTGACAAACGCACCCGCTTATTTCGTAGACCTAATGAGCAGAGTGTTCAGAGAATTCCTCAACAAATTTGTGGTTGTCTTTGTAGACGATATTTTGATCTTCTCAAAGAATGAGGAAGAACATGCTCAGCATCTGAAAGAAATCATGGAAACTCTTCGAGTTCATCAGCTAAAAGCCAAATTCTCCAAGTGCCACTTTTGGAGAGAAGAAGTAAGATTTCTTGGGCATATAGTGTCCAAAGAAGGGTTGGCGGTGGACCCCGCGAAAGTGGTGGCAGTGCAAGATTGGAAGACACCAAGAAATGCAACCGAAGTCCAAAGCTTTCTTGGGCTAGCAGGTTTTTACCGAAAGTTCATTAGGGATTTCGTGAAAATCTCAGCTCCACTCACAAGGCTAACAAAGAAAAATCTAGCATTTGCTTGGGATTTGGACTGTGACATTACCTTCCAACGCCTAAAAAGTGCTCTTACAACAGCTCCAGTTCTAACTCTGCCTGAAGGAAGCAAAATGTTCACAGTATACACAGATGCATGTGGAACGGGATTAGGCGTTGTTCTAATGCAAGAAGGAAGGGTAGTAGCGTATGGTGGAAGACAATTGAAAGTTCATGAAAAGAACTACCCAACCCACGATCTTGAGTTGGCCGCCATCGTCTTTGCACTTAAGTCTTGGCGCCATTATCTCCAAGGTGAGAAGTTCGAATTATACACTGACCATAAATCATTGAAATATCTCTTTTCGTAGAAGGATCTTAACTTGAGGCAGCAAAGGTGGATGGAGTTTCTTGCCTCGTATGATTTTGAAATTTCCTATACTCCCAGCAAAGGCAACGTAGTAGCATACGCATTGAGCCGAAAGAAACTGACCTTAAGCCCTCTCTTTGTGGAAAGGCAAAGCTTGGAGTATATAGCCAGTTTTAACTTTAGGCCCTCCTCGGATTTTGTACCGGGTTTGTTAGCATCTCTCGAAGTATGCCCTACTCTTTTGGATACAATAGGAACTGCACAACGTGAAGACCCTCAGCTAGTAGAAGTAGTTGATAAACTAATTAGGGGTGAGACTTCTAGTCACCTCAATAGGTACTCTATCGATGATAAAGGCTGGCTGAGACGCGATGGAAGACTATGCCTCCCACAAGCAAGGGAGTTGGTAAAGAAGGTTCTTGTGGAAGCACATCATTCCAAGGTGACAATACACCCAGGAGGAGACAAAATGTACAAGGACATGAAGAGAGTTTTCTTTTGGAGCAGCATGAAGAAGGACTTGGCATATTTCGTTTCTAAGTGTATGATATGCCAACAGGTCAAGGCGGAACAGAAGAAGCCTGGAGGACTGCTTCATCCTTTAGAGGTCCCACGGTGAAAGTGGGATAGCATTTCAATGGACTTCAATGATGGACTGCCTAGGTCGAGAAGGGGCAATACTAGCATTTGGGTAATAGTGGATAGGCTTACAAAAAGCGCCCACTTTTTACCTGTCAAGAGTAGAAAGACTGCCTCATCTCTAGCGTCTCTTTACCTTAAGGAGATAGTTCGACTCCATGGGATACCCTCCAGCATTGTTAGTGACCGAGACCCAATCTTCACAAGCGAGTTTTGGCGGAGTCTGCAAGAAGCTGTAGGCACACAGTTATGTTTGAGCACGGCCTATCACCCCCAAACTGATGGCCAGACGGAAAGGGTGAACAGAGTTTATAGGATCTTTTAAGACTTTGCGTTCTTGGCTTTGGAGGGTCATGGGAGGATCACCTTCCTTTAGTGGAATTTGCCTACCACAACAACTACCAAACTACCATAGGCATGGCACCCTTCGAAGCCTTGTATGGAAGATCGTGCAAATCACCAAATTGTTGGTGGGAGTCTACAGAAAAGCTTATACTTGGTCCAGACATGATCAGAGAGACCTCAGAGAAAGTGGACTTAATATGAAGAAGGATGAAGACAGCCCAGGATAGACAAAAATCCTACGCAGACAAGAGAAGGACCGACCTTGAGTTTGAGGTTGGGGATAGGGTTTTCCTTAAGGTATCTCCTTTAAGGAACGTCGTTCGCTTTGGATCCACAGGAAAGTTAGCACCAAGATTTGTAGGGCCGTTTCCTATCATCGAGAAGGTTGGGAAGATGGCCTATAGATTAGAGCTACCCGAGAGACTGGCCGGATTTCACAACGTATTTCATGTTTCTCACCTTCGGAAGTGTTTGCATGAGTCTGCGGAGATGGTGGAACCTAGCATTCTAGAAGAAGCCGAAGTGGAACGTGAAGCAACTGTGAGGAGAGTTCCAACCCGCATCTTAGGAGCTGAAGTGAAAAAGCTACGCAACCGCAAAGCCAAACTCGTTAAAGTTCAGTGGAGCGACGCCGAGGAAGACGCGACTTGGGAAACTGAGGACAAAATACGTGCTGCCTACCCTTTTCTTTTTTAGGGTACATCTTTGATCTCTCTTTTTCCTTAAGTTATGCTTTATCTATCTTTTTAGGTATATCTCCTCGGTCCTTTTCCTAACTCCTTAGGTAGAAAACGAATGGATGCAAACATGTATTTGAAAACATGTTATGGATGATGGCTGCAAATGGTTGCAAGTGATTGCTAGTGGTTGCTCATGGATGCATATACACACACACCCTAGGTTTTAGATCGGCTCAGTCACTTCATATTGCATATGCATATATGTATTCTCATTTGTATATGGTTGAAACTTGATATGCTGTCATATGGTTGTCTCATTTGTATGAATAGTTGTGCACTCATGTAGAATTATGAGTGGGAAAAATTTGCATACATAATGGATTCATGACACTTACATGATTCGCATTAAGGAGGTCAACTGAATCAGTAGACCGCCTGATTTCTGCATTAGATAAGGACATGTACACACACTATGCATATGATCATGAAGCATTAGAAGTCTTTTAAGGACAGTGGACGCCTGTGTTTGTTGGTTGAGTAGATGGACGGTTGGATGGTAGGATATACATTCTTCCTAACTTGAAGATTTCGGGGATGAAATCCTTTTAAGGGGGGGAGTATGTAACACCCCATGAATTCTATTACATTAAGCTTCACAAATTAAAATGTAATTAATTCTAAATGAAAGAATTAAGGGAAATGGAATGGCATTCGTCTCAGAATTCTGCTTGAGATAGAGTCTGAATTTGCGTGAATCGGACTCCGTATGAAGGAGTTATGACCTTCGGAAGTTTCAGAATAAAATTTAAAATTCAAACAGCTCGGTTTCATGTTCAAAATTCGAAAACCAGGCTCAAACTGGGCTGGGCGGGAAAACTCCCGCCCAGGGACCAGGTCGACCATAGGGTCGACAATAGTGTCGACCTGGTCACCCTAGGTCGACCATCGTGTCGACCTGCCAGTCGACCTACCTGGTCGACCTCGCTGGCTGGGTCTGGCTCTGGCTCGAATTTCTATGGCTCGATGTGTCATTAGGGCTGACATGTCACCTCTTGATTGGCTCTTTGGACTTTGTATGGTCTAGATTCCTCCTGTCTTCATCTGACGGCTCAAAACAATCTAAAAATCTATATATACACCCTAAGTCTCAACTAAAATTCACGAAAAAAATAAGATTGGAGTCGTCATGCTGCCAGGAAGGAATTGAGCGTAGCCGTCAAGAGGGAGGAGCTTAGAGACGAATCAAATTAAGAAGAAGACTAAAGCTTAATCAAATTATTCAACGCAATGTTAATCTACCCAAAGGAACGCTTCTCTATTTCAGAACTCAGAATCCAGAATTCAAGATTCTGCATTCATTGTAAGTATAGTGGTCTTTCAGAATATGAATAAAACTGTGACGTGATTCAATGTAAATGAAAATAGAATTGTTTTATTGTATAATAATGTTATAAATTCTGTGTATTGTAATGATTCTGTCATGACTTGTGTATTGATATTTGTGGCCTAAATTGATTGATGCAAGCCTATTGGACAATTGTATATGAAAATAATGGCACTTGCAAGTTGTGGCAAAAACTAGAATTTGATCCCTTTATGTTTATGTCGATGGCATGGACTATATATATTCTCTAAGTCTAAATTAAGGCTTATGTAAACATGTTCTAGACTTGAGACCTTTTATGCCTACATGACTCAAAAATCTAGGAACACATTCTTATGTTTATTTGCAAGTATAATTGGATCTATGTTAAGTACCGTTTGGGTTCCATAAACTATGCAAGTTTGATGTTGAAATAGGCTATATGATTAGTTGTTAAAATTGGACATTTTGGTGAATGCACAACATGTTAGTTTTGTTGTTGACATTATGCTAAGTTAAACATGTTTAAACCCAAGTTTGTATAAGCCTAAACTATGCCATTTTATATGACACCTGCTTAGTTATACTCTGATTTGAATGCAAGTTCACATGACCCATAATTTATGTTAGTTAAATCGCTAAATTGCAAGTTCATGCGCCACACACCTTTATGTATTGTAAAATATTACATGTTCTTGATTTCCCCTTTTCTCACGTTTATAAAGTTGGGCTGAATTGTGTCGAGCCCAACATTTGATAAAATGTTGCGAACGTACAAATGAGGGTAATAACGTTGGGTGTAAAACATGAAAAATATATGTTGGCATGTTTGGCACATGCCAACGACAATGACATTTAAGCGGTATGAATTGTTATACCCAAGAATAAAGGACATGACATTTACATATAAAATTGAGAAGTGATAAAATATGTAAATTTAGAAAACACGGTATGCTTAACCCGAGGTTGGATTGAGTTGTGACGTAAACCTGCCCGGACCCGCCCGATTGTCCAGTAGTCACAACAATACCTATCCAATGTGGGTGGTTAAGCATTGAGCCCAATAAGGACCCGAGGTTAGACTGAGCTACGGTGTAAACCTGCCCGGAACCGACCGGCACATCCAGTAACCGTAGCAATATCTGTCTAATGTGAGTGGTCGGTGCTTTAAGAGGCTAAGGACAGATGGTAGGGTTAAGTCAACTTAAAACACTTAACCCAATTCAATATGTTAACAAGAATTGATGGGTGAGGTTAGGTAAATACAGACACTTAACCACTTAACATGTTTGACTAGAAAACCCTAGTAACGAGGGACCCATTTCAGCAGTAACCCAAGTTAGGTATCATGGTACCCTGAAACTAGGAGGGTGGGGCATGATTACTGGGCTGATTGTAAGCGGTCAAAAACGACGGCGGTGGGTGCACAGTGTAGGTTCTAACGGGGTACGGGCATGCACACACTCCGGAGCAGACAAACAGGGCACTGGGGCACCAGTAGTATAACCTATGTATTCTAAGGTTTGTGTCGAGGCCGCCACCATGAGTCTTGATACACCCCATGGTGGGACCAGCATAGGTATCTACAATTCTTGGGGGCCGTATGACACATATGTTTATGCGAGTAGGAGCCGATCTTTAGAAAATGGGGGTCACTTCACCCTCAGCATGGGGTGCCAGTTAGAATAAGCTCAAGTAGGTGCAGAGATATAGTGTGGGTGCGATAGTACATTCGATTCTAAACTACACTTCCTTAGCTTGTGATACTTTACTGTTTTCAGTTTATATCTATCATGCCCTTTTTCTTATTCACATACTGAAGAGTCACTAGATTTACTCAGGCTTTATGTCTGACTCTATTTTCTTTTCGTCTTCTTTTCTTTCGTCCCCCCCCCCAAGTCAACAGGGAGGAAACAACCCAGCTTAGTCAGACTCTTTGCAAGCTTCAAGACTGTAGATGTATGGTTTGGATCTCTTTTGCTCGGACTATGGCTTTGGATATCACTATGGGGATTTTTGTTACTTTATTTATGTTTTATGCTTCTTTAATAATCAAGACAGTAATGAGATTGTAATGTTGGAAGTATTTTGAGACAATTACGGAAATGTTTTGTTTGAACACGTATTGATGGAATAAAAACCTGTTTGTTTTCCGCTGTTTAAAATATGTGTATTTATATCTGTCTTGTGTTTATCTGTGACTTTTACTTATAAACCTCCACCAAAGTTAAGGTATTCCCTTTGTAAGTGACCTTAACGGAGGTGGGGTGTTTCAAATATCATCCTTCGATAATCCTGAAGTCGTTCAAGTTGGGGTATTTTAATTACCTCTCAGACCTTGATCAACAACATTCTTATCTTAAGATAGATATGAATTGTAATTGTAATTCAAAAACCCATGTTTATTCTAATACCAACAAATCCCACTTAACTATTTTATTTAAATTATGGTTTTATAAAACCTCCTAACTTTTGAAATCTCCTTTTTAAATATACTATTACTACTATATTTCATTGATTAAGTAATTTATTAGTAAAACATCAAATTTTAAATCTTAACTTTGTTAAACTATTTGTTTCATTATCTGGATTTTTACTACAAATCCTACTATTAAATCTTTACCAAATTCAATTTCAAGAATCCCTTTTTTAATCCTTTCAATCATTCATTTTTAGAAATATTATTTCAAATCTCATCCATTCTACTTAATGTCATTATTAAATAACGTTAATTTAAAATTAACGCTTTAACTTCACATCTCTTTCTATAAACTCGTTTATATAACTCTGGTTTAATATCAGACCCTTTTTCATCTCGATGTGCTTACTTAATTCAAATATTAAGTAACATTTACTTAAAATCCCTTTACAACCTAATTTACGAAACTCAGTTTAAATGTAAACCCATTCATAAACTCACTTTAAAATTCAATTATACTTCATTACTAACTTCAATTACTTACGTAAATGAACTTCATTTAAGAAGTAATTCCCTTAAATTATTATTAATTTTTTAGAATTTACTTCATCAGTAACTGGAATTAATATTAAATCTCCTTTTTAAAATCTTATTAGGTTAAACAACTATTCATTAAATTATTTCATTAGATTAATTGGAACAACTAATTAAATTTAATAATTAGTTAAAACAGTTGACTTGTTCAATTCTAAAACATGATTAACTCATTGATCAATTCTAACTCGTCTTTTCATGTAAATTAATTAATAATATAATTAATTTAAATAATCACATTTACTTAAATTATTATTAAATAAATAATAATCGATTCAATATAATTTCATTTTAATTTGTTTCTTGAAAACAATCAATTTTGGTTATAAACCATTAAGTTAATCGTTGCTTTCTTGCTTACCCATCTTATTAATATAAGAATTCACTTTATAAAATCATTTAATAATTACTTAAACTTAAATAATAAATATAAATATTTATTTTATTTTTTAAATTTTCATTTGAAATAACATATTTCAAAACCTACCTTCAGTTATAACATAAATTTTATAACTACATTCCAGTCGATTTACCTGACGGTAAATCGATCTTTATAAAATAGTGTACATTTGGCCATCTGCTATAAATTCCTCAACCAATATCACTCATTAGTTAATAACTAAACAAATGTTGAATTTGGGTTTAACAATAATAACCAAGTCAAATATAATCACATTGTTTCAACAGTTCATATAATGATCATATGAAAATAAACAATAAATTTGAGGAATCCAGTTGGATCCCTCCAACCTGTTTTTCCCTGCATTCAAATAGGTTATCTCAAATAAAACAATCCATTCAGTACGATAATTTATAATGATGTGAATAATCAGTTTAATTGATAATGGTCAAATAATAACAACAATTCAAGCACTCAATTTAATTTAATACATTTATATTATTATAAACGTAACCAACAAGGTAAGTTACCTCTATTGAAATTAATCGTTAAAAAAACGATTTTATTTCATTTAAATTAAGTAAACGTTTGATTTAAACAATATATAAAAATATTCAACGAACAACCAAACAATCATTAATCAGTCAATAAATATCAACATAGCACACAAATATTAAAACCCGACTTATAAAAATTATAAGTGCGACAACTCAGTGAGTTTAACTCACCTTGATTTATTTGTCGATTAAAACGAGTCGTTTTAGTAAAATGAAACAAATGTTTAATTCTATCAAAAACTCTGATAGCTTCCAGTAATGCATAAATCCGCTCCATCACATTGTACTTGTCAATATGATTCCAAAGCATCCCGGTTTATTTAGTTCGGATACTATATGAGATAATTATGGTTATTACGAGTTAATACAATTTAATTTTAAACTAAATTTAAATTGATTTTGGATTTTGTTGGGCCTCACCACTTTCATTTAGCCCACGAATAAAAACACCCGACCGCTCCACTTTCTTTGCCGAGTAATTAAAACATGATCCATTCCAAAAATAACCTGAAACCCAACTTACTTCTTTGTCTAGGTAAGAATAAAAGTCGTGATGCTCCAAACTTGCACATACAAACACCTCGCTCCACTTTAAACCGCCGCCATCACCACCCAAAGCCACCCAGGACCTCGTCACCGCCGGCGCCGAGCTGCCTGCCTTCCCCGACAGGTCTTGCCACCTCCAACGCCTCGTGGACCCCAAAATCAATTAAAACACAGAAATATCAGTTTGTGTTCATCCCAGGACTGCGCCGCCTCCGTTCCACCGCATGCTACCATACCACCGTCGACGTGACCGTCACCTCTCCGCCTTCACTTCTCCTTCAAATACCACCAGCCCATTCGCCTCCCATCGCCGGTAATAAAATAAAATCTGATCACCCTTAACAAAACACCACCCGCAACTTAGATTGACCACTACATCTGCCACAGACCACCTGAAACTCCACCACCATTAGGTCCCCTTGCCTTTGCTCGACATTTCTTCTTCATGCCACCAGATTTGAAAACTCCCCTATCGATCAAGAAAAATCGAAATTCGATCACCACTCAAAACTGCAAACTGGATCTAAGATCACCAACAACCACCGCCACACACCACCAGACCCTGTCGAACTCCGGCCGTGAGTCCCTCTGCTCCTCCCCTACGTTTCTCCTAGTGGAGCTTTGGCCTAATTGTTAATGGATTTGGAGCAAAATAAAAATTAAGTTTGGAGATGGGTTCATGTTTTCATCAAGCTGAAAGTTAACGAAGTATCAATTTACAGAAGAAATACCGTGCTAGTGAAGTTTATGTGGGGAGCACGATGAGAAAGTTTGGCTGCTAAGGAATTGACTAGTGGGGTTTGCACGACAAGGAAAAGAATTTGAATAGTTTATTCATGTTTTATTTTATTATTATTTAAATAAATGAATTATTTGTATATACATTAAACGTTTAGTATTCGCATTGCCACATACGATTTCCAAACGCGACGAAAATTGACATATTGTCACGTCTTGATGATACAGTCCTACCGAAATTTGTTTGGTTGAATTCTGACTCCATTTGGAAAAATAATTTTATTCTAAATCAAATTATTCATCGGTTCATGGTTAAAATATCGTTCGCTCATAAAATAACTCCAAATGGCTCCTACTGGAAATCTAGAAATAACTAGTCATACGTATTCCAATAAAATTCATTTCGTAAAAAACGGAGGCTATTTGGAAAATAGTTATTCATACAACTTATAAAATATCGATAAGTTATAAATTAAATCCAAAAAAATTAAATTAAATAATAATAAATTATTATTATCATCGAAGATATCCAAATAAAATAATATATCACTTCAAATTCAACCAATATAGATTTACAACTCAACATTAATATTTTGGAGTTAAACGATATTCAAAATATATAGAAACTCCTTATTAAATAAATTAAATAAACGTTATGATTAATAAATAATTTCCATAGCGACTATTTTAAAATTTGATTTGGACATAACTTACAATATATAAGATAAAATCTCATTTTTCTCTTTTGTTAGAAAATTATAATCAAAGAGATTCAAATGCTTCTTGTTTCACAGAATGCCAACTTAAAACGGATTCTGTATATTCAACTGAAGTTCAAAATTCAACTTTATGAACTGCCACGATGTTACGAGTTAGTTATAATATAAATATAAATATAAACATTCGATCGTCGTTTAATAAACGAATTTAATATTAAAATCCAAGAATATACCAAATAAAATATTTAAAATAAGTTTAAATATTCGAATTCAAATAACTGAAAAATTCAAGTCGTTACATTCTTCCCCCCTTAATATAATTTTGTCTCCGAAATTACTAAGTAAGAAGAATGCACAAAACCCAATTATTTTCAAAATAATTATATAAAATATTATCAAAAGTATTCTAAGTTTTAAAAAATTTCGAAAAATTCGCCAGCACCTCCTCTGTACGGCTCGATCTAAGCAACTACAACTACCACTCCGGGTCTCACGTATTGGTCAAAAAAAAATAAAGCCAAATGGCTATCCAGCTCAAGGTATAAAATATATCATCCAAATCAATAATATTAAGGTTTACCTATTTATCGGGCAATCGAACTCTAATCACCAAGCAAAGCAACTAACAGCTTTTCCTTCTTCAACCTGTACTAACTCATTATACAATGCAAGTAACAGATACAAAGTTAAATCATTTAGTTTTATTCCACATGTGATTTTATTCGCATTCATTATTTTGGAATTTATTTCTTAGTTTTCAATTCATTTCTGTTAATGAATTTTATTATCAAACCAATATATCATCCAATAAACAAACAATTCAATAATCAACATAACCAAATTATTCCATTTTCCTTCCAAAATTATTTTAATTAAGTTAAAGTTAATTTCTGATTAATTCAATCATATATTTAATCCCCTATTCACAAATTCAATACTTTAAATTCTCTTCTGGTTTTATTAAACCACTTACAATTTATTTGAATTCCATTCAAATCAATCAACAAACCAATATCAATAATTTTAAGAAAAATTATTTTTGTTCTACATAAAAATATAGTTTGGGTAAAATTATTTCATTTACCCTTTTTACAAAACAATATTATATCAATTACCAGTCCAAATTGAACCGAACAAATAACACAATACCAAAAATTTGTATATATAAAATCTATAAATACGTTCTCTAACATATATACACTTAACTCAATCTAAGGTTTTTCTAACCTAAACTTTATCGAGTTACACCACAAAACCAAGGTTATTACTAAACCATTGCTCTGATACCAATTGTAGCGTCCCAGGGAAACTCAACTCTCGAATTTAGACACTAATACATCCCTTGTCCAAACACAAGTATCAAAAACCTAGAAAGCTGGAAGAAAGAAATAATAGCGTGAGATAAGAAAGAAAGAAAATTAAGAATAAAAGAATGAGAAGAAGAAACAACACAGGTCAGAGTCTCACATCACAGGAGAACAAAATATAATCTAGAAATAATCTTTATTGAGAACTTGAAAATTTACAAATTTTCAGAGTACAACTTACAGTCAACACATCTGGACAGTTATAATAATCTATCCTCATATACAACACAAAGTGAAATAATATTAAATACGTCTGAACTCCTCCAGCACGTCTTCTAAAATTCGTAGCATCCAAACATGGACCTGTAAAACCCGGTCTAACCCGAGCATTACAAACGTCGGATCAGTCTGGTGAACCAGAGTGAGAAACCCACTAAATTTATAAACAACATCCAACTTGGTTTTAAAGTTAACAAATCTTCTCTGAAAGAAAAGGACAATCGTAACATCAAATCCACACATAAATATGGACGACTTTTACCTTACGATAACCCAAAATATTTTTAAAAATCATATCTCTTCTGATATTATAATATTGCCTAAATACAAACAAATACCAATCTATCAGAACGCTTGCATCTCAAGCTCTACATACATAGTATACAATCAAAACCGCGAGCTCTTATTGGAGAATGGATTTCCATGGCAAGGTATGGGAAACCATCTTTCCAACAATGTACCTCTGGAGATGAATACATTGGTGTTCAACAAGAATATCTTGCAACCTAGGCTAAACATGAACGACCATTCACTTCGCTTGAGAGTACCGAATATATCATTACCACGGTTGGAGGCCAACAAACCGAACCGATAATATACATACAAAAATAAAAAGGGATAACGAAAGGCATTTGATTTCTTCAGATCAGGTAATGATATACCCTTTTGATGGGTGCGAC
This sequence comes from Allium sativum, assembly GCA_030737875.1. Taxonomy (NCBI): domain Eukaryota; kingdom Viridiplantae; phylum Streptophyta; class Magnoliopsida; order Asparagales; family Amaryllidaceae; genus Allium; species Allium sativum. The sequence continues at coordinate 106,901,260 of CM060918.1, forward strand.
CCAAATAGCCATGTGACCTATCCGATTTTATATCATTTCCCGGTTGATGAGGCTTGAGGTCATAAACTATTTATTTATTTATTCTTTTAAAACATCTGGCCACCATTCACTTTGAATGTCACATCGTCAGATCCACCAAATCACTAATCGATGTCCACAAAAATACTCTAGTCGTTAAGCTAAGAGAAGTTCCCTTCTCCGCCACTAACAGAAATACGTTTGTAAAAATCAACGTACATGATTCTTAAAAAATACTCTGTCAGACATTCGTCCATACAAGTCATCCTAGAACAGGATGAACTGAAGGCACCCTCCTACCACATCCTAGGAATCACCCTATAGATTAGTAGCAAGTAGTCCTTGCAATCCGCAGATTCCAATCACTACAGAATCATTGTTAACTCTAGGGATCAGCCAGAGATATTTAACAATAGTTCTTCCGCTCAAAAAGGTTTACGGTCTTCAATTGCTCCATCTTGAATCAACTTCTTTCACGTATTTGCTGGTTCAGAATGGTTTTCGAATATAAACTCGATTCTGGTCTTTCCGTACCAACAACGCATTAGGCATGATTTTGATAGTCGGTAATTTAACTATCAAAATAAACAACCATAAAAATAAAATAGATTCCTTGGCTTAATACACAGCATCACTTGGCATTTTAATTAAAAATAATTAATGGTAGTTAATTAAACTTCTAATCTCTCAATACAGTATTCAATTTAATATTAATATCCTCAAATCATTTCATTTTAATACCTAGAAAAAATATCTTTAAACATATCTAATTTTCCATTTCACAATCACTTCAAAACAATTGCTACAACATTTCTTATTATTTAAATTGAAAATCTATTCAACTTATCATTCGTAAAACAATCGTTACAATGTCTTCTTTTGTTTCGTTATTTGAACACCATAATCGTCACTTACCCTTTTAGAATAAACTCATTCTAAATCTCATCTCTTTACTTTGAATATATCATTATATTTTCACAAACCTCCCTTTTATTTCTTTTATTATTGAAATATCATTTCATATTCTCAAGCCCTTTTAATTTCCGCTACTTTGGAAATATCAATATACATTTACTCATTTCCTTTTATTCCTTTATTTTGGAATCTCATTATCTATCCTCAAATCCTTCAAATAATGTTGCATTATTATTTCTCAAAATAAATATCTTCTAACATCTTTACCATTACAACTAATATCATCCTTCGATAATCCTGAAGTCATTCAAGTTGGGGTATTTTAATTAACTCTCAAACCTTGATCAACAACATTCTTATCTTAAGATAATAATGAATTGTAATTCAAAAACCCATATTCATTCTAATACCAACAAATCCCACTTAACTATTTTATATAAATTATGGTTTTTATAAAATCTCCTTACTTTTAAAACCTCCTTTTTAAATATACTATTATCACTAAATTCGTTAATTTAGTAATTTATTAGTAAACATCAAATTTTAAATCTTAACTTCTTTAAACTATTTGTTTCATTATCCGGATTTTTATTACAAATCCTATTATTAATCTTTACCAAATTCAATTTCAAGAATCCCTTTTCTAATCCTTTCAGTCATTCTTTTTGAGAAATCTTATTTCAAATCTCATCCATTCTACTTAATGCCATTATAAGTAACGTTAATTTAAAATTAACGCCTTAACTTCACATCTCCATTTATAAACTCGTTTATATAACTCTGGTTTAATATCAAACCCTTTTTCATCTCAATGTCCTTTACTTAATTCAAATATTAAGTAACATTTATTTTAAGCTTATCGCGTCCGCTTAAAATACCTTTACAACCTAATTTACCAAACACGGTTTAAATGTAAACCCGTTAATAAACTCACTTTAAAATTCAATTATATTTCATTACTAACTTCAATTACTTACTTAAATGAACTTCATTTAAGAAGTAATTCCTTTAAATTATTATTAATTTAAGGTTATAATTTACTTCATCAATAACTGGAATTAATATTAAATCTCCTTTTTAAAATCTTATTAGGTTAAACAACTATTCATTAAATTATTTCATTAGATTAATTGGAACAACTAGTTAAATTTAATAATCAGTTAAAACAGATGACTTGGTCAAATATAAAACATGATTAACTCGTTGATCAATTATAACTCTGCTTTTTCATTTGAATTAATTAATAATATAATTAATTTAAAAAGTCCCATTTACTTCGATTATTATTAATAAATAATAATCGATTCAATATAATTTGATTTAAATTTGTTTCTTGAAAACAATCAATTTTGGTTATAAACCATTACGTTAATCGTTGCTTTCTTGCTTACCCATCTTATTAATATAAGAATTCACTTTATAAGATCATTTAATAATTACTTAAAATTAAATAATAAATATAATATTTACTTCTTTTATATATTTCATTTGAAATAACATATTTCAAAACGTATCTTCAGTTATAAAATAAATTTTATAACTACATTCCTGTCGATTTACCTGATGGTAAATCGATCTTCATAAAACCGTGTATATTTGGCCATCTGCTATAAATTCCTCAACCAATATCACTCATTGGTTAATAACCGAACAAATGCTGAATTTGGGTTTAACAATTAATAAACAAGTCAAATCCAATCACATTGGTTCAACAGTTCATATAATGATCATATGAAAATAAACAATAAATTTGAGTGCCATTCTGGTTGACACGCACTTTCGTGTTTTACTTGAATGTATAATATACTATAGTAGTAGCTTACAAGAGGGCCTACATACTGTTTAGGTTGCCTTAAATGAAATAAATAAAGGTTGTAAATCAATTATTTGATGCGATTAAAATTATTTAATGGTCAGTTGTTATAACATGAAAGTAGTTTCCACCAATTTTTTTGCCCCCTTTGTTGGGTCCACTTGAACTATACCCCCGACACTGTAATGCTACACATTTAACTCTGTGCTGTAGTTTATTGTGTATTTGTGATGTTCTTTATCACTATGATTTGAACTTTGATTCCTTATAAACATATCTTACTCTTTGCTTACTTTCATCAACTATATGGCACTACTTAACGATGACATTGCCTTATTAAAATACATATTTTATACTTATACTTCAGTTGTTGGAAAAATAATACTCTTGGAACATATTATGTCTGAAAATTTTATAGTCTACATATACACCTAATACACTAACGATCAATGGACATTGAGTGGTCATAAATGGATTTCTCAAAAGTTGGTATTTTGTAATGTTAGCATCGATATGTTTAGTGGATATTGAGAATTGCATATTATAAAATGCGTTCAACATGTCAAATTTCACTATATTTCTTCATCTGTGAAGAACGATGAAAAACAGAGAACTTTAAAAGGCGAGATGTTGGTATTGAAAAAGTTAGGGGTGCTATAGGGGTGGGAAAAGATAGCAAAATATCTGGCATCTACAAAGGTAAACAGTAATTACTCTACGATTGCAATTTGATTTTTCACCTCTTAGCTACATGATCATATTAGGCGTTGTTCTCAACTTACAGTGCAGTGCTGCCAGTTTAATCCGAGAATTGAAAATTGAAGCTATTATCTTATTTCCATTTGATTCGATATTACAATCCTTCAACATCTTCCCAATGACAACTCTGTATGACTATGGCAAGAAGTTTTCTTAATAAATTATTTTCTTTAATTGTCCTCTACCCTAATTGACACCATGCATCATGTTGTGATATTCAAAACATGTGATTCACTTTTCATGTTGATTTTAAATGTTCTATGGTACATGTGTAATGAAATGATTTATTTTACCCCATTTTCATTTTATTACGTATTTCAGTCATGTTAGATTCGCACATCCTCAACTATTGAGTTCTCCATTCCAAATACTGCAGATTAACCATATTGCCTTACTGCTGAGTTTTGTTTCAGTCTTTTACATTTTATTTTCCCCTTTATTTGTAGCATGGCTAATTTATTAGGTTATCTACGAATACACAAACCTGATACTGATGTTGTGACCATCATTTGTTAAACATTGTTTAATTTTAATTTTTAAATGGATTAAACTTGGCCGTAGTTTCAATTTCTGTAATTTATATACTCCTGAAGTATTAAACATTGGTATGCCATAGTGTCTGAAATATTGGCATTTCTTTTTTAGATACATTTTCCTATCTTTCATAGCTTAACATAAGTCTGTTTTAATAATGTTTAGCCATCTTTTATATCATTCATCTATTATATTAGTAGAATATTTCTAATTGTATCCATCAAAGTATTTTGCATACGGTACTAAACAGTCTTTGAATAGCTTTTTGCACGGATGTTTGGGGCAATACTTCAGCAAGGGTAACCTGAAAAGCTGGGATAATTTCCTAGGAAGTTGTAACTTTAGGCGATCATAAGTTTTCTTTTGCCTTAGAGATGCAATGCACTCTGAACGCTCAGTCACGGCATATGGAACGCCGCTCGTTTAGTTGGGAAGTGACTGCAAAACGGTGGTCCTGCTCAAATTACTATTGGGCCATTCACTCATATATACTTCCTACAAAAGAAATCCAAGTTGTTATACCTTTGATTGAATTGGTTTAAAGTTGGATAAATTTCCCTGTTACTTAAATTGATGGTGCAGCTTTTGTAAGCACTTGGTTTTTTGCTGTTTGATTTTGTTATTCTTTCAGCCCATCAACAAAGAGATGATGAACGATGCAAATAAATCAGCGGGAGTGATAACAAAAAATTTGCAGGTGTATTTAAAGTGGAACTCATGATGATTATGTGACAGTTATGTGTATCTGATAATTCGACATTTATTCAACAATATGTAATTTACTTATTGTAATGTTTCTTTACAACTCAATGACTGATTTTATATAGGATACCAGTACCTTTTAACTGTTTAAAAACATACATTGTTTAATTGTCATGTGCTATTTTTGACTTTTCTTACATATGGAACATCTAAATACGCATGCCATCAAATACGTTTTAGCCTTACTTTTCAAAGGTAAACTTCAGATGTTAACTGTTCATTATTATATGATCTTGGTACAAAACTTGCTGGTACCAATGTAAGCTACTAACAGTAAGATACAAAAGCAGGGGCGGTCCTGGGGTAAGGCCACCAAGGTAGCCGCCTAGGGCCTCGAACCTTATACTATGTATATTTGTACAAGTTCGGACGACATAGGGCCTCCGATATCTCAATCCGCCTTGGGCCTCCAAAAGTTTTTAGTGCTTCAGGGCCGGCCCTGTACAAAAGTTATACTACTGCACATTTAGTTAAAATTGAAAAATATATGAAAAACCAACTACCCAATTTCTTTCATTTACATACCCGTTTTCTTTCGTTTACATACATTCATACATATCGACTTACTATTTTAGCTCGCCTAGATTTAACTAAATCAACCAACAGTATAACTACCACACTATATACATTACATTGTCTGTGTGCGAAGCACGGGCCACTCACTAGTTAACGATAAATTTGAGTAATCTAGTTGGATCCCTCCAACCTGTTTTTCCCTGTATTCAAATAGGTTATCTCAAATAAAACAATCCATTCAATACGATAATTTATAATAACATGAATAATCAGTTTAACTGATAACAGTCAAATAATAACAACAATTCAAGCATCCAATTTAATTTAATACGTTTATATTATTATAAACGTAACCAACAAGGTAAGTTAGCTCGATTGGAATTCATCGTTAAAATAACGATTTTATTTCGTTTAAATTAGACAAACGTTTAATTTAAACAATATATAAAAATATTCAACAAATAATCATCAATCAGTCAATAAATAGCAACATAGCACACATATATTAAAACTCGACTTATAAAAATTATAAGTGGGACAACTGAGTGAGTTTAACTCACCTTGATTTATTCGTTGATTAAAATGAGTCATTTTAATAGAATGAAACGGATGTTTAATTCTATCGAAAACTCCGATAGCTGCCATTACTGACTAAACCCACTCCATCACATTGTACTCGTCAATACGATTCCAAAGCATCCTAGGTTATTCAGTTCAGATACTGTATGAGATAATTATGGTTATTACGATTTAATACAATTTTAATTAAAACTAAATTTAAATTGATTTTGGAATTTGTTGGGCCTCACCTCTTTCATTCAACCCACGTATAAAAACATCAGGCCGCTCCACTTTCTTTACCCTGCAATTAAAACCCGATCCATTCCAAAAATAACCCAATACCCAATTCACTTCTTCGTCCAGGTAAGAATAAAAGTCACGATGCTCCAAATTTGCACATACAAACACCTCGCTCCACATTGAACCACCGCCATCACCACACAAGGCCACCGGGACCTCGCCGTCGCCACCTGCAGTGACCGCCGCTGAACTTCCTACCTTCCCTGACTAGTCTTCCCGCCTCCAATGCCTCGTGGGAACCAAAATCAATGAAAACACGGAAACAGTTAGTTTCCGTTCATCCCAGGACTGCGCTGCCTCCATTCCACCGCATGCTTCCATACCACCGTCTACGTGACCATCACCTCTCCGCCTTCACTTCTCCTTCAGGCACCTCCACCCCATTTGCCTCCCATCGCCGGCGATAAAATAAAATATGATCACCCTTAACAAAACACCACCTGCAACTTAGATTGACCACTATACCTACCACCGACCACCTGAAACTCCACCACCACCACCATTAGGTCCCCTTGCCTCTGCTCTACATTTTTTCTTCAAGCCACCTGATCTGAAAAATCCCTAATCGATCAAGAAAAATTGTAATTCGATCACCACACAAAATTGCAAACTGGATCTAAGATCACCAATAACCACCGCCACACGCCACCACACCCTATCGAACTCCGGTCGTGGGTCCCTCTGTTCCTCCCCTGCATTTCTTCTATTGGATCTTTGGCATAATTGTCAATGGATTGGGAGGAAAAAAACTTTGGAGATGGGTTCATGTTTTCATCAAGCTGAAAGTTAACGAAGTATCAATTTATAAAAGAAATGTCGTTCTAGTGAAGTTTACGTGGGGAGTACAGTGAGAAAGTTTGGCTGCCAAGGAATTGGGTCGTGTGGTTTACATGGCAAGGAAAAGAATTTTAATAGTTTATTCTTGTTTAATTTTATTATTATTTAAATAGTTGAATTATTTGTACATACATTAAAAGTTTAGTACTCGCATTGCCACATACGATATCCAAACGCGACGAAATTGACACACTGTTAAGTCTTGACGATATGGTCCCAACGAAATTTGTTTGGTTGAATTCCGACTCCTTTGAAAAAATAGCTTTATTCTAATTCAAGTTATTCATCGGTTCATGGTTAAAATATCGTTCGCTCATAATATAACTCCAATTGGCTCTATACTGGAAATCTAGAAATAACTAGTCATACGTATTGAAACAGTTAAATTAAATAATAATAAATTATTATAATCATCGAAGAGATCCAAATAAAATTATATATCACTTCAAATTATGATTTACAACTCAACATTAATATTTTTGAGTAAAACGATATTCAAAATATATAAAAATTCCCTATTAAATAAATTAAATAAACATCATAATTTATAATCGATTTCCATAGTGACTATTTTAAAATTTTATTTGGACATAACTTACGATATATAAGATAAAATCTCGGTTTTTTTTTCATTAGAAAATTATAATCAAATAGTTTCGAACGTTTCTTATTTCACAGAGTTCGGACTTAAAACAAATTTTGTATATTCAACTGATGTTCAAAACTCAACTTTATGAACTACAGTGACGTTACGAGTTTGTTTTAATATAATATAAATATGAACATTAAATCGTCGTTTAATAAACGAATTCAATATTAGAATCCAATAATATACGAAATAAAATATTTAAAACAAGTTTAAATATTCGATTTCGAATTCAAATAACTAAAAAATCGAGGTCGTTACATTTTTTATCTTATTTTCTGTATACTCTTGCATTCTATAAGCATTCTAAGATATTCAAATTGCTTTTGAACCATTGAATTTAATTCATATCTCATGTTTCAATAAGCAATCTACTTCCTTCAAATCTTCACAAACACGTTCAATATCTGAGGATAAGGGTATCAAAAGGATGTACTCAAATCGTTGACTAACCAGTGTTACTTAGAACACATTCAGAAGTCAAAACTCTTGTTGTATTGTTGAAAGCCTATTGGGTTGCTCAGGCGCGGTGTTGAAGTCCTATTCGGTTTGCTTAGGCATGAAATCCCATGTGGTTGCGCGGGTATGTTGTTAACCTATTCCTCCGGGTGAAGTGAGGGTATTACTAGTGAAAAGCCAGAAGAAGTCTGGGACTAGACGTAGGACGGTGCTTTGAACCAATATAAAAATTCCTGGTGCCGTTTACTTAACTTTACTGCATTTACATATTGTTTATCAGTGATATCATTATATTTAGTTTATTAAATTTTTACTTGCATAACTATTACATAATTTAATATATATCACATTATCTAAGCTTCTGCATATTGATATTAATCCATATTACTCGATCCTACTCTAGCACTCTTTTCAAACTTCTTTGTACACAATGTTCTATGTTTGGTCTTTTGGTGTTGCATCACGATTTCTTACTGGAAACTTTAATCCATGGTAGGAAGACGTTCTAGAGATCGCAACATATAACTGACCATTTGCAAATACTGTTTATGGTAGGTAAAATTCCAACAGTTTCCAATGTATGTCCCTGGCTTTTGTTAATAGTCATGACAAAACATACTTTGATGGGAAATTGCCATCTGCAGAGAACAAATGGCCATTTAGTTTCAACAGGTATTATTCTTGGAACTAATTCCTTTCTCCTACTATTGTTTCCTGTTATAATTTCAACTTCTACAACACTTCTACCAAGCTGTGTGACAACTAATCTAGTACCATTGCCTAACCCCAAACCTTGATTAAGATTTCATAACAACATAATGGGAGCTAGGGGTGACCAATATTCGGTTCAACCCGAATTAACCGACCAAACCAGTCCATTTCAGTCTGTTCGGTTCGGTTTCGAAACTAAATCGGTTTGAATTCGGTTTGTAAAAATAAAAAAAATTGGTTATCGATGTAATCTAATTAACCAAACTTTTTATTTATTATTTAATTTTACGGTGTTGTAATATAAAGACATTTACTGCAAATGGATCAAATCTTATCATAAACATAAAATTTACTATATAAAATTTCTCCAAAAATGAATTTATGTTTTACTTTGAGTGAATCCATCATTTGAAAAATAATACATCCTTCAAGCTCGGTTAAAACGGTTACCAACCAAATTAACAAAAATTAATTTAGTTCAGTTCGTTTTGGTTTGGAAAATTCTCGGTTCTAATTCGGTTTGTGTTTTTTTACCCCCAAACCAATCGAACCGACTGAATGCTTACCCCTAATAGGAGCACCTATTTTCTGTTCCAACTTATGATTTGGAATAATGAAACCCTGTAAGCTATTTAAGAGTTCAGTCGGATACATCAAATTTTGATCATCATTACCTTCCGTTAACAAGCTTATAGAATCTGCACTAAAATATGTTATAACATCTCCATTTAACATAGAAATTACAAAAGAATTGATTACCTCCACTGCTTTATTTGTTGGAGTTAGAATACACCTATCACGAAGAAAATTTCGTTCGTGAGTCTCTATCTAAATCTCGGTATACATACTGTACAATTTTCTTAATTTCATCATTGCCATGAGGAATAAGAAATTATTTCGGTATTGGTATCCATGATTGGTGATTATTACATGGTAAAGAAGTCATTTCAATGTTTCCTTCACCAACATCTAAAACCCATTTACAAAATTTTGCAATTTATTTCCTCTTATCTATAATCATATTGTTATTTTTTAACTGCATGTTTTCCTTAAGTTCAAATACGGTGCACCTACTCCATAAGCTGGACTGATTAACCATTGCTTGTACAATCATTTGTCTGCTTCCATGCGGGATGATGGGTAACGTTTTCCTGAAATCACCACCAATCAAAACTGTTTTACCACCAAATATTTTGGTCTCCCCATGAGTATCTGCTATTGTTATTATATTTATCATTTGTCTGCTTTAATATATTACAAATAGACACTACACCAGAAATGCCAATTAGGCAGTGCTCATGGCCGTATCTAAATCGATTTGGCAGTGCTCTGAGCCGTATCAAAAAATGGCGTCCTAGTTATTTAGATACGGACTTAACCCATATCAAATTCATGAATTGGTACGGCTCTAAGTCATATCAAATTCATGAATTGATACGGCTTGGCCGTAATAAATATTTAAAAAAAATACAAATTATTGTGCTTTCCAACAAGCTTTATTGTGCTCTCCATGATCATCATATTATTATACGTATAATAAAAGTTAATAACACATAGATATTATTCCATTTATAATTAAACTTTTTGCAGCAATGGAAGAATACAGTGCATGGTTGTTTATTTGAAGCCCAATTTTCTGAATAGCTGCTTTTTGACCACTTCCTATACCTATAGGTTATAAAGTAGAGAATTAACACCTCAAACATATCTAGACTGTTTATTTGCAAATGCAAGATGATCAAGAAACCATAACAGGCAGGATGATATTGTATAAGTAATAACTTCATGGCAGACCAATGCCAGTGTGTACAGGTAACAACTTAGAGCGTTCGATCATGCATTCAAAATTGGGAATGTAGGCAAGTTTCAAATCTTAATAGTTATATCATGTTTGTATCGCAGATGGCTATACATATCTAACTGAAACATATATATAGTGATCAAAGTGATGTAAAATTCATCTAAGATCATGACCTTTACTATTCAATTGACTATCTAATGTTATATATGATCAATGCAATTGTTGTTTAGAACCGCAATTGCTTGCTGTTCCGAACAACAAGCTCTTAGGCTTGCTGTTTCAGAACAGCAAGCCATTGCTTATCCGAACAACAGGCTTACTGTTCGGAACAGCAATGGCTTGTTGTTCGGAACAAAAATGACTTGCTGTTTTGAAACAGAAAGCCTAAGAGCTTGATGTTTGGAACCGACAAGCCATTGCTTATCCGAACAGCAGGCTTGCTGTTCGGAACAACAATGGCTTGCTGTTCTGAAACAGCAAGCCTAAAAACTTGTTGTTTCAGGCTATTCGGAACAGCAAACTATTCCAAAACAGCAATCTAAAGTGCTTGCTATTCGAAACAACAAGCAATTGCAGTTCCGAACAGCAAGCTCTTAGGCTTGCTGTTTTGGTACAACAAGCTTCTTGCCAAGTATAACACATTAAACCACTTGGTAAATGTTCAAGCCCTGTAGAATATTATCTTCAATCAAATATGAGTTTGTGCAAAACCAAATAAAGCTTAGCACTGCATTTGAAAATACAACGTTCATATGATTATGAGTGTTGTCGAACTGATTTGACCAAAAAAACGTACCATATGACCCAAAGAAAACATCTGCAGTCCTCTTGTATGCATAATATCAGTTAGTGTCCTCCCATCAACAAGAGAAAGTTCAAGTGAACCAAAATCTACCACCTGCAAATTGCATGACTGTAAAAAGGGTAAAACAAACAGCTGATGACATGACAAATTTATCTTCAAATAGGAAGTTTAGGCTTCAAGTTTTATTGATGCATACATATAAACATATGCATCTTGATGTTGTAACAAAAAAGTAGACGATTGAACAAACAAAGATACTCATATGATCACAAAATTAGATCATGAAAGATTCTTATTCAGATTGGACACATCCATTTAAAAATTTGGTAAACAAGTTTCTGGATGTATAATTTACTGCCTGCAACTGAAAATATGTCAATAAAATGTGTCATAGTGCTTTGAAATTATAATATGTTGTTGGTGTGGACAATGGTTTAATTAATCATAGTGAAAACTGAAACAGACATTAACATGAAGCCCAGTAATGGATTCTTTTAGGCGTAGAAATGTTTCTTCTGATAGTACTTTTTGCAAAATATGTTCCTTATCGTCAATCTGACCATTTTCCACATGTACTTCAATGCCTGTGCTTTCTTTTTTCTCGCCAGTTTTCTTTTTTATCTCTTTTAACTGCCCACTGGTAACACATACCAATAGCAAATCTCAAATCAATAAGACTGCAAGATATAACTTAAACTAGGTTAGCCTGTATAAATTACCTATTCACATTCAGAGCATTGCATCCTCCCTCGGGTTGTTCTTCAATATACAAAACCTTAGCCATATTGCTCCCCATTAAGCTAACTTCTACTGGAACCTCGAAAACAGTTGATAAAATAATATAGGATGATTGGTATCAAATAGAAGAATAACAGTTGCATTGCAGGCTTCCATCAAGGTCAATTCAATAGTCTTCAAGTAGACTTCTGTTTAAGATCAAAATATCAAGGCCAGAGAAAATCAATGATTTAAAACGAAATTAGCGAAATTGAATAAAGATCAACTGAAGAACTATTGACGATTGTAAACTGATAAACCCAGGGTTAACATCCATCACCGATTTCACCATGATACTTCGCGATTTCCGACTCAACTAAAAACTAGGGTTAACAAAATAAAACCTCACCTTCATACGTCGCGATTCTAGAAATGGAGGACAAAGGAATATGCGATTTCTAGAGCAAGAAAAATTGAAATTAAAATGGATGAAAGGTAAAATGAAAATTAACGAGGAAAATGATTTTGATACGGATTGTGGAAATAAAAAATGGCGGCCGAGGGAGTGAAAATATGGTGCGTTTATGAACTGATCCGAAAAATGAGTGATCTACGGTCAGATTTCACGTGTTTGAGAAGGCGTGGGTTGCAAAAGAAAGTTAGAATGGGTAAAAGAAACTTGACACGGCTATGGACACTATCAAATTTGATACGGCTTGAAGCCGTATCAAATATCCCCATCCTGGTGTTCCAAATTTTTTGTTTGGTGTAGTTAGAGTTGTCCTTGACTGTTATTGGTATTTTATATTTAGAATGAGCTATTTTACCTCCTGGAAGAAGTAGTGATGCTATGCCAGATGAAGCCATGGAAACCAGGATCAAACCTTTTGCTCTTAAACTATTAATATTAGCTTTCCACAAAAATGTTTTTCATGTACCACCACTTCCGTATACAAAAAAACTCACCATCACCACTTCCAATAACATGTTATATAACATGAAAAACTATACATTGATCCACATTCAAAGCCAGTATCAAATTTTCCAGTTGAGCATCTATACCACCGATATTGTAGTTCTGCTCCTCTCCTAACAGGATATTGTATAAATTTGAGTTATCTTGACAATTTGGAAGGAATGCAGAGGATCAATCGGATAACAGAAAAATGTTTTTATGCATTAATTTCTCTGTCTCCTCTAACGCAATCGCTTTTTGTTGAAGTCCCGTAAGCTCTAGACTTTCATCATGCAGCACATGTTTCTGTCTTCGATGAACGTTTTCTGACAATAATTCCTAGTGTTTTCCCCATAACTTTATCGGATCAGTTATCTCACAAAACAATAACATCATTACAAATATTTTTTGTAAAGAGGATGCAGAACACCAATGTCCTGCTTCTACGATTGCATCAGCCCATTCAAAAAAGACCACATGCTGAACATGCATTTTTGAAAGAGTCTTAAACCACGTTGTTAGCCGTTCTAATCTCCTCATAGGTACAAGGGCCTTTTACACTATTCAATAACGACCTATCTTCAACCCCCTGACCCTCTATACTTTTTAGATATCCTTTTATTTCTTGCCATTTCATATTACATGTAAATGTCATAAAATAGTTCGGAGATCCCACCTAACGGCATATTGCCATAGCATCTTGATAATTCTGAACCATATACAAAAGTCCTCTTGTAAATGATGAAGGAAGAACCATGCATTTACCTATTGAAATTGCAGAAGTGTCTCCTGCCGTCACTGCATCGCGCAACCCTCGGTATACTTCCGATGATGTGTCCTTGATTGTTTCGAATCCAACTAAGCCTCTCTTCTTCGACCGATGTGTATGCATCAAGAAAAAATTGTTGGAATAATCTTCCCTTGTAATAATGTTTTCCCATCGCCATCTCGAAAATGTATTATATACATAGTGCTTGTATATAGTCACTGTTTTGTGTTTGCAAGATTTATGAACCTTGTCCATTACATAACTAAGATTTGGTCTAAATCCATCTTTTGTATACGAAAAAGAAATGGGTATTGCATCAGCATAAAATTGGGATGCTTCTCATTTATTCTTCATAGCAGTTCGCCCTTTTCCTCAATCACGATACCCCAATATCCAATGGTTTGACCACCCGAGCCAACTGACAGGGCTGCAATCTCCAAAGTGGTCGTAAGGTTATATTATCTTCCATCTCTTTCTCGACGTTCCAACAATATAAGAGTAACATGTTGATGACTAGTCCCCTTAAATCGATCTCTTGCCATTCTAAAAATCTTTGCCAACTCATTACAATTATCAAGCATTAAATCAAATTCTCCACTATTTTCGCATCTAACATTTTATCACTATTATTTTATTTTATTCCCATCATTTTCCTCACTTTATTCTTAGTGTTGCAAATGTACAATTGCAAAAATTTTGGTTCTCCATCCATCGGAAGCAACAATCCAATTTTGTGGTATTTTTTCCATTCAACCTAAATACATATGGTCCTCGAACATTGTTGAAAAAATGATCTACATGCCCACCCATAATGCAAAAATTGCGTTGTATGCATGTATATTTTTCCTGGATTTTCTACTCTCTCCCACCATTGTATTTAAGCAGAGTATGTAGGAAATCAGGACATTGTGTAAATGCAGGTAATTTAACTTTCCCAACCTGACAATATATGGAGAAATGAGGATTATCTAGAGTTGTGGCCTTCGTATTTCTTTCCTCATACCACATTAACGCACCGCAATCAGGGAAAACATAATTTGGTGAACCAAAATTACATTCTTTGAATATTCCCTATTTTGGTAGGCATTCTTGGTAACAATGTACTTAATTAAATAAACAACAACTTTTTTATGTGACAGTAGACTTACTTTTTGCATTGTTGGCTCCAGAATTCTTGTGTACTTTTATAGTAAACTTTAGCTGGTGCAACACTTGTATGCATAATTTGCTGAGGTACAGTAGATATTTTGTATTCGAATAATTTTGTCCTTCTTTCCAAACATTGATTTTTACGTCGTTCTACTGTAATTATTGGAATTAAATACCAAAACTTACCAACAATAAGCAATAACATATATTGGTTGGTACAAAGCAACAGACAACATGAAAATTATTCAAACTCCCTACGTGCAGTCACAAGATTAATTCTTTTTCTTCGAACCGCAACTAAACGGTGTGCAACTAGCATCGTCTAGCTAAAAAGTATATGAAAAAGTGAGTTTTACAATTGTACACATAGGTAATAAAATTTATCCTTATTGTCAACTACCTTGATCAACTACAGTTGCTCCAAGATTTGACTTATGAATTCCAACTTCTTTGTCTGTAGTTGCATCTAACGAATTATATCCTAATTTTTTTCTGCTTATAACCTCCCTGGGTTTCATGACTATATAGCGCAACACGACGATCCATCAGGTGAAGCTTCCTTTTCAGCCTCACATACTTTTATGATGCGAGCCTCTATTTCCGGGAGAACAACGTTACCAAGCTTAATCAGAAACCTTCCAACATTATGTTCTGATTCGTGTTTGTGGAAAACAAAGCAATCCAAGTGATCTTGGATACTAAACTTAAGCGGTACAGGTGAAATATTTGTAAGTAATATCTGGTATACAAAGCCAGCGGAACTCATAAGGTTGGACAGGTTAGGAATACAAATGGACGTAACTACTATATAAATGCACTTTAACATTAATATGATTATTAAATGCTGAACAACTACACGTAGCGGTCACTAAATTCAGTGCAATGTAATATAATGGGTTGATGAAACATAAGAAGACATATGAAAAAGGGATATTTATGGCAGGAAAAATATCATTTTCCATCACAAGTTCGTATGTATAAATAACAAATGATTATATCGGTTAGCCCACCGAGTCTAACTACGAACTTCGATCACAGTACATAACTGATGGTGTTGTTTATTGCTTGAAAAGGGGAGAAAAAGTGTGGCATCTTAGGACTGGTACAACAACAGCATTCAAACGGGTGATAACTGCCGCTGAAGAACAACTCCAACATCACGACAACGTCGGTGCTATTAGTGTGCAAAAATTTGCACCACATAATGGTGCTGGAACTATATATAAACTAATGATACATAAATTTTGTATGGAGCGCGTAGAAGCAATGTGAGGCACAATGTTAGAGACAAACTAACCTTCGGTACACTAACAGTCGTAGGGGAAGGAAGAAGGTTGAAAAATGAATGACAAATTCATCGCTCCAGCGGCATGTGATTATCGAACAACAAACGGATGACAATTGACGAAGAACACATCTGATTACGGATGGTGGGTAGGAACAGATTAGATGAAGATCTGATTTTACTTACTGCAATGATTAGCTTCCAATGCAAGGAAAAAATCAATTATGGTTACAATTGGGGGCTGACAACTACAAAGGGAAGGAAGTTTTTTTCTCTGAAAAAGAAGGGAAGTTAGTAGGAAGGGAATGGGTTGATTGGGTCTATCAAATAGCGGTACGATATGGCCATATATCAACAACAGTTGGGGTTTTAGAATGTCAACATGTAGGATCTATAAGAAATTAATTAATCCACGTAGGCGTTGGTCTATTTTTTCTAATATAGATAATAGATTCAGAGTATGTCTCTTGACTTCTAGTGAGCTCAAAGTTCTAATACGAACTGTATCCCGACAATTGCTATCATATAACAATTTTATGGGATTCTCATCATTTGTAATTAGCTCAGTGATAAATTTGTACAATTAAATATTTATATAATTGGTCTTATTGCAGTGCTATTCAAGGGAATGTACTTAGCCCTTTCACTAGTCTTTCAGTTGGAACATTTCCAACTTAAAGATTCTTAACTTGAATCTATTATTGACATAATATGCTCAGTATCACTTATAAAGTTCAAATCTGAACACTCGTTTATAAGGAGTTTGTTGTTTCTATAAACAATTCTCTAGTATTTCAAAAATACACGATAATGCTTCAAACAACCATTTAGTGATATAAATTTGGATTTGATATTTTCTTCATGCATCAAATACATAAAAAAATCAAGACATTACATACAATATAACTTGTATAATAAGTCCTATTACCAATGCAGAAGGGACTCATCTCACATGTTCTGTATTAACAAATTAATATGGTGACTTTGCATATCGGTTTGGGACATTTCCAATATTGTTTATACTTACTATTATATAAGACATCAGTTACAATCCAAACTTGAGTATTAAAACATCTAAGGTCGATTTTAACACAAGTGCCTCATTGGAATCAAGAACATGTTGTTCACTTAAAGCTTACAAATATCAATGTGCCTTTTAGCACTCTTTCTTATGAACACACGCTTCCTTTGCACTTTGATTAAAAATCAAACTCTTTGATTTCTATTAAAATACTTTTTCAGTCTTGGTGCTTATAAAATGATACTTTCATATCATTTCTTGGATCATGTTCGAGGACTCACAAACCCAATATCGCTCTCACCGACTTTGAAACTTTTTTGGTGAATATATGTAAACAACTAACTCTAAATCTTTATTTATAATTTTCTATTTCAACATATATACACCAAAGACCTAAGTCCAAATAAGCGATAATTTAGTGGGAAAATCCGAATTAACTTGAGCATATTGAATATCGTGTTTATTTTGCTAATTTCAACAATTTGAAATTTGTGATATTATTCTTATCAACATTGCTCCTTTAATTCCAACTGCATTAGCTTTTCTCATAAAACCACAATCTCAGCTGATGGATCACATCCCTTTATTTACAACCACTAAAATCATACTATGATAGCGTACTTGAAATTCTTTTTAGATTTGTACATTATGGCACATAGAGTCAACACCCTCAATGGTTTAGTTAAACAACCGAGGATTATATGATTTCAGCATTAAATAAGAAACTCATAGCCCCTCTCCAATGTACGAGAATACTTACTAGACATCGTAATGTTTGGTATTAATTAAGGTTAGTTAATTTCATTTCATCTCATACGATCGGTTCAACTTGTGGATCTTATCCAATTCCATTTTCACAACCAATATTTTCTTAAAGAAAATCCTTCACAATGAAGTTGGTATGTCTCGAAACAACAATTATTTCATAGTGCAAATAGAATAAAGATTCATAAACACTTTATGAATTCCTTTATTTATAAAACTGATTTAGTTTACAAAATTTATGTTCAAAACATAAATAAGTTATCTAATGACAATTCATTCGAAAACCTATTAGGGAGAGTCATACAAGATCCTTCACGAATTATTATTATGTGCAATCTTTAGACTCACACAACCTATCAATTTTTTGACCTAGGATATGTTGGAGTTTCTTATAAACCTTTATCTTGTATGATTCTGTAAACCATTATTTAGATGAAATAATATTAACCTTGTGCACTACTATTAAGTACATGACCTCATAGAAAGAAATTAACTGAACTTCACTCACCGTTAATCGCACATTGTCCAGTAATGTCTAATTACTCCTTATCGATGCATTATTATGTATCTTATGGGGGAGTGACTTTAGAGATTGAATCTATATTCATTTTAGGAATATTTAGAACTCTTTCCAATATACTACTTATTCGATCAAGTCATTTTACTCTGTTGGATGTTATTTTATTTACTTTTCTTTTATATTCAACGATCTAACCTTAAATTCACTACATGTGTATCTAATACACTTGTTCATGTTGGTAATGAATCATCGTTGAATATAACAAAGTATGTGGAACTATTTGACACTAATAGACTATGATCGCACACATCTATATGTATCTATCCGAAGAGTTCGTCAACCCTTATAATGCTCCCACTAAATGGATGCATAGCCTTTTACTATTCGAGATATAATCAACAAGCATAATATGATTCAAAATTATACAATGAGATTACTTTCTTGAAACTGTGGCTTGGTCCATATTCCAAATAACTTGACATAATATTAGATACTTTTGTACTTTCCAAAGCATTATTTTATTATGAAAACAAATATTATATTATAGTTTTATTTTATAATGAATATTCATATTGAGATATAGCTATGTTTGTTTCTTAGACGATACTAAAAATAGTCTTTATTTCACAAATAATGTTAGGTATGTTCTGCGAAACAATTTTAATAATATGATGCAATCATTAAGTGCTATTTGGCATGCTCCCACTACTTCCATAATTACGGTAATAGTGTAATAAATTTGGAGATCCATTGTTCTCTGAACATATATATATTTATTTCTCATACTGCAACTACTTTACTGTGGGGAGTCTTTGATCAAATATCTTGAACTCAAAGAAACATATCTCATGGAAAGCAATTTTCAACATGCAAACATATATTGGAATATAAATCATATTTCTCATTCCAAATATTTAAAATCAACCACCATTATTTGTAACAACCCTTTCGACCATTTAAGTTATTAAATTAAATTAAATTATTGAATTTACAATGGTTTTAAAATAAAATTTATGATAATAATGAATGGTTCAATATGATTTTGTAATAAGAAATTATCACAAAGCTGAGTGTCAACGATATATGAGATACGTTTGATTTGAAAATAAGAATTAAATAATAAAATTAATTTAGTGTTTTTATTTGGAAATTAAAACATGGAATTAATTAATAAGGAAACGTTGATGCCAAAAAATATATTTTTATATTGAAGTGATTTAAATGGTACAGAAATAGTTTGACGTTAAACATAAACTTAAAAAATTAGATTAGAGTTTGAATTTGAGATGCGTGTGTTTACTTTAATTTAAACAAATTAAACTGATCGTTAATAACAACAAAAAGTTTCCAGATTTAAATAATGCACAATTTAAATAGCATAGTTAACATTAAAGACTTGCAATCAAATTTAATTTAATTTGGAATGCGTCTAATTAAATATAGCAGTGGAAGAATTTCCGTAGTAATATGCAGAAGTTTGTTCTGTCAATAGTGTAAATATATTTCCCCTTTGTTCTAATATCCATGTATTCTCAGCCTCTTTATTTTGTCTGTTGAAAATTTAACCCGACTTATTCAGTTTCCTTTTAAAACCAAAGCAATTATTAAAAAAATGAAAATACAAAACGCGAGGTATCAGTTCATCAGAATTAGTCATATTCCTTCATTAAATAGAAACGTACATCAATTCTCATTTATAACTATTCACGTTTCCTATAAATCTGTTCCTACCTTCCTAAACTATTCATATAAAAAATTAAATTAAAATGTATTTAAACCATTACTAGTAAATTTATCTACGTTAAGTAGAGAAAATAAATTTTGAATAATCGCACAATAGTGGCGCACACAGACAATTGAGTCAGTGAGGGCGCAACTTAAAAAAAAGACAATATTTTTATAGTAAAAATTAAACCAGTTTTGACCAACAAATCAAGTATCAATCAACTTTCCATGCACGTATATATAATACAAGTAAATTCTGTCTACATTGTTAAATATACAATCATGCAAGTTTCTAATTCTGATATAGTGTATTTCTCAACCTTTATATAAAACGAGAAACACGAAATACTACGAACATAAAATTAAACTATGACAAATCATAAGCAATATTTGTTAAGTACATGCTATCCCTAAAGAAGAAAACCGGTTAGTACACATGTACAATTTCTTTTTAAAAACATATAAGATGCTGACTTTGATAAAATACAACTCAAGTTCTGATCACCTAACCTCGTTGTGAATATCAAGTTCCATTGTGATTGTGGGATATAACTATTCTAGTTTAACGCATTTCACATAATACAAATTCTCCTCCCCTTATTTGTAAAGTCATTGGCATAATGTGACCAACTAGGGAAGCAACCTGTCAGCATTAGACATCTTATGTTCAAAGAATGCAACATTGAAAGTTTATATATATGCAGACATATGATCTAAAATTTCTGATTTCCTTGCTTCATTTATTTGTTCCTTTTTCTTGATTAATTACTTCAGTCCATGCAGGGTTACGTGCTATACCATTTTCAGATCCAAACGCTTGGAAAGTGAAGCTATCATCACCTTGTCTACTATGTCGAGAGATTGGAAGGCTGGAAGTAGCAAAATCAGGCAATTTATAAGGATTTAAACATGTTGTGTGCATGATGACCATATCCCTAGTTGAACCTCCCTTTTCTAGCTTTGCACTATTTCTCTAATTTGCAGCTTCTTCGTGTAACACTTGAGATAACTACGCCTTACTTTGAGACAGCTTCCTATGCTTATCGGCCTGCGCCAGTTGACACAACTTATCATAAGGCCAAAGAATTGAAGGGCAAATTCCAGTAGGGGCGCTAGCCCCCACTAATCCCTACATAGGTCCGCCACTGGCGCACGAGATGGTAAACGGTTGGATTTGGAAATGTGGCACCTCGTTTAAAACTAGTAATATATTTAAAGTCTCTGGTTTCTTCGAAATTAATGTCATTCCTTTCTTTGAATGGCCACATTCGTTCATTTCTAATAAATGAATAAAAGGAAAGTGAATCATTTGGTTTCCAACCCTTTTCTCTTAGCTGTACGTTTTATTTTACATATAATATATGGTACAACATAAATGCTTTGTTACCTACCCCTTTTATCTTCCTCTCTCATTTTCGTGAAATGCCTACCCAAAATATAAAACGTTTTAATGATTGCATATATAACATAAATGCTTCCTATTCTCTCCTATTCTTCCCTAAGCATGTTTTAATGACTGCATATAACAGTTTATTGACTGCATATAATATAAAGTATAAAACCTTTTATATAACATAAATGCTTCGTATTCTTCCAAAAGCCACGCTGCTATGATGAGAGAAGGGAATAACGTATTGTACGCATGGTCACTTGAAACCTTTACATAAATTAATAAAAAAACTTAAAGCTTTTAAAAAAAGGGAAAATGGAATGAGAGAAGTATTGGACGAAAATATGAAATGCATAGGCACATTTATGCATGCGTTACTTCCCATTTCTAAAACAAAATGCATACATAAATTCATTTATGCACATTAATTGTTCCCACTTTATGAGAACCCAAACTTCCCCGTGAAGGAAAGCCCGGATTGAGTTGAGAACACGAAAAATCAGAACATAAACAGAAGGACATTTCATTGCTTATTACAGTAATTTACATCAGAGTACAAGAATATAACAGAGTCTGAATGAATAATATACATTTGATAAATATCATAGATTATAATTATAAAGCAGCGGAAAAATAATACATATCACAACTGTAAGAAATACACGGATATAGAGCTTTCCGCATATAGCTCCAGCTGTAAACCAAGATCCTATGAATATAATATCTACAAAACCAAAACTACTAGCTTCCTGTGTCAAAAATAAGGGCACCTAGAGTTTAGGTTAAAACAATAAACTCCAGGTTAGTCATATGACTAATGTGAGAACTAAAACAATTATTAACTTGATTTTTAAGTTAGGTAAATCAAGGGACCACGCCGTATAACATGGAACGGGTTTACCCCCAAGAATAATAGTGCATAAACAAACAGCGCAATGCTAAATAAAGAACAATGAAGCTATTATAAGACCCAGGTCCCATCACACAATGCAACCCAAGCCAGAGGATATGGTTTTACCTTATAATAGCCAAAGAATGCTTGATACGCTAAATTTCATCTTTTAATATTACTATAAGTGATCTATACAAATAGATAGTATAGGATACTTATTCTTTTATTCGGCCTAATCCTTTCCCTAAAAAAAGGATTGAGCCAAGTTTAATTGCAATCAATTAGGAGAGCAAACAGCAATTGCTGAATTTTGAGTCAAGAGATAGATAAATAGACACATCCCATTGCACTGACCGGGCTCATAGTGTCTGAGGGGGTCGAAGACCAAGAAGTTTGGAAGTTAGATTCCATTTATGAACCAAGGCAAGGGAACATCCTTACCGCTTCGAGATAATCTAGCCCATGTCTCAGGACTCAGACTCAGATGATCCCTTAGGAGCCACAGGGCTGGTCCACACTTAAATTAGTGGATTATAATTCCGGAACAATGCGTTTTCTCGCCCTATGGGGCGTAATGAGCCAGATGACTCAATATCCATTGGCACCGCAGTGACCGATATGTCCGAGGCACCTCGCATTCCAACAGCCACATAGGTAAAAATATAAAAATGTCAGGATGTGCAAAACCCTGACACCTCCTCTAGCTAGAAAGAAACGCATGTTCTCCCTGGATCCTCTCCCGTTTCTGGTTCATACCGGGATGTGAGGCTCGCGAATTAATGCTATACACAAAGAGACGTTATATTAAAGCTACGATTTGATCATCAACCACAAGACTCTGCTTTTCAATAGAAGCCTTGATCATTTGCCACAAAGGCAATTCACGCCATGCGACTAATGTCTATCGATATACAACCTCTAAGCTCGTACGTCTCAGAGAAGGGTGAAGTAAGAGAATAAATTATCCTACACCAGACAGATATATATTTAATAGAAATCAATCAACACAGAATAAAATCCAATGTCAGACACACAGTCCATTTATAAGTTTGTTCTGGTTCTGAATGAATACGGAGGCACCTTATTTCTTATCCCATATGTCCAATACAGGAGAGAGGTTCTCGCATATCCGGTCGATCTCTATGTACGTCTGGACGATCGCCACTTATTACCTTTTCTTGGGTGTACAACCCAATCAGGACATCAGTAATCATCCAAACGATGTGAAGACCTCCGGTCTTCAACCACCGTCTTCATCTTCAACTAATCGTCGTATCAGTTACGCAGAATGGGTATAACCCGGTCTTTCCGAATAAATCACGTATTTTATAAACAAGTGCTACACATACACAACATACGCCTCATTCCAATTATGAATATTCTTTTATTTAAATATTCATATCCTTGGGGAAAGGTTCCCATTAATTTTATCAAAGATAAATTCTTTAAATTTATTCTTTAATCTTCCTTTGGATATCAATCCAAATTATAATTAATCCAAACTAGTCGGGATTAACGAACCTTACCGAAGTAATCATTCATTATATTTCTGAATCCCGACCTATTCATCCAATAGAACAAAACTGGTAATACTCCATATCTAACACCCCGGTGTTATCAGTAAAATTAATTACCATTTCACGTTCAAATCTAATTAAATATTTAACTATAGCTTGGAGTAAAACTGGTGATACTCCATTCTCGATCATTTCTTGAATTTGATAATTTAAATTGTCACATTCACATTTCAATCTAATTCAAGATTCATTTAAAACTCCACTTAGTTTTAATCTTCCCAAAAATCAATATTAATAATTATTTAACTTTGGGAAATCATATCCTGTCTTTAACTAGGTTAAAGAACCAGTGTCATTTAAAACACAGTTAATGATAAACCCAGAATCACATTCCATTAATTATGGAATTCTTACGGAAACAGATTGATATATAATTGATATCAAATTCCATATCCGACTAATAATATAAATGGAATACCGGCAAAGCCTTTTAAATTCCATATATATTAACAGTCTTCCTCCACAAAAGCTCACTTCGGTTATTACCAAGTCGAATTCCATTTAATTCCAATATATTAAATTGGAAAACTTTACTTTGGAAAATTTCCATTAAATCTTAATAAAAAGATTTATAAATTCCAAATCACATTTCTCTGTTAATCGGGTTAAAGAACGAATGTCGTTTAAAACACAGTTCACAATAAACCCAATTCGCACTCCATTTAAATTCCAATTAAGTGTTATGTAGTTGGTAATTATGCTCTAAATATTAATTAAAAGATTTATTCTTTTCACACGGGGTTTAAGAACAGTGTTAATGAAGATACCATTCACGACAAACCCAAAATCCCATTTGATATTAAATACATGGCACTGAATAGAAAATATATCGGCTTATATTCAATATCAAATTCTGAAACTAACAAATATCATATTGGAAATAACGATATAAATATATCTTTCAAATTTCCATAACAATATCTGTATCATCACGAAATCCAATAACTAAATATTTCGAAGACAATTTCCATTCAAATCCATTCCAATTTGTTCATTGGAAATTTCTGGTTATTTTAAAACCATTAACCAATCCAATTTATTTTATTTAAAAATTATTGGATTTCAAATCTAGTTAATAACAAGTTCATTTTGATAAAAATATATTTTTATCTTTTCAAATATGGAATTTTTCATCCCAATCCTTTCCAAATCATTTATTATGATTTTACACAAATTATTGATATTTTAATAATTTTATCAAGGCCCGTACAGTCGATTTCCACAAACGGCCATCGAACTGCACTTACAACGACCTTTTCCAAATTTGATTTGGACGTAATTCCAAATCCAACCGTTAGATTTCAAATTTCTTGTATTCGTTAGAAAGCTCTTTTCGATACGAACCCAACGGTTCCAGTTTTAGAAGAATCAGACGATCGTATCTCCCGTAACGTCAATTCGAAGTCAATGGTCGAAATTCGCAAACGGTCGCGGCGCGGCGCGTTCTATTCAGGCCATTTAATATATATATATATATATATATATATATTATATATATTTCGTCGATTTCCATTTAAAACGTATTTTATAAATCGTTTATAACTTCATTTAGAAATGATTCCAACTTCATTTTCAATTTTAAATCAAAATTGAAAATTTCATATCATTATAATATATAAAAGATAATATTTTCAAAATGTCAGATTTTGAAGTTATTTCCTTTTCGATATTCATTTTAAAAATGAATAAAATCGATGTAAATATCGTTTGCGTCAAAATGGCGCATATCTAATCAACACGGCTTAATATATTTCAATATTTTCGTGTCCATCCAAAATCGGACAACAAAACCAGACTTTGATTCTTTTCTGAATATTATTTTAAAATATTAGTTATTTTAAAATATTCATTATTCGCCATTTTAAAATATTCGTTAATTTAAAATATTCATTCCTTCCGAATTGGAATCAGACACAGCCAATTACCATATAATTTGATTTATATGGATTTCATACTCACATGTACACAATAATAAAACACGGTCAACCATCATCCAAAGTGCATTACACAACTGCATAAGCGTTAAATATAAATAATTAACGCTTACAGCAGCCTGTCAACCATTCATTGACATACAACTAAATAT
Organism: Allium sativum; assembly: GCA_030737875.1. Classification (NCBI taxonomy): domain Eukaryota; kingdom Viridiplantae; phylum Streptophyta; class Magnoliopsida; order Asparagales; family Amaryllidaceae; genus Allium; species Allium sativum. The sequence goes on from CM060918.1 coordinate 106,927,548, forward strand.
TGGGATTAGTGTATGTCCAATATCATCCTGGTACCCGTGTGGGGTTTTCAAACAACAAACACTGATTATTATTTATGCAGTTGGGCGGTGTGTAAAATATATCGTCCTATTCAATATCAGTCAAATGTGTATACATAAACAAATCGTTTGATTTGTAAACGAATATCTATTTTATTCATACACACGTTAAAAATTATATTTTTAACGTTAAAATATTTTATTCAATACATGAATATTTTATTATCCACTTCACATAAAAATCACAATCAATTTTCACAACACAAAAACAATCAAACAAGTCGTCCATGGTCTGTGGACGACGGTGTCAGATGCTGCTAAGCACTATCTACATCCTAGTATATATTTTAACTAGAAAATAAAATTAAAGTGAGAAGTTCTCACTTTGCTTTTGGCTTCGCCTAAAATTGTAACGAGCTCTAAAAATTCTCCGGTCTTGTCTGGAATGTAGAAGACGTCGTCACGAGTCCAATGTCTCTTGTTTCACTGGATTTCGACAACATAGCAAAAAGATATGGTTTTTATTCGATTTTCATACATTGCGACGGTTTTAAAGTGTTGAAATCAGTTTTCAATAATTAAAACCGTACCTCAGCAGTTTTGTTTAAACCTAGGTCACTAATTTGCAATCAATCAACGTAGTTGCAGGTCGATCGGATTACACCGTGTCGAAGGGGATGGAGAGGCGCACCTGCGCTGGCGAGAGGGTGGAGTTCGACGGTCTCCAGGTGGCGTGGCGGCGGTCTGAAGCGACGGACATCGAGGAGGTGATTCGGAGAAAACACTCAAAAAAGAATTATAAACTTTATATGGATTTGAAGAGGAGGATGAGATCTACAAAATTCCCAACTAGGGCTTGCGATTATAACAACCCGAACTTCCCCGGTAAGGAAAGCACGAATTGCTTTGAGAACAACACACATCGGAACGCAAACAGAAGGACATTTCATTGTTTATTACAACAATTCCATCAGAATACAAGAATATACAGAGTATGAATAAATATTACACATTCGATAAATATCAGAGATTTAAATTACATTCAAACACATAGCAGCGGAAAAATAATACAACACACAACTGAAAGGAGATATACGGATACAGAGCATTCCGAATATCATTTCAGCTGTAAACCAGGATCCTGTGAATATAAATCTGCAAAACAAAACTACTAGCTGCCCGTGTCGAAAATAAGGGCACCCAAAGTATAGGTTAAAACAATAAACTCCAGATCAGTCATGTGACTGGTGTGAGAACTAAAACAGTTATTAATCTTTATTTTAAAGTTAGGTAAATCAAGGGACCACGCCGTATAACACGGAACGGGTTTCCTCCCAAGAATACCTGTGCATAAAACAAACAGCGCAATGCTAAATAAAGAAAAATGAAGCTATTATAAGACCCAGGTCCCATCATACAATGCAACGCAAGCCTGAGGACAGGGTTTTACCTTATAATAGCCAAAGAATGCTCGATACGTTTAAAAACGCATTATTTTGATATTACTATAAGTGTATAGTGTCTAAACAATTTCAATCATAAGTATCAATCATAGGCGGCATAACTACCATCTACTATGTCACCATACTAGGTTCTACAAATAAAACCGAATTATCACATATTGGAAATTGGATTCCATCATGAGTCGAGGCAAGGGGCAAGCTCCTCTCCGTTCGAGACACTCTAGCAAATGTCTCAGGACCACACACGGTGATCCTTGGATCTTCAGGGCCGGTCCTCTCTTACTTTTGAGGATTGGCAATTCCTGAACACACGTTTCCCGGTCCTATAGGACCTATATAATGGTCTGTACGTCGGCTCACGTAGTGCCAGTTATCGACCATATATTCGAGGCGCCTCGCATTCCAACAACCACACAGGTAAAAAGTATATAAATGTCAGGGCTGGTAGGTCACTGACATCACCCATAGCTAGAAAGAAACGTCGTGCTCTCCCTGCAGTCACTATCCCATTTTTGACTCATACCGAGGTGTGAGGCTCGCGAATTCATGCTATACACAAAGCTATGCCACACAGGCCGTGCTTTGATCATCAACCACAAAACTTTGCTTTTCAACAGAAGCCTTGATCATTTGCCACTTAGGCATGCCACACAGGCAATTCACTCCATGCGACTGATGTCTAACGATATACAACCTCTGAGCTCGTACATCTCAGAGAAGGGCGTTAAGCAAGAGAATAAATTCTCCGCCGCCAAACAGATGTATATTTAATAGAGATCAATCAACACAGAATAAAATCCAATGTCAGACACACAGTCCATTTACAAGTTCGTTCTGGGTGTGAACGAAACCGGAGGCACTTTCCTCGCATATCCATCGATCTCCAAGTATGTCTGGACGATCACTAGCTGATTCCCTCCTCTTGGGTGTACAACCCAATCAAGATCATCAATAATCATCCAAACGATGTGAAGACTTCCGATCTTCAATCACCATCTTCATCTTTGACATATCGTCGAATCGGTTATTCAGAATGGGTATAAACCCGGCCTTTCCGAATAACCCGCGTATAAAATAAACAAGTGTTACACAAACGCAACATACGCCTCATTCCAATTCAGAATATTCTTTATTCAAATATTCACCTTCTTAGGGAAAAGTTCCCATTAATTTTATCAAAGATAAATTCTTCTAAATTTATTCTTTAATCTTCCTTTGGATATCATTTCAAACCATATTATGGTTTTTCAAACTAGTCGGGATTAGCGAACCACACCGAAGTAATTATTTATTTCCCAATCCCAACCTATTCATCCCATGGAGAAAAAATGGTAATACTTCATATCTAACACCACAGTGTTATCTGTAAATATTAATTACCATTTCACGTTCAAATCTAATTAAAGATTTAACTATCGCTTTGGAGCAAAACCGGTGATACTCCATCCTCGATCACTTTAATTTAATTAAAGATTAATTAAAACTCCACTTAGTTTTAATCTTCCCAAAAATCAATATCCTGTCTTTAACTGGGTTAAAGAACCAATGTCATCTAAAACACGGTTCATGATAAACTCAAAATCACTTTCCATTGTTAATCGGGTTAAAGAATATGTGTTATTCAAAACACCGCTCACGATAAACCCAAAAACCAATTCAAATTCAATTCCAATTAAATACTAATTAACTGGACAATTTCACTAAATCTTAATTAAAAGATTTATTCTTTTCTAAACTGGGTTCAAGAATAGTGTTATTTAAGACACCATTCACGACGAACCTAAAATCCCATTTGATATTAAATACAAGGCTCTGAATAGAAAATATATCGGCTTATATTCAGTATCAAATTCTGAAACCAACAAATATCGTATTGGAAATAACGATATAAATATATCTTTCAAATTTCCACAACCATATCTGTATAATCACGAAATCCAACATCGAAATATTCCGAAGATAATTTCGATTCAAATCCATTCCAATTCACGTATTGGAAATTCTAATTATTTTAAAACCACTTCAAATCCAATTTATTTATTCAAAAATAATTGGATTTTAATTCTAGTTATAAACTAGTTCATTTCGATAAAAATTTATTTTTATCCTTATGAATGTGGAATTTTTCATCCCAGTTCTTTCCAATTCATATATTATGAGTTTACACAAATTATTAATATTATTAATATTTTTATCAAGGCCCGTACAGTCGATTTCCAATAATGGTCGTCGAACTGCACTTACAGCGACCTTTTCCAAATTTGATTTGGACATAGTTACAAATCCAACCGTTAGATTTCAAACTTCTAATATTCATTGGAAAGCTCTTTTCGATACAAACCCAACGGTTCTGGTTTCAGGGGAATCCGACGGTCGGATCTCCCGTAACGCCTATTCGAAGTCAATGGTCGAAATTCGCGAACTGCCGCGGCGCGGCGCGTTCTATTCAGGCCATTTAATATATAATATATATATATATATATATTATATATATTTCATCGATTTCAATTCAAAACGTATTTTATGAATCGTTTTAACTCCGTTTTCAAAACAATTTCAACTTCATATTCAATTTCAAATCAAAATTGAATATTCCATATCATTAATATGTAAATGATAATATTTTCAAAATGTTATATTTTGAAATCACTTCTTTTTCTACATTCATTATAAAAACGAATATAATCGATATAAATATCGTTCGCGTCAAAATGGCGCATATCTAATCAACACGGCTTTATATATTTCAATAACTTCGTTATTCTATTCAACAAATGAATATTTTTTTCAACACATGAATATATATTTTTCAACACATGAATATTCTCAACACATGAGTATTGTCAACACATGACTATTTTTGTTATTTAATATATTTTATAAAATTATGATTTCTATCGTTTAATTTTTAATCAGACTCCAACCGTAAATTAGTAAGAGAATGATTCCCTAAGTATTAACCCCGAAGGCCGAAACCAACATCAGATCAATACCCAGGAAACCACTCATCTTATCTAGTTTCCAGTTAGTTTCTAATTTTATATATGATAAAGATGTAAATTTTATTGTTAAAATATTTCGTTCTACACATGATAAGTTTCAACACATGGATCTTTATTTTATAATATTCTTTATTTTCCAAATTGGAATGAGGCCCAATCAATTACCATATAATGTTAATTATATGGTTTCCATACAACACATGTATATAATAGCAACGATAAATAATCAACTATCATCCAAAGTGCACTACACAACTGCATAAGCATTAAATATAACTAATTAACGCTTACACAGTCTGTCAATCAAACGATCGACATACCACTAAACAATTGGGATTAGTGTATGTCAAATATCATCCCAACACCCGTGTGGGGTTTCAATCCACAAACACAGATTTTTATTTGTGCTGTTGGGCGATGTGTAAAATTTATCGTCCCAATCAATATCCTTCAAATAGGTGTACATAAACAAATCGTCTGATTTGTAAATGAATATTTATTTATTCACATTCATGTTAAAAATTATATTTTTAATGATAATTAATTTATTTCAACACATGAATATATTTCCATTCATTCCTCATCAATCAATTTTCACAACACAACAAAATCAAACAAGTCGTCCATGGTCTGTGGACGACGGGTTTCGGGTGCTGCTAAGCACCATTTGCATCCTAGTATATATTTTTAACTAGAAAACAAAAAAAAAGTGAGAAGTTCTCACCAAAAAGCTAAACCAAACACCGTGACTCTTCATATGTAGGAAATCTTCGCCGTGCTCCCCTTTCGTCATTTGCCCGTATTCACTATGTTTTAATCAAAATATGATCAAACACCAAATACGATGCTCTAAAGAGTGCGTCGCCCGTTCAGTGGCAAGGTGCTAAGAAAGCACGTTTCCAAATTAGGGGAGAGACACTATAAAAAGAATGTATGAAGAAATGTGAGACCGCAATTCGCAAAATCAAAGCAATAAGAGAGAGGAACACACAATTTTTAGAGTGGTTCGGTCAAACGTGACCTACGTCCACTATGCAAACATTTTCCATTATCACTTTCATGATTCCAAGTACAATGCCATACAAATCTCCCTCAATTTACAATGAATCTCTCATTTCTCCCTCTTTGATGTGAATCGCACTTGAATTAGCTAGTGGATCGGCTAGATCTCCCCAAATATTGATTGAAATGGATGAAAAGCCTTCAATGCTTCACTTTAGAGGTAGATCTCTTCGATTCCATAGCATTTTGATAGTAGATCCAAGTTTCTAGAGAGAATTCAATGGAGACTTGTGTTGCTTAAGTGGAGCTTGAATGGATTTCCATGGATGAAGCTTGAGAATGCCTTGGAGAAATGATTTTAGCAGCCCTTCGGGGTGTTCGAATCCTCCCTCTTAAGTGTGGAGAAAGGGGGTATTTATAGTTGGAGATAAGGGGTAGTGGCAAACTTGTAAATTGAAGTGTACAGTTGGCGCTTGGTTGGCGATGGGTTGGCATAAGGTTACCAACTAGTTTTAAGTAGTCTCGTAACTGACCAGATATTCAAAATGCGGACCGACCAGCGAAGCGTGGTACGACCAAGAGAGTACGTTTGATCCACTTAACTAAAGGGAAGGACCAGCTCCTGAAAACGACCAGGATTTTAGTGTGCAAGCGGCCAAACCTGGTAATTGCTCTGCTATTGACAGCTGGAAGTACACGTCTCCTTCCAAGAATTGCATGTTTGCCATTGCTTCTGTGTTTGGGAACGACCAGATATGCACAAACCATTTGAGGCCGACCCATATTTAATTGCTGAGATGTTGACCACATGGCACAATGTCAGAAGCTGCTGCCTTTTGGTTTGTGCACGTGGAATAAAATTGCTTCATACGCTATTATACTAAAGGTAAAGTATACACATCCCATGCATGATTTCAACACAGTCGATCCTTGTGATAACCGACCAGTTGCTAAATATTAGGGCCGATCCAATCTTCTATGCTGTCAACGTGTTCTTTTTTGCTAATACCGATCACCTTCATGAGTCTGCATGCACCGACCAGGATGTTGGTTTGCAGACCAACCAGGTCTTTGGAGAGCAGACCGACCAGGTCGCTAGCGAGCAGACCGATCAGGTGGAGCTTGTCTCCTAACCGACCAGGTGGTGAGGTTCCAGCACCGACCAGGGTGCTAATGAACTCGACCGCTCAGTTTTGCTCTTCCTTGATGTAGACAACTCGCTCCAAAGTACAGCAGTAGTGAATGATCTGGTTGAACGGAGATCGACCGACTAACATGGAGGCTTTCCGCTCGACCAGAGGGAGTTGATGCTTTGACCGACCACCAGTGCTGTCCAAGGTCTGATGTAACTCTTGTCATGTTTGTCAAAATGCTTGTATAAGCTCTCAGCTGGTTAACATTTGCCCCTCGAAGCTTGTATTTTTTACTTGTAAGAAATGCAAGCTTCGAAAAGAACGTTGCTATCAGAGTCTGCGTTGGAATTCAATCGTAGCTTTTGAACTCGTCGACTAAACTTTGTGTTCCGTAGCACCTGTTCTGTAATGAAAACAAGCACTTGCACGGTTTTGGACTTATACGTTGTTATTGATCGTCCACATCAATAACAGGTTAGTTAATCATTAATGAATGATGTATAATAAATTGAATGTCATATCTATGCAGAACTGCTTTATTTAACAGTTATGATTTGTCAAACGCTGTTTGCATAGACATGGTATTCGAGTTTGAATTCACAATGGCGCTTGAGTTCTGAATTGCAGATTTCAAGTTACACCTTTGCAATGAATTACGTGATCTCATATGACGGTTTTCGTTTTATGAAACGTGTACCTGATCGGGTCAATACTTTGCTTTGTGCTTCTGATGCCAAGGCGATTGTGGCCGTTGGATGGATCAGAATTTTGTATTTAACTGATTAATTTGGACTTCTACGTGGAGAAGTCATTGTATTTTTCTGCCTTTGCTTGAAAAGGTCTTATGTACGGTGCCCCCGCTAGGGGAGGACTTTGGGTTTGATGCCCCCGCTAAGGGAGGACTTGGGATTTGATGCCCCCGCTAAGGGAGGACTTGGGATTTGATGCCCCCGCTAGGGGAGGACTTTATGTTGGATGCCCCCGCTAAAGGAAGGACTTGGGATTTAATGCCCCCGCATGGGGAGGACTTTCGTCGTTGCTCTCACGAAGAGGGGCTAGACTTTTTTATGCCCCCGCATGGGGAGGTCTTTCGCCGTTGCTCTCACGGAGAGGGGCTAGACTTTTTTATGCCCCCGCATGGGGAGGTCTTTCGCCGTTGCTCTCACGAAGAGGGGCTAGACTTTTTTATGCCCCCGCATGGGGAGGTCTTTCGCCGTTGCTCTCACGAAGAGGGGATAGACTTTTTTATGCCCCCGCATGGGAGGTCTTATATTTGAATCCGCGGTACAGACGCCAGTTCCTTTACTGGATGCTTTGGCATGGCAAACGATCTCGATTTAGGAATCTGGGCCATAAGTAGTCGCTTGTTCCATCATGGGTTGTTCAACTTAGTGAGTCACCTCGATGTATCGTGTGGTCAACGCTTGCGGGACCTCGCTAAGGAAGCTGCAACTTATGAAGTCGGCTGTTCCGCTATGGGTCCTCGACCTGGTGAGCCCTCTTGATGTATCGGGTGATCCATACTTGTGAATTGCACCACATCAGGAGACAGGGACTTAATCAAGCTGTTATGGATCTGCCCTTTTTTGTGAAGCTTGGAACCCATGAGGTAGACTTTAACAGTCGCGTTGGATGTGCTTAGTTGTGATAAGCAATTGCAACCGGATTGAGAAGTCGTGCTCTTTTGGGATTTGCGGGGTTTGCGTCATTCCGTGGAGCGAACATTGGCCTTGTACTGGAAGCACTTGATCATGGAAAGTGTTCATGATTGAGCGCAAGTTGCCCCTTGGAACTTACAACCTGCGGCGTTGATTTTAGATATGCTTGTTGACCTCTCCACCGTCTCATCTTTGGCCATCCCTTCTAACCACCCTTCAAGATGGTGTTTTTATGATCGCACTTAGATGTGTTGACACTTTGTGCATCCCATGCTTGAATAAGTGTTGTGGAGTTCGCCATAGTGCATCGGGTTTCGAGGAAGCGAGCATTTGTCCTATAACCTGTAATAGAGAATCGTCTTTTAGCAAGTCTTGAATTAACGAAGATCTTGTAAGTAAGAGATTCACACAAGTATGCAGGACTTTATCCATAGAGATATTGTTCAGTACAATCCTTATGCAATATTACAAGTTTTTTACAAGAAGTTCTGAATGTAACAGAAAGCAAGATGTAAAGTAAAGCAAGTAACAAAGCAGTAAGTAAGGAAAGGCGATGATGATCGCTTATTTCGAGTTGTTGAAATGAGATTCCCATCAGCCCTCAGTCGATGATTGGCCTGTTATTGGGTTGAACCAAGAGAGAGCCTTGCCCCTGAGGAGTCTGAGCGGAGTTTGAGGATTGTAGATTCTTGATGCACTGTTGAGGGTTCTGTTCGTACCAAGGATTCTGATCGTTCCAGACATCCAAAGACTCTGGTCGCTCCTGACAAAGAAAGTCTTTATTCGCTTCCAGTTGCAGGGAGCCGGTCGCTCCAAAGCCGGTCGCTCCAAGGGACTGAAGGCTTCTGATCGTCCCAATGTATCAAAAGCTTCTGACCGCTCTAAAAGACATGATTCTTGATCGTTCCAAATAAGCTGATCGCTCCAAATATTCAAGATTGCCGGTCTGTCTGAACGTACCGAAGTTCCAAGTCACTCTAAAGTGCAAAAGACTTCTGGTCGGCCCGCTTCATTTCCGGGTTTTCCTGATCGGTCCGCCCCGCATATAAGCTTACTGGTCGTTTTGTTGCATTCTGGTCGCCTTTCCTTCTAATGAAACTCCCTGGTCGGTTAAGATGAATGGAGCGATGTGCCAGCTGTTGACAACTGGCAGTGGCATTCTTGTAAATACCTGCAAAACCGATCAGAACCCTGAATCGAAGATTTCAACCACTCCATCACCTATAAATAGGACACCACCTCCACCATTTGAAAGGGGCTTTTTCGGGAACTACAAGGAGGTGCTGCCTAATTGCTTTCGGGATTTCTCCAAGCATTCCTACATCTCTTCTCTATCATCGATCATAAGTCTAAGGAACATTGGAGCATGTGGAGCATAGCTTTCATGGAGGAACAAGCATAAGCATTTCACGCACTTCTTCATTTCTTCTTGATCATTCACCCAAAGATCTAAGGAGCTTTCATCCATGGCTTCCATGGAGGGATTGGCATAAAATACTTCAAGCTTTCATCCATTCTCTCAATCGGTTGTAAGGACAAATGCATGTCAAAGGAGCTTTTATGAATGTATAAAGGAGCAAATGTTGTAAATCTCATGGTGATTAATGGAATGCTATCTTCAAAGTGGACGTAGACTCGAATAAGAGTCGAACCACTATAAACTCTTGTCTTCTTTTTCTTCTTTTCTTAATTTGGTATTTTGATGCTTTTGAATGTTAGATATGGCCTCACATAACTCTAAAGGTTTTCTAACGCCCCGCCTCTGAAAAGGTGACGTGCTTTCTAAGCATCTCGCCTCTGATTAGGTAACGTGTTTAGAAATACCATTTTGGTTGTTATACCAATTTTCGGTATCAACAATTAGGCGCCCACCGTGGGGCCAGATCTACTTTCTGGCATCAAATATACTACGAAGATCTTGAGATCTTGAAGCTAAGCCTTAAAATAGCTCGCTCCAGCTTGCGGTTTGGACCTTCCGGCGAACTCTCCTCAAAGTTCAAGTTGCTTTCTGAAATAATGCCGCCAAAAGTGAGCAAGGAAGCGAGAACTAGGACATCTAATGAAAGAAATCGGGAGGAAACACCCATGATCAACCAATTTGAAGTAGGGGAAACATCAAATAGAGGCATGAATGTTACAGGGGGCGAGCTTGATCAAGCTGTCGCTGGATTGACGCAACAGCTAGAGATAGCTAACAAAGCCATGTTGACAAAACTTGATTCGCTCTTTGCTCTTCAGGCCGCTACGGCAAAGGTGGCCTCTAAGCCCATTCGTGCAGAGGATGCTGGTTCTTCTTCTTCTAGTCCAAATCGAGAAAAATCTTTTCAAGAAATCTCTAATCTTGGTAAAGGAAAGCCCGATAATCCAAAGCAAGCCGCTTGGAACCATAATGGAGAAGCTACTTCTTGTCGAGTTGTCGATGTTGCCAAAGGGGCACTTTCCAATCGAGAAAGGCCAGGGCCCCTAAGTCGCAACCGTGAAGGTTTGCAAAGGCAAGCCTCCGGCCAAGACATAGGCATCCGCCCCGCAGAAAGCCTCGACGAGAAGGATCGCCTTCTGAAGATGGTCCGACAGATCATGAAGGAGGACAAGCACCGAAACGACAATGAAGCAGAATGGGAATTCGCGCCATCTAAAACCCCCCTTACCGAAAGAATCAAGAAAACGACCTTCCCGCGAAAGTTCAAACCGCCCACCATCCAAGCTTATAACGGGACAGGTGACCCTAATGTGTTCTTGTTCCGATACGATCAACACATGGATGGGGCACAAGCAACTGACAAGCTTAAGTGCTTGTACTTCCCGGTGTATTTGGAGGGGGTTGCGTCATTATGGTTCACAAAGTTGCCTCCCAGATCTATTGATAACTTTGCCACATTGGCAAGATGCTTCCGAGACCAGTTCCGCCTCCAAACAACAAAGGTCAGAGATATCATGTCCCTCAATGAACTAGAACAAGCTCCTGGTGAAACGATAAGGTCTTTCTTGAATCGTTTTAATGCTGCTGCTATAGAAGTAGGGACCCACGAGCCAAGGCTAATTCTAATGGCCTTAAAGGGGGGCATTGATAAGCTGTCTGAGTTCGGAAGGTGGCTAAAAAGAAAGAAACCTGAGACGCTAGAGAAATTTTATGACAAAGCCGAGGAATACATGTGTCATGAAGATGATCCTATCTATTCCGTTGGCAATGTCAAAGCTAAGGTGGTCCCGGAAAGGAAGGAAGCTCCCAAAAGGAATAGTCAAAAATTTTTTGGGGAAGGTCAAAAGAGAGGAAGCAGTAATGATGCTAGAAATGATAAGGATTACAAGAAACGGTGTTTCTTCAAGCCAACGGATTTTACTCCATTGAATGATACAATCGAGCACATATATATGGCAACGAAGGATGCAGAGGGCTATCCGAGCCCAAAGCCAGTAAAGGTGTCCGAAGAAGCTGCGAACTCTGGAAGGTTTTGTCGATTTCATAATCGACCAGGCCATGACACGAATGAGTATCAACACTTGAGGAATCTGGTTGAAGAATTAATAAGGAAGAATCGCCTCCAAGAGTACGTAAAGCGGTCAACAGATGCCGAGCCTACTCAGGGGCAGCAGACTCGTCCGACTCAAGATGGAAGAACACCTGCAAGTGACTCCCGACCAATAATCAATACGATTAGTGGTGGTCCTCATCCTGCAGGGGATACTTGGGAGGATATGATCAGGTATACTAATGAACCAAGAAGTGTTCTAAAAGGAGATGGTTTTGAGGTTTGCAATAATTCTCTTCGTCGAAAAATGCCTAAAACTTCCTGCGAAGATGTTATCTTCCGGGATCGGGATTTCGACGGAATGTTGGTTCCAACTGTTGACCCAATGGTGATCACTATTGGCTTGGGTCCAGCAATAGTAAAGAAGGTGTTGATTGATAACGGAGCATCCGTGAACGTTCTATTTTATAGTACTTTCTCTAAAATGGGTCTATCCATGGATAATGTGCGAGCTAGCAAAGACAAAATACACGGGTTCACTGGCGTACCAACTCAGCCAATAGGTGTGATTGATCTCCTTGTAGATCTAGGAGAGGGAGAGAGGCAAGTCTCCATGATACAATCTTTCGTTATAATTGACTCACCTTCAGGGTATAATGCATTCTTGGGAAGGCCAGCACTTGCCGACTTCAGGATAGCTCTTGCTCCTTGGTGCTTGATGATGAAGTTCCCGACCGCAAATGGGGTGGGAGTTATCAAAGGGGATCCTCAGGAATCGAGAGAATGCTATATGGCAGAACTAATTGAAGCTCGGAAATACGAAATTCAGAAGGATGCGGAGACTCCTCTCTGCATCCATGAAGCTCCTTTATAGCAATTAATGACCTCCCCCTGCGCTGGAGCATATAACGACATGCAGGAAGATATGGACCCACGAAAAATCAGTGCAGGGGATGAAAAGGTAGCACCAGCTAAAGCTACCATTTCCATAGAAATCCATGATAGTGATACAGATAAGGTAATAAAGATAGGCTCCCAATTGGACCCTATGCTGCAAAAGCAATTGATTAGTTTTTTGAAAGCAAATTTGGATGTCTTCGCTTGGAGTCACTCAGATATGTGCGGGATACCTCCAGACGTAATAGTGCATAAGCTGAATATTGACCCCAACGTGCGCCCGGTGAAGCAGAAAAGACGGATGCAGGGCCCAGAAAGGTCTGAAGCTTTGAAAGATGAAGTGGATAGGCTATTGAAGAATAATTTCATTCGAGAATCCACCTATCCTAATTGGGTGTCCAATCCGGTCCTTGTGAAAAAATCAAACGGCAAATGGCGAGTGTGTGTTGATTATTCTGACTTGAATAAGGCTTGCCCAAAAGATAGTTTCCCCCTACCTCGAATTGATCAACTTGTTGATGCAACAGCGGGGCATGAACTATTGCCTTTCATGGATGCATATTCTGGATACAATCAGATTATGATGCACGAGCCAGACCAGGATAGTACCAGTTTCATAACTGATCGTGGTTTATATTGTTATAAGGTAATGCCGTTTGGTTTGAAAAATGCAGGTTCCACCTACCAACGCTTGGTGAACGCGATGTTCAAAACTCAAATTGGAAAGACTATGGAGGTTTATGTTGACGACATGCTGGTAAAATCCAAAGAGGCAAAGAATCATATAGAGGATCTTGATGAAATGTTCCAAATCCTGAGGAGATACGGCATGAAGCTCAATCCACTTAAGTGCTCGTTCGGCGTAGCATCAGGAAAATTTCTTGGTTTCATGGTAAATGCTCGGGGCATTGAAGCAAACCCAGCACAAGTGATTGCTTTACGAGAAATGCAAGCTCCACGGACTAAGAAAGAACTCCAATGCTTAAATGGCAAGGTAGCAGCATTAAGCCGCTTCATCTCAAGGGCAACAGACAGGTGCATTCCCCTATTTGATGCATTAAAAAAGGAAAAGAAAAACTTCCAGTGGACTCCCGAATGCCAGCAAGCATTTGAAGATCTCATCAAGCACATGGAATCCCCTCCGATGCTATCGAAGCCTAGGGATGGAGAAAGCTTGCTCTTATACCTTGCAGTGTCATCCCATGCGTTGAGCGCAGCGCTCGTTAGGGAGGAAGACAAAGTGCAGTGGCCAGTATACTACAATAGCAAAAGGTTTACCGGGGCAGAGATGAATTATCCAAGGATAGAAAAGCTTGTATATGCCTTGCTCATCACATCACAAAAGCTCAGACCCTATTTCCAATCCCACTCTATTAAAGTCCTTACCGACCAACCCTTGAAACAGGTATTGTTCCGTCCAGAAACTTCGGGGAGACTCCTGAAATGGAATATTGAACTCAACCAATATGATATCACTTACTACCCCAGAAAAGCAATAAATGGGCAAGCTTTGGCCGACTTTATCGTTGAATTCACTGACAGGGGAGAGGAATTGGAGGAAACTAACGAATTGGCCGTTAGGTGGAAACTTTTTGTTGATGGCGCTAAGAATGAATATTGTGCTGGGGCAGGGATAGTATTCGAAACCCCAGAAGGACGACATGTATGCTGTGCTCTGCGATTTGAATTCCTCATCACCAACAATGAGGCCGAATATGAAGCGTTACTTGGAGGATTGCGGGTTGCAAAAGAATTAAGCTTGAAAAGTCTACTAATATTCAGCGATTCACAGCTAATGGTTTCTCAAATCAAAGGTGAATTCCAAACTAAGATGGGAAGGATTCCGACATATCTGCTTAAAGCCAAAGAACTTCTCAACAACTTGGAATATTATTCTATCTCTCATATTCCTCGCAGAGAAAATTGGAAGGCAGATTCCTTATCAAAGCTAGCTAGCACCGGAGATCCTCAAATCTTCGATCTAGTTCCTGTGGAAGTATTATCTAGTTCCAGCATTGAGGAATCCGATATAGACTGGGCTTTGGAAGCAACCAACGAGCCCGACTCGTGGATGACCCCTATAAAAAACTATATACTTCACGGAACACTTCCTGAGAAACCAAAGGATCGCAGAAAACTGCTCCGAAAGTCTCGCCTATATCTTGTCCAAGATGGTCATTTATACAGGAGAGGATATTCAACGCCATTACTACGGTGTGTAACAAAGGAGGAATCTAAAGCGATTCTGGCGGAGCTACATGAAGGAGATTGTGGAAGTCATGTTGGTGGACAGACTCTTGCCAAAAAGGTCCTTCGATATGGTTATTTTTGGCCCGATGTGAACTTCGAGTCAATGACATTCACTAAGAAATGCGACCGGTGCCAGAAATTTGCAAAAATTCCAAGAGCTCCGTCAACTGAGTTGACACAGATGTTGAGTCCTTGGCCATTCGCTGTTTGGGGCACTACCTACCGCAAAATCGAGCTTCAAATATGCTATAGTGGCCGTGGATTACTTTACCAAATGGGCTGAAGCTGAACCATTGGCAACTATCACATCGAAGATGGTAATCAACTTTGTGTTGAAAAATATCATATGCAGGTTTGGGGTTCCACAGAAAATTATCACCGACAATGACACGCAATTTGAAAGTGATGAATTCAAGGATTTCTGCAACAAATATCATATTCAGAAAAGCTTTGCAGCAGTTGCCCACGCGCAGGCCAACAGGCAAGTTGAGGCAGTCAACAAAATCCTGAAGTCCACCATTAAAAAGCGTCTCGAGAAAGCTAAGGGCAACTGGATTGAAGAATTGCCACTGGCACTATGGGCTTATCGTACAACCCATAAAACTGCAACAGGGCATACTCCATTCTCTTTGGCATTTGGCTCGGAAGCAATGATACCTGTGGAATTGGAAGTTCCTACTCACCGCAGAGTACACTTTAACCAGGAAGAGAATGAAAAGCTGCAACTTGAAGCTCTCGATCTACTTGAGGAAAGAAGAACCGAAGCAGAGCTTAGAATGGTCTCCCATCAAAGAAGAATAGCCCGACACTTCAACCAGATGGTCATGCATAGAACATTCGAAGAAGGAGACTTAGTGTTGAAAAAGATCATGACCGCAACAGGAGTCTTTGGCCCCAATTGAGAAGGGCCGTTTATTGTCAATCAAAAGCTTCTTGACGGTACCTTTAAACTCAAAACTACAGATGGAGTAGAACTCCCAAGGGCCTGGAACAGTGATCACCTTCGTCGCTATTTCAAATGATTTTCTAACTCATATTCTTTTGTATTTTTCTATGAATATAGTAAATACTTTGTATGAAATTACATGAGTATAAATCCAGCAGCACTTCTGATTCTGTCTAAGTTTTATATTCGCATGTCTTTGATCATATATCCAAAAGAAGCGCAGCTTTGGTTACAGGACACGATACCTCCGTCATCCTGTTTTCCGACATAAAACTCGCCATAGCTTTACTGAAGAAATATGGTCCAAAAGCAGGCGCAAATTTAACCCAAACCCTCTCCGAGGATTCTCAGTCGAATAATGAACTGAGTCTTCTCCAGGGGTGCTCGGTCAAATAACACAAAGTCGGACAAAATCTGATTGCGTTATAACCGAGTCTCTTAACCCAAACCCTCTCCGAGGATTCTCAGTCGAATAATAAACTGAGTCTTCTCCAGGGGTGCTCGGTCAAATAACCCAAAGTCAGACAAAATCTGATCGCGTTATAACCGAGTTTCTTAACCCAAACCCTCTCCGAGGATTCTCAGTCGAATAATAAACTGAGTCTTCTCCAGGGGTGCTCAGTCAATAAATCAAAGTCAGATAAAACTTGACTACGATATTACTGAGTCTTTGACAAGGAAAACCTTCAAAAGGCATTCAAACATTTCTCGAATATCTAACGCATTAGGACGCAAAGGATGGAGAATTCCAAACAAAGCACACAAAGTCCTCCCCCAGCAGGGGCACCACATAAGACCTTCTCAAGCAAAGGCATAAAGGTGCTACGAAATAAGACTCATGCATCAAAGGATCATTATAATCATAAATAAGGAAAATGTGCGAAGTGAGATGTGTAAACGTAGTGTACAGACCAAAATGTGCAGAAGAAAGGAACAACAAAGTTCAAGTGCATGGAGCACATTAATATATCACATCCAAGCACAAAAGAGTCAACCTACATCACAGTCACAAAAGCACGCCACAAATACACGGAGTACTAACCAAAAGACAGTCTGGGAGTCAGAGGCGAGGGCTGGCACTCGCTTAATACACACCAGCCTAAGTTAAAAGTCCATTAAGCAAAGAGAGTCACACAAGCGGGTTCTTCCTAGGCCTCCCAACCTTCCTCTTCGCTGGAACAGAGCCGGAAGATGAAGCACCAGGAGCCTGCCTCTTGCCAAGGGAACCTGTTAGTTCGGCATCGCCTCTCGGAAAAGTGGCAATAATGGTATCCCGAGCCCGCAAAGCCTGGATCAATTTCATTTTGTCCTCTTCCAGAATGGTGATCCGTTTGAGACCCTCTCTATGAAGCTTATCCAAGTTCTCGGCTAGAGCACACCAATCTTCAAGTTTCTGAGCAGTCTGATCCCTCAGCAAGGCCATTTGTTTTTCGAACTGCCCAATAGCCTTCTCCATCCGGTCCAACAATCTCGACTTGACAACATTCATGTCAGTAGATGTGATTTGACGATCGAGGACTGAGACATTTACATTGGCAGTGACTCCCTGCAAGTCTCAATCGGGAAGGCGTTGCGCCAATTTAGCATCACGAGCCCCCGGAGAATAACGAGGTCGGTCTATGATGGCCTGGAGCTCGGGATAGGATGGCCGAAGAAGTGGAGGAGTTTTCATAGGAGACTGAACGGTCGTGTCAGTATCATCGTCAAAATACTTTTTCACAAAATCGGCTCGAGACATGTCCATCCTGCACAAGAGTTTCACAATCAGATTCAAAAATCATTCATGATGTGAATTAAACCGATCAGCTGTGCTTGGTCAAACAGAATTGGTCGGTTATGTACAACTAGAAACATGGACATTCCAAGCAAGAAAACGACCCCTAGATGATCGATCGTACCTAGTCATATAAAGTTGGTCGGTTGCAAATAATACGTTCGGTCGGTTTGGACCTTATCTAAGACTGACCGCTCTAAGACTGACCGCTCTAAGACTGATCGCTCTAAGACAAAATAAGAATCCTGGTCGTTCAAAGCATGCCCAGATCGGTTTGTAGCAAATTTTATCTCAGAACGACCCAAAATCAACTAAAACCCTAAATCAGTTCTAAACCGACCAGTTTCAACAGATCTAAGATGGTCGTACTTTGAAAGAAAAGATGGTTGTCACTTTAGGAATTCATACAAACAGTTTGTGATCATTATGAAAACAGAATTGCAAGGGTTTTGATTTCGAAGTTGCCATCTACTAATTAAAATCAGGCAAATTACCTCCTACATTATCAGCGAACATGTCAACAATCAATGAATTTCGCATTCAACAATTCTCATGCGAATCAAAATCACGCTTCAATAGGGGTTCGGACTCAGTTTAAACTCCAAAGATCCCAGCCAACTATTTAACAATGCAAAAACGCATACCTGTAATCAAATCAGTTGGGTGAAGAAGTTTGAGATGAATCCTCGGGCCTTGAAGCGGAGAAAATCTGAATGTTTGGATTAAAAGACGGACTGAATTCTCGAAACAAAGATTGAGAGGTTTTTCTTAGAAGACGAACGCCATTGAAATGAAAAAATTTCAAATGGAAAAAGTGAGGAACACCAAGGGTCCAAAAGCAGGTATATAGCTAAAGTGACCAGACATTTCGAGAGAATCGACCCCTCAAACCACACTCAAGATCGATTTTCGCAAACCACGTCCAAGACCGACCCGTTGTCGAATCAAACCGATCCACAAATATTTCGAAGTCCATAATCTTCATGAAGATTGTGGAACTCCAAGGGGCAAAATGTTATCCACCTGATCGATTTGATATCAATAAACGTGTACGGGTCGTTCTCGGGTATTTAAAAGTAGGGGTCGGTCCTGCAATTATTAAGAGGGATCGGTCATAGAGCCCAACCCCTGGTCGCTCTGAAGTCCAGAAAACTTCTGGTCGTCCCAAAGATAAAGGAACCTTGGTTGACCTAGAATGTAGAAGGGTTCTGTTCGTACCAAGGATTCTGATCGTTCCAGACATCCAAAGACTCTGGTCGCTCCTGACAAAGAAAGTCTTTATTCGCTTCCAGTTGCAGGGAGTTGGTCGCTCCAAAGCCGGTCGCTCCAAGGGACTGAAGGCTTCTGATCGTCCCAATGTATCAAAAGCTTCTGACCACTCTAAAAGACATGATTCTTGATCGTTCCAAATAAGCTGATCGCTCCAAATATTCAAGATTGCCGGTCTGTCTGAACGTACCGAAGTTCCAAGTCGCTCTAAAGTGCAAAAGACTTCTGGTCGGCCCGCTTCATTTCCGGGTTTTCCTGATCGGTCCGCCCCGCATATAAGCTTCCTGGTCGTTTTGTTGCATTCTGGTCGCCTTTCCTTCTAATGAAACTCCCTGGTCGGTTAAGATGAATGGAGCGATGTGCCAGCTGTTGACAACTGGCAGTGGCATTCTTGTAAATACCTGCAAAACCGACCAGAACCCTGAATCGAAGATTTCAACCACTCCATCACCTATAAATAGGACACCACCTCCACCATTTGAAAGGGGCTTTTTCGGGAACTACAAGGAGGTGCTGCCTAATTGCTTTCTGGATTTCTCCAAGCATTCCTACATCTCTTCTCTATCATCGATCATAAGTCTAAGGAACATTGGAGCATGTGGAGCATAGCTTTCATGGAGGAACAAGCATAAGCATTTCACGCACTTCTTCATTTCTTCTTGATCATTCACCCAAAGATCTAAGGAGCTTTCATCCATTGCTTCCATGGAGGGATTGGCATAAAATACTTCAAGCTTTCATCCATTCTCTCAATCGGTTGTAAGGACAAATGCATGTCAAAGGAGCTTTTATGAATGTATAAAGGAGCAAATGTTGTAAATCTCATGGTGATTAATGGAATGCTATCTTCAAAGTGGACGTAGACTGGAATAAGAGTCGAACCACTATAAACTCTTGTCTTCTTTTTCGTCTTTTCTTAATTTTGGTATTTTGATGCTTTTGAATGTTAGATATGGCCTCACATAACTCTAAAGGTTTTCTAACGCCCCGCCTCTGAAAAGGTGACGTGCTTTCTAAGCATCTCGCCTCTGATTAGGTAACGTGTTTAGAAATACCATTTTGGTAGTTATACCAATTTTCGGTATCAACACACTACATATATAAAAATCACATTTTTATATTGTTGCTATATATATAAAAAAATCACATTTTTATACTGCTACTTTATAGATAAAATTATATTTTATACCACTACTATATAGATAAAAATTATATTTTATACCGCTACTATATAGATAAAATTTATATTTTATACCGCTACTATATGGATAAAAATTATATTTTATATCGCTACTATATAGATAAAAATTATATTTTATACCGCTACTATATAGAAAAAAGTTATATTTTATTATAAATTAAAATCATATCTTTCTAACGCCACTACATATGCAAAGATTATACTTTTATAGCGTTATCCATATAATAAAAGTCATATTTTTATCTCGCTACTCTATGAATAAAAATCACATTTTTATTCTATTCTATAATATATAAAAATTCAATCATTACACCGTTAAAAATCTAATCTTTCTACTTCTAAAAATCGAATCTTTCTTCTTCTAAAAATCGAATCTTTCTACTTGTAAAAATCTGACCTTTTCATGTACAAAAATGCGATCTTTCTATGTGTAAAAATCAAACCTTTTCTGAATTAAAAATTAAATCCTTTTGTTTTCAACAAATCATATCTTTCTCCTACAAAGAAATTTAGTTTTTCCTATAATAAAAATTTAGTTTTTCCTATAATAAAAATTCAGTAACTCATTACATTGCAAATTAACAAAAATAAAAATACATGTAGACTTACTAGCGGGGGTTTTGGGGTGGTGGGGGGCGCCGGAGGCGCTCAGGTGGGGGCATGGCCTTGTGGTGTTCGGCGGCGGGTCCCAGAGGCCAGGGTGCGGCGGATTTGGGTGCTCTGGGGGTTTGGGGTTCGGAGGAGAGGGCGGTGGGGTTTGGAGGCTCACGGGTTTTCAGGGGAGGAGGAGAAGGAAGCGAAGGAGCAAGAGGGGGAGGGGGAGTTCGCCAGCGGTGCCTGGCGCAAGAGGGAGGGGGCGGCGCTCCATCGGTGGCGGCGGTAGGGCTCCGCCCTTTTCCCTTTTTTTTATATCGACTGAGAGAATAAAGGGGGAGAAGGGAGAGAGAGTATAGAGGGAGGGTTATATAATATAATTTATTTATTTATTTAATTCGTAAAAGCAACTTTTTATTTTGACCTCGAAATCAAACCCACCGACTGTCGTCCCTAGCTAATTACCCCCATTCCGAATACAGTGGGATATGTATCACAGGCTGATTCGACTGTTTTGATCAGTTTCCGCCAAAATCAAAATATAAATCTATATATTGAATTTGAATGCACATTTCAAATTACCGGGCCCGCATACGGACTCTAAAAATTCCCGAAAAATATTTTCTAGCTTCGTATTGACGATACGGTCCTAACAAAACTAATTTCGTCAAATTCTGAGACCGTTTGAAAAATGGCCATTTTCAGGTCAATCGAAATCAACTGAAACTGGTCAAACGCGTTTTCTTTGCCACGCTCACATATTAAATCAGAAAATTACGAATTTTGGAATCTAGCAATATCTTGACATCACGGATCCAACAAAAGTGGTTTCGTTGAAAACCGAGGTCATTTGCAAAATTCACATTTTTAAGGGCCAGAATTCCATAGCGAATATTCTGAATTTTCAACTGGGCATAACTTTTTATCTCCGCTATGAAATTTCAATTTTTCGGATTCGTTGGAAATATATTCTCAATTAGATTCTAATATTTTTGGTTTCACTAAAATCCGATTTATTTTGAATCCTGTACACTCATTTGAACTTTGAAATCGAATTTTCGAACTACCGGGCATTTTCAATTCCTTTTATAATTAAAAATAAATATTTATATTCTAACGACGATTCAAATAAATATATACGTTCTAATTCTATTCAAAATAAATTTCTCGTCGATATTTTTTAAAATAATTCATTTTTAAATATTCAAAATTCACTAAAATCGCCAAAATAAAAATTTTAAATTGGCTGGGATTTTCCGGGTTGTTACAATCTCCCCCACTTAAAACTTTTCGTCCTCGAAAAGGAACGAAGCTGAAAGTTGTTTAACTAATCAACTCAACTTCCATTATTTTCACTACGGCTTAAGTTCTTCAACTTTTCAGTTTCTAAGAACTTTTCAAATTCTTCAAAAATTTGGCTAACACCCTAAATTTTCGAAAAATTTCGCCATAACCTCCCCTGCACCGGGAGCTTCGAGATATTTCAAATAGCCTCCCTTGGCCCTCACCAGTCCAAAAGAAAAAGAAAAGGCCAAGCGACTAGCCAATCAGCTCATAAAATCATCCAAACCCAATAAATTAGTAAACAATTACCTATTTGTCGGGCAAACAATTTTATTCTTCTGCTCTAGCCTGCTTGCTATGACCTGTTCAATGGATATACATGTATATGCATGCAATTGTAATCATTTTTCAATACAGTTCAATATTCGGCAATTTGGCATAATGGTTCAAAATTTTAAATAATCAAACTAGCAATCAAACAATACAACCATCAATCAATTAGTGGATTATCGTTTCAAATTCATAATTTTGATATATATACAGAAAATCATGTTTTTGATGTCAAATCACAACAATAAACCTATCTAGTTTTGGTTCTCACACCAGTCTAATGGAAATATATAGAAATCCCACTTTCGAAACTCGAACAAAAATACTGATGATGTTGCAATCATCATCAGAATTGTCCCCGGGCGACTAGAATGTGACTCTATATCTATCCAGTATATTAAAACTTAGAATATACATTCTTAACGCGTATATGCAAAATCTTTATATACTCGATTGTCCAAATTCAATACAAATAAAATATTCAAATACATATACTTGAATTTAACTTTCAAAACAAAATTTGTTTTCAATTTTATTTGAAAAATACACTCTTTACACTCGTTCTAGGACACTACTGGTCCCATCTCTAACGAGTAATTCTTATTGGATATTTCTAATCCAACCTCTGATGAATTCTTTCGTTTGGTTCTAATGTGTCTTTTTCTCGAGCTCTGTAAACCAAAGCTCTGATATCACTCTATAACGACCCGAACTTCCCCAGTAAGGAAAGCATGGATTGTTTTGAGAACAACACACATCTGAACGCAAACAAAAGAACATTTCATTGTTTATTACAACAATTCCATCAGAATACAAGAATATACAGAGTATGAATAAATATTACACATTCGATAAATATCAGAGATTTAAATTACATTCAAATACATAGCAACAGAAAAATAATACAACACACAACTGAAAGGAGATATACGGATAGAGAGCTTTCCGAATATCATTCCAGCTATAAACCAGGATCCTGTGAATATAAATCTGCAAAACCAAAACTACTAGCTGCCTGTGTCGAAAATAAGGGCACCCAGAGTTTAGGTTAAAACAATAAACTCTAGGTCAGTCATGTGACTGGTGTGAGAACTAAACAGTTATTAATCTTTATTTTAAAGTTAGGTAAATCCAGGGACCACGTCGTATAACACGGAACGGGTTTCCTCCCAAGAATACCAGTGCATAAAACAAACAGCGCAATGCTAAATAAAGAAAAATGAAGCTATTATAAGACCTAGGTCCCATCACACAATGCAACGCAAGCCGGAGGATAGGGTTTTACCTTATAATATCCAAAGAATGCTTGATACGTTTAAAAACACATTATTTTGATATTACTATAAGTGTATAGTGTCAAAACGATTTCAATCATAAGTATCAATCATAGGCGGCATAGCTACCATCTACTATGTCACCATACTAGGTTCTACAAATAAAACCGAATTATCACGTATTGGAAATTGGATTCCATCATGAGTCGAGGCAAGGGGCAAGCTCCTCTTCGTTCGAGACACTCTAGCAAATGTCTCAGGACCACACCCAGCGATCCTTGGATCTTCAGGGCCGGTCCTCTCTTACTTTTGAGGATTGGCAATTCCTGAACACACGTTTCCCGGGCCTATAGGACCTATATAATGGTCTGTACGTCGGCTCACATAGTGCTAGTTATCGACCATATATTCGAGGCGCCTCGTATTCCAACAACCACACAGGTAAAAAAGTATATAAATATCAGGGCTGGTAGGTCACTGACATCACCCATAGCTAGAAAGAAACGTCGTGCTCTCCCTGCAGTCACTATCCCGTTTTTGACTCATACCGAGGTGTGAGGCTCGGGAATTCATGCTATACACAAAGCTATGCCACACAGGCCGTGCTTTGATCATCAACCACAAGACTTTGCTTTTCAATAGAAGCCTTGATCATTTGCCACTTAGGCATGCCACACAGGCAATTCACTCCATGCGACTGATGTCCATCGATATACAACCTCTGAGCTAGTACGTCTCAGAGAAGGGCGTTAAGCAAGAGAATAAATTCTCCGCCGCCAGACAGATGTATATTTAATAGAGATCAATCAACGCTGAATAAAATCCAATGTCAGACATACAGTCCATTTACTAGTTTGTTCTGGGTCTGAACGAAACCAGAGGCACTTTCCTCGCATATCCACCGATCTCCAAGTACGTCTGGACGATCACTAACCGATTCCCTCCTCTTGGGTGTACAGCCCAATCAAGATCATCAATAATCATCCAAACGATGTGAAGACTTCCGGTCTTCAACCACCGTCTTCATCTTTGACATATCGTCGAATCGATTATTCAGAATGGGTATAAACCCGGCCTTTCCGAATAACCCGCGTATAAAATAAACAAGTGTTACACAAACGCAACATACGCCTCATTCCAATTCAGAATATTCTTTATTCAAATATTCACCTTCTTAGGGAAAAGTTCCCATTAATTTTATCAAAGATAAATTCTTCTAAATTTATTCTTTAGTCTTCTTTTGGATATCATTTCAAACCATATTATGGTTTTTCAAACTTGTCGGGATTAGCGAACCACACCGAAGTAATTATTTATTTCCCAATCCCAACCTATTCATCCCACAGAGCAAAACTGGTAATACTCCATATCTAATACCACGGTGTTATCAGTAAATATTAATTACCGTTTCACGTTCAAATCTAATTAAAGATTTAACTATCGCTTTGGAGCAAAACTGGTGATACTCCATCCTCGGTCACTTTAATCTAATTAAAGATTCATTAAAACTCCACTTAGTTTTAATCTTCCCAAAAATCAATATCCTGTCTTTAACTGGGTTAAAGAACCAATGTCATCTAAAACACAGTTCACGATAAACTCAAAATCACTTTCCATTGTTAATCGGGTTAAAGAACAGGTGTTATTCAAAACACCTCTCATGATAAACCCAAAAACCAATTCAAATTCAATTCCAATTAAATACTAATTAACTGGACACTTTCACTAAATCTTAATTAAAAGATTTATTCTTTTCTAAACTGGGTTCAAGAACAGTGTTATTTAAGACACCATTCACGACGAACCCAAAATCCCATTTGATATTAAATACAAGGCTCTGAATAGAAAATATATCGGCTTATATTCAGTATCAAATTCTGAAACCAACAAATATCGTATTGGAAATAACGATATAAATATATCTTTCAAATTTCCACAATCATATCTGTATAATCACTAAATCCAACATCGAAATATTCCGAAGATAATTTTGATTCAAATCCATTCCAATTCACGTATTGGAAATTCTGATTATTTTTAAACCACTTCAAATCCAATTTATTTATTCAAAAATAATTGGATTTTAATTCTAGTTATAAACTAGTTCAGTTCGATAAAAATATATTTTTATCCTTAAAAATGTGGAATTTTTCGTCCCAGATCTTTCCAATTCATATATTATGAGTTTACACAAATTATTAATATTTTTAATAATTTTATCAAGGCCCGTACAGTCGATTTCCAATAACGGTCGTCGAACTGCACTTACAGCGACATTTTCCAAATTTGATTTGGACATAATTCCAAATCCAGTCGTTAGATTTCATACTTCTAATAATCATTTGAAAGTTCTTTTCGATACAAACCCAACGGTTCCGGTTTCAGGAGAATCCGACGGTCGGATCTCCCGTAACGCCTATTCGAAATCAATGGTCGAAATTCGCGAATTACCGCGGCGCGGCGCGTTCTATTCAGGCCATTTAATATATATAATATATATATATATATATTATATATATTTCGTCGATTTCAATTCAAAACGTATTTTATAAATCGTTTTAACTTCCTTTTCAAAACAATTTCAACTTCATATTCAATTTCAAATCAAAATTGAATATTCCATATCATTAATATATAAATGATAATATTTTCAAAACGTTATATTTTGAAATCACTTCTTTTTCTATATTCATTATAAAAACGAATATAATCGATATTAATATCGTTCACGTCAAAATGGCGCATACCTAATCAACACGGCTTTATATATTTCAATAACTTCGTTATTCTATTCAACAAATGAATATTTTCTTCAACACATGAATATATATTTTTCAACACATGAATATTCTCAACACATGAGTATTGTCAACACATGACTATTTTTGTTATTTAATATATTTTATAAAATTATGATTTCTATCGTTTAATTCTTAATCAGACTCCAACCGTAAATTAATAAGAGAATGATTCCCTAAGTATTAACCCCGAAGGCCGAAACCAACATCAGATCAATACCCAGGAAACCACTCATCTTATCTAGTTTCCAGTTAGTTTCTAATTTTATATGTGATAAAGATGTATATTGTTAAAATATTTCGTTCAACACATAATAAGTTTCAACACATGAATCTTTATTTTATAATATTCTTTATTTTCCAAATTGGAATGAGGCCCAATCAATTACCATATAATGTTAATTATATGGTTTCCATACAACACATGTATATAATAGTAACGATAAATAATCAACTATCATCCAAAGTGCACTACACAACTGCATAAGCATTAAATATAACTAATTAACGCTTACACAGTCTGTCAATCAAACGATCGACATACCACTAAACAATTGGGATTTGTGTACGTCAAATATCATCCCAACACCCGTGTGGGGTTTCAATCCACAAACACAGATTTTTATTTGTGCTGTTGGGCGATGTGTAAAATTTATCGTCCCAATCAATATCCTTCAAATAGGTGTACATAAACAAATCGTCTGATTTGTAAATGAATATTTATTTATTCACATTCACGTTAAAATTTTTATTTTTAACGATAATTAATTTATTTCAACGCATGAATATATTTCCATTCATTCCACATCACAATCAATTTTCACAACACAACAAAATCAAACAAGTCGTCCATGGTCTGTGGACGATGGGTGTCGAGTGCTACTAAGCACCGTCTGCATCCTAATATATATTTTTAACTAGAAAACAAAAAATAAAAGTGAGAAGTCCTTACCAAAAAGCTAAACCAAACACCGCGACTCTTCATATGTAGGAAATCTTCGCCGTGCTCGCCTTTCGTCACTTTCATCACTTTCGTTGCCCGTATTCACTACATATATAAAAATCACATTTTTACATTGTTGTTAGGTATATAAAAAAATCACATTTTTATACTACTACTTTATAGATAAAAATTATATTTTATACCGCTACTATATAGATAAAAAATATATTTTATACCGCTACTATATAGATAAAAATTACATTTTATACCGCTACTATACAGATAAAAATTATATTTTATACTGCTACTATATAGATAAAAATTATATTTTATTATAAATTAAAATCATATCTTTCTAACGCTACTACATATGCAAAGATTATATTTTTATAACGTTATCCATATAATAAAAGTCATATTTTTATCTCGCTACTCTATAAATAAAAATCACATTTTTATTCTGTTCTATAATATATAAAAATTCGATCTTTACACCGTTAAAAATCTAATCTTTCTACTTCTAAAAATCGAGTCTTTCTACTTCTAAAAATCGAATCTTTCTACTTCTAAAAATCCAACCTTTTCATGTATAAAAATGCGATCTTTCTATGTGTAAAAATCAAACCTTTTCTGAATTAAAAATTAAATCTTTTTGTTTTCAACAAATCATATCTTTCTCCTACAAAGAAATTCAGTTTTTCCTATAATGAAAATTCAGTTTTTCCTACAATAAAAATTTAGTAACTCAATACATTGCAAATTAACAAAAATAAAAATACATGTAGACTTACTAGCGGGGGTTTTGGGGTGGTGGGGGGCGCCGGAGGTGCTCAGGCGAGGGCATGACCTTGTGGTGTTCGGCGGCGGGACCTAGAGGCCAGGGCGCGGCAGATTTGGGTGCTCCGGGGGTTTAGGGTTCGGAGGAGAGGGCGGTGGGGTTTGGAGGCTCACGGGTTTTCAGAGGAGGGGGAGAAGGAAGCGGAGGAGCAAGAGGGGGAGGGGGAGTTCGCCAGCGGCGCCTGGCGCGAGAGGGAGGGGACGGCTCTCCATCGGTGGTGGCGCTAGGGCTCCGCCCTTTTTTATATATATATATCGACTGAGAGAATAAAGGGGGAGGAGGGAGAGAGAGTATAGAGGGAGGGTTATATAATATAATTAATTTATTTAATTCATAAAAGCAACTTTTTATTTTGACCTCGAAATTGAACCCACCGACTGTCGTCCTCAGCTAATTACCCTCATTCCGAACACAATGGGATATGTATCGCAGGTTGATTCGACTGTTTCGATCTGTTTCCGCCAAAATCAAAATATAAATCTATATATTGAATTTGAACGCACATTTCAATTTACCGGGCCCACATACAGACTCTAAAAATTCCCGAAAAATATTTTCTAGCATCGTATTGACGATATGGTCCTAACAAAACTAATTTCGTCAAATTCTGAGACCGTTTGAAAAATGGCCATTTTCAGGTCAATCGAAATCAACTGAAACTGGTCAAACGCGATTTCCTTTGCCACGCTCACATATTGAATCAGAAAATTACGAATTTTGGAATCTAGCAATATCTTGACATCACGGATCCAACAAAAGTGGTTTCGTTGAAAACCGAGGTCGTTTGCAAAATTCCCATTTTTAAGGGCCAGAATTCCATAGCGACTATTCTGAATTTTCAATTGGGCATAACTTTTTATCCCCGTTATGAAATTTAAATTTTTCGGATTTGTTGGAAAGATATTCTCAATTAGATTCTAATATTTTTGGTTTCACTAAAATCTGGTTTATTTTGAATCTTGTACACTCATTTGAACTTTGAAATCGAATTTTCGAACTACCGCGCCATTTTCAATTCCTTTTATAATTAAAAATAAATATTTATATTCCAACGACGATTCAAATAAATATATACATTCTAATTCTATTCAAAATAAATTTCTCGTCGATATTATTTAAAATAATTCATTTTTAAATATTCAAAATTCACTAAAATCGCCAAAATAAAAATTTTAAATTAGCTCGGATTTTCCGGGTTGTTACAACGATTTTATTGAGTGGATTGAGAGAAATCGAAGAGAGAAGGCCAGGAGCGGTTTTCGCCTTCAATCGCGACTTACGGGGAGGGAGAAATGGAAATTTTTGATTTTTTTATTTATGAATGGAATTTTCTTATTTGCCAATATTTATATTTATTCCAAAAATAGTGTTTTCTTATCCGAACTCCAAATCAAACCCAACGACTATCATCCCTAGCTAAATACCCCTATTCCAGACACAATGGAATATGTTTCGTAAGCCCATTTGACTGTTTCAGTCATTTTTTCTTCAAATTAAAATATAAAACATTCAAATATGGATTTGAACGTACATTTTAATTTGTTGGGGCCACATAGTGATTCCAAAAATCACGGAAAAATTATATTTGGCTTTGTTTTTTCTATACGATCCTAATAAAACTGATTTCGTCGAATTTGGAGACCATTTGAAAAATGGACTTTTTCTGGTCGATCCAATTCAAACTGAAATTAGCGTTTTCCTTTGCCACGCTCACATATTGATTTCAAAAATTATGAAAATTGGAACCTAACAATAACTCAACATCCCAGACACAAAAAAAGTGGTTTCGTCGAAAACAGAGGTCAAGGGCTATATTTCCATAGTGATTATTCTGAATTTTCAACTGGACATAACTTTTTTTTCACACAATGAAATTTCTATTTTTCAGATCCGTTAGGAAGATATTTTCAAACAGATTCAAATATTTCTGATTTCACCAAAATCCGGTTTATTTTGAATCCTGTACATTCATTTGAAATTTGAAATCGAATTTTCAAACTACCGCGCCATTTCCTATTCCTTTTATAATTAAAATAAATATTTATAATCTAACTTCGATTTAAATAAATATATATGTTCTGATTCTATTCAAAATAAATCTCTAGTCATAATTATTTAAAATAATTTATTTTAAATATTCAATATTCATTAAAATAGCCAAAATAAAAAAATTAATTTGGTTCTAATTTTTCGGGTTGCTACAATCTCCCCCACTTAAAATCTTTTCATCCTCGAAAAGGAACGAAGCTGAAAGTTGCTATACTAATCAACTCAACTTTCACTCTGGCTTTCATTCTTTAACTTTTTAGTTTCTAAGAATTTTCAATTTTTTCAAAAATTTGGCTAACAACCTAAATTTTAGAAAACTTTCGCCATAACCTCCTTTATACGGGGAGCATCGGGAAAATCCCCAAACCGCCACATGGGCCCTCTCATCTCAAAAAGAAAAAGCCAAGCGGCTAGCCAATCGGCTCATAAAATCATCCAAACCCAATAAATTAGTAAACATGTACCTATTAGTCTAGCATACAATTTTATTCCTCTGCTTAGCTTCCCTGCTATGACTTGTTCAATGTATATACATATATATATGCATGCAATCTCAAATAATTTTCAAGTCAGTTCAATATTTTGATTCGATTTGGCTAATGGTTCAAAATTTAATAAATCAAACCAATAATCAAATAACACAATCAGCAATCAATTAGTTGATTAGTTTCTCAAATGCGTAACTTTAATATATATTCAAAAATCATATTTATGATGCTAAATCACAGCACTAATCTATCTAGTTTTGGTTCTCACACCAGTCAACTGGAAATATATAGATATCCCACCTTCGAAACTCGAACACAAATGATTGAGGCTTTGAATACACGTTAATTATGCGTATATTTAAAATCTTCATATACTTGATTGTCCAAAATCAATTTAAAATAAATGATCAAATACGAATTATAAGGTTTAAGTTTCAAAACAAAACTTGTTTTCATTTTTATTTTAAAAATAACACTCTTCACACTCGTTCTAGGATACTGCTGACCCTATCTCTAACGAGTCATTCTCATTGGATATTACTAATCCAATCTCTGATGAATTCTTTCGTTCGGTTCTAATATGTCTTGTTCCCGAGCTCTATAAACCAAAGCCCTGATACCAAATGTGACAACCCAAACTTTCCCGTGAAGGAAAGCCCGGATTGAGTTGAGAACACGACAAATCAGAACATAAACAGAAGAACATTTCATTGCTTATTACAACAATTTACATCAGAGTAAAAGAATATAACAGAGCCTGAATGAATAATATACATTTGATAAATATCAGAGATTATAATTATAAAGCAGCGGAAAAATAATACATATCACAACTGTAAGAAATACATGGATACAGATCTTTCTGTATATAGCTCTAGCTGTAAACCAGGATTCTATGAATATAATATCTGCAAAACCAAAACTACTAGCTGCCCGTGTCAAAAATAAGGGCACCTAGAGTTTAGGTTAAAGCAATAAACTCCAGGTCAGTCATGTGACTGATGTGAGAACTAAAACGGTTATTAATTTGATTTTTAAGTTAGGTAAATCAAGGGACCATGTTGTATAACACGGAACAGGTTTACCCCCAAAGAATACCAGTGCATAAAACAAACAGCGCAAGGCTAAATAAAGAACAATGAAGCTATTATAAGACCCAGGTCCCATCACACAATGCAACGCAAGCCGGAGGATAGTATTTTACCTTATAATAGCCAAAGAATGCTTGATACGCTAAATTTCATCTTTTATTATTACTATAAGCGAAGAAAACAACTTCAAATATAAATGTATCAATCATAGGCGGCATGAGCACCCCATCCTACAATGTCCCATATATAGGGTTACAACTAAAACCGAAATGTCATATTGGAAGTTGGATTCCATCTATGAACCAAGGCAAGGGATCGTCCTTACCGCTTCGAGACAATCTAGCCCATGTCTCAGGACTCAGACTTAAGTGAGCCCTTAGGAGCCGCAGGGCCGGTCCACACTTACGTTAGTGGATTATAATTCCTGAACAATGCGTTTCCCCGCCCTATGGGGCGTAAATAAGCCAGATGACTCAATATCCATTGGCACCGCAGTGACCGATATGTCCGAGGCGCCTCGCATTCCAACATTGACATAGTAAAAATATAAAAATGTCAAGGCGTGCAAAACCCTGACACCACCTCTAGCTAGAAAGAAACGCATGTTCTCCCTGGATCCTCCCCCATTTCTGGTTCATATTGGGGTGTGAGGCTCGCGAATTAACGCTATACACAAAGCGGCACTATATTAAAGCTATGCTTTGATCATCAACCACAAGACTCTGCTTTTCAACAGAAGCCTTGATCATTTGTCACTCAGGCATGCCACACAGGCAATTCACGCCATGCGACTGATGTCTATCGATATACAACCTCTAAGCTTGTACGTCTCAGAGAAGGGTGAAGTAAGAGAATAAATTCTCCTTCATCAGACAGATGTATATTTAATAGAAATCAATCAGCACAGAATAAAATCCAATGTTATACACGAAGTCCATTTACAAGTTCGTTATGGGTCTGAACGAAACCGGAGGCACCTTATTCCTCGTCCCATATGTCCAATACAGGAGAGAGGTCCTCGCATATTCGGTCGATCTCCAAGTACGTCTGGACGATCACCACTTATTACCATGTCTTGGGTGTACAACCTAATCAAGGCATCAGTAATCATCCAAACAATGTGAAGACCTCCGGTCTTAACCACCGTCTTCATCTTCGACTAATCGTTGTATCAGTTACTCAGAATGGGTATAACCCGGTCTTTCCGAATAACTCGCGTATTTTATAAACAAGTGCTACACAAACACAACATACTCCTCATTCCAACTCTGAATATTCTTTTATTTAAATATTCATATCCTTTGGGAAAGGTTCCCATTAATTTTATCAAAGATAAATGCTTTAAATTTATTCTTTAATCTTTCTTTGGATATCAATCCAAACCAAATTATGGTTTATCCAAACTAGTCGGGATTAGCGAACCTTACCGAAGTAATCATTCATTGTATTTCCCAATCCCAACTTATTCATCCCATAGAGTAAAACTGGTAATACTCCATATCTAATACCACAGTTTTATCAGTAAAATTAATTACCATTTCACGTTCAAATCAAATTAAATATTTAACTATCGCTTGGAGTAAAACTGGTGATACTCCGTTCTCGATCATTTCTTGAATTTTATAATTTGAATTATCACATTCACATTTAAATCTAATTCAAGATTCATTTAAAACTCCACTTAGTTTTAATCTTCCCAAAAATCAATATTAGTTATTATTTAACTTTGGGAAATCATATCTTGTCTTTAACTGGGTTAAAGAACCAATGTCATTTAAAACACGGTTCACGATAAATCCAAAATCACATTCCATTAATTATGGAATTCTCACGGAAACAGATCGATATATAATCGATATCAATTTCCATATCCGACTAATAATATAAATGGAATACCGACAAAGCCTTTTAAATTCCATATATATTAATAGTCTTCCTCCACAGAAGCTCACTTCGATTATTACCAAATCGAATTCCATTTAATTCCAATATATTAAATTGGAAAACTTTACTTTGGAAAATTTCCATTAAATCTTAATAAAATGATTTATAAATTCCAAATCACATTTATCTGTTAATCGGGTTAAAGAACGATTGTCGTTTAAAACACAGTTCACAATAAACCCAATTCGCATTCCATTTCAATTCCAATTAAATGTTATTTAATTGGTAATTGTTCTCTAAATCTTAATTAAAAGATTTATTCTTTTCACCCGGATTTAAGAACAGTGTTAATGAAGACACCATTCACGACAAACCCAAATTCCCATTTGATATTAAATACAAGGCTCTGAATAGAAAATATATCGGCCTATATCCAATATCAAATTCTAAAACTAACAAATATCGTATTGGAAATAACGATATAAATATATCTTTCAAATTTCCATAACAATATCTGTATCATCATGAAATACAATATCTAAATATTTCGAAGATGATTTCCATTCAAATCCATTCCAATTTGTTCATTGGAAATTTCTGGTTATTTTAAAACCGTTCACCAATCCAATTTATTTTATTTAAAAATTATTGGATTTTAAATCTAGTTAATAACTAGTTCATTTTGATAAAAATATATTTTTATCTTTTCAAATATGGAATTTTTCATCCCAATCCTTTCCAAATCATTTATTATGATTTTACACAAATTATTGATATTTTTAATAATTTTAGCAAGGCCCGTACAGTCGATTTCCATAATCTGCCATTGAACTGCACTTACAACGACCTTTTCCAAATTTGATTTGAACGTAATTCCAAATCCAACCGTTAGATTTCAAATTTCTTGTATTCATTAGAAAGCTCTTTTCGATACGAACCCAACGGTTCCGGTTTTAGGAGAATCCGATGGTCGAATCTCCCGTAACGTCAATTCGAAGTCAATGGTCAAAATTCGCGAACGGTCGCGGCACGGCGCGTTCTATTCAGGCCATTTAATATATATATAATATATATATATTATATATATTTCATCGATTTCCATTTAAAACGTATTTTATAAATCATTTATAACTTCGTTTTAAAATGGTTCCAACTTCATTTTCAATTTTAAATCAAAATTGAATATTTCATATCGTTATAATATATAAATGATAATATTTTCAGAATATCAGATTTTGAAATAATTTCCTTTTCGATATTCATTTTAAAAATGAATAAAATCGATAAAATGATGCATATCTAATCAACCTGGCTTAATATATTTCAATATTTTTCGTGTCCATCCAAAATCGGACATCAAAACCAGACTTTGATTCTTTTCTGAATATTATTTTAAAATATTAGTTATTTTAAAATATTCATTATTCGCCATTTTAAAATATTCGTTATTTTAAATTATTCGTTATTTTAAAATATTCATTCCATCCGAATTGGAATCAAACACTGCCAATTACCATATAATTTGATTTATATGGATTTCATACTCACATGTACACAACAATAATTAAACACAGTCAACCTTCATCCAGAGTGCATTACACAACTGCATAAGCATTAAATATAAATAATTAACGCTTACAATAGCCTGTCAACCATTCGAGTGACATACAACTAAATATTGGGATTAGTGTATGTCCAATATCATCCCAATACCCGTTTGGGGTTTTCAAACAACAAACACTAATTATTATTTGTGCAGTTGGGCAATGTATAAAATATATCGTCCTAATCAATATCAGTCAAATGTGTGTACATAACCAAATCATTCGATTTGTAAATGAATATTTATTTTATTCATATACACGTTAAAAATTATATTTTTAACATTTAAATATTTCATTCAATACATGAATATTCTATTATCCACTTCACATCAAAATCACAGTCAATTTTCACAACACAAAAACAATCAAACAAGTCGTCCATGGTCAGTGGACGACGGTGTCGGGTGCTGCTAAGCACCGTCTATATCTTAGTATATATTTTAACTAGAAAATAAAATTAAAGTAAAAAGTTCTCACTTTGCTTTTGGCTTCGCATAAAATTGTAGCCAGCTCTAAAAATTCTCCGGTCTCTTCTGGAATGTAGAAACGTCGTCACAAGTCCAATGTCTCTTGTTTCACTGGATTTCGACAACATAGCAAAAAGATATGATTTTTATTCGATTTTCATACTTTGCGACGGTTTTAAAGTGTTGAAATCAATTTTAAATATTAAAACCATACCTCGGCAGTTTCATTCAAACCTAGTCACTAATTTGCGATCAATCCGTGCAGTTGCAACTCGATCGGATTACACCGCGTCGAAGGGGATGGAGAGGCACACCTGCGCTGGCGAGGGGGTGGAGTTCGACGGTCTCCAGGTGGCGTGGCGGCGATCTGAAGCAGCGAACTTCGGGGAGGTGATTCGGAGAAAATACTCAATGAAAAATTATAAACTTTATATGGATTTGATGAGGAGGATGAGATCTACAAAATTCCTGACTGGGGCTTGTGATTTTATTGAGTGAATTGAGAGAAATCGAAGAGAGAAGGCCAGGAGCGGTTTCCGCCTTCGATCCGACTTGCGGGGAGACAAAAAAGGAAAGTTTTGATTTTTTTTATTTACGAATGGAATTTTCTTATTCACCGATATTTATATTTATTCCAAAAATAGTGTTTTCTTATCCAAACTCCAAATAAAACCCAACTGCTATCGTCTCTAGATAAATACCCCTATTCCGGACACAATGGAATATTTTTCATAAGCCCGTTCGACTGTTTCAGTCAGTTTTTCTTCAAATTAAAATATAAAACATTCAAATATGGATTTGAACGTACATTTTAATTTGCTGGAGCCACATACTGATTCCAAAAATCACGGAAAAATTATATCTGGCTTTGTTTTGTCGATACGGTCCTAACAAAAATGATTTCGTCAAATTTGGAGACCGTTTGAAAAATGGACTTTTTCTGGTCGATCCAATTCAAACTGAAATTATCAAACGCGTTTTCCTTTTCCAAGCTCACATATTGATTCAAAAAATTATGAAAATTGGAACCTAACAATAACTCAACATCCCGGACCCAACAAAAGTGGTTTCTTCATAAACGGAGGTCATTTGCAAAATGGCCATTTTTAAGGGTTATATTTCCATAGCGACTATTCTGAATTTTCAACTGGACATAACTTTTTATTCCCGCTATGAAATTTCAATTTTTCAGATTCGCTGGAAAGATATTTTCAAACAGATTCAAATATTTCTGGTTTCACCGAAATCTGGTTTATTTTGAATCCTGTACATTCATTTGAAATTTGAAATTGAATTTTCAAACTATCGCGTCATTTCCATTTCCTTTTATAATTAAAATAAACATTTATATTCTAACTTTGATTTAAATAAATATATATGCTCTAATTCTATTCAAAATAAATTTCCAGTTGTAATTAGTTAAAATAATTCATTTTAAATATTCAAAATTCATTAAAATAGCCGAAATAATTTTTTTAAATTGTTTCTGATTTTCCGGGTTGTTACACACTTATGTTTCCAAGCCATGCATCCTTTCTCTTTCTTCCATTCAAATAAATGTAAATGTTTGCATGAAAAAAGTATATATTAATATGTCATTTATGCCACTTTTTGTCCATTCACTTCCATACATTTCCTATTAGCTGCTATTTATTCTACCCTTCTTTTTCATTCTTCACGTCATTTTTTCCAAACCACTACATCTTTTCCCTTTCCATTCTATGCATTCATTCCTCCATTTTCCTTCTTTTCTTTCAGCTCTTTCCTCAAACTTCTCAGTCTCTCTAAAAAAAATCAACTCTTTGAAACTACAACCTATCTTTTTCCCTAAAATTGGCATCAAAAACATGATATTGTGTATATATATATCAAAGTTAAGAATTTGAAAATTAATCCACTAATTGATTGATGTTTGTGTTGTTTGATTATTGTTTTGATTAATTAGAATTTGGAACCATTAAGCCAAATTGTATCAGATGTTGAACTGAATTGAAAATTGATAGAAATTGCATGCATATACATGTATATACATTGAACAGGTCATTGCAAAGAGGCTAGAGCAGAGGAATAAAATTGTTTTCCCGACAAACAGGTACATATTTATTGTATTTCTTGAGGTTTTTGATGATTTTATGAGCCGATTGGCTAGCCCCTTTGCTGTTTCTTTTTCTTTTTAGATTGGAGAGACCTGTATGGCAATTTCGGGATTTTCCCGGTGCTCCCGCACAGGGGAGGCTATGGCGAATTTTTTTGAAAATTTAGGGAGTTAGCCAAATTTTGGAAGAATTGGAAAATTCTTAGAAACTGAAAAGTTGAAGAACTTAAGCCATAATTAAAATAATGAAAGTTGAGTTGGTTTGTAAAACAACTTTCAGCTCTGTTCCTTTTTTAGGACGAAAAGATTTTAAGTGGGGGAGATTGTAACAACCCGGAAAATCTGAACAAATTTAAAATTTTTATTTTAGCAATTTTAACATATTTTGAATATTTAAAATGATTTATTTTAAATAATAACGACGAGAAATCTATTTTGAATAGAATTAGAACATATATATTTATATAAATCGATGTTAGAGTATAATTATTTATTTTTAATTATAAAAGGAATTGAAAATGGCGTGGTAGTTCGAAAATTCGATTTCAAATTTCAAATGAATGTACAGGATTCAAAATAAACTGTATTTTAGCGAAACAAAAAATATTAGAATCTATTTGAGAATATCTTTCCAATGAATCCGAAAAATCAAAATTTCATGGCGGGGATAAAAAGTTATGCCCAGTTGAAAATTTAGAATAGTCGTTATGGAAAATATAGCCCTTAAAAATGGAAATTCTGCAAACGACCTCCGTTTTCGACGAAACCAGCTTTGTTGGATTGGGGATGTAAATTTATTGCTTGATTCCAAAGTTCATAATTTTTGGATCAATATGTGAGCGTGGCGAAGGAAAACGTGTTTTGATGGTTGTAGTCAATTTGGATCGACTAGAAAATGGTCATTTTTCAAACGGTCTCCAAATTCGACGAAATTAGTTTTGTTATGACTGTATCATCAAAAAAAAGCTAGATTTATTTTTCGGGAAATTTTAGAGTCCATATTTAACCCAAGTAAATTAAAATGTACATGTAAATTAAATATATATTGATTGATGATTTAATTTAAAGGAAAATTGATCAAAAAGTTAGAATTGGCTTACGAAACATAGCCCATTGCGTTCAGAATGGGGGTATTTAGCTAGGGGCAACAGTCGTTGGGTTTGATTTGGAGTTCGGATGGGGAAACAAGTTAAATTGGAATTAAATAATATTATTTTATATTATATATAGCAAGTCAAAACACAAAGTGCTCGGTCAAAAAGGGAAACCGCAGTCAACACACGCCGCCCCTTCAAAACCAACGGTGAAATTCTTCCAGACTTCTCCCTCCTCTAATTTTCAATCCACGCTGTAATTTTTGGGATTTAAAACATGAAATTGAAGAGCGTTCCAAGCTCTATAAATTGAACGGTCAAGATGAAGTATCGTGGCCTACTCTTCTCGAAATTGTTGTGCAAAGGTCGTTGCTTTGGGTGCTTTTTTTGGCGTGCGTGGAAGGGCAAGTTGGACGAGAGTAGGGGGTGGCGCGACCCTCACTGGCGCTCAACGTGGGGGTGTTCGATGTACTTCCGGCGAAGCAGGGAAGATGCGATGGGTGGATTAGAGATTGGAGCAGGTTTCATTTTCTTCAGAATGGTGGAGCGTGAATACAGTGAAGGTGATAACGATTAAAACGTTATGAAAGAGAAAAAAGGTAATCTTATTTTTTAATTTCATTTAAATTCAAATAACATAGTTATTTTTAGAAATTTTGAAAATATAAAGCATTGTTATTTAAAAATGTGAAATTTATTTATATGTGTCATTGTTTCTAAAATTGATTTTATAAAATATATACAACATTGTTTTTAAAATTGATTTTATAAAGTATATACTACATTGTTTCTAAAATTGATTTTATAACATATATAGCATTGTTTTAGCATTGATTTTGAAAGTATAAAATAGCATTTGTGTTTTTTATATATATAAATAAATAGTTGTATGTAATATCAAATGGGATTTTTTATATATATAACACTAATATAGAAATCTAATTTTATATATAACATTGAAATAGAAATACAACTTTTATTATAAATAATACTGTTTTTAAAAGCTGAATTTTTATATATATAGATTTGATTTAAAAATGTGATTTTTAAAATATAAACATTGTTTTATAAATATATGTTTTTTATATAGAAAATGAATTTATAAAAATATGATTTCTATATATATATATAGTGGCAGAATAAAAATGCGGGTTTTAAATATATAATCATCATATTAAAAAGGTGATGTTTACTATGAATAGCGGGAAAACGGATTGTGATGGAACCGACTGGAAACAAATCCAAACCGTTCAGAGATAAATAATGGAGGAGTGGATCCCAAATGTGAGAACTCCTTACTTTCATTTTATTTTCTAGTTAAAATATATATTAGGATGCAGACAGTGCTTAGCAGCACCCGACACCCGTCATCCACAGACCATGGATGACTTGTTTGTTTGATTGTGTTGTGAAATTTTATTATGTGCTGTGGAATGGAATAAATAAAATATTCTTATGTTGGAATAAAATATTTTATAGTTAAAAATATAATTTTTAACATGCATATGAATAAAATAAATATTCATAAACAAATCGGACGATTTGTTTATGTACACACATTTGACTGATATTGATTGGGATGATAAATTTTACACGTCGCCCAACTACACAAATAAATCTGTGTCTGTTGTTTGAAAACCCCACACGGGTATTGGGATGATATATGATATACACTAGTCCCAATAATTAGATGTATGTCAATCGATTGGTTGACAGGCTGTTGTAAGCGTTAAATATTTATATTTGATGCTTATGTAGTGTAGAATGCACTTTGGATGATGGTTGACTGTGTTTGATTGTTGTTGTGTACATATGTGTATGAAATCTATATAAATCAAATTATATGGTAATTGACTGCGTCTGGTTCCAGTTCAGAAAGGAATGAATATTTTAAAATAACGATTATTTTAAATAACGAATATTTTTAAAAATAATATTCAGTAAAGG
Source organism: Allium sativum (assembly GCA_030737875.1). NCBI lineage: Eukaryota > Viridiplantae > Streptophyta > Magnoliopsida > Asparagales > Amaryllidaceae > Allium > Allium sativum. The sequence continues at coordinate 106,968,411 of CM060918.1, forward strand.
ATCAAAATATGATTTTGATGTCCGATTTGGGATGGACACGAATATATGTAAACATATAAAGCCGTGTCGATTAGATTAACGCCATTTTGACATGAAAGATATTTATATCGATTTTATTCATTTTTATAAAGAAAATTGAAAATGAAGTGATTTCAAAATCTATTGTTTTGAAAATACTATTATTTTATATATCAATGATATGGAATATTCAATTTTGATTTGAAATTGAATATGAAGTTGAAATCGTTTTGAAAACGAATTATAAAATACGTTTTGAATGGAAACCGACGAAATATATATATGATATATATTATATATATAATGGCCTAAATAGAACACGCCGCGATGCGGCAGTTCGCGAATTTCGACCGTTGACTTTGAATGGACATTACGGGAGATCCGACCGTCAGATTCTCCTAAAACCGAAACCGTTGGGTTCGTATCGAAAAGAGCTTTCTAACAAATACAAGAAATTAGAAATCTAACAGTTGAATTTTGAATTATGTCCAAATCAAAATTGGAAAAGATCGTTGTAAGTGCAGTTCGATGGCCGTTTATAGAAATCGACTATACAGGCGTTGATAAAATTATTAAAAATATCAATAATTTGTGTAAAATCATAAGAAATGATTTGGAAAGAATTGGGATGAAAAACTCCATATTTGAAAAGATAAAAATATATTTTTATCGAAATGAACTAGTTATAAACTAGAATTATGAAATCCAATATTTTTTAAATAAATAAATTGGACTTGGAACGGTTTTAAAATTAACCCGAATTTCCAATATATGAATTGTAATGGATTTGAATCGAAATTATCTTCGGAGTATTTCGATATTGGATTCCGTGATTATACGGATATTTTGGAGGGATTTGGAAGATATAGATATATCGTTATTCCAATACGATATTTGTTGATTTCAGAATTTGATATTGAATATAAGCCAATATATTTTCTATTCAAAGCCTTATATTTAATATCAAATTGGATTTTGGGTCTATCGTGAATGGTATCTTTAATAATACTGTTGTTAAACCCAATGGAGTTAAGAAAATTAGAAACTGACTGGAGATTAGTTATGTTGAATGGTTTCTTGGGTATTGATCTGATGTTGGTTTCGGCCTTCGGGGTTAACACTTAGGGAACTGTTCTCTTACTAATTTATGGTTAGAGACTAGTGGAATGTAAATTAGGTTTGTTGTGAACAGTGTTTTAGCGACATTCGTTCTTTAACCCGATTTACAGCGAAATGGGATTTGGAATTTATAAATCTTTTGTTAAGATTTAAAGGAGATTTTCCAAAGTAAAGTTTTCCAATTTAACATATTAAATTGGAATTGAATGGAATTCGATTTGGTAATAATCGAAGTAAGCTTCTGTAGAGGAAGACGGTTAATATATATGGAATTTAAAAGGCCTTGTCGTTATTCCATTTATATTATCAATTGGATATGGAAGTTTATATCGATTTGTTTTCCATGAAGATTCCATTGTTAATGGAATGTGATTTTGGGTTGTCGTGAATGGTATCTTTAATAATACTATTCTTAGACCCAATGGAGTTAAGAAAATCAGAAACTAACTGGAGATTAGTTAATTTGAATGGTCTCCTGGGTATTGATCTGATGTAGGTTTCGGCCTTCGGGGTTAATACTTAGGGAATTGTTCACTTGATAATTTACGGTTAAAGACTGATGGAATGGAATATGATTTTGGGTTTATCATGAACCGTGTTTTAAAAGACATTAGTTCTTTAACCCAGTTAAAGACAGGAATAAAATTTTGGGTTGTCGTGAATGGTATCTTTAATAATACTGTTCTTAGACCCAATGGAGTTAAGAAAATCAGAAACTAACTGGAGATTAGTTAAGTTGAATAGTTTCCTGGGTATTGATCTGATGTTGGTTTCGGCCTTCGGGGTTAATACTTAGGGAATTGTTCACTTGCTAATTTACAGTTAAAGGCTGATGGAATGGAATGTGATTTTGGGTTTATCGTGAACCGTGTTTTAGACGACATTGGTTCCTTAACCCAGTTAAAGATAGGATATGATTTCCCAAGTTAAACAATCGTTAATATTGATTTTTGGGAAGATTAAAACCAAGCGGAGTTTTAATGCGTCTTTAATTAGATTGAATTGAAATCCAAAGGAAGATTAAATAATAAATTTAAAGAATTTATCTTTAATAAAATTAATGGGAACCTTTACCAAAGTATAAGAATATTTGAATAAAAGAATATTCTGGATTGGAATGAGGCGTATGTTGTGTTTTATAGCACTTGTTTATTATATACGCGAGTTATTCAGAAAGACCGGGTTTATCCCATTCTGAATTACTGATTCGACGATATGTCGAGGATGAATACGGTGGTTGAAGACCGGAGGTCTTTACATCATTTGGATGATTACTTATGTCTTGATTGGGCTGTACACCCAAGACAAGGTAATAAGTGGTGATCGTCCAGACGTACTTGGAGATCGACCGGATACGCGAGGACCTCTCCCCTGTATTGGACATATGGGGAGGAATAAGGTGCCTCCGGTTTCGTTCATACCTAGAACGAACTTGTAAATGGATGTGTGTCTGACATCGGATTTCATTCTCTTTAATTGATAGACATCGGTTGCATATCGTGAATTGCATGTGTGGCATGCTAAGATGCAAATGATCAAGGCTTCTATTGAAAAGCAAAGTCTTGTGGTTGATGATCAAAGCACGACCTTTGTGGCATAGCTTTGTGTAGCATTAATTCGCGAGCCTCACACCCCGGTGTGAACCAGAAACGGGAGAGGACTTCAGGGAAGGCATGCGTTTTCTTCTAGCTAGGAGTGGTGTTTTTGGTTTTACACGCCCGGACATTTTACTTATGTGGATGATGGATAGCGAGGCGCCTCGGTTATATGGTCATTCCGGGGCCGATAGTTTGGTCGGGATATGACCAGTTGACGCCCCATAGAGCGGGGAAACGCATTGTTCAGGCATTTTAATCCACTCCGTGTGGACCGACCCTGATGACCTAAGGTGCAGTTGCAGCTGTTCCTGAGACACGGGCTAAAGCGTCTCGAAGCGGTAAGGACGATCCCTTGCCTTGGTTCACAGATGGAAATCCAACTTCCAATACGTGACAATTGCGGTTTTGATTGTAGAGCCTAGTATTCGAGACATGATATATGGTACCTATGCCGTCTAGGATTGATACATTTATATTTGAAGTTGTTTTATACACTATGCACTTATAATAGTATCAAATGATTTTTTTTAACTTACCAAGCATGTTTGGCTATTATATGGTAAAATCCTATCCTCGGCTTGCGTTGCATTGTGTGATAGGACCTGGCTCTTATAATAGCTTCATTTTTTCCAAAAAGCATTGCGTTGTTTTATTATATGCACTGGTATTCTTGGGAGGGAACTCGTTCCGTGTTATACGGCGAGGTCCCTTGGTTTACTTTATTTTTAAAAGTAAGGTTTTAATAACTGTTTTAGTTCTCACACCAGTCACATGACTGACCTAAAGTTTATTATTTTAACCTAAACTCTAGGTGCCCCTATTTTCCACACGGACAGCTAGTAGTTTTGGTTTTGCATATTTATATTCACATGATCCTGGTTTACAGCTGGATTGATATTCGGAAAGCTCTGTATCCGTATATTCTTTTCAGTTCTGTTTTGTATTATTTTTCCGCTGCATTGTAACTCGTAAATCTATGATATTTTGTAAATGTGTAATATTTGTTCATACTCTGTATATTCTTGTATTCTGACGAAATTGTTGTAATAAGCAATGAAATGTTCTTCTATTTGTGTTCTGATTCGTCTTGTCCTCAAGGCAATCCGTTCTTCCTCTTCTCCTCGGAGACCGGGGAAGTTCTAGGTCCTTACAGTGGTATCAGAGCTTTGGTTTACAGAGCTCGGAGAATAAGACACATTAGAACCAAACGAAAGAATTCATCAGAGATTGGATTAGTAATATCCAATAGGAACGACTCGTTAGAGATAGGATCAGTAGTATCCTAGAACGAGTGTGAAGAGTGTATTTTTAAAATAAAAATGAAAACAAATTTTGTTTTGAAAAATTTATCCTATTATTCGTATTCGAATATTTTTATTTTAAATTGATTTGAACAATCAAGTATATAAAGATTTTGCATATACGTCTGATCCATGTGTATACGAAGTCTCAAATATAATGGATAGATATAGAATCACACCTTAGTCGCCCGGGGATGATTCAGATGATGTGGTCGCATCATCAGCATCTGTGCTCGAGTTTCGAAAGTGGGATATCTATATATTTCCAATTGACTGGTGTGAGAACCAAAACTAGATAGGGTTATTTGTTGTGATTGGCATCAAAAACATGATTTTGTGTATATATATCAAAGTTAAGAATTTGAAAATTAATCCACTAATTGATTGATGTTTGTGTTGTTTGATTATTGTTTTGATTAATTAGAATTTGGAACCATTAAGCCAAATTGTATCAAATGTTGAACAGAATTGAAAATTGATAGAAATTGCATGCATATACATGTATATACATTGAACAGGTCATTGCAAAGAGGCTAGAGTAGAGGAATAAAATTGTTTACCCGACAAATAGGTATATGTTTATTGTATTTCTTGGGGTTTTTGATGATTTTATGAGCCGATTGGCTAGCCGCTTTGCTATTTCTTTTTTCTTTTTGGATTGGAGAGGCTTGTATGGTGATTTCGGGATTTCCCGATGCTCCCGTACAGGGGAGGTTATGGCGAACTTTTTCGAAAATTTAGGGTGTTAGCCAAATTTTTGAAGAATTGGAAAATTCTTAGAAACTGAAAAGTTGAAGAATTTAAGCCATAACTAAAATAATGAAAGTTGAGTTGGTTTGTTAAACAACTTTCAGCTCTGTTCCTTTTCGAGGACGAAAAGATTTTAAGTGGGGGAGATTGTAACAACCCGGAAAATCTGAACCAATTTAAAATTTTATTTTAGCAATTTTAATGGATTTTGAATATTTAAAATGATTTATTTTAAATAATAATGATGAGAAATCTATTTTGAATAGAATTTAAACATATATATTTATATAAATCGATGTTAGTATATAATTATTTATTTTTAATTACAAAAGGAATTGAAAATGGCGTGGTAGTTCGAAAATTCGATTTCAAATTTCAAATGAATGTACATGATTCAAAATAAATCGGATTTTAGCGAAACCAAAAATATTAGAATCTATTGGAGAATATCTTTCCAACGAATCCAAAATATCAAAATTTCATGGCGGGGATAAAAAGTTATGCCCAGTTGAAAATTTAGAATAGTCGCTATGGAAAATATAGCCCTTAAAAATGAAAATTCTGCAAACGACCTCCGTTTTCGACGAAAGCACTTTTGTTGGATCCAGGATGTCAAGTTATTGCTTGATTCCAAAATTCATAATTTTTGGGATCAATATGTGAGCGTGGCAACGGAAAACGTGTTTTGCCGGTTGTAGTCAATTTGGATCGACCAGAAAATGGCCATTTTTCAAACGGTCTCCAAATTCAACGAAATTAGTTTTGTTAGGACCGTATCGTTAAAACAAAACTAGAATTATTTTTCAGGAATTTTTAAAGTCCGTATGTAAGCCCAGTAAATTAAAATGTATGTTTAAATTAAATATATATTGATTCATGATTTAATTTAAAGGAAAACGTATCAAAACGTTAGAATTGTCTTATGAAACATAGCCCATTGCGTTCAGAATAGGGGTATTTAGCTAGGGGCGACAGTCGTTGGGTTTGATTTGGGGTTCGGATGGGGAAACAAGTTAAATTGGAATTAAATAATATTATTTTATATTATATATAGCAAGTCAAAACCCTAAGTGCTTGGTCAAAAAGGGTAACCGCAGTCAACGCGCGCCGCTCCCTTCAAAACCGATGGCGAAATTCTTCGAGACTTCTCCCTCCTCTAATTTTCAATCCACACAGTAATTTTTGGGATTTATAACATGAAATTGAAGAGCGTTCCAAGCTCTATAAATTGAACGGTCAAGATGAAGTATCATGGCCTACTCTTCTCGAAATCACTGTGCAAAGGCCGTCGCTTTGGGTGTTTTTTCTGGCGTGCATGGAAGGGTGAGTTGGACGAGACTAGGGGGTGGCGCGGCCCTCACTGGCGCTCAACGTGGGGGTGTTCGATGTACTTCCGGCGTAGCACGAGAGATGCGACGGGTGGATTAAAGATTGGAGCAGGGTTCATTTTCTTCAGAATGGCGGAGCGTGAATACAGCGAAGGAGATAACAATTTAAACATTATGAAAGAGAAAAAAAGGTAATCTTATTTTTTTAATTTCATTTTAATTTAAATAACATAGTTATTTTTAGAAATTTTTAAAATATAAAGCATTGTTATTTAAAAATGTGGAATTTATTTATATGTGTCATTGTTTCTAAAATTGATTTTATAAAATATATACAACATTGTTTTAAAATTGATTTTATAAAATATATACTACATTGTTTCTAAAATTGATTTTATAAAATATATAGCATTGTTTTAGCATTTATTTTGAAAGTATAAAATAGCATTTGTTTTTCTTTTTTTTATATAAATATATAAATAGTTGTATGTAATATCAAATGGGATTTATATATATATATAACACTAGTTTAAAAATCTAATTTTGTATATAACATTGAAATAGAAATATAATTTTTATTATAAATAATATTGTTTTTAAAAGATGAATTTTTATATATATATAGATTTGATTTAAAAATGTGATTTTTAAAATATAAACATTGTTTTATAATGATATGATTTGTATATAGAAAACGAATTTATAAAAATATGATATCTATATATATAGTAGCAGAATAAAAATGCGGGTTTTAAATATATAATCATCATATTAAAAAGGTGATGTTTACTATGAACAGCGGGAAAACGGATTGTGATGGAACCAACTGGAAACAAATCCAAACCGTTCATAAATAAAGAATGGAGGAGTGGATGCCAAATGTGAGAACTCCTCATTTTGATTTTATTTTCTAGTTAAAATATATACTAGGATGCAGATGGTGCTTAGCAGCACCTGACACCCGTCATCCACAGACCATGGATGACTTGTTTGTTTGTTTGATTGTGTTGTGAAATTTTATTGTGTGATGTGGAATGGAATAAATAAAATATTCTTGTGCTGGAATAAAATATTTTATAGTTAAAAATATAATTTTTAACATGCATATGAATAAAATAAACATCATAAACAAATCGGACGATTTGTTTATGTACACACATTTGATTGATATAGATTGGGATGATAAATTTTACACATCGCCCAACTACACAAATAAATTTGTGTTTGTTGTTTGAAAACCCCACACGGGTATTGGGATGATATATGACATACACTAGTCCCAATAATTAGTTGTATGTCAATCGATTGGTTGACAGGATGTTGTATGCGTTAAATATTTATATTTGATGCTTATGCAGTGTAGAATGCACTTTGGATGATGGTTGACTGTGTTTGATTGTTGTTGTGTACATGTGTGTATGAAATCCATATAAATCAAATTATATGGTAATTGACTGTGTCTGGTTCCAGTTTAGAAAGGAATGAATATTTTAAAATAACGATTATTTTAAAATAACAAATATTTTTAAAAATAATATTCAGTAAAGGATCAAAATATGATTTTGATGTCCGATTTGGGATGGACACGAATATATTTAAATATATAAAGCCGTGTTGCTAGATTAACGCCATTTTGACGTGAATGATATTTATATCGATTTTATTCATTTTTATAATGAAAATAGAAAATGAAGTGATTTCAAAATCTAATGTTTTGAAAATACTATTATATTATATATCGATGATATGGAATATTCAATTTTGATTTGAAATTGAATATGAAGCTGAAATCGTTATGAAAATGAATTTAAAACGATTTTTAAAATACATTTTGAATGGAAATCGATGAAATATATCTATAATATATTATATATATATAATGGCCTGAATAGAACACGCCGCACTGTGGCAGTTCGCGAATTTCGACCGTTGACTTTGAATGGACATTACGGGAGATCCGACCGTCGGATTCTCCTAAAACCGGAACCGTTGGGTTCGTATCGAAAAGAGCTTTCTAACGAATACAAGAAATTAGAAATCTAACAGTTTAATTTTGAATTATGTCCAAATCAAAATTGGAAAAGGTCGTTGTAAGTGCAGTTCGATGGCCGTTTATAGAAATCGACTGTACAGGCCTTGATAAAATTATTAAAAATATCAATAATTCGAGTAAAATCATAATAAATGATTTGGAAATAATTGGGATGAAAAACTCCATATTTGTAAAGATAAAAATATATTTTTATCGAAATGAACTAGTTATGAACTAGAATTATGAAATCCAATATTTTTAAATAAATTAATTGGATTTGGAATGGTTTTAAAAATAACCAGAATTTCCAATTTATGAATTGGAATGGATTTGAATCGAAATTATCTTCGGAATATTTCGATATTGGATTTCGTGATTATACGGGTATTGTGGAGGGATTTGGAAGATATAGATATATCATTATTCCAATACGATATTTGTTGATTTCAGAATTTGATATTGAATATAAGCCAATATATTTTCTATTCAGAGCCTTGTATTTAATATCAAATTGGATTTTGGGTTTGTCGTGAATGGTATCTTTAATAATACTGTTCTTAAACCCAATGGAGTTAAGAAAATTAGAAACTGACTGGAGATTAGTTAAGTTGAATGGTTTCTTAGGTATTGATCTGATGTTGGTTTCGGCCTTCGGGGTTAACACTTAGGGAATTGTTCTCTTACTAATTTACGGTTAGAGACTGATGGAATGTGAATTGGGTTTGTTGTGAATTGTGTTTTAGCGACATTCGTTCTTTAACCCGATTTACACCGAAATGGGATTTGGAATTTATAAATCTTTTGTTAAGATTTAAAGGAGATTTTCCAAAATAAAGTTTTCCAATTTAACATATTAAATTGGAATTGAATGGAATTCGATTTGGTAATAATCGAAGTAAGCTTCCGTAGAGGAGGACGGTTAATATATATGGAATTTAAAAGGCCTTGTCGTTATTCCATTTATATTAATGGTCGGATATGGAAGTTTATATCGATTATATATATCGATTTGTTTTCCGTGAAGATTCCATTGTTAATGGAAAGTGATTTTGGGTTGTCGTGAATGGTATCTTTAATAATACTGTTCTTAAACCCAATGGATTTAAGAAAATCAGAAACTGACTAGAGATTAGTCAAGTTGAATGGTCTCCTCGGTATTGATCTGATGTAGGTTTCGGCCTTCGAGGTTAATATTTAGGGAATTGTTCACTTGCTAATTTACGGTTAAAGACTGATGGAATGGAATGTGATTTTGGTTTTATCGTGAACTGTGTTTTAAAGGACATTGGTTCTTTAACCCAGTTAAAGACATGAATAAGATTTTGGGTTGTCGTGAATGGTATCTTTAATAATACTGTTCTTAGACCCAATGGAGTTAAGAAAATCAGAAACTAACTAGAGATTAGTTAAGTTGAATGGATCTTTAATACTTAGGGAATTGTTCACTTGCTAATTTACAGTTAAAGGCTGATGGAATGGAATGTGATTTTGGGTTTATCGTGAACCGTGTTTTAAATGACATTGGTTCTTTAACCCAGTTAAAGACAGGATATGATTTCCCAAGTTAAACAATCGTTAATATTGTTTTTTGGGAAGATTAAAACCAAGCGGAGTTTTAATGGATCTTTAATTAGATTGAATTGATATCCAAAGGAAGATTAAAGAATAAATTTAAATAATTTATCTTTGATAAAATTAATGGGAACCTTTCCCAAACTATAAGAATATTTGAATAAAGGAATATTCTGGATTGGAATGAGGCGTATGTTGTGTTTTTATAGCACTTGTTTATTAAAAACGCGAGTTATTCAGAAAGACCAGAGGTCTTCACATCGATTGGATGATTACTGATGTCTTGATTGGGCTGTACACCCAAGACAAGATAATAAGTGGTGATCGTCCATACGTACTTGGAGATCGACCGGATACGCGAGGACCTCTCCCCTATATTGTACATAAAGGGGAGTAATAAGGTGCCTCCGGTTTCGTTTAGACCCATAATGAACTTGTAAATGGATGTGTGTCTTACATCGGATTTCATTCTCTGTGATTGATAGACATCGGTTTCATAGCGTGAATTGCTTGTGTGGCATGCTGAGATGCAAATGATCAAGGCTTCTATTGAAAAGCAGAGTCTTGTGGTTGATGATCAAAGCACGGCCTTTGTGGCATAGCTTTGTGTAGCGTTAATTCGCGAGCCTCACACCCCGGTGTGAACCAGAAACGGGAGAGGACTTCAGGGAGGACATGTGTTTTCTTTTAGCTAGGAGTGGTGTTTTGGGTTTTACACGCCCGGACATTTTACTTATGTGGATGATGAATAGCGAGGCGCCTCGGTTATATCGGTCGTTCCAGGGCCGATAGTTTGCTCGGGATATGACCAGTTGACGCCCCGTAGGGCGGGGAAACACATTGTTCAGGCATTTTAATCCACTCCGTGTGGACCGGCCCTGACGATCCAAGGTGCAGTTGCGGCTGTTCCTGAGACACGGACTAAAGCGTCTCGAAGCGGTAAGGACGATCCCATGCCTTGGTTCACAGATGGAAATCCAACTTCCAATACGTGACAATTACGGTTTTGATTCTAGAGCCTAGTATTGGCAACATGATATATGGTACCTATGCCGTCTAGGATTGATACATTTATATTTGAAGTTGTTTTATACACTATGCACTTATAATAGTATCAAATGATTTGTTTTAACGTACCAAGCATGTTTGGCTATTATAAAGTAAAACCCTATCCCCCGGCTTCCGTTGCATTATGTGATAGGACCTGGGTCTTATAATAGCTTCATTTTTTCCAAAAAACATTGTGTTGTTTTGTTATATGCACTGGTATTCTTGGGAGGAAACCCGTTCCGTGTTATACGGCGAGGTCCCTTGATTTACTTTATTTTTAAATGTAAAGTTTTAATAACTGTTTTAGTTCTCAAACCAGTCACATGACTGACCGGGAGTTTATTATTTTAACCTAAACTCTGGGTGCCCCTATTTTCCACACGAGTAGCTAGTAGTTTTGGTTTTGCAAATTTATATTCACAGGATCCTGGTTTACAGCTGGAATGATATTCGGAAAGCTATGTATCCGTATATTCTTTTCAGTTGTGTTTTGTATTATTTTTCCGTTGCATTGTAACTTGTAAATCTCTGATATTTAGTAAATATGTAATATTTATTCGTACTCTGTATATTCTTGTATTCTGACGAAACTGTTGTAATAAGCAATGAAATGTTCTTCTGTTTGTTGTCTTGTCCTCAAGGCAATCCGTTCTTCCTCTTCTCCTCGGAGACCGGAGAAGTTCTGGGTCCTTACAGTTGCCATTTCTTCTTTACTGATTTTAAGGTGAGTTCCAGGTCACGATTTACATTATTTCCAAGTGATTTGATTTCAATTCGAGCTGAATTTGATTGTTTTTCTTATTCTTTTAGTTTGTCATTGAGTTGCCTTGTCATTTTGAAGTCGTGTTTTGGCCGGATGTACGTTTTACTGATAAGAATACATATTATCCATATGGACAAAACTGATAACCAGTTGCTACACTCGATTTTTTCACCTGCGAATAGTATTTATGTTCTTCAATGGTTATTTGGCTTCCGATAAGGATAAAACTGCACTTATTCTTGACTTTGTACTTATGTACACTGTCACATACATTTTCCACGTACATTGTTATGTATTACTTCATTCTTGTATATTGTGCCTTGTTGTTTGGGCCTCTTGATATTTTCCATGACTTACTATTTGTTATTCATATTCATGTATTGCCTTATTCACCTAAGTTTATGCTCTGACAAGTTTGGACAGTTAAGTAGATTCTTATTGTTTGGTTGTGATCCTTGGCATGTTAGCAAGCCATGTTTTGTTAAGAATATGTATAGGAATATTGCACCCTACCTGATTTGATAAATCCAAGAAAAACCTTGCGGCTATATACTTTGTTCATGAATAAGTTGCTTGGCATTAATAAATGGTTGATCATATTAAATTTTCAAAATAAAAAATAAAAAATGTTACAAAGGTCAAGACTTTGCTAGTATATATATCTACCTCTTACTTGTAATTAGTTGATTCCGCCCTATTTTGATGTATACTACACTATTTACTTGTTTGTGGAAAATTGAAACCCATGTTGGATCATTGTTTACCATGTGTATTTTCTGAAAATTTGGGATAGACCCATGCTTTGATTTACATACCCATGCCATGTTAATTCTAGACAATGCACCTACGTGTGCATTTGTTGCACATTTTGACTTATACAACCTTGCAAAGTTAAAACCCGGGAGGCATCTTGTTTGATCGATGTAGCTGTAAATATTCGGCGTATGTTTAAAAATTTAGAACTATGTTAAAGTTAAGTTTAACTATTATATTGCAATGTTTTATTGAAGTTGTCTTACTTGAATAAAATTAATCCTGACTCGAGTGTTTTGTGTTTTGCATGGAACGCTCAGGTCAGATCCGAGTGTTGAAGATTTAAAAACTTTTGCTATTGAAGTCAGTGAGTGGTGAAGACATGCGCGCTGGTTCGACAAATTCTGCAACTTTATTTTATTTAAAAATTATGTAATTCCACCACGTATAGTTTAGTGTACAACTTTGATATTTTGTGTAAATTGCTTCTGCTGTGAGATATTGCAATTTTTTTATTCTGTGATTTTTGTGTCTGATTCTATTAAACCCTGTAAGCTAAATAACAATTAGTCGTTTCGAGCGGTTTAAGTTGGCCCGATTACCGACTTGAAGCGATCAACAAGGAAGGTCGTTATAGTTGATTGGAATGACCTGCCTTTTCGACCGCTCTAAGTCGGTAATTAAATCATTTTAAACCACTCGAAATGACAAATTGTTATTTAGCTTACGGGTTTAAACATAATTAGACAAAAAAATCACAGAATAAACAAACTGCAATATCTCACATCGGAAGCAATTTACACAAAATATTGGTGTTATACACTAAATTATACACAGCGAAATTACATAAAAAAATACAATTCGTAGAAATTGTGAACCAGTGCCCATGTCTTCATTACTCACTAACTTCAATAGCGGAAGTCTTTAAATCTGCAACACTCGGATCTGACCCGAGCGTTCCATGCAAAACACAAAACATTCAAGTCAGGATTAACTTTATTCAAATAAGACAACTTCAATAAAACACTAAAATATAATAGTTAAACTTAACTTAAAAATAGTTCTAAATTTCTAAACATATGCTGAAAATTTACGGATACATCAGTCAAACAAGATGCCTCTCATGTTTTAACTTCGCAAGGTTGTATGAGTCCAAATTTGCAGCAAATGCACATGTAGGTGCATTGTCTAGAATTAACATGGTACGGGTATGTAAATCAAGGCATGGTCTATCCCAAATATTTAGAAAATACACATGGTAAACAGTGATCCAACATAGGTTTCAATTTTCCATATACAAGTAAATAGTGCAGTATACATTAAAACAGAGCGCAATCAACTAATTACAAGTAAGGGGTAGATATATATCAGCAAAGTCATGGCCTCTATATTTTATTTTATTTTTTAAGGAAAAATCGATGGGATCAACCATTTATTAATGCCAAATAACTTATTCATGACCAAAGTATATGGCCGCAAAGGTTTTCTTAGGTTTATCAAATCAGGTAGGGTGCAATATTCCGATATATATTCTTAACAAAACATGGCCTGCTGACATGCCAAGGTTCACAATCAAACAACAATAATTTACTTAATTGTCCAAACTGATCAGAACATAAACTTAGGTGAACAAGGAAATACATGAATATGAATAACAAACAGCAAGTCATGGCAAATACCAAGAGGCCCAAACAATAAGGCATAATGTACAACAATGAAGTAATACATAACAATGTACATGGAAAACGTACATGACAGTGTAGATAAGTACATAGTCAAGAACAAATGCAGTTCTGTCCTTATCAAAAATGAAATAGTCATAGAAGAATACAAATACTATTCATAGGTGAACAAATCGAGTGTAGGAACTGGTTATCAGTTTTGTCCATATGGGTAGTATCTATTCTTATCAGTGAAACATACATCTGGCCAAAACACGATTTCAAAGTGACAAGGCAACACAACGAAAAATAGAAAGAATAAGAAAAACTATCATATTCGGCTCGAAGTGAAGTCAAATCACTTGGAAATAAAGTAAATCGTGAGCTGGAACTCACCTTAATGTCAACAAAGAAGAAAGGGCAGCGATGCAAAGAGCGAACTGGGGATGCCCGAACCTGGATGCAGGGCAATGCAGACGAGATGGTTACTGGTGATTCATTGAATGCTGGTCCACGGTTGGATTTGATCTATTGTGAAGGAAGGAGTGGAGCGTGCTTCGATTTTAGGGAGGAGACAGGTTGAGATTTGGAAAATTTGTTTTTGTTTTGTTTTTTTAGAGAGACTGAGAAGCTTCAGGAAAGAGCAGAAAGAGAAGAAAGAAAATGGAGGAATGAATGAATAGAAAGGAAGGGGAAAAGATGTAGTGGTTTGGAAAAAATGACGTGAAGAATGAAAAAGAAGGGTAGAATAAATAGCAGGTAATATGCAACCTATGGAAGTGAATGGACAAAATGTGGCATAAATGGCATATTAATATATAACTTTTCATGCAAACATTTACATTTAACTAAATGAAAGAAAGAGAAAGGATGCATGACTTCGAAACATAAATAGGAAAAATTGATGTGCATAATTGAATTTATGCAAGCATTTTGTTTTATAAATGGGAAACAACGCATGCATAAATGTTCCCATGTGTTTCATATTTTTGTTTAATACTTCTCTCATTCCATTTTCCTTTTTTTATGTAAAATCTTTAAGTTTTTTTTTAATATTATTTAATGTAAAGGTTTCAAGTGACCATGCATACAATATGTTGTTCCCTTCTTTCATCATAGAAACATTGCTTTTGGAAGAATATGAAGCATTTATGTTATATAAAACGTTTTGTGTTATATATTAGGTGCAGTTATTAAATCGTTATATGCAGTCACTAAAACATGCTTAGGGAATAACAGGAAGCATTTATGTTATATATGCAGTCGTTAAAATAATTTTATATTTTGAGTAGGCATTTCACGAAGAGGAGAGAGGAATGTAAAAGGGGAAGGTAACGAAAATTTTATGTTATATCATATATTACATGTAATATAAAATGTATAGTTAAGAGAGAAGGGTTGGAAACCAAATGATGCCCTTTCCTTTTATTCATTTATTAAATATAAACGAATGTGGCCATTCAAAGAATGGAATGACATTAATTTCGAAGATACCAGATGTAACAACCCGGATTTTTAATAACGTGTTAAGACAAGAATCAAGGCAGAATTTAATTATAAAATCTGAATCAGGGGAAAACGGGCTATGCCATTGCGTTCGTCTCGGAAAAATACGCGAAATAGAGTCCGAGTTTTCGAGAATCGGAGTCCGTATGACCCAGTTATGGCCCGTCAAAGTTTTCAGAAAAATTCAAGTTCAAAAACAGCTCGAAAATTCAAATCTGGAGCCAAACAGATTGGGCCGGAAAACTCCCGCCCAAGCCCCAGGTCGACTGGGGAGTCGACACGCCCAGGGGGCAGGTCGACTGCCCAGTCCACACGGGTGTCGACCTGGGTGGTCCGACCACTTTGGCCTGGGTGTACCTGCTTGGCCTTGTGCTCTGTTCTGATGGCCTATGACAGATTTTGAGGGTTCAGATCTAACCTAGGGTTAATCTAAGGGCCTAAAATACTCCTAATCTCTATAAAAACACCCTAGGACCTAACCTAAATCACTAAAAATCATTCTAGCAACTAAATGCTGCCCAAATGTCGATTGATCATGGCCTCCATCTCCAATTCCTAGAGACTATGCATTCAAACTAGATCCGAATCAAAAGGTGCAAGCTTCCTATGTCAAATCGAGGGTAGATCAACGTTGCTACGCAAATTTCATGACGATTCTTCAACAAAGGAGCCACCTTTCTTTGTCAAGACGATTCATGCTCTTAGCCCTCTTGCCACGCTATGTAAGTTCTAGCTACTTGTAGATTCTAACGGTGGTTCCAATGTGACATGGAATAAAATGCGATGAAACATAAGTATGCTAGCCTATGTGAACCTAATTTTTCCCCTTTTCTATGATCTATGACCTTGGGCTAAGTTTTAGCGACTTAATCATGCCACTCATGTTATGTTTAACCTAGTTTATCTTGCAAGTTTGAATCTTTATCTATGGAATGTTAGCATGAACCTTTGGGAACCATTTGACTTGTGAAACATTGGCAAAGACTTGACTTTGGGGCTTATGCATGTAAATGAACCCAAACCCCTTATGTTATCATGCATGTTTGTGGCCAAATTCCCTTATGATACTATGCATGTTTGTGGCCAAATTCCCTTATGATACTGTGCATGTTTGTGCCTAATCCCGTTGTGACATTATGCATGTTTGAGGCCAAAAACCCCTTATGATGCTATGCATATTTTGAGGCCAAACCCCTTATGATACCATGCATGTTTGTGGCCAATCCCTTTTTGACATCGTGCATGTTTTGGGGCCAATATGTAGCATAGTATCCTTACTTTGTTGACTTGCTTTTACTTGGGTTGGAAACACGATTTGGGGTAGGTTAGACGAGCGTGATTATGACATGATAATTTGACATGGGATTTCATGAAAATATGACACTCAAGATACACCTAAATGTGGACATGACATGTGGGGTAAACATGGGACTTGAAACTAGACACGTATGGGTTGTAAGTGTAATATGACACTAGACCAAACATGAAAGTGGCCAACTCGAGGTTGGGTTGAGTTTGTAGCATAAAACTACCCGGACCCGCCCGGCTTAACTAGTGGCTACAAACAATAGGACCCAATGTGAGTAGTTGGTCATATAGCACTTAAAACCCGAGATTAGACTAGGTTGTGGTGTAAAACTACCCGGACTCGCCCGGCTTAACTAGTAACCACAACAAAGTCTAATGTGAGAGGTTGGGGTGCATTAATCTAATTAATGCCACATGAAAAGGTTAAGTAATTTTGACTAATGACACTTAACCGATATGACACGAATGGGTAGGTTAAGTGGAACCGGACTTGATTTCTTAATGACACTTAACCATATAAGACAATTAGGGGATGGGGTTAAGTAATTTACACTTAACTAATCTAAACACGGTACTTAGATGGGGTTAAGTAACCTAGACTTAACTAATCTAACACGGTAAATTCGATGGGGTTAAGTAACCTAGACTTAACTAATCTAACACGGTAAATTCGATGGGGTTAAGTAACCTAGACTTAACTAATCTAACACGGTAAGGCGATGAGGTTAAGTAACCAATACTTAACCAACTTAACACGATAATTTAATGGGGTTAGGTAACTTATACTTAACCAATTATACATGATGATTTGATGAGGTTAAGTAACCTATACTTAACCAATCTAATATGCGGACCTGATAGGGTTAAGTCACAAGACCTTTTAAATATACTTAACCATTGTAATATGATTAGTGGATGGGGTTAAGCTAACCCATACTTAACCAATCTGACTCGATAATCTGATGGGATTAAGATAATCTATGCTTAATCAATCTAACACGATAATCTGATAGGGTTAAGACAAACAAATACTTAACCAATTTGACTTGATAGGGTTAAGTCATGAGCTTCTTGGCATACTTAACCAACTTGTAGGGCTAAGCCTTGAACTTAAATACTTAGCCAATCTTGACATGATTCGTAGGCGGGTTAAGTCATGAACTTGAATGACAACACTTAACCCATTAGACAAAACCCTAGCTCAGGGGACTAGGTTGAAATTCGTAGTTAACAAGGATAGCGGGAAGAGAAGCTAAGTGGTAAACCTTAGTTAAGGATAACTAAGTGATAATTCTTAGTCAAGGAAATTGGACCAGTTCACAGATAGATGAGTAACCCGATATGGTAGGTCATCGCTTGAACACACGTGGAGGAGCGAATTATCTGACTTAGATAAAGGCTCCAACGAACTGGGTGATGAAGCGGTAGCTTCGGGGGACGTGAGGATACTCTTGGTATCCCTCTGTGAGGTTGCAGATGATCCGCCTAGGCTCACAAGAGGTTAAGGTCTGCGGTAGAAGAACCAAGAGTATGCCTTGGTTACTATGCGAGCGACCTAAAGACTGGGATGGATTAGCGTGGAGTCGACGATACTTGTTTTTGCCCTGGATAGCACGTCGCCGACTACCTACCATCTTTAGTCAATAGTGCACGTACGGAAAGGCAGAGAACTCCCAACAGACCATATACTTGCTATCGAGTTATGGGTGAGGTTGCCCAATAGGTAAGTGGGGCATAGTGGGGCCGAGATGTAGTTCTCATATATGATTTTTCTTGGATTGCCTTTCAGTAGTTGAGGGAGGGTCACGTGGGACCATAGCCACGGATACAAAAACAAACCTTGATATCTGCATCGGCAGATGACTTAAAGCTGCCGACCGAATTCCGTATTTCTTGATTTGCCCTGGCACGGAACTCGGATGGCACATTGAGATACATGTGCGTCTAGATATGGAAAACGATTCATGATACATATGTGGGATAAAGGGCGTGGTTGACGGGTGGCATAATCCCTAGTGGCCCTAGGTGGCTTGAACCCAAACCGAGACACGGAAACGTTCATTAGGTAGCATAATCCCTAGTGGTCCTAGGTGACATAAATCCTAAGTGAACACGCGATAGTTCATGGTAAGAAAACATAACCAGATCAAGGGTAGCAGTCCAAAACGACTTCAAGGATAAAGTGGTACTACGTTGAGGTGGTATAGATTTACATGGGAAAGCCCGTACGGCCTACGACAAAGGACTGACCTTATACATGGAAAGAAACATACGAGTTGGGAAAACCTACATATGCTATTTATTAGGTTGACATGGACCATTACACGACATTGGGCAAGGGACATTCATAGTTAACACACGACGCGGGTTGGGATACTAGTACGAGAGGTGCAGAGCAAATATACATGTTAGAACCATGAGAAATATACTTGATGGTAACCTCGGGATGTTATACATGATAGATACCTTGGGATAGTATACTTGATAAAAACCTGACGATGTGATACCTTGACTTATCTTGACACCGTAGTTTATCATGATACCTTAGTTTATCTTGATACAGTAGTTCAGCCTGTTATCTTGGTTTAGCTTATCTATCTTGTAGTCATCCTTATGTTTACTTTCAGTTTATGCATGTCATGTTACCTTTACCTGTTTTTATATGGAAGTAGATAGGACTTACCAGTCTTTATGACTGACCCCGTTTTGTTTCGCCTCTTTGTCTTCCGTTCCCCCCCCCCAAGTTTTCAGGGAGGGAATGCTGTTGTTTAGTTCGGACCTCTTATGCTTGAAGGTCATCATGTATAGCTTGGTCTTCTCTTGGCTATGGCTGCTTCACCGCTTTATTTTGGGGAATAATTTATGAAAAGGTTTTATGCTTCTTTACTATTGCAAGACAGGTTTTGATGTATTCTGATGTAAAAGGCTTTAGACCTTATTTTATGAGGTAATGAAATCTGTTTTACTTCCGCTGTTTTATATATGTTCTGTCTTGTAATATTTCTGTGCATGTTTACCTCGATAATGCTTCACCAAACCTAGTGCATTCCCTTTGTGAGTGACCCTAGCGGAGGTGGGGTGTTACACCAGAGACTTTTTTATATATTACTAGTTTTAAACAAGGTGTCACGTTTCCAAATCCAAACGTTTACCATCTCGTGCGCTTATTCAAATTTTATTTTCTCTTCTTAACGTAGATAAATTTATAGGTAACGGTTTAAATGCATTTAATAGTTTGGGAAGGTAGGAAGGCATTCAAAGGAAACGTGAATAGTTATAAATGGGAATTGTTGTATGTTTCTATTTAATGAAAGAATATGATTGATTCGGATGAACTGATACCTCTTGTTTTGTAATTCCTTTTTTTCATTAATTGCTTTGGTTTTAAAAGGAAACTGAATGAGTGGAGGTAAATTTTGAACAAACAAAATAAAGAGGCTGAGAATACATGGATATTAAAACAGAAGGGGAAATATATTTACACTATTGACGGAACAAACTTCCGCATATTACTATAGAAATTCTTCCACTACTACATTTAATTAGACGCATTCCAAATAAAATAAAATTTGATTGCTAATCATAGACGTTAATTTCCGTTAACTATGTTATTTAAACTGTGCATTATTTAAATGTGGAAACTTTTCGTTGTTATCAACAATCAATTTAATTTGTTTAAATTAAAGTAAACACACGCATCTCAAATTTAAACTCAAATTTAAATTTTTAAGTCTAAGTTTAACAACAAACTATTTCTGCAACGTTTAAGTCGCTTCTATGTAAAAATAGTTTAGGGATCAACATTTCCTTATAAATCAATTCCATGTTTTAATTTCCAAATAAAAACATTAAAAATTTTATCATTTAATTCTTATTTTCAAATCACACGTATCTTATAGATCGTTGACAATCAGCTTTGTGATAATTTCTTATTAAAAATCATATTGAACCATTCATTATTATCATAAAATTTATTTTAAAACCATTTTAAATTCAATAATTAAATTTAACTCAATAACTTAAATGTTAAAATACATGGGTTTTTACAGTCTCCCCTACTTAGAACTTTTCGCCCTCGAAAAGGGACGAAATAAGGAACTAGTAATCAAACGATATATCATTCATACACATATCAACTTCGATTGTTTGTTTGAACACAAAAAATTTCTTTTGATTAGTATTCTTAACCTAATCACTCTAGTACGAACTTTTGATTCGACTTCTTGATTAGAAACTTCTATTCTCCATACATAACAATAAACTATGATCGAAAATTTCAAATCCACATCAAAAACTCTTGTCAGTTTCCGTTGTCGAGATTTGATCAAACAATTCTATTTAGAATCAACATTGTATATCCAAACTAGATCTAAATTGTTATGCGAATAGAATGATTAATGTTCAAACACGCATTCATTCCATTAGTTCTTTTCCTTTCGTTTGACGAAAATTAGTGTTTTGATTTTTTTTAAGTTGTGAACTTGAAAAACATTTAAAATCACTTTCTTAGTTTATTATGTTGAAGTGATACAATGTTAAATTTTCATGTTATCTAACATCAAAATACTTTAATAACTCAAAGGCTTAACAAGTTTATTTTCGTTCTTACAAAATTTAGACATACGTTGATCAGACGCACGACTAAAAATCTTCAAGTACTCAATATACTTGTTTCAACTTCCAGTGAAAATACTTAAAAACCTTCAAAATAGATATGGAAAATAGATTCCCCCATGGACCGCGGTAACTTAGCGGTTGTGCTATTATCCCAATAGAATCGCTTGTAATCGTAAGTATTACACCCCTTGAATTTCACCATAGTTGTTGCTATAGATCGCAGTTACACCGCTGTTATGCCACTATCCCAGTGGAATCGCTTGTATCTGTAGGCATCTCTCCCCTTAAATTACGTTATGGTTATAGATAGGTAATAATAATCAATGTGACCCACCGAGTGGGATTCCAATATCAATGGATACTCCAATCAACGGAGCACCAACAATGCTACTATTTTCAATTTTCAATGGACACTCTCGACAAGCGCCAACGCAGCTCCCTCATTAGGAGAGGTGGAAGGTACTTCCTGTATCTTCATTTAGAATACATACATACAATATATATATATAGTAGTTCATCTCATTTTCGCATATATCGCACTTATATAAATATAAATTAACATAAGATTTTCCAAATTCTGTTATCATACATATCATTCTTATACAAATTCTATTATATAAGATTTCATTTCATGACAACTACCATTCAAATCAATAGTTTTTGATTTAATCGTAATTTTTATATAAATCTTCCATATATAAGGTTCGAAACTTAATATTAAATATTCAAAATTAATGATTTGCGAAATCCCATTTCAATACCAATTTAGTTTTTCTTTCACAATTGATCTGATTATTCAATATCATTTCAAATCTAGTTCATATTGACAATTAATTCATTATTAAACATCACTTTCGATTTTGGTTACATATCAAAAATATCATTATTCAATTGAATCTTTATAGATAATTTATTTCAGACTTAAATTGCTTGGATCGAAAACATGCTTTTACCTCAAAATAACTAGATACAAAGTAGTTTAAAAAAATAGTAACTCTGCAATAAGAAAGGTTTAATATAATGTAAGTTTGCAAAAATTGTTCAGAATCAAAAATAGGATTGGTATAGAATAATCAAATAGGATAGATAAATTTAATACTTTAGTACAAATAAAACAATGGTCAAACATATATAGTTGTAAAAATAATAATAATACTGATTTCAAAAGAAAATATTCCAATCTGAACCAATTTTCCGAACTTTTCAAAATTTTGATTAACATAGACTCCGATGTCGAAGTCAAACTCAAATTTAACTTGAGATTCAATTGTAAACATTTCAGTTTGAACCCGATGTTCAATATATATCACAACTTAAATATATCATTCTTGAAGTTTGAATTTTACATTCATTCCATTCATTGATTTTAAACCAAATTTCAAGTTTCCAAATGTTAAGTTCATCCCTTAAAATTGATTTCTTACAAGTTAAATTTGAATTTATTAACGATTGAACTTAATAAAATCCTTAAGTTAACTAATTCAATATTTTTTAAACATCATTTGAACTTTGCATTTATCTTCCACTTTCAAACTACGAAACTAGTTTCAATAAAATAAAACCATTCATTGAATTACTTAGGTTAATTTATACCTTCAATTTAAATATTCAACATATTAATTTGAGTTTGCAATTTAATACCAAAACCATTTGATTGAAAACCATTTTATTCATATAGTCAAGCTAAAATAAATTTTACTCAATTATTACTTTTGTTAAAATATTATTTAAAACAAAATTTTATTCAAAATATTCCAAAACTTTCATACTTATAAATTTCCTTTCGTTTCCATTTCCCATATTTAATTCCTTTGAGTTATTTAGATTATATTCAACTTAAAATTCAGATCTTGTTTAGCAAAGGTTGGATTATTCATATATTTGAAAAAAATTATCTTTTAATTCAACAATTGAAAATCATGAGTTCAATCTTTTTATCAAAAAATCTCTTCCAGATGTACAATTTTATTATCCTAAAACACAGGATTATCATTCAACCAAACTCGAGAATCAACTCGGATTTTTCTTTCAATCATTCAAAGTATACATATATTTGGATATCAAATCATACTTCATAAATCAATTTCGTTTGATCAAGACAAACATAGATAGTTGTTTCTATTCCTGTTTGGACCATTTTCACTAGGATACCATTTGTTCTTCAGACGCTAACTGGTCTCAATTAGTTAGCTAGTAGGATTGGTAATTTTAAGTGCTTTGATTCCAACACTGACGCAAGAAAGAACCTTGTAACGACCCGCCTTTTCGAGCATTTCAAGCTAGTAATTAAACCAACTTGAACCATTCAAAGCGGCAGATTGTTATTAGCTTCTGAGGTAAATAGAATAAATCACAGATCACAGACACAGAGCAATATAATATCTCATAGAGGAAAAATAAATAATACAATGGTAGTTCATGAAGCTACTAAATAAAATTTTACAACAGAGTTTACATAAATAATACAGCAGAAGTCTAATACAATGAATTTCTATTACATAAATAAATGATAACTATCTAAAATAGAAATGACAGGAATAACTGGATGACTAGAATAACTGATCAATAGGTAGATATAAGATGAGCGAAACCCAATATATGCTCCAAGCTCCAAGAGTGAATCTCGAAAGCTGTAATATTCAATCTTACCCGAGCAATAATGCAAAAACCAAACAACTCGGATCAGGAATAACATTCTCATGGAAGTAAATCAACTCAAATGAAATGTCTAATGAAATGCATCAGTAACTTAAAGGATGTTTGGGATCACCATCCTCTAGGATCCATCAAACTATATACTACATAGTAATATATGTTATATACAATAGTGTCTATCAGTAAAGTAAAATATCAAGATAGCGTAAGCGGGATTACATTTTTACCCTTACATTGTTTATAAACATTGTAGTCTATACAGTACTGTAAACTCCACCAAAACAGTGGGCTATCAGGGAGCACTCCATAGGTACAACGCAAAACAAAATCGTAGTGGGTGCAATCAGGATAATATGACAAGGCACCGAGAAATACCCACGATAGGATTCTACCGGATTATGGGACCGAGCCGATGGTAACGCATAGCAGCTACTACCGCCCACTTCAAACAACACTCCAAAAATCGCGGGTGGCCACTAATCAAATCACAAAGTAATAGAAATTGTATCGAAGAAGCGTGTTTTATAGGAGGTGAGGCCTCACTTGGCTTGACCATGGTATCTGTTTTAGTCATTTCAATTATGACCCGAAGGTCAAGGATATCCATCATCGTTCTCTTACTTCGTTCCAATAGCGTTCGTCATACAATCCTACTTCATTCTAGATTCATCCACCATGTACACGGTTGTCAAAGTGGTTTTTGGTGTTGGTAGAGAGTATGACAATAATCGATCCCAGTCTCTTTAACAACCAATCGTTTACATTTTTCACACCGTGGTCATTACTTTATAAAACACCTTATAAAATCATTTATACCAATTCTCATATTCGAATTTGAAATCAAATTTAATACCTAACATCGATTATATTCAATTTTGAAAATAACACACTTGAATTGCTTAAATCGAATTGATTTATAAATTCATATTGTAAAGATTTCAAAATATAGTATAAACCAGTACTGTACTATTTAACTTCAATTTTTATTATATTCTGAATACATTCATATAACGATTCCAATCCAAAATTGACTTATTCAAAACATATATCAACTACCATTTTAAATCAATACCAAAATATTTTACTTCAAGGATATTTAGTTCGATTTATATTCGAAAATCCAAGTTCAAACAATTCAATTGCTTCAAATTTACCTTTATAAGAATTTCTTTAAGTCGATTCATATAACTCCAATATTTTGGTTTGAATTCAATATATACAACTCAAATCAAAATCTTATATTTCGATTTAACAAATCATATCGTGTTTTGTAATTCAAGTAATATAATTCGAAATCGTTATTTATAAATTAAACCAACTCATATAATCCAGTTTCCCTTTATAAAATTCGATTGAGTCGATTCGAAAATCCAATACTCGGGTTTAAATTCAGTTTATATAATTCAAATCAAATCTTTATATTTCAATTTTAACAAATTGTATCATAACGTTTTACTAAAGTCATACAATTCAAATTCACTACTTATAAATTCGTATTGAAGTCTTATATTTCAATTTAAACGATTCATACAATTTGAAACCATTCTTATAAATTCGAGTTAACAAATTTCTTAATTCAAACCAAACGATTTATAAAATCGATTCCATATATATATATATATATATATATATATATATATATGTGTGTGTGTGTGTGTGTGTGTGTGTGTGTGTGTGTGTGTGCAAATTCATATTCAATTATATCTTGTATTAGTTCATTCGTTAAATCAATACCATTACTTACATTTAAATCTTTAAACCTCGAATTCAAATCACAAAGATCTTAACTTATCCATCTTTTAGTTTATTATTAAATTTTATAAAATATATAAAATTAACTTTGAATATATATATATATATATGTATGTATGTATGTATAATTTTATAAAATTATAAAATTAATTTGAACATAGATTATAAACAAATATAAGTTTAGAATAATATAGAAATAAGTTTAAAAGAAAATTTTATTATAATATAAAAGTTTAAAATACTTATATGATTAAATTATATGGTTTAAAATAAATAAAATTATAAGTAATATCTTAAATAAGTATTTAAATCCATATTTACTCATAAAATCATTTTAAAACATATGATTAAAAATTTAGAAAATATAAGTTTAAAAATCTTTAAAATATAAATATAAAATCTTAAGATATTATTTTAAAATCAAACTTGCAAATCACTTTACTTCGAAAACATAACCAACGGTGTCCGTGTATAGTTTTCTACGTATGGTCAAGTATACGGATATTTATCATTTCATCCCACTATTTATAAAAATTTTACGGGTATATATCATTTCAATCTGCAATCCCAAATTCAGTAAATATCGTTCAGGTCTATAATTTCAACCCATAACAATTTTTCCCTATCCTAAAGTCCGTTCGGGTATTTATCATTTCAACCATTAGTGATTTCTAAACTAGGGAAATCAACAATCACATAACATCAATCATAGCATATATATCATTAGTGCATCTATGTGTTATATGAATATATCGTGTCATATATGAAATGTGCATAAATATCAAATAAAACAATTTCTACTAGCAATCCTATACATTTCACAACATTTCATTTATGATGAATTTAACATTCATGAAACAATGTAGCTCAAGTGTGAGATAAACTCACCTTTTGTGGTACCGAGAAAATGATAGATACAGACAGATACGTGATAAACAACGAAATCCAAACACACTCAAGATCGAATCAAATCAACGACAAACGAACCAAATTTCTTCATGCTTCAGGAAATGTACACAAAATAAGTTACACCCACACACACACACACACACACACACACACATATATATATATATATATATATATATATATATATATATATATAACATAACATAACTATAATATAGAAAAGAAAGAAAAAAATATTTCACAAAGGAAGAACGCATGGACAATGGACAAAGCCAAACATGCATGGAACCATGTTTCCAAATGCATGACATATAGGAGAGACATTTTTTTTAAATGTTGGAATGAAAGAAAACGACCCAGAAGGAAGGAAACGAAAACAAAGCTTCTTGTGCATCATATAAACAAATTTATATAAACGCATGCAAGACTGTTGCTTCAACATGCATGGAAGCATGCCCCAAACGCATGCTACAAGGGACATGTTCACAAAATTTAGCAAAATAAATCCACCATTTTACAACATACAGTAAAACATGCTCATGCTACAGGTGAGAATAAAGCATGTTCTCTTCTTGATTTTTTTTAAACTGTCTGTATTCATTACAAAGTCAAATTTAATAAGAGAATTTATTTGCAAATAGTTTCGAACAAACGACAACATGCATTACATTTCAATGTATGATTACTTAAAGAAATTATAAGCTGCAAACAATAAGACATTGCTTAGTAAAACACTACACGAAAGAGCTTTTATCATATATTTTTTAAGAAAAATAGGGATCAAATAAATCACATAAAAACATGAATAGAAACTTCACCGACGAATAGAAGCACGGCAAGAAATGTCGGAACGGGGATGAGATCCGGGTGCGGTGGCCCAGTGGTGGCTCTTAGAGTGCCTTATAGAGAGAAGGTCGGAGGTCAGTCAGGAGACAGATGGAGGTGGTGATGGCAATTGGGGGCTTCGGTGGAGGCTTGGGTCTTTGGCACAGGGTTCAGCAGCTATAACAACCAAGAATTTCTGAACCAATTTAAAATTTTTATTTTAGCTATTTTTATGGATTTTGAATATTTAAAATGATTTATTTTAAATAATAACGACTAAAAATTTATTTTAATCGAAGTTCGAACGTATGAATTTATTTTAACTATAAAAGGAGCTTGAAATGGCGCAGTAGTTTGAAAATTCGATTTTAAATTTCAATTGAATGTATAGAATTCAAAATAAGTCGGATTTCAGTAAAACCAGAAAAGTTTGAATCCGCTTAATTATGTCTTTCTAACAAATGTGAAAAATCCAGATTTCATAATATAAACTGAAAGTTATGTCCAGTTTAAAATTTAAAATAGTCGCTATGGAATTTATATATATTTTAATATAATGTATAGCCCTTAAAAATAGCCATTTTGCAAATGACCTCAGTTTTGATGAAACCACTTTTGTTGGATCCGGAATATCAAATTATTTCTAGATTCCAATTTTCATAATTTTTGGAATTAATATGTGAGTGTGGCGAATTTAAACGCGTTTGGTGATTTCAGTTTGAATTAATCGACTGGAAAATGACCATTTTTCAAACGGCTTCAAAATTCGACGGAATTAGTTTTGTTAGGACCGTATCGTCAAAACATAGCTAGATTTATTTTTTTGGAATTTTTGGAGTCAGTATGTGGCCCCGGTAAATTAAAATGTACGTTGAAATCAATTTTGAACGTTAAATTAATTTATATTTTAATTTTGAACAAAAACTGATCGAAACTGTCCAATTGACTTATAGGGTATATCCCATTGTGTTCGGAATGGAGGTATTTAGATAGGGGTGACCGTCGTTGGGTTTGATTTGGAGTTAGATAAAAATTTAACTTTTTGGGATTTAAATTAAATAAAAAATATATATATTTATATACCTCTGTCTCCCTCTTCCCATTTAAGTCAACGGAGGAAAAAAAACCGATCCCTCCCACCATCGCCCCCTTCCATTCACCGCGCCGCCCAGTCAGCCGCCCCCTCCGATGATCGCCCCTCCCAGCAGCTCCGGCCGCCCTCCTCCTTTCCTTCCAGCCTATGCGAAGCCCAAACCCCCATCCCCAATTCAAAACCGCCGCCAGCCACCCCCCAGGCCCGCCACCGCCTGGCCGCCGCCTCCCCCGACCCCCAGTAGCCCAGCGCCGGCCACTCAGCCACCACTCCGGCCGTGGACCTCATTCGATAAAAAATCCAATTTTTATATTTTCAATGTTTGCAAATAACAGCCTGAGCTTCCACAGCTAATATCTCTCAAACCGTGCGCTTCTGGCCTAAACTCCACAATACCAAAATCGAAGATCTCGTTTTTCTCATCGATTTGGATATACGGAAGTCATATTTTGGATTGCGGAGTTGTTCAGAAAACGCGTCCTAAATCGGATGTACAAATTATGTCTTTTCGCAAATTCTGGCGAAATGGAGCATTTTCGGAAGAAAGGCCACTAGGCGAAAGTTGTCCGGAATAGCGCGTTTAAGCTAAAAAAAGATGGCGTGAAGATTGGAGCTCGTTTGCAAAGTCTGGGATCAGAAGAGCGAAACAAAACGTCAAAAAACAGTGGCGGAGTGGATCCCAATGTGAGAACACCTTCTCACTTAAATTATTTTATAGTTAAAAATATTTTACGTTGCAGACGGGGCTTAGTAGCCCTCGACACTATTTATTGTACAAACCATAGTTGTTTATTTGGATTGTATTGTGGAAATTTGGATTATGATTGTAAAATTGATTGTGGAACCGTATGAATTGATTGTGATTGATATGTATGGAGCGAGCCAATATCAGGAGAGGGGTAATGTAAGACATTACTCTGGTTCTAATATTGCGTCGTAATAATGCCGAAATTTTCTGAAATAAATATTTTTCATTTAAAATAAAAATTTTAATGTGTATATGAACTGTAAAAAATATTCATGTGTTGAATAAAATGTTTGAATAATAAAAATATCGTTTTTATTATATAAATGAACTATGTAAAATAGTCAAGTGTTGAAATAAATATTTTATCGTTAAAAATATAATTTTTAAGATATATATGAACGACATAAAATTCTTATGAAATGAAAATAAATATTCATTTACAAATCGGATGATTTGTTTATGTACACCTATTTAACTGATATTGATTGGGATGATAAGTATTACACATCGCCCAACTGCACGAATAATATTTAGTATTTGTTGGTTAAAACCCCACACGGGTATTGGGATGATATTTGGCGTACACTAATCTCAATTGTTTAGTTATATGTCACTCAATTGGTTGACAAACTGTTGTAAGCATTAGTTATTTATATTTAATGCTTATGCAGCTATGTAATGCACTCTGGATGATGGATGATGGTTTTTCATTATTGTAGTATACATGTGTTGTATGAAATCGATATTAATAAATTATATGGTAATTGATTGGGTCTGATTCCAATTCAAAAGGAACAAATATTTTAAAGTAAAGAAATATTTTAAAATAACGAATATTTTAAAATAATATTCAGTAAAGGATTAAAATGTGAATTTGATGTTTGATTTTGGATGGACACGAAAATATTGAAATGTGTGAAGCCGTGTTGATTAGATTTGCGCCATTTTAACTCGAATGATATTTATATCGATTTTATTCATTTTTATAATGAATATCGAAAAGGAAATGATTTCAAAATCTGATGATTTGAAAATATTGTCATTTAAATATTATAATGATAAGGAGTATTCAATTTTGACTTAAAATTGAAATGAAAGTGGGAATTTTTTTTAAAACGAATTTATAAAATATGTTTTGAACGAAATACTATATATATATACACATTATTGTCTTGAATAGAACGCACCACGCTGCGACCGTTCGCGAATTTCGACCATTGACTTCGAATTGATATTACGGGAGATCCGACCGTTGAATTCTCCTAAAACCAGAATCGTTGGATTCGCATTGAAAAGTGCTTTCTAATGAATATAAGAGATTTGAAATCTAACGGTTGGATTTGGAATTATGTCCAAATCAAGTTTGGAAAAGGTCGCTATGGATGCAGTTTGGTTGCCGTTATTGGGAACCGACGGTACGGGCCTTGATAAAATTACTAAAAATATTAATAATTTGTGTAAAATCATAATAAATGATTTGGAAAGAATTTGGATGAAAAATTCCAATTTTGTAAGGATAAAAAGATATTGTTATCAAAATGAACTAGTTATTAACTAGAAAGACAATCCAACGTTTATAAATAAATTTGATTTGGGAATGGTTTTAATCTAACCAGAATTTTCCAACATATGAATTGGAATGGATTTAATAGAAATAATCTCCGGAATATTTCGATATTGGATTCCGTGACTATATAGATATTGTGGAGGAATTTGGAAGATAGATATATATCGTTATTCCCCATATGGTATGTGTTGGTTTCAGAATTTGATATTGAATATAAGTCGATATAATTTCTGTTTAGAGACTTATATTTAATATCGAATTAGATTTTGGGTTTGTCATGAATGGTGTCTTCACTAACACTGTTCTTAAACCCCATGTGAAAAGAATAAATTTTTTAATTAAGATTATTAGAGTTTCCAGTTATATTAGTAGTTTGAATAAAATGGAATGTGAATCGGGTTTATTGTGAACTGTGTTTTTAACGACATTCGTTCTTTAACCCGATTAACTGTGAAATGTGATTTGGAATATATAAATTTTTTAGTAAGATTTAATGGAAAATTTCCAAAGTAAAGTTTTCAATTTAATAAAACAAATTGGAATGGAATGGAATTCAATTTGGTAATAATCTAAGTGAGCTTCTGTGGAGGAAGGCTGTTAATATATATGGAATTTAAAAGGCTTTGTCGTTATTCCCTTTATATTATTAGCCGGATATGGAAATTGATATCGATTATATATTGATCTGTTTTCCATGAAGATTCCATGGTTAATGGAATGTGATTTTGGATTTATCATGAATTGTGTTTTAGATGACATTGGTTCTTTAACCCAGTTAAAGACAAGATTATATGTCTAGCGTTGTATTTCGAACTGTACTGTTGATCTTTGCTAAATATATATATATATATATATATATATGTTTGGTGGTAGAGAATTTATTCTCTTGCTTAACACCCTTCTCTGAGAAGTATGAGCTTAGAGGTTATATATTGGCAGAAATCAGTGGTACAGTGTAGATTGTCGATGCGACATGTTTGGGTTTCCAAAGTTAAATAATCATTAAATAATGATTGTTGGAAGATTAAAACTAAGTGGAGTTTTAATGAATCTTTAATTAGATTGAAATTTGAATGTGATAATTTAAATTATCAAAATTATGAAATGATCGAGAATGGAGTACCACCAGTTTTACTCCAGGCGATAGCTAAATCTTTAATTAGATTTAAACGTGAAATGGTAATTAATTTTACCGATAACACTGTGGTGTTAGATATGGAGTATTACTAATTTTTCTCCATGGGATGAATAGGTTGGGACTAGGAAATAAAACAAATGATTACTTCGATAAGGTTCGCTAATCCCGACTAGTTTGGAAAACCTTAATTCGGTTTAAATTGTGAAATGAATATTTGAATAAAAGAATATTCTGGATTGGAGTGAGGCGCATGTTGTGTTTGTGTAGCACTAGTTTATGAGATACGCAAGTTATTCGGAAAGACCGAGTTTATGCCCATTCTGAATAACTGACTCGACGATAAGTCGACGATGAAGACGGTGGTTGAAGACCAGAGATCTTCACATCGTTTGGATGATTCCTGATGTCTTGATTGGGCTGTACACCCAGGACAAGGTAATAAGTGGTGATCATCCAGACATATATGGAGGTCGACGTGATATGCGAGGACCTCTCTCCTGTATTAGACATATGGGATGAGGAATAGGATGCCTCCGGTTTCGTTCAGACGTAGAACGAACAAGTAAATGGATGTGTGTCTAACATTGGATTTTATTCTGTGTTGATTGATTTCTACTAAATATATATCTGTTTGGAGATGGAGAATTTATTCTCTTGCTTAACGCCCTTCTCTGAGACGTATGAGCTTAGAGGTTATATATTGATGGATATCAGTCGCATAACATGAATTTCCTATGTGGCATGTTGAGATGCAAGTGAGCAAGGCTTTTGTTGAAAAGCAGAGTCTTGTGTATGATGATCAAAGAACGGCTTTAAATATCATAGCTTTGTATATAGCGTTAATTCGCTAGCCTCACACCCGGTATGAGTAAAAAACGAGATAAGGGACGCAGGGAGGACATGACGTTTCTTTCTAGCTATGGGTGGTGTCATAGTATGGAGCCCAGACATTTATTTATTTTTACCTATGTGGATGATGGATTGCGAGGAGCCTCGGTTATATCGGTCACTACGGGGCCGATGGATAGATCTGATAGGACCGGGAAACGTGAGTTCAGGAATAACCAATCCTCAAAAGTAAGGGAGGACCAGCCCTGTAGGAACCAAGGGTTGCCCGTAGGTGTGATCCTGTGTCATTTGCTAGAGTGTCTCGAAGCAGTGAGGAGCCATCCCTTGCCTCGACTCATAGATAGAATCCAATTTCCAATACGTGACATTTCAGTTTTAATTGCAGAACTAATATGGCGACATAGTAGCATGCGACACTATGCCGTCTATGATTAATACATTTACATTTGAAGTGATTTTGGCACTATACACCAATAGTAATATCAAAATGATTTGTTTTAAAACGTACCAAGCATGTTTGGCTCTTACAAGGTAAAACTCTATCCTCCGGCTTGCATTGCATTGTGTGATGGGACCTAAGTCTTATAATAGCTTCATTTTTTCAAAAAAAGCATTACACTGTTTGTTTTACGCACTGGTATTCTCGGGAGAAAACCCGTTCTGTGTTATACGGCGTGATCCCTTTATTTACTTTATTTTTAAGTAAAGTTTTAATAACTATTTTAGTTCTCACACCAGTCCCATGACTGACCTGTAGTTTATTGTTTTAACCTAAACTCTGGGTGCCCCTATTTTCCACACGAGCAGCTAGTGGTTTTGGGTTTTGCATATTTCTATTTTTCAGGATCCTGGTTCACAGCTGGAGCTATATTCAGAAAGCTTTGTATCTGTCTATCTCTTTCAGTTGTGTTATGTATTATTTGTCGGTTGCTATGTAATGTATTTTAATCTATGATATTTTTCATCTGTATATTATTTATTCATACATACTCTGTTATATTCTTGTACTCTGATGTAATTGTTGTAATAGCAGTAAAATGTTCTTCTATTTGCGTTCTGATATGTCATGTTCTCATTACAATCCGTGTTTTCCGGTCTCCTCGGAGGCTAGCGAATTCGGGTCGTAACAGCAGCCCGCATCTAGACGTGGGCGAGGCAAGCTGGAGAGGGAGAGATGTAGTGGGAGGGGGAAAGCTGCTGTGTTTATGTTTGGCATTTGAATGGGAATGAGGACGAAAGATAGCTCTTCTATTATTACATACATATAAGAGGAGTTAGCCGTTTGCAAGCCACGGCGTTACGTGCCCGAAAAGAGATATCCCCACATAATAGGTAACTGATTCAATAGTAAGAAAAAAAATCAAATATTGATCTCGTTTTATACGTTATCCATTATTCGGTTACATGGCCTAAGAACAGGAGAAAATGGGACGGTTTCAAATTTTGGAAAACCAAAACATGGTTCATTGATAGGAATTATTTTTGAAAAGGAAACATAAGGCATGTCTTTAAATTAACATGGAATGTGCCAAAACGTGAGTATGAGTGGCTTGTTAATGATAAGTGCATGAGGCCATGCATGCATGTTATTTTATTATTATTATTATTATTTTAAATCATAACTTGTAGCTTAGACGTTGGAAGAAGGGAACATGGCTAAAGAGCTAGGATGGGAATATGCATGGACGTAGGAACCATAAAAAAAACCAACGGTTTAAAAATGAATGGACAAACCATTTTCAAAAGTTTTCATGGAATGTACCCTTACTACACTTTAGAATTAAATAAAAAAATTGATAGTTTAATAAAATAAATAGACAGGTCTTACAGACCCAAAATGACTAGAAAAATATGCAACACCCGAATAGGGACACGTCGAACTCAAATGGCTTTGTTTCAAAAATGAACTGCGTAAGCCCTTTCATAATTTCAGCCCGAATCGAACAACGAAACTGACAAATGAATATATTACGGAAATCAGCGCAATGAGACGGAGACAACTTTATATAGTTTACAGTGTTAGGATGCTCCGTTCAAAAACGCGTTATGTACCCTTTTAAATGTAAAATTCAGACAGGAAAACAATTAAACGAAGGTCAAAACGTCTGATTTTCGCGAAACGGATTTCGCAGTTGGATTCGTGACAATGAATAGAATTCTTTTCATGGTTGTCCGAACTGGTTTCGAAAAGATTTTTAAATTGCTAAAATTTGAACTGTTATGCGCAACTTTGTGCTGAAAATTGCGTGACCGACAAACATTCAAATTTTCCAACGAAATTTTCACAACTGCTACGTCTCACTGTACATATTTTAAATTCAAAATTTCCGTTATGGAAAACCATAGGATAATTTCAAAATAAAATTTTGATTTAAATCGGAATTTAAATCGTTAAAAATAGTGGGTTGTAACAAACCTTGTTTTTGTGAAAGCTTTGATTGACATCATCCTTACGAAACCTCTTCCGAATAAACTTAAAGTAACCATAGATGGCTTTGAAACTTATGTGGATGTCCAATACACCTAGAAACCTGATATATGTACTAATTGCCAATCTTTTGGGCACTTGTTAGATGCTTCCTAAAGGCCTTCTAATGGTCCTATCTAGGATAAGATCACCCTTCGGAAGCCTCCACCTTGTGTTTGGGCTCCAAAAGCCAAGGTATTAGCTGAGCTTGAGAAATCTAGTGATGAAGATAACGCTATTCTCATGAGCGTGCTTAGCTACATCATCGTTCGGATGTGCGCTACAATCCTCGCCATAAGGTTTTTTTCTTTGTTTGTTAGGACTTCTGACGCTGAGGTTAGATGCCTGCATTACTTTGATGATGGATTAGATTTGGTACTTGTTTCGGAAGGACACTTTGGAGAATGTAACAAAGGTATTTTAGTTGCTTAGGATTGGGATAGGAATCTCATTTATGGTAAGAATTACACTGGGTATGTTCCAAAACTTTCTACTCTCTTTTCCATCCTGCTGAATGTTACAGGTCCTGGGTCTCCTTCTGCCCATAGATCTTCTTCTTCTTCGTCCTCTTCATCTTCAGTATCAGGTGAGTAGTTATTTTATTTATTTAATGGTGTAGCATTCTGCTACACTCCTGTTTTTATTGTACAGTGACCTGGACACTTTAATCTAGTTTAGTAGCCAAAGCATCTATGCTTCACTCCTGTTTTTTCCTTGTACAGTGTATTGGACACTTCATGTCAGCAAGTTTTCGTTACTTTTTAATGAAAATGGCACGGCCACTATAAAACCGGCTTAGCTTTGCTAAAAAAAAGATAAACACGTAGCTAAGCTACCAAAGCGGCCTCCCCCACTTTGAGACTTGAGAATAAATTCCGATGACAAAGAATTATCATCGTAAATATTTTCTAGGGACAAAAGTGGGTTTTTCATTCATATATTTCTTTCGGAAAATATTCCAGAAAATTACTTCAAACATTTCTATTTGAAAATAATTATATACACTAGTAATATTATTTTTTCAAAAACTTAGAAATCATTTTCAAAAAAAATTACGGAATCAAATTCTCAAATTTAAGTCAAAAGATCTCCTGAATAATAACTAAATTGATATATCATCTTATTACATAATTTGGCTTCATTAGCAATACGCACTTCTTATTTTTTTTTATGGTTCAACAATTCCAATTCATCATACATACTTATCTAACACTTCCTTCTCAAAACATTCCTTGTCAAAACCATTCTTAACCATTTCTTATATAAGTTGGTTTTCATATATATCAAAACTATTAAGAAATCAGTCTCAACCTATTTCAGTTATCTTTTGCATCTCATTTCACCACTTCCATTAACATAGTATAAAATCAATACTTTGAAATTTTAATTGTCAATTGTTGTCTTAATTCAAAGTTCAAATATGTGTTTCAAATCAAAAGCTATGTCATTAATCCAACTTTATTTTATATTTTTTTTCCAATGCACAAACGAAAGGGTACAAGGATATGAATTTAGCAGTGGCATGAGTAAAACAAACGTGAGTAGGTGAACAACAACAAGAAAAGCTAAGTGAACAAATCAAAATGAACAAAGGAACAACCTATTTTCAAGACCAAGGGTGTAAACGATACATCTGCGAATTCTGTTCTTTTTCTATTTTTAATTGGTTTTGCTTTAGTTCATATTTCCAAAATAATCACTTGTCATCATAATATTTTTTCTATTTCATTCAAGTCATTCACCATTGACTATTCAAATTTACAATTTAATTTTGAACATTCATTTGTAAATTCTGCTTGTATTTCATAACAACGTAACTTAATTTAAATTTTGATCATTTACCCAAGTTCACATTAGTTTTACCAAAGCATCTACATTAAAATTTATCCAAATTGTTTTTGAATAAATAACAGAATAGTTAGTCTAAGTATTTATCGACGTTTCAATCGAAATCATATAGACTTCCCACTTTCGAAACTCAAAAATAAATTCTGGTGATGTCGCAATAATCACTAGAATCATCTCCAAGCGACTAGAGTGTGATTTCATATCTATCTAGTAAGTATAAGACTTTGTACATATGCTGGCCAGGCATATATTCGAAATCTTCGCATATCGACAGTCCAATCGTGATGTCGAATAAAATACTCAAACTCCTATTATAAGATACATTTCAAAATAATTTATATGCTCAAAATATGCTCTCTACAGTGATCCTGGTGACGATTCCACTCATTCCAGGGTATTACTACCATATCTCTAATGAGTTTTAAAACCCGATAAGCAAACTTTGTATAACCAAAGCTCTGATACCAACTGTAACGACCTACCTTTTTGACCTCTATAAGTCGGTAATTAAACCAACTTAAACCGCTCACAAATTTTTATTTATCTTACATGTTTAAATAGAATCAGGCACAATAATCACAGAATAAACAAACTACAATATCTCATAGCGAAAGCAATTTACATAAAATATCAGAGTAGTGCACTAAATTATACATAGCGGAATTACATAAATTTTAAATAACATAAAATTTACAAAAATTGTCGAACCAGCGCACACGTCTTCACCACTCACTAACTTCAATAGGGGTAGTCTATAAATCTGCAACACTCGGATCTGACAGTACGTTCCATGCAAAACACAAAACACTCGAGTTAAGATTAATTTTATTCAAGTATGACAACTTCTTTTTTTGAATTTGTTCAGGAGGGAAACCAACTGGAGTCGTAAAACCCTCCCTAGTGCACCTAGCCTGGTCTGCGAGCACCACATAAGTGGCTAATCTTAGCGTATGCACATGGTAAGCTCTTAGCACGCCATTCTAAGTTTTGAAATCATGGCGCAAAGTCCTTAACCGCTGGGCTATTGCTGCAAACTAATGTAAGACAACGCCAATAAAACACTAAAATATAATAGTTAAACTTAACTTAAATATAGTTCTAAATTTGTAAACATATGCCGAATATTTACAGCTACATCGATTAAACAAGATGCCTCTCAGGTTTTAACTTCGCAAGGTTGTATGAGTCAAAATGTGCAGCAAATGCGCACGCGGGTGCATTGTCTAGAATTAACATGGCATGGGTATGTAAATCAAAGCATGGATCTATCCCAAATTTTCAGAAAATACACATGGTAAATAGTGATCCAACAAGGGTTTCAATTTTCCACAAATAAGTAAATAGTGCAATATATATTAAAACAGGGTGCAATCAACTAATTACAAGTAAGATGTAGATATATATACTAGCAAAGTCTTGACCTCTGCAGCATTTCTTTCTTTTTTAATGCAAAAATTGATATGATCAACCATTTATTAATGCCAAGCAACTTATTCGTGACCAAAGTATATGGCCGCAAGCTTTTTCTTAGGTTTATCGAATCAGGTAGGGTGCAATATTCCCATACATATTCTTAACAAAACAAGGCTTGCTGACATGCCAAGAATCACAACCAAACAACAAGAATCTACTTAACTGTCCAAACTTGTCAAAGCATAAACTTAGGTGAACAAGGCAATACATGAATATGAATAACAAATAGTAAGTCATGGCAAATACCAAAAGGCCCAAACAACAAGGCACAGTGTACAACAATGAAGTAATACATAACATTGTACATGGAAAATGTACGTGATATTGTACATAAGTACAAAGTCAAAAACAAGTGCAGTTCTATCCTTATCGGAAGCCAAAAAACCATAGAAGAATACAAATACTCTTCAGAAGTGAAAAAATCGAGTGTAGCAACTGGTTATCAGTTTTGTCCATATGGGTAATATCTATTCTTATCAGTAAAACGTACATCCGGCCAAAACACGACTTAAAAATGACAAGGAGACTAAATGACAAACAGAAAGAATAAGAAAAACCATCAAATTCAGCTCGAATTAAAATAAAATCACTTGGAAATAATGTAAATGGTGAGATGGAACTCACCTTAAAATCTGTAAAGGAGAAAGGGCAGCAATGTAAAGAGTGAACTGGGAATGCCGGACATGGATGCGGGGTAGCGCAGACGATATGGTTATTGGTGATTAACTGGATGCTGATCCGCGGTCGGAGTTGATCGGTTGTGAAGGAAGGAGTGGTGCGTGCGTCAATTTTAGGGAGAAAGACAGGTTGCTGTTTTTAAGATTTGATTTTTTTTATAGAGAGACTGAGAAGTTTCAGGAAAGAGCAGAAAGAAAAGAAGGAAAATGGAGGAATGAATGCATAGAAAGGAAAGGGAAAAGATGTAATGGTTTGGGAAAAATGACGTGAAGAATGAAAAAGAATAAATAGCAGGTAATAGGAAGCATATGGAAGTGAACGGACAAAAAGTGGCATAAATGGCATATTAATATATACTTTATTAATGCAAACATTTACATTTATTTAACTAAAAGAGAGAGAAAGGATGCATAGCTTGGAAACATGAGTGGGAACAACTAATGTGCATAAATAAATTTATGCATGCATTTTGTTTTATAAATGGTTAGTAATGCATGCATAAATGTGCCTACGCATTTCATATTTTCATCCAAAACGTCTCTCATTTCGTTTTTCCCTTTTTTTATGTAAAAGCTTAAAGTTTTTTTTTATGTAAAAGTTTCAGGTAACCATGCATAAAATACGTTATTCCCTTCTTTCATCATAGAAACGTGGCTTTTGGAAGAATATGAAGTATTTATGTTACATAAAACATTTTATACTTTATATTATATGTAGTCATTAAAACATGCTTAGGGAAAATAAGAAGCATTTATGTTATATATGCAGTTATTAAAGCGTTTTATATTTTGAGCATGCATTTCACGAAAAGGAAAGAGGAAGGTAAAAGGGGTAGGTAACGAAGCATTTATTCTATACTATATATTATCAAAATGACTTTGTTGGTTTTTCTTAATTTGACTGAGCCTTCGATAACTTCCGTCCGTCTGAAGCTTTTTAACAATACCCATTTTGTCCTCCTATGACTTATGCATTAATTTAATGTAGTTCTGAAGCCTTGCCTTGCCTTATTTGAGCTCCGCGGTTTAATTTTTAATGTATTCTATTTGATTCATTAATGCTCATTAATTGTGTGACTTAATTAACTTTATATTTGGAAGAAAAGCTAATTTTTTCACTTTTATTGATATGAACATGGTGTTCATTTTAAAAATATCACACCTAGCGTTAATAAGATAAATTGACAACAATTTATTGATTAAATTTTTTTCTTAAATTTTTTTCCACTTTTGTTGATATGAACATGGTGTTCATTTTAAAACCTCACACCTAGCGTTAATAAGATAAACTGACAACAATTTATTGATTAAATTTATTTATTAAATTGAAACTCACTTAATTAATTTAAACATATTGACAAAAACCTTATACGGTTAAAATTTGATTTAATAAGTTGTATATTAATTGCCGTCTTTTTTACCATATATATAAATTATAACAAAATAACATGATTCTTTAAAATAATTATTTTGATTTGTATAATCTACGTAATTTTGTTTCTTTTTTCTTCTAATGTAAAATCATTTGTATGCAATCTGTTGTTTCTTTTTTCCTCTAATGTAAAATCCTTCCTATAATTTTCTGTTTTATGCTTGGTGAATATAATATGTAGTCTTCCAAATATCAATTAATTTACTGCATTTAATTTGTGTGATCATTCTACAATCACAATCAAGTAGTTATGTTACCATTTATTTTTATTTGGATGTATAAGAGGGAGAATAATAAAAGTTAGAGTAATAAAATACCAGGCAATGCCTTAAATAAGATTTTGTAGCATGCCTTAAATTATTGATTATATTCTTCAGAATATTAAAAAAGGAATACCTGAAATGATAGCCAATTAATTCTTCTAAAAACGGCAACATCAATCAAGGAAAAATATGTATGTACGCGTAATTTATTTCAAATGGTAAACATGGAATGTATGTATGCGATATATAAAAAAATAAGATCACACCTTTCCTAACTACACCAATGTAGACTTTCCCTAACTGATCCCATATTGTGAAATTAAATCACACATTTTGT
This sequence comes from Allium sativum, assembly GCA_030737875.1. Lineage (NCBI taxonomy): Eukaryota > Viridiplantae > Streptophyta > Magnoliopsida > Asparagales > Amaryllidaceae > Allium > Allium sativum. The sequence continues at coordinate 107,009,820 of CM060918.1, forward strand.
CTGTGACCTACCGGCCCAGACATTTATATACTTTTTACCTGTGTGGATGTTGGAATGCGAGGCGCCTCGGATATAGGTCTGTTAAGACCGGGAAACGTGTGTTCAGGAATAACTAATCCTCCAAAGTTAGGTGAGGACCTGCCCAACCGATCCAAGGATCATAGTGGGGTCCTGAGACATTTGCTAAAGTGTCTCGAACGGAGAGGAGCTTGCCCCTTGCCTCGAATCATGACGGAAATCCAATTTCCAATACATGATATTGCAGTTTTATTTGTAGAGCCTAGTATGGCGACATGATAGATGGTACCCATGCTGCCTATGATTGATATTTATGATTGAAATTGTTTTGACACTATACACTTATAATAGTATCAAATGATTTGTTTTAAACGTACTAAGCATGTTTGGCTATTATAAGGGAAAACCCTATCCTCCGGCTTGCGTTGCATTGTGTGATGGGACCTGGGTCTTATAATAGCTTCATTTTTCGAAAAAGCATTGCGTTGTTTATTCTATGCACTGGTGTTCTTGGGAGGAAACCCGTTCCGTGTTATACGGCGTGGTCCCTTGATTTACCGAACTTTAAAATAAAGATTAATAACTATTTTAGTTCTCACACCAGTCACATGACTGACCTGGAGTTTATTGTTTTAACCTAAACTCTGGGTGCCCTTATTTTCGACATGGGCAGCTAGTAGTTTTGGTTTTGCAGATTTATATTCACAGGATCCTGATTTACAGCTGGAACGATACTCGGAAAGATCTGTATCCGTGTATTACTTTCAGTTGTGTTTTGTATTGTTTTTCCACTGCTATGTAATTTATTGTAATCTCTGATATTTTTCTGTTGTATAATATTTATTCATACTCTGTATATTCTTGTAATCCGATGGGATTGTTGTAATAAACAATGAAAAGTTCTTCTATCTGCGTTCTTTCGTGTGTTGTTCTCGAAGTATCCGGTCTTACCTTACCGGGGAAGTTACGGGTCCTTACATTTGGTATCAGAGCTTTGGTTTACAAAGCTCAGAGAACAAGACACATTAGAACCATATGAAAGAATTCATCAGATATTGGATTAGTAATATCCAACGGGAATGACTCGTTAGAGAAGGGATCAGTAGTGTCCTAGAACAAGTGTGAAGAGTATATTTTTAAATTGAAAACGAATTTTGTTTTGAAAATTTAAATCGTTTTATTCGTATTTGAATATTTATTTGTATTGATTTGGACAGTCCGGTATATATAGACTTTGCGTATACGTCTGATCCACGTGTATTTGAAGTTTTAATTTACTGGATAGATATAGAATTACACTCTAGTCGCCCGGAGATGGTACTGATGATTGTCATGACATCATCAGTACTTATGTTCGAGTTTCGAAGGTGGAATTTCTATATATTTCCTATTGACTAGTGTGAGAACCAAAATTAGGTAGGGCCTATTGTTGTGATTTGGTATTAAAAATGTGATTTTTGACTATATATCACAGTTATGAATTTGAAATGATAATCAACAAATTGATTGCTGGTTGTGTTGTTTGATTATTGTTTGAATTAATTAAATGTTGAACCGTTTAGCCAAATTGAACCAAATAGTGAATTGTATTGATAATTTGATCGCATTTGCATACATATACATGTACTTACATTGAACAGGTCATAGAAAGGAGGCTAGAGCAGAAGAATAAAATTGTTTGCCCGACAAATAGGTACATATTTACCATAATTTATTGTTCTGTTTGGGTGATGATGATTTTATGAGCCGATTGGCTTTTTCTTTTTCTTTTGGATTGAAGAAGGCCATGGGAGGCTATATGAAATATCTCGAAGTCCCCAGTGCAGGGGAGATTATGGCGAAATTTTTCGAAAATTTAGGGTGTTAGCCAAATTTTTGAAAAATTTGAAAGGTTCTTAGAAACTGAAATTTTGAAGAACTTAAGCCGTAAGGAAAATATTGAAAGTTGAGTTGATTTGTTAAACAACTTTCGACTTCGTTCCTTTTCGGGGACGAAAAGTTTTAAGTGGGCGAGATTGTAACGACCCGGAAATCCGAACCAATTTAAAATTTTTATTTTGGCAATTTTATTGAATTTTGAATATTTAAAATGAATTATTTTAAATAATATCGACGAGAAATTTATTTTGAATAGAATTAGAACGTATATATTTATATACTCCATTGTTAGAATATAAATATTTATTTATATATATAAAACGAATTGAAAATGGCGCGGTAGTTCGATAATTCGATTTCAAAATTCAAATGAATGTACAGGGTTCAAAATAAACCGGATTTAACGAAACCAAAAATATTAGGATCCATTTGACAATATTTTTCCAACACCTCCGAAAAATTGAAATTTCATAGCAGGAATCAAATGATAGGCCCTGTTGAAAATTCTGAATAGTCGCTATGGAATTCAGGCCTTAAAAATAGCCATTTTGCAAACGACCTCGGATTTCGACGAAGCCACTTTTGTTGGACCCGTGATGTCAGGTTATTGCTAGATTCCAAATTTCGTAATTTTTTGAATCAGTATGTGAGCGTGGCAAAGGAAAATGCGTTTAACCAGTTTCAGTTGATTTTAATCGACTGGAAAATGGCCATTTTTCAAACGGTCTCAGAATTCGACGAAACTAGTTTTGTTAGGACCGCGTCGTCAATACGAAGCTAGAAAGTATTTTTCTGGAATTTTTAGAGACTGTATGTGGCCCCAGTAAATTGAAATGTACGTTTAAAATTCAATATAAGGATTTAAATGTAAATTCAATTGAAAACTAAGCGAAACAGCCGAATTGGCTTACCGGACATATCCCATTGTGTTCGGGATGGGGGTAATTAGCTAGGGGCGACAGTCGTTGGGTGTTGTTTGGAGATCATATGAAAAGTCAACTTGAATTGAAAATAATAATAATATTTTATATATAAAAAACACCTCATCCTCCCTCCTCTCTTATCAGAAGAAAACAAAAAAAAATGGATCGAATCGATTGAAAGAGGCTATGCAGCGGTATAGGATCGTGTAGTACGGAGAATATGATGTAGAGTATATAATAGAATAGTAAGCAGTAAATCTTTTATACTGGTTCGGACCACTGTCCTACGTCCAGTCCCAGACTCACTTCTGGTATTTCACTAACACTAAAACCCTCACTTCACCTGGAGGAATAGGTTCGCAATTACCCGAACCACTGAACGGGATTTCTTCCCTCAACCACTGAAGAGGACTTTACAATTACAAAGGTTTTTGACTTTTGAATGTGTTCCAAACAACACTAAGTAGTCACAATATAGTACAACACTCCTATAGCCCTCACAAATGGTATTTTAGTGGATGTACAAAGGATAGGATTAATATTAGATCGATTATAAAGGATGTGAATGAAAATAATCGATCTTTTTAATAGAATTTGAGAGAATGATAGTTGTAGAGCAATTTTAGAGCAAAATCAATAGATTTGATCAAAGTAGTTGTTGTAAAATCAATGGAGATGGTTATAATGATGAAGGGATGTCATTAGAATACTCACAACCCTTTTGAAAGATCAAAAAACTGAAAAGATTTGGTGAAAAACGAAGTGTCTTTTCATAAAATATAGTCATTATTTACATCACTTAAGACAGCACTGAACAGTAGCGTTTGGCCCAAAAACGCTATCATATCTATTGCTTAAATAGTAAAACAGGATGAAGACACCCCTGATGTGGACCTTTTACAACGCGCTATTTTAAAATGGCGAAATATTATGTGCTCTCCCTTTTTTTCTTAACTGATACTTCCCCAATACAACCCCACGTTCTCCCAGAATTACCGAATCATACCTACCTTCCCCAAACTCAATTTCGTCTCCCCCAACTCCATAACAGCCGGTTGCCCACCAATAGCGTCTTCCTTTCTACTCATCCTGCCAAGTTTATCATTATTCCTTCTACGGTTCTACCCTATCAACCGCCCTTCCCATTTTCTACCGACATCCTCGTGCTCCGCCGCCGAAGAACCTCCTACCAATCACAATTGCTGATAGGGCTGACAGTCAAACTACTGGATACGGTTGCTTTCGTCGTTGCCATTCAACGGAACTTCCTCCGACCTGTAATACCCTTTCCTCATTGCATTACTATGTACTAATTTTTTCTAATTGTCTTCTTTGCTTTTCTCTTCTACTCCAATGACATTTTCTCGCCTATTTCAACCCAAATCGTCTTTTTTTCATGCTGTATTCAATTCATATTAAGGTCTGCTACTTTGATGCTTTGTTTTTTTGTCCTCACAGGAACAGTAGATCCATCTTCTTGCTTCGATTCTACTGGATTCATCACTGCTGCTGCTTTCGTATTTTTCTCCCATCTCAGTTTCGTATCCCTGTGTACTATCATTGCATTACTTTCATCAATATTAACAACGTCCTTTTTTGCTCTCTTTTTTGAGTGTTTTTTTCACTGTTTACACTATATTTTCTTACTTTTTACGCATTAGTATCCTTGCGCCAGGCTTAAACTCAAAATGATCACGTCACTGATGTCTAATGGGCTATGTGTATACATTAGGTTCAACACCAGTTGGTCTTCTTACAACCGAAGGTCAAAGCATAACTTTTGGACTAGCTTGGGGATTCTTTTGCTTTTCTATACATGAGGTAAATATTATGACTTCTTTTCTCCTGTTCGACTTGCTGTTCTTTTGAGTCATGTCTGATACGAATGAATGCTATCCCTCAGCTTTTCACCTCTTATCGAATTGTCAATTCAAGTTAGTTACCAATTGCATATTTTGTGGATACACAACGATCAAATGGCTTCCTACTTTAGATACTTACTCGATATGATTTTGCAATGTTTTACCTCTACGAAAATACCTTACTGAACCATTCAAAGCATTCCGGTTTATTCTTTCTCCTTTTATTGTATGAATTTTAGATGAAATTCAATTACATGTGTTTGCAATATGGTGTTTTTTGTAATATAACAATTTCACGATACTTGCTCATAATGTTGATCATATTTTTGTGCCAATTAGTGGTTAAACAATCCTACCCATCCATCAAAAATTTCTGCCATTATTTGAGTGTCGCCCTACCATTATAATGTAGGATAAAAGGAGTTATTTTAATATGATTAACAACTTTAAATGATTACACCTTCAAGCTTTTCTGGCCTTGCATCGTCCATCTGTTGCATTTTGAGGGCCTTCACAATGGTTACTAATCCTCCGACTAAAAACAGTATGCTACCAGCTATGCTCAACCATAGCCAACTCCTCACCTGCATTTCCATTACGATAATAATAATAATATGAATTCAACACTCTGTGTATTGTAGGATTATGTTCATTTTCTATTATTTAGTTTTTGTGAATGTATATACCCAATGTGTCATGTGCTCATCATATGGTTACAATAAGAACCTGCCAATAGGACATGACCATCACGAAAAATGCATACATCGTGATGCTACATTGCTGCTATCATTTTTCATACCCACCTCAGGTTAGTAACTCTGTGTATTGTCCTTGCAGTAATTTAGTTACACACGAATCAACTACCTGCTTTTTTTTAATGCGTTCCATTCGATCCAGATTATGGTTTATGGAATACTACTTTGATGCTCTGATTTTGTCCTTCCCAGGTACAATGTATCCATCTTCCTGCTGCGATTATATTATTGTCTGGATGCTACTATCATCTTTTTTCCCACCTCAGGTTAGTATCCCTGTGTATTGCCCTTGCAGTACTTTAATACAAATTAATAATATTTGTATCAGTGATCATGAATACCACATCATTGATTTTTTTTTTTCATTGTTACCATTATTCTTCAAGTATGCAGTACTGACAATATACTTGAGGTGCTTATTGCTGCTTCTGCTCTTTTTCCACATTATGACGTCCATTTCTGCCATGTACGAAGTACGCTGTTAATATCTGTAATAACCCGAAAATCTGGGCCAGTTTAAAATTTTTATTTTGGCAATTTTAATGAATTTTGAATATTTAAAATAGATTATTTTAAATAAAATCGACGAGAAATTTATTTTGAATATAATTAGAACGTATATATTATATGCGTTGTCGTTAGAATATAAATATTTATATATAATTATAAATAGAATTGAAAATGGCGCGGTAGTTCGATAATTCGATTTCAAACTTCAATTTAATGTACCGGGTGCAAAACAATCCGGATTTTAGTGAAACCAAAAATAATAGGATCTAATGGATGATATCTTTCCAACGAATCCGAAAAATCAAAATTTCATAGCGGGAATCAAAAGATATGTCCAGTTGAAAATTCTGAATAGTCGCTATGGAATTCAGGCCCTTAAAATGGGAATTTTGCAAACGACCTCGGATTTCGACGAAACCACTTTTGTTGGGTCCGGGGTGCTAAATTATTGCTAGGTTTCAAATTTCATAATTTTTCGAATCAATATGTGAGCGTGGCAAAGGAAAACGCGTTTGACCAGTTTCAGTTAATTTTAATCGACTGGAAATTGGCCATTTTTCCAACGGTCTCAGAATTCGACGAAACTAGTTTTGTTAGGACCGTATCGTCAATACGAAGTTAGAAAATATTTTTCGAGAATTTTTAGAGTTAGTATGTGACCCCGGTAATTTGAAATGTACGTTTAAAATTCAATATAGTGATTTAAATGTAAATTCAACGGAAACTAATCGAAACGATCGAATCAGTTTACGATACAAATCCCATTGTGTTCGGAATGGGGGTGAAACGCTATGGACGACAGGCGGTGGGCCTCGTTTCGAGGTCGTATGTAAAAGTCAACTTTTTGAAAATAAATTAATTAAATTAATTAAAAATAAACTTTCTCTCTCCCTTCCCCTTAATTCATTCTGCCCCCCCCCCTTCAGATCGATTCAAAACGAAACAAAAAAAAAAGAGGAAAAGTGATCGACGGAAGACGGAGGAGGCCGCCGCCCAGCCTCCTGGCGCCGCCGCAGGCCAGGCGCCGCCTTGCCCCCCCCCCCCCCCAACGACGCTTCCGTGCCCCCTCCACCTTCCTCCTCCTTCCTCGTGGAGCCACCTGGCGCAACCCACAAACCCCCCCCCCCCCTCCGCATCAGACCGCAGCCCCCTCCTCGAAGCCACCGCCACCAGTGCCGCCCTACCCCCGCCTAACCCCACCTGCCGCGACCCAGACCCGAACCCGCACCCCCCCTTGGCCCAAAACCCGACCTCCGACCACCTCAGACGCGGTGAAGCCCCCCCAGCCTTCGATTTTGACTGTAAGCCCTTTTTACTTATTTATTTTATTTCTTTTTTCTATGTAATTGGTATTAGCAATTATAAAAGTTAGGATTTTTAAAATATAAAGGTTAGGATTTTTAAAATATAAAAGTTAGGATTTTTAAAATATAAAAGACGCGATTTTTAAAAATATAAAAGATTAGATTTTTAAAGGAAGAAAGACGATATTTTTAAATGGAGAAGGGAGAGATTTTTACATATGTAGTGAAGTAAAAATATGATTTTTATATTTTTAAAGTAATAAAAATATGGTTTTTATATTTTTAAAGTATTAAAAATATAATCTTTACTATATAGAAGATGTAAAAATATGATTTTTGGTTAGGTAGAAGAATTAAAAATATAATCTTTTCTCTATGTAAAGCTTGATAAAAAAATATAACCTTTAATATATATATAGCTTAATAAAACTTGATTTTTGAAAAGGCGAAAACTTTATTTTTTGAAAAGGCGAAATCTTTATATGAAGAATAGCGTGATAAAAATATAATCTTTACTATATGAACATCGATGTGAAAATATAATTTTTATCTATATAGTAGCGGTATAAAAATTCGATTTTTATATATTGAATAGCAAAGTAAAAATTCGATTTTTATATATTGAATAGCATAGTAAAAATTCGATTTTTACATATGTAGTGGCTACGGGCAACGAAGAAAAATGCGAGAACGATGAAGATTTCTGTCGAGGAAGAGTCGGGGTATTGGATAGCTTTCGGTGAGAATTTCTCACCTTTCAATTTCATTTTCTAGTTAAATATATATACTAGGATGCAGACGGTGCTTAGTAGCACCCGACACAATCGTCCACAGACCATGGACTTGTTTGTTTTGATTGCAAAAATTAGTTAGAGTATTTGATTGAACTTGGATTGTTTGGTGAAATGAAATTGATATGATTGATGTGTGAATGGCGTGGGCCTTCACTAGACCGGGGATAAGGCTAGGCCTCGTCCCGTTTCTAGTATCGTGCCGTTATGCCGCCGAAATTTTCTAAAATAAGTTAGAAAAATAAAAATATCATGTTATTTAAAGAATGAACTGAATAGAAATTCATGTGTTGAATAAAATGTTTTATCGTTAAAAATATAATTTTTTAACGTGAATGTGAATAAATAAATATTCATTTACAAACCGGACGGTTTGTTTATGTACACCTATTTGACTGACATTGATTGGGTCGATAAATTTTACACATCGCCCAACTGCACAAATAAAATCTGTGTTTGATTGCTTGAAACCCCACACGGGTGTTGGGATGAAATTTGAAGTTCACTCATCCTGATTGATTAAATATGTCGATCGATTGATTGACAGGCTGTTATAAGCGTTAGATATCTATATTTGATGCTTATACAGTGTAGTGCACTTTGGTTGATGGTTGATTATTTTTCAATGCTATTATATACGTGTGATGTATGAAAATCCATATAATTAAAATTATATGGTGATTGATTGGGCCTCATTCCAATTCAGAAGATAAAGAACATTATAAAATAAAGGTTCATGTGTTGACTGTACTCATCCGTTGAGATTGGTCATGTGTTGAACGAAATATTTTAATAATAAAATTTACTTCTTTATCATTATAAAATAAATGTTCATGTGTTGACTGTACTCATCCGTTGAGATTAGTCATGTGTTGAACGAAATATTTTAATAATAAAATTTACATCTTTATCATATATAAAATTAGAAACCGACTGGAAAATAGATAAAATGAGTGGTCTCCTGGATATTAATCTGATGTTGGTTTCGGCCTTCGGGGTTAATATTCAGGGAATCGTTCTCTTACTAATTTACGGTTGGAGTCTGATTTAATATCAAACGATAGATACCTTAATTTTCATAAAATATATTAAATAACAAAATAGTCACACGTGGACGGTACTCATTCGTTGAGATTAGTCGTGTGTTGACAAAGAAATAGAAATATTTTGAAATAGAAATATTTGAGATAGAAATATTTGAAATAGAATAATTGAAAATAGAAATATATGAAGCCATGTTGATTAGATTGACGCCATTTAGACGTGAACGATATTTATATCGATTTTACTCATTTTAAAGTGATATTGAAAAGTGATTTCGAAATTGAATATTTTGAAATGAAATTTGAATCAAATTGAATAGAGAATGAATTCAAATTGAATATATAAGGAATTGAATACGAATTGAATAGAAAACCAATTTGAATTGAATCGAATAGAAAACCAATTTGAATTGAATCGAATAGAAAACCAATTTGAATTGAATCGAATAGAAAACCAATTTGAATTGAATCGAATAGAAAACCAATTTGAATTGAATCGAATAGAAAACCAATTTGAATTGAATCGAATAGAAAACCAATTTGAATTGAATCGAATAGAAAACCAATTTGAATGGAATCGAATAGAAAACCAATTTGAATTGAATCGAATAGAAAACCAATTCGAATTGAATAGAAAACCAATTTGAATGGAATCGAATAGAAAACCAATCTGAATTGAATCGAATAGAAAACCAATTTGAATTGAATCGAATAGAAAACCAATTTGAATGGAATCGAATAGAAAACCAATTTGAATTGAATCGAATAGAAAACCAATTTGAATTGAATCGAATAGAAAACGACTTTGAAATTGGATTGAATTGAAAACGAATTCAAACTTAATTGAAAACGAATTCAAATTGAATTGAAAGCGAATTGAAATGAATTCAAATTGAATTGAAATTTGAATTGAATAGAAATGAATTTTAAAACGAATTTATAAGAAGAAAATTAATTTTGATTTGAATTGAAATAGCAGTTGAAATTGATTTTGAAACAAATTTAAAATCTATTTATAAAATTCGTTTTAAATAGAAATCGACGAAATATATATTATATATATAATATAATGGCCTGATTAGAACGCGCCGCGCCGCGGAGTGTTCATGAATTTCGACCATTTATTTCAAACGGGCATTACGGGAGATCCGACCGTCGGATTCTCCTAAAACCGGAACCGTTGGGTTCGTATCGAAAAGAGCTTTCTAACGAATATTAGAAATTTGAAATCTAACGGTTGGATTTGGAGATACGTCCAAATCAAATTTGAAAAAGGTCGCTGTAAGTGCAGTTCGATGGCCATTGTTGGAAATCGATTGTACGGGCCTTAATAAAATTATTAGAAATAGTAATAATTTGTGTAAAATCATAAGAAGTGATTTGAGAAAAATTGGGGTGAAAAACTCCATATTTGAAAAGATAAAAATAGATTTTTATCAAAATGAACTAGTTTTGAACTAAATTTAAAACCCAATTATTTTTAAATAAATAAATTACATTTAAAAAGGGGTTTTAAATAATCGGAATTTCTAATATATTTGATTGGATTTGAAATGAGTTTATCATGAACTGTGTTTTAAATAACACTAGTTCTTTAACCCGATAATAAATAGAATGTGATTTGGGTTTATCGTGAACTGTGTTTTAAGTAACACTAGTTCTTTAACCCGATAATAAATAGAATGTGATTTGGGTTTGTCGTGAACTGTGTTTTAAATAATACGTAGTTCTTTAACCCAGTAAAAGGAGTTTTAACGAATCTGCAATTAGGTTGAAATGTGAATCTATAATCTAAATTATCAAATTTAGAAATGAGCGAGAATGGAGTATCGCCAGTTTTGCTCCAAAGCGATAGTTAAATCTTTAATTAGATTTGAACGGGAAATGGTAATTAATTTTACCGATAACACCATAGTTAGATATGGAGTATTACCCGTTTTGCTTCATGGGATGAATAGGTTGGGATTGGGAAATAAAATAAATAATTACTTCGGTGTGGTTCGCTAATCTCGACTAGTTTAGAAAACCATAATCTGGTTTGAAATGACATCCAAAGGAAGATTAAAGGATAAATTTTAAAGAATTTATCTTGGATAAAATTAATGGGAACTTTTCCCTAAAAATGTGATTTTATGAATAAAAGAATATTCTGAAATGGAATGAGGCGTATGTTGTGTTTGTGTAACATTTGTTTTTAATATACGCGGGTTGTTCGGAAAGTCCGGGTTTATACCCATTCTGAATAACCGATTCGACGATATGTCGAAGATGAAGACGGTGGTTGAAGACCGGAAATCTTCACATCGTTTGGATAATTACTGACGATCCTGATTGGGCTGTACACCCAAGAGGATGGAAATAGTTGGTGGTCGTCCAGACGTACTTGGAGATGGATGGATATGCGAGGAAAGTGCCTCCGGTTTCGTTCAGACCCAAAACGGACTTGTAAATGGATTGTGTGTCTGACATTGGATTTTATTCTGTGTTGATTGATTTCTGTTAAATATATATCTGTTTGGCGGCGGAGAATTTATTCTCTTGCTTAACGCCCTTCTCTGAGACGTACGAGCTTAGAGGTTATATATCGATAGATATCAATCGCATGGCATGAATTGCCTGTGTGGCATACTGAGATGCAGTGATCAAGGCTTCTGTTGAAAAGCAAAGTCTTGTGGTTGATGATCAAAGCACGGCCTACGTGGCAGCTTTGTGTATAACGTGAATTCGCGAGCCTCACACCTCGGTATGAGTTAAAAACGGGATACGGACCGCTGGGAGAGTACGACGTTTCTTTCTAGCTTTGGTGGTGTCAGTGACTTACCAGCCCTGACATTTTTATACTTTTCACCTATGTGGTTGTTGGAATGCGAGGCGCCTCGATTATAGGTCTGTAAGGACCGGGAAACGTGTGTTCAGGAATAACCAATCCTCTAACGTAAGTGAGGACCGGCCCAGCCGCATCCAGAGTTGTCCAGAGTGCGTAACCCTGAGGCATTTGCTAGAGTGTCTCGAACGCGGAGAGGAGCTTGCCCCTTGCCTCGACTCATGACGGAAATCCAATTTCCAATACGTGTATTGCGGTTTTAATTGTAGAACTAGTATGGCGACATAGTAGATGGTAGCTATGCCGCCTATGATTGATATTTATGATTGAAATTGTTTTGACACTATACACTTATTATAGTATCAAATGATTTGTTTTAAACGTATCAAGCATGTTTGGCTATTATAAGGGAAAACCCTATCCTCCGGCTTGCATTGCATTGTGTGATGGGACCTGGGTCTTATAATAGCTTCGTTTTCGAAAAAGCATTGCGTTGTTTATTCTATGTACTGGTATTCTTGGGAGAAAACCCGTTCCGTGTTATACGGCGTGGTCCCTTGAATTACTCACTTTTCAAGTAAAGTTTTAAATAACTGTTTTAGTTCTCACACCAGTCACATGACTGACCTGGAGTTTATTGTTTTAACCTAAACTCTGGGTGCCCCTATTTTCCGCACGGGCACCTAGTAGTTTTGGTTTTGCAGATTTATATTCACAGGATCCTGGTTTACAGTTGGAATGATATCCGGAAAGCTCTGTATCCGTATATCACCTTCAGTTGTGCTTTGTATTATTTTCCGCTGCTATGTAATTTATTGTAATCTCTGATATTTATCGAATGTAATTTATTCATTTATACTCTGTATATTCTTGTATCTGATGGAATTGTTGTAATAACAATGAAATGTTCTTCTGTTTGTGTTCTGATTTGTCCTGTTCTCAAACGACCAGGGGTTTCGAACGGTCTAGATCTGTTTAACGACTGATTCGGATCGAGCGAAATTCCCGGACGTCACAGTTTGGTATCAGAGCTTTGGTTTACAGAGCTCGAGAACAAGACACATTAGAACCATACGAAAGAATTCATCAGATATTGGATTAGCAATATCCAATTAGAATGACTCGTTTGAGATAGGATCAGTAGTATCCTAGAACGAGTGAAAAGTGTATATTTTTCAAATGAAAGCAATTTTGTTTTGAAAATTTAAATCTCTTTATACGTATTTGATTATTTATTTATTTTGAATTTGGACAATCGAGTATATATAGATTTCGCGTATATGCGTCATGAACGTATAGTCGAAGTTTTAGTATACTGGATAGATATAGAATCACATTCTAGACACCCGGGGATAATTCTGATGATGTGGCCACATCATCAGTATTTATGTTCGTGTTTTGAAGGTGTGATTTCTATATATTTCCATTAGACTGGTGTGAGAACCAAACCTATATAGATAGATTCATTGTTGTGAATTGGCATCAAAAACATGATTTATATATATATATCAAATTATGAATTTGAAACTCTAATCCACTAATTGATTGATGTTTGTGTTGTTTGTTTAGTTGTTTGATAATTTTAACCATTTAGCCTAATTGAATTGAATATTGAATTATATTGAAAATTAGTCGCATTTGCTTGCATATACATATACTTACATTGAACAGGTCATAGCAAGGAGGCTCGAGCAGAGAATAAAATTTGTTTGCCCGACAAATAGGTACATGTTTACTACATAATTTACTGTTTTGTTTGGGTGATGATGATTTTATGAGCCTATTGGCTAGCCGCTTGGCTTTTTCTTTTTCTTTTTGAGATTAGAAGGACCGGGAAGCTATTTGAAATTCCCCGATGCTCCCGGTGCAGGGGAGGTTATGGCGAAATTTTTCGAAAATTTAGGGTGTTAGCCAAATTTTTGAAAATTTGAAAATTCTCAGAAACTGAAAAGTTGGAGAATGGAAGCCAGATCGAACGTAGAGTTGAATAATCAAACCACTTTCGACTTTGTTCCTTTTCGGGGACGAAAAGTTTTAAGTGGGGGAGATTGTAATAACCCGAAAATCTGGGCCAGTTTAAAATTTTTATTTTGGCAATTTTAATGAATTTTGAATATTTAAAATAGATTATTTTAAATAAAATCGACGAGAAATTTATTTTGAATATAATTAGAACGTATATATTATATGCGTTGTCGTTAGAATATAAATATTTATATATAATTATAAATAGAATTGAAAATGGCGCGGTAGTTCAATAATTCGATTTCAAACTTCAATTTAATGTACCGGGTGCAAAACAATCCGGATTTTAGTGAAACCAAAAATAATAGGATCTAATTGATGATATCTTTCCAACGAATCCGAAAAATCAAAATTTCATAGCGGGAATCAAAAGATATGTCCAGTTGAAAATTCTGAATAGTCGCTATGGAATTCAAGCCCTTAAAAATGGGAATTTTGCAAACGACCTCGGATTTCGACGAAACCACTTTTGTTGGGTCCGGGGTGCTAAATTATTTCTAGGTTTCAAATTTCATAATTTTTCGAATCAATATGTGAGCGTGGCAAAGGAAAACGCGTTTGACCAGTTTCAGTTGATTTTAATCGACTGGAAATTGGCCATTTTTCCAACGGTCTCAGAATTCGACGAAACTAGTTTTGTTAGGACCGTATCGTCAATACGAAGTTAGAAAATATTTTTCGAGAATTTTTAGAGTTAGTATGTGACCCCGGTAATTTGAAATGTACGTTTAAAATTCAATATAGTGATTTAAATGTAAATTCAACGGAAACTAATTGAAACGATCGAATCAGTTTACAATACATATCCCATTATGTTCGGAATGGGGGTGAAACGCTATGGACGACAGGCGGTGGGCCTCGTTTCGAGGTCGTATGTAAAAGTCAACTTTTTGAAAATAAATTAATTAAATTAATTAAAAATAAACTTTCTCTCTCCCTTCCCCTTAATTCATTCTGCCCCCCCCCCTTCAGATCGATTCAAAACGAAACAAAAAAAAAAGTGGAAAAGCGATCGACGGAAGACGGAGGAGGCCGCCGCCCATCCTCGTGGCGCCGCCGCAGGCCAGGCGCCGCCTTCCCCCCCCCCTAACGACGTTGCCGTGCCCCCTCCACCTTCCTCCTCCTTCCTCGTGGAGCCACCTGACGCAACCCACAACCCCCCCCCCCTCCGCATCAAACCGCAGCCCCTTCCTCGAAGCCACCGCCACCATTGCCGCCCTACCCCCGCCTGACCCCACCTACCGCGACCCAGACCCGAACCCGCACCCCCCCTTGGCCCAAAACCCGACCTCCGACCACCTCAGACGCGGTGAAGCCCCCCCCCCCCCCAGCCTTCGATTTTGACTGTAAGCCCTTTTTACTTATTTTATTTCTTTTTTCTATGTAATTGGTATTAGCAATTATAAAAGTTAGGATTTTTAAAATATAAAGGTTAGGATTTTTAAAATATAAAAGTTAGAATTTTTAAAATATAAAAGACGTGATTTTTAAAAATATAAAAGATTAGATTTTTAAAGGAAGAAAGACGATATTTTTAAATGGAGAAGGGAGAGATTTTTACATATGTAGTGAAGTAAAAATATGATTTTTATATTTTTAAAGTAATAAAAATATGGTTTTTATATTTTTAAAGTATTAAAAATATAATCTTTACTATATAGAAGATGTAAAAATATGATTTTTGGTTAGGTAGAAGAATTAAAAATATAATCTTTTCTCTATGTAAAGCTTGATAAAAAAATATAACCTTTAATATATATATAGCTTAATAAAACTTGATTTTTGAAAAGGCGAAAACTTTATTTTTTGAAAAGGCGAAATCTTTATATGAAGAATAGCGTGATAAAAATATAATCTTTACTATATGAACATCGATGTGAAAATATAATTTTTATCTATATAGTAGCGGTATAAAAATTCGATTTTTATATATTGAATAGCATAGTAAAAATTCGATTTTTATATATTGAATAGCATAGTAAAAATTCGATTTTTACATATGTAGTGGCTACGGGCAACGAAGAAAAATGCGAGAACGATGAAGATTTCTGTCGAGGAAGAGTCGGGGTATTGGATAGCTTTCGGTGAGAATTTCTCACCTTTCAATTTCATTTTCTAGTTAAATATATATACTAGGATGCAGACGGTGCTTAGTAGCACCCGACACAATCGTCCACAGACCATGGACTTGTTTGTTTTGATTGCAAAAATTAGTTAGAGTATTTGATTGAACTTGGATTGTTTGGTGAAATGAAATTGATATGATTGATGTGTGAATGGCGTGGGCCTTCACTAGACCGGGGATAAGGCTAGGCCTCGTCCCGTTTCTAGTATCGTGCCGCTATGCCGCCGAAATTTTCTAAAATAAGTTAGAAAAATAAAAATATCATTTTATTTAAAGAATGAACGGAATAGAAATTCATGTGTTGAATAAAATGTTTTATCGTTAAAAATATATTTTTTTAACGTGAATGTGAATAAATAAATATTCATTTACAAACCGGACGGTTTGTTTATGTACACCTATTTGACTGACATTGATTGGGTCGATAAATTTTACACATCGCCCAACTGCACAAATAAAATCTGTGTTTGATTGTTTGAAACCCCACACGGGTGTTGGGATGAAATTTGAAGTTCACTCATCCTGATTGATTAAATATGTCGATCGATTGATTGACAGGCTGTTATAAGCGTTAGATATTTAAATTTGATGCTTATACAGTGTAGTGCACTTTGGTTGATGGTTGATTATTTTTCAATGCTATTATATACGTGTGATGTATGAAAATCCATATAATTAAAATTATATGGTGATTGATTGGGCCTCATTCCAATTCAGAAGATAAAGAACATTATAAAATAAAGGTTCATGTGTTGACTGTACTCATCCGTTGAGATTGGTCATGTGTTGAACGAAATATTTTAATAATAAAATTTACTTCTTTATCATTATAAAATAAATGTTCATGTGTTGACTGTACTCATCCGTTGAGATTAGTCATGTGTTGAACGAAATATTTTAATAATAAAATTTACATCTTTATCATATATAAAATTAGATACCGACTGGAAAATAGATAAAATGAGTGGTCTCCTGGATATTAATCTGATGTTGGTTTCGGCCTTCGGGGTTAATATTCAGGGAATCGTTCTCTTACTAATTTACGGTTGGAGTCTGATTTAATATCAAACGATAGATACCTTAATTTTCATAAAATATATTAAATAACAAAATAGTCATACGTGGACGGTACTCATTCGTTGAGATTAGTCGTGTGTTGACAAAGAAATAGAAATGATTTGAAATAGAAATATTTGAGATAGAAATATTTGAAATAGAATATTTGAAAATAGAAATATATGAAGTCGTGTTGATTAGATTGACGCCATTTAGACGTGATCGATATTTATATCGATTTTACTCATTTTAAAGTGATATTGAAAAGTGATATTGAAAAGTGATTTCGAAATCGAATATTTTGAAATGAAATTTGAATCAAATTGAATAGCGAATGAATTCGAATTGAATATATAAGGAATTGAATACGAATTGAATAGAAAACCAAATTGAATTGAATCGAATAGAAAACCAATTTGAATTGAATCGAATAGAAAACCAATTTGAATTGAATCGAATAGAAAACCAATTTGAATTGAATCGAATAGAAAACCAATTTGAATTGAATCGAATAGAAAACCAATTTGAATTGAATCGAATAGAAAACCAATTTGAATTGAATCGAATAGAAAACCAATTTGAATGGAATCGAATAGAAAACCAATTTGAATTGAATCGAATAGAAAACCAATTCGAATTGAATAGAAAACCAATTTGAATGGAATCGAATAGAAAACCAATTTGAATTGAATCGAATAGAAAACCAATTTGAATTGAGTCGAATAGAAAACCAATTTGAATGGAATCGAATAGAAAACCAATTTGAATTGAATCGAATAGAAAACCAATTTGAATTGAATCGAATAGAAAACCAATTTGAATTGAATCGAATAGAAAACGACTTTGAAATTGGATTGAATTGAAAACGAATTCAAATTGAATTGAAAACGAATTCAAATTGAATTGAAAGCGAATTGAAATGAATTCAAATTGAATTGAAATTTGAATTGAATAGAAATGAATTTTAAAACGAATTTATAAGAAGAAAATTAATTTTGATTTGAATTGAAATAGCAGTTGAAATTGTTTTTGAAACAAATTTAAAATCTATTTATAAAATTCGTTTTAAATAGAAATCGATGAAATATATATTATATATATAATATAATGGCCTGATTAGAACGCGCCGCGCCGCGGCAGTTCGTGAATTTCGACCATTTATTTCAAACGGACATTACGGGAGATCCGACCGTCGGATTCTCCTAAAACCGGAACCGTTGGGTTCGTATTGAAAAGAGCTTTCTAACGAATATTAGAAATTTGAAATCTAACGGTTGGATTTGGAGATACGTCCAAATCAAATTTGAAAAAGGTCGCTGTAAGTGCAGTTCGATGGCCATTGTTGGAAATCGATTGTACGGGCCTTAATAAAATTATTAAAAATAGTAATAATTTGTGTAAAATCATAAGAAGTGATTTGAGAAAAGTTGGGGTGAAAAACTCCATATTTGAAAAGATAAAAATAGATTTTTATCGAAATGAACTAGTTTTGAACTAAATTTAAAACCCAATTATTTTTAAATAAATAAATTACATTTAAAAAGGGGTTTTAAATAATCGGAATTTCTAATATATTTGATTGGATTTGAAATGGGTTTATCGTGAACTGTGTTTTAAATAACACTAGTTCTTTAACCCGATAATAAATAGAATGTGATTTGGGTTTATCGTGAACTGTGTTTTAAATAACACTAGTTCTTTAACCCGATAATAAATAGAATGTGATTTGGGTTTGTCGTGAACTGTGTTTTAAATAATACCTAGTTCTTTAACCCAGTAAAAGGAGTTTTAACGAATCTGCAATTAGGTTGAAATGTGAATCTATAATCTAAATTATCAAATTTAGAAATGAGCGAGAATGGAGTATCGCCAGTTTTGCTCCAAAGCGATAGTTAAATCTTTAATTAGATTTGAACGGGAAATGGTAATTAATTTTACCGATAACACCATAGTTAGATATGGAGTATTACCGGTTTTGCTTCATGGGATGAATAGGTTGGGATTGGGAAATAAAATAAATAATTACTTCGGTGTGGTTCGCTAATCTCGACTAGTTTAGAAAACCATAATCTGGTTTGAAATGACATCCAAAGGAAGATTAAAGGATAAATTTTAAAGAATTTATCTTGGATAAAATTAATGGGAATTTTTCCCTAAAAATGTGATTTTATGAATAAAAGAATATTCTGAAATGGAATGAGGCGTATGTTGTGTTTGTGTAACATTTGTTTTTAATATACGCGGGTTGTTCGGAAAGTCCGGGTTTATACCCATTCTGAATAACCGATTCGACGATATGTCGAAGATGAAGACGGTGGTTGAAGATCGGAAATCTTCACATCGTTTGGATAATTACTGACGATCCTGATTGGGCTGTACACCCAAGAGGATGGAAATAGTTGGTGGTCGTCCAGACGTACTTGGAGATGGATGGATATGCGAGGAAAGTGCCTCCGGTTTCGTTCAGACCCAGAACGGACTTGTAAATGGATTGTGTGTCTGACATTGGATTTTATTCTGTGTTGATTGATTTCTGTTAAATATATATCTGTTTGGCGGCGGAGAATTTTTCTCTTGCTTAACGCCCTTCTCTGAGACGTACGAGCTTAGAGGTTATATATCGATAGATATCAATCGCATGGCATGAATTGCCTGTGTGGCATACTGAGATGCAGTGATCAAGGCTTCTGTTGAAAAGCAAAGTCTTGTGGTTGATGATCAAAGCACAGCCTACGTGGCAGCTTTGTGTATAACGTGAATTCGCGAGCCTCACACCTCGGTATGAGTTAAAAACGGGATACGGACCGCTGGGAGAGCACGACGTTTCTTTCTAGCTTTGGTGGTGTCAGTGACTTACCAGCCCTGACATTTTTATACTTTTCACCTATGTGGTTGTTGGAATGCGAGGCGCCTCGATTATAGGTCTGTAAGGACCGGGAAACGTGTGTTCAGGAATAACCAATCCTCTAACGTAAGTGAGGACCGGCCCAGCCGCATCCAGGGTTGCCCAGAGTGCGTAACCCTGAGGCATTTGCTAGAGTGTCTCGAACGCGGAGAGGAGCTTGCCCCTTGCCTCGACTCATGACGGAAATCCAATTTCCAATACGTGTATTGCGGTTTTAATTGTAGAACTAGTATGGCGACATAGTAGATGGTAGCTATGCCGCCTATGATTGATATTTATGATTGAAATTGTTTTGACACTATACACTTATTATAGTATCAAATGATTTGTTTTAAACGTATCAAGCATGTTTGGCTATTATAAGGGAAAACCCTATCCTCCGGCTTGCGTTGCATTGTGTGATGGGACCTGGGTCTTATAATAGCTTCATTTTCGAAAAAGCATTGCGTTGTTTATTCTATGTACTGGTATTCTTGGGAGAAAACCCGTTCCGTGTTATACGGCGTGGTCCCTTGAATTACTCTCTTTTCAAGTAAAGTTTTAAATAACTGTTTTAGTTCTCACACCAGTCACATGACTGACCTGGAGTTTATTGTTTTAACCTAAACTCTGGGTGCCCCTATTTTCCGCACGGGCAGCTAGTAGTTTTGGTTTTGCAGATTTATATTCACAGGATCCTGGTTTACAGCTGGAATGATATCCGGAAAGCTCTGTATCCGTATATCACCTTCAGTTGTGCTTTGTATTATTTTCCGCTGTTATGTAATTTATTGTAATCTCTGATATTTATCGAATGTAATTTATTCATTTATACTCTGTATATTCTTGTATCTGATGGAATTGTTGTAATAACAATGAAATGTTCTTCTGTTTGTGTTCTGATTTGTCCTGTTCTCAAACGATCAGGGGTTTCGAACGGTCTAGATCGGTTTAACGACTGATTCAGATCGAGCGAAATTCCCGGACGTCACAATATCCTACAACCACATATGTGTGTTTATTACGTTTACCTATTTAAATTACATAAAATTATTCCTATATTACTTTTTTCTGTTGGTTCATTGTAACTTTGAGATTACCACCATGTTCCATGCACACATGTACAACTTAGTTGTCTGTTATTTTTAGTCCGCATTTATTGCTGGAAAACTTTATTTTATACAAACATAAATTTAGTAACACACTGTTTCATGTTTCGTCGTCAAATAGATCCGGCGTTGATGCTACTTTGATTTATTTTTTTCCATCTCAGGTTTGAAAGTACTTTGATTTAATAATATTGCTATTTACATTTTATACGGATACATTTCCCCTATCACAACATAGCAACACACTGCACTGCGGTTTCCTTATGTAAAATTTATTCATGTTCGAGTTTGTAAAAAATCGTACATAGGTTCCCAATATTTCAACACTTGAGTGTTATCTCCTTCAATTCAGGACTATTTCACCCATCTCCCAAAAATTGTATTTTTGGCTGATATGGTTTTTTTTTGCACTTAACTTGCTTTTGTAATGTTTTATATATTATTTCGTACTTTGTAATTGGTCAGTGTAAGCTACGTGTATTCAATTCATGGACAATATATCTAATAAATCTTATATTCTATATTTCTTTGCATCTTACCCTTCTACTTTGTTTTCTTCGTTTTTTTCTTCCATTGTATACACAGTTTTCAAATTTCCTCACTATCCTCCAGCACCTTAACCTGCACATTGCATTGTGTTACCTCATTTTATTTCTGCTTATTTGTGTTATTTCCATCATCTTATGTACACATATAGAGGTACGAGTTCCTTTATATGCATAATATCACCAAACCCTACGCACTAGAAGTGCAAAGCTATACCAATTCTTGGCAAACGGTTGAGACATCGAGCGTAACCGTACCGTAGTCCCAAATTTTATTTATTATCCGGTTTTAATCTTATTTTTTTAATCAATCCAAGGCATCCTAATACAATGATCATTCTGATCTTCTAAATGCAATTTTACTCACTTTGGATTTAGTCTGACTATATGACAACTAAGGCTGTTACGGTAACGGTAAATTCAACATTACCATACCATTACCAGTCGATCGGTAACCATTTTTGATTGAAATCGGTATACCAGTTAAAACGGTATGGTAACGGTAAATTTACCATTTTTAACGGTAAATTATCGGTAACATTTCTTCAATACCAGCGGTAACGGTAATTTTACCAGTTAATTCAAAACAGAAGTATACTCATCTAATATGCTTTATTATGTGCACGTAGAACCAAATAAATGATTATATTTAGTTCAATGATCAGATGAAATAATTTCAAATACACTTATTTTCTTTTTCATCTATGTTTTTTATAAACTAAACACTACATATAGCATAATAAAGATGCACTATGTACAAAAAATATGTTAAGAAATAAACTTTGATGGACAAACGGTAATTTACCATTACCAGTGTAATGGTTACCAGACTATCGGTATACCAGTCATCGGTATACCAGTCGATCGGTAACGGTAAGCAATTCTGGCTTACCAATAAAAACGGTACGGTAACGGTATTTGTCAAACGGTAACGGTAACCATTACCATAACAGCCCGCCCTTTGACAACTGAGTTGGTTATTCTGCCCTTAGCCTTTCCAAAATGCAGTTGGAGGCGAATGACCAAATGGTAATATAAGAACACATGGGGGACCTTTCCCATTATCTGTTTTTCGTTTTCATGGATTTTTTTATCATTTATAATGGAAGATCATGCAACACAAAACAGAATAAAACATTTATCTAAAATGCTTTTGCCTGTTTCACATATACTATATCCAGATAACATACTATTTTTCCTCAAGCTACTTTAGATAATGCCACCACATTAAGTGTGCTTCTAGTTGAGTGATTTTTTAATATTGTTGTTTATGTATCCAATTTAAGTTTCATGTATGTAGGTGAGTGGGTCAGGGAAGGTTTCACCAAAGCTTCCAGCTACATGTACGTCAATGTTTTTCCTGTTTCTCCCCCTTTTCATCATTTGTTGTAACACTTCAAAATACTTATTTTTGCTTCCTCCAGTTGTTATTCAGTTAGTAAAAACATTACATTATTTTACAATTCAATTAAATTGATTGTCATATAATGCCTACTTAATAATTAATAATGATATATTGAGGACCTCATATATTCTGTTATGCTTCCTATGTTACACCAGGAAATACGTTTTCCTGTGTAACCATTTAGCTTTAGTGTATAAGTTCCATCCTCCCTTAATATTTACTTTTACAAATTGGTTCACAACATCATGTTTAATAAAATAAACTTGTCACACTCATTTGATCGCATGCTCAAGTGTGCCTGCAAACAGACTGTATTAAAGGAAATATTCACAACCATTTCCAATTACACTAGAACTAATTTTTAAAGGATAACGCTTATAGGTTTTGCATCAGTGATAGACCTTCTGACTGTACGCAAAGAACGGACCTCAAACTAGAAAGAAAAGCTACCGTGACTTGGTAATACTTGGGATACCAAGTATCCTAACACGTATGAACTGAAAGGAAAGCAAATTGTAAAGTTTTCACTTTGACAGCTTAATCTTCAAGAAAACGTGACCAACATGGTAGTGAGGTGAGACAATGGTTACATCATGGTTGTGCTTACTCAGTCATTTCAGAGCAGGATAGTTATGGGTTAGTAACCTTTACTTGAAGTTTTACTTATTAATTTATTTACATGCATTGTAAAGTATAGACTTACAGTTACTTCATTTAGCACTTGCAGCTAATGGTTCATTTATTTTGATGATATATGTTTTAGTTACACAAACTATGATAAAAGTGAAATGAAATTTTAATCCACCTGCAATTATGTATCTCTATGGTAATAATAATATTGTTAGTAGGTAAATGCATTTTTTATATACAAACTCACTATGTATATCATATGGGTTGGTGAAGTCATGTGACTTGTGTATTGAGATGAAAATTTGGAGAAAGTTAAAATCTATGCACTGCTAGCTGCTTCTATTCAAACATGCACCTATACCAAAATTTAGTCCAAGTTGTCATATGTTTTTTACACATTTACATATAGAATAACAATCCTGCTACACAAGGCCAAAGGTTACCACGTCATTGCTTTATAGTTTATATAATAATCACCCACACCTCGTTACTTCCAACTACGTCGAACATGTGCTTGCTACGTTGCTAGCTTTGGTTGTTACTTAACCATGTCTACTACATATACTTCCATCTAAATTTTTTCCATCATTGTTTAAAAAATATTTCGCCCCTCTAAATACTTGCATATCTGTTTTTATTCGAATGTAAATTCAACTTCAAAAATAAAGATACTAAGCGGTAACTGTCAAATGCTCCGGTTAATATTTATATCAATCGCAATTCCAACGCAGACGATCGAAACCATTTACTACCCTGCTGCCATCATTACTCTACTCTTTCAACTATAGCATAAACATAAATTAAACACTACCCGTGCGCGAAGCACGGGATACTCACTAGTGTCTATTCAAAATATAGTCGTTGTACCCTTTCATAGCGTTTCGGAATATAGCCGTTATAACCTTTAATAGCATTTCTGGACAAAATGCTACGGTTTTCTGCTGCGAAAAATTCTGCAAAAACAACCTTCTATATTCATCATTTTTTGACCTTTTTTATCGTTTTTCTTGCAATAAAAAATTATGAAAAATGCTTTATGATATATTAGATGTTATGTAGAAATTTTAGGTGATTTGAAGTTAATTTGTAGGGCTTTAACAATTCTAGACTATAATGACTTTATGTACACTCAACTTATGATATGCGTTCTTCTGAAGCTCTTGAGTCTGTTTCTTCTTGTCTTCTTCCATCATTAGAGTCCAAATAGATTTTCAATCACCATAATAGATATCTAAATGCTTGAACACTACATAATTGATTTGCATCCTTCATGTATATGCTTTTATCCTCTTTTGTACTGTGTATCTTCATGTTGAACTTATTTTCTTTTCTCTTTTTGATACCCATGTACCTGCAAGTTAGCTCAGAAGTTCTTTGATATAATTGTATAGTTGTTGCCATCAAAATCCAACAATATAGTTTTCAACATTCTCCCCCTTTTTGATGATGACAACTATACAATTTACAAATATATATTCATTCTATAAAATATTATTATTACCAAAGCTCCCTTTTAAGTATAACATCTCCCTCTATCAATATATGCATGAATTTCTCCCCCTTTGTCATTATAAAAAAGAATGAGGAAATAAATATTTTTTCGTTTTTTTATATTCATACATACATACATACATACATATATATATATATATATATATATATATATATATATTGTTTTTGTGTGTGATATTTGAGGATAGATTTGAATATAAAAACACAATCTAATATCACATAAAAAAATTCTTGAATCAACATTCACATCCATTTTGATTGATGATAGAATCTTGCATTATCATCGTCTTGTCTTTATCTTCTCCCCCTGAACGTGTGATATATGAAAATTTCTCTCCTTGAGTATGTGATTATTATAATTCTAGATTCCCTGATTTAACTTTAAGCTCGGTTTTTAAAGATAATAGAGATACTGAAATTCCCTCTTTTTTTGTTGTGGTGTACCTACAACAAATATTATATAAATACTTTGGTACTCACTTCATCCGTTAGGGTTCAGGGGTTAGATAGAAGGTAACCATACCCATGAGGGTTTAGTAGTACCTTTGAAAATAAATTTATTATTTTTAACTACTGAATCAAAATAATCATCTATATATTTTTCTCTGTTTTTCCAATTTACAGGAACCCAAATACTTAGATAGTTTCTAATAGTATTTCCTGTTGTACTTCTATTATAAATGTTTCTACTCATAGAAGCATTTGAATTTCTATAGAAATTGGATCTTCGAGTTACATGTGCTTTAGTACTAGCAGTAAATCTTTTGTAATACATGAAAGCATATCTAGTACTAGTTTTATGATTAACTTTATTATACCCTAAGCCACTTTTATCGTGTAAAGGTCTACAGCAAGATAAAATATCATTTAAGTCATTTTGACCTTTATTAAATTTCGCGAACTTATTTGTACATTTTTCAAATTTGATTCCGAAGTTGATATTGAAATTTTCAAAAGAAGTTTTGCAATCTTTTAAATCAATTTTCCTATTTAATTCAGAATTCTTCTTCTTTAATGTACTATTCTCGTTGTCGAGATAATCAATTCGAGATTCTGAGTTATCTAAAGATGATTGCAATAAACTATTTTGTCTTTTTAAATCACAAATTTCTTTTGAAAAAATCTCCTTTTCTTTTTCAAATATAGTATATTGTTCATCTATGAAATCTTTAAGATTCAATACATTAGTTTTTAAAATACCATTTTGATTTTCTAAATCTGCATTTTCTTTTCCCAATTTCTCATTTTCAAGTTCGACGTTGTAACACCCCGTATTTCTGTTAACACTAAAGTTACTAATTTAAGAATAACCAATGCTTAATATAATAAATGTGTAAAGGGGAGATGTATCTAATGTGCATACAAATTTAATAATAAATGTGTAAAGGGGAGATGTATCTAATGTGCATACAAATTTAATAATAAATGTGTAAATGGGAGATGTATCTAATGTGCATACAAATTTAATAATAAATGTGTAAAGGGGAGATGTATCTAATGTGCATACAAATTTAATAATAAATGTGTAAAGGGATAATGTATCTAATGTGCATACAAATTTAATAATAAATGTTAATAATGTACATTAAAAAAGTAATTGTGAACATAATTGGCTTCTCTTTAGAACGGATGGCTTTGAACAACCTTGGCTTCATCGAGGGCTCAAATTAACTTGCAATCCTATATAAACAGCCCCCTAGTCTCCTTCTCTTTGCACCATTCTTCTCTAACCTTATGCTGCACAAATTCTTGATGGACATGGCTTCTTCTTCTTCCTCTAAATCTAAATAAATAGATTAAAATAAAATATAAATCAAGACGAGGATATGCTGCTCAAGTCTTTCAAGAGAAGATTCAAAACAAGTTAGGATTCAAGTAAAGATTCAACGGCTTCAAGCAACGCTATCTTTCTATTCTTTTCTAGATCCAATCAATGTAAGTCGGTTACTTTTTTAGATTTGAACGCCTTTTCTATTTGTGACATGAAATTAAAAGAATATAAGAAATATGCCTTATCATTTTATTGAATCTGTGCTTGTTTATGACTTTGGATCTGATTCTTGATTATGGTCTAGAACACATTGTGACTAAATTGCCAATGCTTAAGATTATGACTATGGAACTATGGCCTTCGAAACCATAAGCCTTTGACTATGAACATAAGCCTTTGACTATGAACATAAGTCTTTGACTAGAAGCATAAACCAATGCCTATGACTATGACAAGGACCATAGTGGATCATTACCTATGATTCATGAACATGATATTATTGCCTAGGATTATGACTGTGAGATTGGATCTAAACTTGATTATCTATTCAGTTTATTCTTAATTATCCTTGGATCTTGATTATGGGAATTTATCTATTAAGTTAGATATACCCATATACTTGAACCTATGTTATTTGTTCAACCCTTTTTATGTCATAATATTATCAGATCTATAGGCCTTCGATGCTTTAATCAATTTATTCAGAGTAATTTGTTAGATCCGTGATTAGTGAATTATCATCTTCTGCCAGTCATTATGTTTATCTTTTCATGGCATTTTGGTTCATTCCCTTTTTATCCACGAATCTAGATTTATCTATAATCTAGGATGAAATCACGATTACACGAACGATGGGAATACGATTTGGGAAAATCATAAATTTGACTTAAACATGGTTGTAAACTTGGAAATTGGCATAATGTGGAACATGAACATAATTATGATTGACATAATTTAGAACATGTATTATGGCATGTTTATTAGAATGCAAATTTGAAAATTTGACATGAATTATGGAATATGTAATTTGACATATTAAATTTTGTATTGGCAAGTAAGCTAAGTTTTAGGCGTAAACGGTAAACTAGAATAATAATTCTAGTCTTGCCATAAACTGTAAATTAAATTAGGATGTTAAATCAGAATTGGGTCAATTAAAGTTAATTTGGCATAATAAGTATATTAGCACAAAATTTGAATTTAGTCATAATTGTGAGTAATTGTCATGTTTAGAATAATCATGGTTAGTGACACTTAATTTGGTATAATTTACATACCAAAAAACTATTAATATGATATATAGGGAAAATGGGCCATAATAATAAATGTTGACAATGTACATTAAAAGAGTAATAATGGAATAAGTAAATTAGGGAAAATTTACTTATAGAATTTATCCTAAATGAGAAAAGTAAATTTAGACAATACGAACATGCTTAACCCGAGGTTGGATTGAGTTGTGATGTAAACCTGCCCGTACCCGCCCGGTTGTCCAGTGATCACAACAATACCTATCCAATGTGGGAGGTTAAGGCATTGAGCCCGATAAAGGCCCGAGGTTAGACTGAGTTGTGGCATAAGACTGCCCGGAACCAACCGGCATACCGGCAGCCACAACAATACCTGTCTAATGTGAGTGGCTGGTGCTTTAATAAGACAATTATAGTTAAGCTAGAATGGGAGGGTTAAGTCCATAAGAACACTTAACCAACTTAACACAGTTAAGTTAGAACGATAGGGTTAAGTTAACTAGAACACTTAACCAACTTAACATGGTAACAAGACAAGATTTGTAGGGGTTAAGTAACTAAGAAAAACACTTAGCTAATTTAATATGTTAACCAGACTAGAAAGTGGGGGTTAAGTAAATTCAATACACTTAGCCAATTTAACATGTTAACTAGACTAGAGGTTGGGGATAAGTAAAGTTAATAAACTTAGCTAATTTAACATGCTAACTAGACTAGAGGTTGGAGTTAAGTAAATTTAATACACTTAGCCAATTTAATATGTTAGCTGGACTAGACCGTAGGGTTAAGTAAGCTTGAACACTTAACCATCAGAGTGTGATAAATGAATAGGGTTAAGTTAAAAACATGAAGGGACAATACTTAACCATTAGAACATGTTAATCAAACCAATGTTAGGGTTAAGTTAACTAAGGGAACACTTAACCGTTATAATATGTTAGTTAAAACAGATAGGCAAGGTTAAGTTAAAAAGGAACACTTAACCAATACAAGATGAATGGGTAGGGTTAAGTAAATACTTAACCAATATAACTTGATGTTGGTAGGGTTAAGTCAACGTGAATTACTGGTAACACTTAACCAGTTTAACATGACAAATGATTAGGTTAAGTTAACTTGTATCGACTAATGACACTTAACCAAGCCAACTTGACGAGAAAGAGAACTAAGTAGTAAACCTTAGTTAAAAGGACTAAGTGGTAAACCTTAGTTAAGAAAACGACGATTCAGGAAACCAAGTGGTAAACCTTAGTTAGAAAAACTAAGTAGTAATCCTTAGTATAACACGAGGAGGAGCGAACAATCTTAAAGAAGGCTCCAACGAATTGGGTTACGAAGCGCGAGGCTTCCAGGGGACGTGAGGGTACTCTTGGTATCCCTCTGTGAGGTGGCAGATGATCCTCCTGGGCTCACAGAGGTTAAGGTCTGCATTAGGAGAACCAAGGGTATGCCTTGGTTGCAATATAAAGCAACCTAAAGACTAGGATGGACCAGCGTGATTCGGCGGGATAAATGGCCCTATGATAGCGACCCGTCGTCTACCTACCATCTTGAGTCAATCGAGATACGGAAAGGCGGAGAACTCCAAAAGACCATATACTTGCTATCTAGTTATGGTTGCGGATGGCCATAGGTTAGGGGGGCCTGCGTACAGTTCTCATTTTTCAAGGTGTGCCTTTCAATAGTTGAGGGAGGGGTCAAGTGGGACCATAGCCACTGGAAAAAAACAGACCTTAGCATCTGCAAATAACTTAAAGCTCCTGACCGAGTTCCGTGTTTCTTGATTTGCCCTGCCACGGGACTCGGGTCGCACATATAGAGGACATGTGCATCTAGACAGCGATAACGATTCACGACACATACGTGGGGAAAGTCTAGGAACATATACCGCTCTAGGTAGTGTGTCCTAGACTAGGGGCATCGTTCGACAGGTAGCGTAATCGCTAGTTGGACCTAGGTGGCATAAACCCTGAATCTGTGAAGCATTAGATAAGCCGCGTAAACCCGAGTGGAATCTTGGAAGTACTTTGATATAAAACCCTAGATTAGATCTAGGTAATAAATAATAAATGTACGCCTAAAGGCAACCACAGTTACTGGGATTGGGATCGCGTTATCATTTTAGACAGATTACTAGTTGGGACACTAGATAGGTGGTGCAGAGACATAGAAACCATAATAACAGGTTAATAGCGAAGCTGAGAAAGTATTAAAGCATATCCAGTTTATCTTGTCTTAGCATATCTTGTGTTAATATTATCCAATCTTGTTGGCCCTATCATCATGGTATTGTCTTGTATTCAGCTAATTCATGTCGTTTTGTTTTTCCTTGTTCACATTCTAGAAGTAGCTGAACTTACCAGACTTTATGTCTGACCCAATTTTCTTTCGTCTTCTTTTCCTCCATTTCCCCCCCCCCCCCAGGTAGTTAAGGAGGGAATAGTATAGCTTAGGTTAGATTGGACCGTCACTCTTCCCAAGCTCGAAGATTCTTTGACAAAGTGCTTTGGACTCTCTTTTTCTGCTGCTATGGATGGCTTATGCTACATTGGGGAATATAAATGTTATTTTATGCTTATTTATTTTGTAAGACATATGATACTCTGATATTGGAAAACAATTGTTGTACAAACTATTTTATCAATAAAGTAAAGTTTTATTTTCCACTGTTTTAATTTTGTCTGTCTTGTAATTTATCTGCATCTTTTACCCTAAATGCTCCACAGAACTTAGTGCATTCCCTTTGTGAGTGGAACTAAAGGATGTGGGTGTTATAGACGGATTTCATCTTATTTAGAATTAAGAAATTAAGTTTACCTAAATCATAATTATTTTTCATTAAAATTTGTAAATCAGAAAGTACCTTTTTGTAGTCCTCATTTGTTGTAGCTTTTCTTGTACGGGACTTTTTGCTTGCCATGTTTCGATCACTTCTCTTTCTAGCCATTATTCAATGATGTTGTGATGATCAATAGAATACCAGGCTCCGATACCAATTGAAAGAGGCTATGCAGCAGTATACGATCGTGTAGTATGGAGAATATGATGTAGAGTATATAATAGAATAGTAAGCAGTAAATCACACAGTCGATTTATACTGGTTCGGACCACTGTCCTACGTCCAGTCCCAGACTCACTTCTGGTATTTCACTAACACTAAAACTCTCACTTCACCTGGAGGAATAGGTTCACAATTACCCGAACCACTGAACGGGATTTCTTGCCTCAACCACTGAAGAGGACTTCACAATTACAAAGGTTTTTGACTTTTGAATGTGTTCCAAACAACACTGAGTAGTCACAATATAGTACAACACTCCTATAGCCCTCACAAATGGTATTTTAGTGGATGTACAAAGGCTAGGATTAATATTAGATCGATTATAAAGGATGTGAATGAAAATAATCGATCTTTTTAATAGAATTTGAGAGAATGATAGTTGTAGAGCAATTTTAGAGCAAAATCAATAGATTTGATCAAAGTAGTTGTTGTAAAATCAATGAAGATGTTTATAATGATGAAGGGATGTCATTAGAATACTCACAACCCTTCTGAAAGATCAAAAAACTGAAAAGATTTGGTGAAAAACGAAGTGTCTTTTCATAAAATATAGTCGTTATTTACAGCGCTTAAGACAGCACTGAATAGTAGCGTTTGGCCCAAAAACACTATCATTTGTCTATTCAAAATATAGTCGTTGTACCCTTTCATAGCGTTTCGGAATATAGCCGTTATAACCTTTAATAGCGTTTCTGGACAAAATGCTACGGTTTTCTGCTGCAAAAACAACCTTCTATATTCATCATTTTTTGACTTTTTTTATCGTTTTTCTTGCAATAAAAAAGTCCAAAAAGTTATGAAAAATGCTTTATGATATATTAGAAGTTATGTAGAAATTTTAGGTGATTTGAAGTTAATTTGTAGGGCTTTAACAATTCTAGACTATAATGACTTTATGTACACTCAACTTATGATATGCGTTCTTCTGAAGCTCTTGATATGCGTTCTTCTGAAGCTCTTGAGTCTGTTTCTTCTTGTCTTCTTCCATCATTAGAGTCCAAATAGATTTTCAATCACCATAATAGATATCTAAATGCTTGAACACTACATAATTGATTCGCATCCTTCATGTATACGCTTTTATCCTCTTTTGTACTGTGTATCTTCATGTTGAACTTATTTTCTTTTCTCTTTTTGATACCCATGTACCTGCAAGTTAGCTCAGAAGTTCTTTGATATAATTGTATAGTTGTTGCCATCAAAATCCAACAATATAGGTTTCAACATCGATCTGGGGAGAAACCGCGCCTCCCCATCGTCGATGCCCACCGTCGCACCTCCTGTTCCTTCTCCGCCCCGCTCTCTTCTTCCTCGATTCAAAGACCCAGCCCCCTTTCCCATTAACGACGATGCGCCTCCATAGGCGAAGCCCCGCCGCCTGACGCCGCGCTCGACCACCGAGCCCCACCAGAGCCGCCCCGCCGATTGCTCCCCTCCTTCTCCATCAATCCGTGAGCTCAGGCCCCACCAACCCCCCACAAAGTGACGGAAATCGCCACCACTGGCCCCACAGCCATCGCGAGCTCCTCCACACCAGCACAGCCGACCGCCCAGGCCCCTACGCCTCCGCTTCGAACCACCAACGCGAGCAAACTCTCCTCCGATCAATTAAATTGGCTACGGACAATGAAATTGACTAAAGGCGAGCACGGTGAAGATTTCTACATAAGAAGAGTCGAGGCGTTTGGATTAGCTAGTCGGTGAGAACTTCTCACTTTAAAATTTCTTTTCTAGTTAAAAATATATACTAGGATGCAGACGGTGCTTAGCAGCACCCGACACCTGTCGTCCACAGACCATGGATGGCTTGTATGTTTAATTGTTTGTTGTGGTGAAAATTGATCGTGTGATGTGAAATGAAATAAAATATTTATATAGCTAAAAATATTTTATCGTTAAAAATATAATTTTTAACGGGTATGTGAATGAATAAAAATCTGTGTTTGTTGATTTGAAACCCCACATGGGTATTGGGATAAAATACGGCATACACTAATCCCAATAATTAGTTGTATGTCGATCGATTGATTGACAGGCTATTATAAGCGCTAGATATCTATATTTGATGCTTATACAGTGTAGTGCACTTTGGATGATGGTTGATTATTTGTCAGTGCTATTATATACATGTGTTGTATGGAATCCATATAATTAACATTATATGGTAATTGATTGGGCCTCATTCCAATTGGGAAAATAAAGAATAGTCATGTGTTGAAAATAATCATGTGTTGAAAGAAATATTTTAACAATAAAATTTACATCTTTATCATATTTAAAGTTAGAAACTAACTGGAAAATAGATAAGTTGAGTGGTTTCCTGGTATTGATCTGATATTGGTTTCGACCTTCGGGGTTAATACTTAGGGAATCATTCTCTTACTACTTTACGGTTGTGAGTCCGATTTAAAAATCAAACGATAGATACCATAATTTTATAAAATATATTAAATAACAAAAATAGTCATGTGTTGACAGTGCCCATGTGTTGAGAATATTCATGTGTTGAAAGAAATATAGATTCATGTGTTGAATAGAATAAATATTCATTTGTTGAATAGAATAACGAATTTATTGAAATATATAAAGCCGTGTTGATTAGAGATGCGCCATTTTGACGTGAGCGATACTTATATCGATTATATTCGTTTTTATAATGAATATAGAAAAGGAAGTGATTTCAAAATATAACGTTCTGAAAATATTATCATTTGTATATCGATGATGTGGAATATTCAATTTTAATTCAAAATTGAATATGAAGTTGAAATCGTTTCGAAAACGAATTTAAAACGATTTATAAAATACGTTTTAAGAGGAAATCGACGAAATATATATAATATATATATTATACATATATAATGGCCTGAATATAACGCGTCGCGCTGCGGCAGTTTGTGAATTTCGACCATTGACTTCGAATGGACAATACGGGAGATCCGACCGTCGGATTCTCATGAAACCAGAACCGTTGGGTTCGTATCGAAAAGAGCTTTGTAGCGAATATTTGAAATTAGAAATCTAACGGTTGGATTTGGAACTATTTCCAAATCAAATTTGGAAAGGGTCGCTGTAAGTGCAGTTCGATGGCAGTTGATGGAAATCGACTGTACGGACCTTGATAAAATTATTAAAAATATCAATAATTTGTGTAAAATCATAAGATATGAGTTGGAAAGAACTGGGATGAAAATTTCCATATTTGAAAGGATAAAAATAGATTTTTATCAAAATGAACTAGTTTTGAACTAGAATTAAAATCAATTTATTTTTGAAATAAATAAATTGAATTTGAAAGTGGTTTTAAAAATAATCAGAATTTCCAATATAGGAATTGGAATGGATTCGAATCGAAATTATCTTCGGAATATTTCGATGTCGGATTTCGTGATTATACAGAGATGGTTGTGGAAATTTGAAAGATATATTCATATCGTTATTTCCAATACGATATTTGTTGGTCGTAGAATTTGATATTGAATATAAGCCGATATATTTTCTATTCAGAGCCTTGTATTTAATATCAAAAGTGATTTGGGCTTGTCGTGAATGGTGTCTTAAATAACACTGTTCTTAAACCCAGTTGAGAAAAAGATTAAATCTTTCTATTTAGATTTAATGAAGTGTACCAATTAAACAATATTAATTGGAATTGAATTTAAATTGGTTTGGGTTTATCGTGAGCAGTGTTTTGAATAACACTTGTTCTTTAACCCGATTAATAATAAAAAGTGATTTTTGGGTTTATCGTGAATCGTGTTTTAGATGACATTGGCTCTTTAACCCAGTTAAAGACAGGATGTTGATTTTTGAGAAGATTAAAACTAAATGGAGTTTTAATGAATCTGTAATTAGATTGAAATGTGAATTGATAATTTAAATTATCAAATTTGGAAAATGATCGAGAATGGAGTATCACCAGTTTTGCTCCAAAGCGATAGTTAAATCTTTAATTAGATTTGAACGTGAAATGGTAAATTAACTTTACCAATAACACCGTGGTGTTATATATGGAGTATTACCGGTTTTGCTTCATGGGATAAATAGGTTGGGGTTGGGAATTAAAATAAATAATTACTTCGGTGTGGTTCGCTAATCACGACTAGTTTGTAAAACCATAATTTGGTTTGAAATGATATCCAAAGGAAGATTAAAGAATAAATTTAGAAGAATTTATCTTTGATAAAATTAATGGGAACCTTTCCCTAAGAATGTGAAATTTTGAATAAAAAGAATATTCTGAATTGGAATGAGGCGTAGGTTGTGTTTGTGTAACACGTGTTTATTATATATGCAGGTTATTCAGAAAGGCCGGGTTTATACCCATTCCGAATAACCGATTCGACGATAGGTCGAAGATGAAGACGGTGGTTGAAGACCGAAAGTCTTCACATCGTTTGGGTGATTACTGATGATCTTGATTGGGCTATACACCCAAAATGAGGGAATCAGTTGGTGATCGTCCAAACGTACTTGGAGATTGATGGATATGCGAGGAAAGTGCCTCCGGTTTCGTTCAGACCCAGAACGAACTTGTAAATGGACTATGTGTCTGACATTGGATTTTATTCCGTGTTGATTGATCTCTATTAAATATACATCTGTTTCGCGGCGGAGAATTTATTCTCTTGCTTAACGCCCTTCTCTGAGACGTACGAGCTCAGAGGTTGTATATCGATGGACATTAGTCGCATGGAGTGAATTGCCTATGTGGCACGCCTAAGTGACAGATGATCAAGGCTTCTGTTGAAAAGCAAAGTCTTGTGGTTGATGATCAAAGCACGGCCTATGTGGCGCAGCTTTGTGTATAACGTGAATTCGCGAGCCTCAAACCTCGGTATGAGTCAAAAACGGGATACGGACCGTTGGGAGAACACAACGTTTCTTTCTAGCTATGGGTGATGTCAGTGATCTACCAGCCCTGACATTTATATACTTTTTACCTGTGTGGATGTTGGAATGCGAGGCGCCTCGGATATAGGTCTGTTAGGACCGGGAAACGTGTGTTCAGGAATAACTAATCCTCCAAAGTTAGGTGAGGACCGGCCCAACCGATCCAAGGATCATAGTGGGGTCCTGAGACATTTGCTAGAGTGTCTCGAACGGAGAGGAGCTTGCCCCTTGCCTCGACTCATGACGGAAATCCAATTTCCAATACGTGATATTGCGGTTTTATTTGTAGAGCCTAGTATGGCGACATGATAGATGGTACCCATGCCGCCTATGATTGATATTTATGATTGAAATTGTTTTGACACTATACACTTATAATAGTATCAAATGATTTGTTTTAAACGTACTAAGCATGTTTGGCTATTATAAGGGAAAACCCTATCCTCCGGTTTGCGTTGCATTGTGTGATGGGGCCTGGGTCTTATAATAGCTTCATTTTTCGAAAAAGCATTGCGTTGTTTATTCTATGCACTGGTGTTCTTGGGAGGAAACCCGTTCCGTGTTATACGGCGTGGTCCCTTGATTTACTGAACTTTAAAATAAAGATTAATAACTGTTTTAGTTCTCACACCAGTCACGTGACTGACCTGGAGTTTATTGTTTTAACCTAAACTCTATGTGCCCTTATTTTCGACACAGGCAGCTAGTAGTTTTGGTTTTGCAGATTTATATTCACAGGATCCTGATTTACAGCTGGAATGATGCTCGGAAAGCTCTGTATCCGTGTATTACTTTCAGTTGTGTTTTGTATTGTTTTTCCACTGCTATGTAATTTATTGTAATCTCTGATATTTTTCTGTTATATAATATTTATTCATACTCTGTATATTCTTGTAATCTGATGGAATTGTTGTAATAAACAATGAAAAGTTCTTCTGTCTGCGTTCTTTCGTGTGTTGTTCTCGAAGTATCCGGTCTTTCCTTACCGGGGAAGTTACGGGTCCTTACACATTTAGTTCTCTGCTCTTTATTTTTTATAGATTATCATATAGTGAAATTTAATCACATTTAATCCCATACTGTGAAATTTAACCAAACAAACCGAGATGGACTTTCCCTAGCAGTATATATTATATAAAAATATCTCACTACTACTTAAAATGATTTTTTTTATTGATATGCATTACATAGATTTGAATCATCATACCAGTCTTTTTTTGATATTTTTCATGAATATTTGTTTGTGTATTTAATCTTTGTACTGACAGGATTGGTTAAAATAATTATTTTTGGTTTTTAATAATATATATAATTTTTCTTTCATATATTTTCATTCATATGTAGTTTTAAATAATTAAATAAGTACAACAAAATAAAAAAAATTATCAGTTGTATTGTATTACAAAGTCGGTTTTCCCATCGTTATGCGGTTATACTAGTATGTAATATAAAACGTACAATTGAGAGAGAAGGGATGGAAACCAAATGATGCCTATTACTTTTATTCATTTATTAAAAATGAACGAATGTGGCCATTCAAAGAAAGGAATGGCATTAATTTCGAAGAAACCGGATACTTTAAATATATTTTTAGTTTTAAATGAGGTGCTACATTTCCAAATCCAAACGTGTACCAACTTGTGCGCTTATTCAAAATTTATTTTCTCTTTTTAACGTAGATAAATTTATTAGCAACAATTTAAATAATTTTACTTTTATTTTTTTATATGAATAGTTTGGGAAGGTAGGAAGGCATTCATGGGAAACTTTAATAGTTATAAATGGTAATTGACGTACGTTTCTATTTAATGAAGGAATATGACTGATTCAGATGAACTGATACCTCACGTTTTGTATTTCCATTTTTTCATTAATTGCTTTGTTTTTAAAAGGAAACTAAATGAATGGGGCTAAATTTTGAACAGACAAAATAAAGAGGCTGAGAATACATGGACATTAGAATAGAAAGGGAAATATATTTACACTGTTGACGGAACAAACTTCCGCATATTACTACGGAAATTCTTCCATTGCTATATTTAATTAGACGCATTTGAAATAAAATTAAATTTGATTGCAAATCTTTAACGTTAATTTCTGTTAACTAGGCTATTTAAACTGTGCATTATTTAAATCCTGAAACTTTTTGTTGTTATCAACGATCAATTATTATTTTTAAATTAAAGTAAACATAATCATCTCAAATTCAAACTCAAATTTAATTCTTAAGTTTAAGTTTAACGTCAAACTATTTTTGTACCATTTAAATCGCTTCTATGTAAAATATAGGGATCAACATTTCCTTATAAATCAATTCCATGTTTTAATTTCTCAATAAAAACACTAAATTAATTGTATCATTTAATTCTTTTTTCAAATCAAACGTATCTTATATATCGGTGACACTCTACTTTGTTATAATTTCTTATTAAATATCATATTGAACTAGTCATTATTATCATAAATTTTATTTTAAAACCATTTTATGATTAAATTTAATTCAATAACTTAAATGGTCGAAATATATGGGATGTTACATTATTACAATTTTATTTTCAATTATTTCTTTACAAAGAAGAAATGATTATTCACTCTCTTCATCCTGACTGTACCTTAATTTACATTCACTCTAATACATTCATTTTTTTTTAAATGGTCAAACCGTTCAAAATAAAATCCTTACTATAATATCATGACAGACTCTTTACGAAAGCGCATTCGATTATCCATAATATTTAAGGACATCAGATATGTTGCTTTCACGTAACTGATCAAACTGACATTATAACTACCAAGTTCTTAGAATATATTGTAGTTCAGACCTTATGTTACAATTAACACAATATGATCTTCTATGTAATTAATCAAATTGAAAACTTGATCTCATAGTACAGTTTATTGGTTTATTTCGAATGAACTATATTCATTGAAATATTGTACATTACGAAATATGACCGTTCACTATATAATATCTATATATGATGGTGTATTGATCAAATATCCTTAGTTTCATATTGCTTTTAGAGTTCGAATCTTATAGAATGCAACAGACATTTTCAACCAAATAAACATGTAGTGTTCATTTTATGAATGTATTAAGTAGCTGTAAAATTAGGCACTTGCATAAGTATAGAAAATAATAACATTCAGTGTGTATTTAATAGTACAATATTTCTATATGTCAATGTTCTATTTAGTTCATTTGTATATGTTAATTGATAAATGTTTTATCAACCGTATTTAATGCACAAATTTATCATTGTAGATAATTACAACATTATTTATAATATTCGAAAGGTCAAATGTTGCCATTTTATTTTTCTAATAAGGCTCCTGCTAGTCTTTTATGCTTCACCAAACATTAAGCTAAACATAGAAGTCTTCCAACATCATTATTGGGTGTTAGGAATCGTGTGCCTTGGGATTCTGACTTTGAGGAAAGATCATGTGAAGACCCGCTATTTTTAAAATCAAAAGTGAATTATAAATGATATCTGACATGCTTACAACTAATTTTAGATATTAAAAATAGTGGGCTATGGATTTTTTTTTGTTAATACTTTACAAAAGCAACCAATAACAAAGAAGCAACAATGGTATAAAATAAATGATTTATATAAATATATCACCACAATCCTCTTTATATATTTACATTTACAAAACAAGAAACAATATGTGGATGTTGCACAATACCTAAGCTCCCATTTATTCTTTTTTCTCTTCCTTTTTGCTTTCCCTCACATGTCATCTGCGATAATTTATGCAAAGAAAAAAAAAAGAGTATTAACTTTATTTGGAATGCGCCCAACCGTATACACCCTAGCCCAATTTAAGGGTTCCAGTGGCTATTGCATAGGAAAAGACTGCCTGCGTACCCCTTTTGAGGGATCAAGCCCACTATTTCTATTTCCTTCTCTTCTCCTGCATCCAAATACTTGTTAGTGCATTAAAAACATTACAACCATTTAACCAGTGCAATCGATGTAAATTAATACTAATGTAAACATTGTAGTCAACATAATTAATGCAATCACTGCACCAATGTAATCAAATAAGACTAGAAAATAATATTTTCCTCATCTATCACAATAATGTTAACATGTGGTCATCAAACACTTATAACATTCCATGAGAAATCCAACTTACAATATAAGAAGGTAACAACACAAATATACTTACACAATTATTATTTATCAACTAATAATAATACGCCTTCAATGTAAGTATAAACAGTTCAGTGTATGCTAGCCATTCGAAAATAGTAACACGGTTATCAACATCATCAAATGTATACTAGTTCAATCAATATTAGTAACAAAACATCCATCATAAAATAACCATGATTAAATGCACACCAATTTGCAGTAATAACGGTGTAACATCGCATATTCATTCTTAATGCGAACCATCATCATGAAACAAAACATGAAATAAAAGAACTTAACTATTAAACATGCATTGCAACTATTCAATCATGTTTACAATATTTGTTTTTATTTTATGTCAAAATAATAGTGATTTTATACTAAATTCTTTTAATATATTAGAAAGTCATTTTTATCGCCATTTATTCCAAAATTGTGAAATTTTCAGTAAAACTATGTCATCATTTATAAATCTTATTTTGTTGAACAAGAATATTTATGATATTATTCAGGAATCAGTAAATAATGAACTTATTTAACATCTCTAATTAATTTCATTTTTTTTTCAAACATCATTAATGCATAC
This sequence comes from Allium sativum, assembly GCA_030737875.1. Classification (NCBI taxonomy): domain Eukaryota; kingdom Viridiplantae; phylum Streptophyta; class Magnoliopsida; order Asparagales; family Amaryllidaceae; genus Allium; species Allium sativum. The sequence continues at coordinate 107,050,725 of CM060918.1, forward strand.
AAATATGGATAATCATACTTTCCATTTATTTAGTATATTTCAACGTCATTACTCGATTTCATGAATTTATTTTTAATGAATAACACATACATTCAATTCTGAAACTAATTAAAATCCTAATATTGCAATAATCAGCAATAAGCAATAATTTTTGACACAACCTGTGACGACCCCAAACCCCCATTCCACGGTGGCAAGGGTAATCTTTGGAATTTAACACATAAACAGATAATAGCAGAACAAAAATAAATAAATACACCAGATAATGTACAATAGAACACTTGATAAACATAATCATCAGAGTTACACAGTATACAGGATCATACTTAGTACAAAATACAGTTCAGCTTTACATTAATGTCTCCAGCAGAATCAAAACATAATATGTACAATAGGAGCTGAACAGCATAAAAAGAAAGAAATGATAGAATCCATCTTCAGCACCAGCTATCGAGAAAGAGCCTGCTGAAACCTGAATACAAGGCTACCCATGTAGAAAATAGGGCACCCGAGTTTGCAAGTGAAACAAACTATGAGTCAGTCATGGGACTGGTATGAGAAATCTACTTAACTTACTTTATAATATGGCCAATCACAGGACCACGCCGCTAACGCGGAATGGGTTTACTCCATTGGATTGCCAGTGCTTTAAAACAAGTAAATATTTTAAACACTGCAATGCTTTTTATAAAAATGAAGCCATTATAAGACTCGATTCCCTTCACATAATGCAACACAAACCGGAGGATAGAGTTTTACCTTATAATGGCCAAAATATGCTTGATACGAGCAAAACAAATCATTTGATATTATTGCTAGTGTTTATATGTTTCAAAAACAATTTCAAATCATTAATATCAATCATAGACGACATTAATGCCCCATACCACTACGTCGCCATATATAGGTACACAATCAAAACCGCCCGATGTCGTATTTGGAAATTGGATTTCCGTCATGAACCAAGGCAAGGGATCGTCCTTACCGCTTCGAGATGCTCTACCCGTGTCTCAGGAACAGCCGCAACTGCACCTTGGATCGTCAGGGTCGGTCCATGCGATGTAGATTATAATGCCTGAACACTGCGTTTCCCCGTCCTATGGGGCGTCAACAGGTCATATCCGACCAAATCATCGGCTCTGAAGAGACCGAACTAACCGAGGCGCCACGCTATCTACCATCCACATAAGTAAAATGCTCGGGCGTGTCAAACCCAAAACGCCACTCCTAACTAGAAGGAAACGCATGTTCTCCCTGAGGTCCTTCTCCCGTTTCTGGCTCATACCTGGGTGTGAGGCTCGCGAAACAACGCTAAACACAAAGCTAGCTATTCAAAGCCATGCTTTGATCATCAACCACAAAGCTCTGCTTTTCAACAAAAGCTTTGATCACAACATCTCTGCATGCCACGTTGTCAATATACGACGTCAGACACACATCCATTTACAAGTCCGTTCTGGTCTGAACGAAACCGGAGGCACCTTATACCTCGCATATCCGTACAATCAACAAGTACGTCCGTACGGCTACCACTTTAGCCCCCTTCAAGGTAGCTACTCCCATCTTGAGCATCAGTAGCACCCATCCATTCGATGTGAAGATCGTCGGTCTTGCACCGTCTTCATCTCTTCGACTTCTAACCGTCGATCAATTATTTGAAATGAGAATTAACTCGGCCTTTTCAAATAATTCACATATATTTAGAATTTCAAATCAATTCATTTCAATGGTTAAATTATTCGACATCAATAACTTTGTTCTTTAATGTAATTTTCACGCCAAACACATTCAACCATCAAATATCCAATAAACCAGGTAAATTCGGTTTATTTTCATTCCATATCGTTTATAATATTTTATAACGATTTATTGCTATTTTTATTTATTTAAAAATAGCTAATTCATTCAAACGACGCTTCAGGCCATAACGCGGCCATGGCGCTGTTTTTCATCAGATTTGATTTACACATATCTGAAAATCTAACCGTTGGATCTTTACAAATTTGATATCATTAGAAAGATCTTTTCAAAACGAATCCAATGGTTCCAGTTTTGGGAAAATCCGACGGTCGGATCTCCTGGTACAATCGTTTGAAATTACGATTTCAAAATACGAACTGCAGCATCGTTATTCGATTTATTTTAATTATATTTATATATATAAAAATATAATCGATTCTGACGTTGTTTTTCTTATGATTTGAATTAAACATTCCAGACAATCCAACCGTTGGATCTTTACAAAGTTGGTGTCGTTGGAAAGATATTTCCAAAGCGAACCCAACGGTTTTGGTTTTAGGAAAATCCGAGGGTCGGATCTCTCGCATTAATCGTTTGAAATCACGGTTTCAAAATACGAACTACAGCTTCGTTATTCGATTTATTTTAATTATATATATATATATATATATATAATTCATTCTTCGATTTCAAAACCATATTCATTTCATATATTTGATAAAAATGATATTTTTATCCAACAGATATTTATTTCAACACATCACTATTTTTAACAGTTCATATATATCATAAAAATGTGATTTTTATTGTGAAACAATTTATTTCAAAACACGATTATTTTATATAGTTCATACATAAGGTAAAAATGTTATTTTGGTGTTAAAACAATTTATTTAAAACACTAATATTTTATGTAGTCTATATATATGATAAAAATGTTATTTTTATCTTTCAAAGAATTTATTCAATACATGAATGTCATTCAACACATGAATACAGTTTCAATACATGAATATAGTTTCAACACATGAATATGGTTTCAACACATGAATATAATTTCAACACATGAATATTATTGAAAATTTCGGCAGCATAACGGCAGGGTAGTTAAAACCGGCACCGTCTCGAGTACGACTCCTCGCTCTACCTTAAAGTCTCGCAGCTTTTGACAATGGGGATTTAATATCTAGTTCGTACGCAGACGAATTTTCCCATATACTAATCCTATTGGGATTTCAAACACAATCAATGATTTCTAATCAACCATTCATGTTATTCACCAAATTTCACATCAACCAATAATACAAACAATATCACAACCAATATATATCGTCCATGGTCTGTGGACGAGGGGAGTATATATATATATATATATATATATATATATATTCGTATATAAATATATTTCGATTTCATTTTAATTCATTTCAATACCATTTCAACGCATATATAATTTTTACAACGCATATATAACTTATACATCGAGCATACAACTTATACAATGCCTATACATGAGGTGTACAACGCTTATATAACTCATACATCGACTATATAATTTATAAATCATCATTTCCATATCGTTTATAAATTTAGAAATCTCACATTGGGTTCCACTCCTCCAAAAATTGTAGAAGGCTCAGAAAAATATCCGGTCTCTTTTAAAATGTAGAAGACATCTGCACGAGTCCACTGTCACTTGTTTCACTGGATTTTGTCCACATAGCAAAAAGATATGATTTTTAGAAGTTAATTATAATTCGCGACGGTTTTAAGGTGTTAAAACAGTTTAAAATAAATAAGGTCGATACCTCTCTGAATTTGTTCGAAACTAGGTTTCGATTTATCTCGAAACCCGTGCAGAGTGGTGACGATCGGAGGGTACCACCTTGGAGGGCTTGGAGAGGCACTCAGGCTCGTGGGGAAGCGGGCCACTCGATGGCGGTTGTCAGCTCAGTTCTCTTATCCATCGGTCCAATGCACTGGGCTCATCTCATGGAGGTGCTTGCGAAAATGTAGTTGTGTTGTTGTTGTTCGCCGCAATTAATATACTGGGCATCCCAATATACAGGGTCGAAGTGAGGGAAGTGCGAGTGCGGCGGCGCCTCGAAGTCCGGATCTTCAGGGAGGTGATTCTTGAGGTACGATGAACAATAGGGGGTGTACCAGCTATGGATGTGGAGCTCTTGGACAGATCTATAAAATCCTCAACAGGAGGGCAGTGTAATTTTGCTTGTAGGAGGAGGAATCGGGTTGGGAAGGCGGTGAAGGGTTTCCGCCTTTGATCGACGTCCGGGAGAGAGAAAAGGCGGCTTTTATTATTTTTATTTAATGAAAGAAAAAACGTGATTGGTCGATATTTATAATAATTTGAAAATTAGGGTTTTCTCATACGAACTCCAATCCAAACCCAACAACTGTCGCCCCTAGCTAAATACCCCCATCCCGGACACAATGGGATATGTTTTGTAGGCCCATTCGACTGTTTCAGTCAGTTTCTCTTCAAATTAAAATATAAAACATTCAATATTTGATTTGAACGTAAATTTCAATTTGCCGGGGCCACATACTGATCCCGAAAATTCCAGAAAAATCAATCTAGCTATGTTTCGACGATACGGTCCTAACAAAACTAGTTTCGTCGAATTCTGAGACCGTTCGAAAAATGGCCATTTTCTGGTCAATCCATTTTAACTGAAATCAACCAAACACATTTTCCTTCGCCACGCTCACATATTAACTTCAAAAATTATGGAATTTGAAACCTAGCAATAATTTGACATTCCGGATTCAACAAAAGTGGTTTCGTCGAATTCTGAGGTCGTTTGCAAAATGGCTATTTTCAAGGGCTATATAAATTCTATAGCGACCTTTCTGAAAATTCATTTGGCCATAACTTTTGATTCCCGCTATCAAACTTCGATCTTTCAGATTCGTTAGATAGATATTCATAAACAGATTTAAATATTTTTGGTTTCACTAAAATCCATTTTATTTTGCACCCGGTACAGTCAAAGTTTGAATTCGAATTTTCAAACTGCCACGCCATTTCAGGCCTTGTTTATGTTTAAAAATAATTATATTTATTTTAAAACATTGATCCAAACATACTTTTCGTCGTTATTATTTAAAATAATTTATCTTAAATATTTAAAATCCACTAAAATAGCCAAATTAATTTTTTTTTAAATTGGTTCAGATTTTTTGGGTTGTTACACAACCACCTAAAATGTCTCAAATATCAAACAATTGTTAACATATCACATCATATCATAAACTAATAAACATAAATATGCATCAAGAGAACACAATAATTTAAATTCAATTAGTTAAGAAAAAAAAACCATACCAATGCTTTTGCAAATAATCTTCAACTCATATAATCCATACGTGTGTATCTTCTCCATTTTATCTAACGCACGTTCTCCTTTGTTGTAGCAAATTTAGTTGCATAGGCTTTCCTCATTTTTCTCTTTATTCTATTCCTTCACTATTCTTTAATCCAGCATGTAACCTTTTTATTATTTCTAATTAGGAAGATTTAGAGAAGAAAATAGATTGTGTTTAAAGAAAAGAAAAATCAAGCAGGAGGAAGGAAGAAAAAAAGAAGAAGATCCCCTTAGGATTAAATTTGGCTCACTTATATAGCAGTTAGATATTGATGTAGTATATTAGATTAACAATATCATTTTCTTATGGCATATCTCATATGTCTATTACTATTATTTTTATCTAACCCGTGATAAAAAGGGATTTGAATAAACCAAAAGAAGCAACAAGTGAATGTATCCTTAAATCTTATTAAAAAGTTATCGTTTATGCAAGAGAATTAATTTATAGTCTTAAGGAAATAAACCCCTAATAAAAACAAATCAATTCGCCTACATGTCAATTAGTGCCTAATTAATCCTCACATGCATGATTAATCAAAAAATTTACATATATACATGGATATATGATAATTCAAAGTTATACCGATTAATGTCTAATAGCTGCAAAATATGCATAAACCTCACAATCATCCGTAATTAAAATACATTGTCAATTGATGCAAATTAATTCTTTTCTTTATAAAATGAAAGACATTTGTGTGTGTGTGTGTGTGTGTGTATATATATATATATGCATAGGAAGATTTGAATCTTACTAATTAATTGCATGAATATGCAATTAACCCTCCTCCATAATATGTATAGTCAACAAATGTCTAATAAGTGGAATATATTGACAACTAATGCAAATGGATTGCATAGCAATTAAAAAAATGCCACTTATATAAGGGAATTAATTGCTATTCTTTAGGAACATATTTCTAGTAAGATAAATTAATTGACATACATGCAAATGGATTGCTTAGCCTTTTTTTTTCTTTGCTACCTCCCCATAACATAGAAATCCTATGCATGATCAAGTTATATACATGCATATATATATATATATTTATACACATAAAAAGGATTTAACTAACATGTTAATTAACGTGCAATTAATTTACAGCCTATGTACTATAATCTTGAAACAATATTCATCCCATATATATGTAACATATTACATACAACCACATAAAATCTTTCCTTATATGCAACTCTTTATCTTATGTGCCTCTTATTTATATACAAATATCTCATATTTGGAACATGCATAAATTTGATTGTTTTACCTAAAAACCAAAAATATGTCAATGTCATGAATCGAACTCATGACTTCATATATGAAAGTCCAATAACTTAGCAACTACACTAAACACATTTCTTATTCATAAAATTATAACATTGAAAATTAATGGTTTTATGCACGTATCTTTCATTCTTAAAAAAAAGAAATATCTTTGTAAATGATAATTTCAAATATATCAAAATTATATATCAAACTGACCGTCTTGGAAAGACCTTCGTAATGGTAATAGATACGACATTTGATTGATCACCTAGTAAAAATTAATTCTTAATTACTTAACTTTCAGAACCGTAAAAGTTGTGCGATGTTACGTTCTTCCCCCCTCAAAAGAATTGCGCCCTTGCAATTCCCCAAATATAAACCCATTCAAAATAATGAATCTTTCATTAGGATTTTAAAAATAAAACCATCTGTCATAAGTTAACTTCCCATATGCAATAACCATAGTTTCTTGCCAATCACAACACACCACACACTATAATAAAATGTATTTTCTTGTCATTCTATAGAACATGTGGTGTGTAAAAATAAAAATCCATCAACAAACAATAGTTATTATAACATCCTCATACAAAGAAAAGAACACTCATAAATTAACAATCAACGTGGTTCACAAGAGTAAACCAAAAGAACAATTAACACATCATCAAACTAACAATAAACATATGTATGTTCATTAATGTGCTAACCATATAATCATCCTAATGTGATGAAATTTCTTAAAGCCTCACATTTGTAGTAATGATGTGTCCTTTCTTTCTTTCCTCTTTAAGAATATCTTATGCACCCACTTATGGTCATTCCTTCAAAATAATAAGTGCGCATTTATAAATTTATAAATCTTTATAATGGTCAGTACGACATCTCCTCCTGTTACTACGGTCCATCATTCATTATGACATTTACTTGCTTAGTGCGTAAAGCGTATGGAATTCGCTATTTTCAGCTATCCACCTAATTCTGGTATAGCGAATGCCCCCCAAGCACACGATAGATAGACTAACTCCTTACGTAGTGGAGCCGACATTTGGAACCCCTTACATGGTAGAGTCTCCTACCTTCCCTGTACCAACCTCTCAAGGATGCACCAAAGTCTCAAACGCCAACTACTCCTTTGCAAACGTCCTATGGAAAAACTCAAATTTGGTAGTTGACAGATTGGTTCCTACTTGAACCCTTGGTTCCCACTTGAACCCCTTGATTTCATCTTGAATCCCTTCGTCTCCACTTGGACCATTAAAGACAACTTCCTTCTTGAGCTACCTTTGCATCTCGGATTTTAATCGATTGGAGTTTATCTTCAAAAGAGTTCTTCATCGTTGCATTGGAGTAGTGATCATCCATATATACCAAGTTCCTTCATTTGGTAATTAAGTTAAACCGTCCAAAATGCCAAAGAGAAATCCACTAGATAGGAGTGATTCATATGCCTTTAAAAATTTTAAGATTTTGCTTTCAAATCAAAACTTCCACCTACGTTTAAAATAAAAAACCTTTGCAAAAATTCTCAAGTTCACAAAACATTTTTTAAATTTATGGAAGCTAGTATTATTTGAAAAACATTAAATATGCATTTTGAATCACTCCAACTTTCATACATATTCCCAAGTGGTAATCATTAAGTCTTAAATCACTAAAATTCTCCATTTTATCCTTCTCACCTTCAAGGAACATCTTCAAAACTTTTAGTCATTCCAAATATTAGTCTTATTTAGTTTAGGAAACAACATGTTCACACTATGCCTAAACTAATCATGTCAACCCTTCAATCCTTTTTTTCTTGAGTGTAAATTCAATCAATATTCAACACTAGCTTACTATCTAATACAACAACAAACAAACAAATAACATACAAGCAAATTAAACATATCAAATAAGAAAACAATAATCAATTCATTAAAAGAATTTGTCCATACAATCATGACATGGACTAATAAGCAAAAATAAAACATAACAATCATCCTCACATCACTCACTCAGTGCGTAAAGTATACGATATCCAACACTTTGATCACCCAATTCTTTGCTATGATCACTCTGGCCTATGGAGTCATGACGGCTCCACTGCACTGATCTATAACCATTAATCCTTTGCTATGTCCACTCTGCCCCATGGAGTCATAACAACTCCACTGCACTGGCTCATAGCCCTGCTACAATCACTTTGTCCCATGGAGTTATGATAACTCCACTGCATTGATCCATAGCCAATATCCATCTCTCCGTGTTGAGTCAAAGCTATAGACATCGATAACCCCTTTGCACACGTCCCGTAGCAAAGCCCAACTCTTGAAGTTAACTCGTTGGTTCCCATCTAAATCCCGAGTAATAACTTCCTATTTGGACTCCCTTTGCATCTTGGGCTTTGGTCGAATTGGAGTTGGTCTTTAGAAGAGTTCACGATCATCGTTGCGTGGTAGTGGTAAAAGCTCGAATCCAGTTCGGTTCGGTTTGGTATTTTTGTTTGGCTCGTCTATTTCGGTTCGGTTCGGTGCTCCACTCCAACTCCAACCCTATGCAAGTGGCCCTCCTTTTGCCATGTTCCAGTTCGGTTTGGTTTGTCTTATCCAATCCGATCTAGATCCTTGCATAATTTTTAGCAAGCCATTTTTCGCAGAACGATGGCGTTTTCAACCATTCTAACTTTTATATGCAATCATAAAACATATCAAACAGCAGTAACAACATATAGGTTCAATCAAAAAGATCAAAACAAAATTCATGTTCGTAGAATGGGACTAATTAACCCTAATTACTCTTAATCCCCTAATTAGTGTATAAACATGCAAATCACTCATAAATGATCTTCTATTAACTAATGAGATAGCTTTAAAACAAAGGACATTTGTTACAAAAATAATAATTATAGACCATTGTTGTTATCTAAAAACGATTTTATCTTTATTAGGATTGAGTTTCAATTGCAACCTAATCACCATGTGTATGTCCATTTAGGTTATAACTCACCCCATAAATGTTCATCCTGTCTTACTTTTTTTTTAATCCACCATAAAAGGTTTCTCATGAATAAACAACATTGTAGAGTGAGGTAATTACTAAACAAACAATACATACACATAAAGCATGCAATTATAAATCAAAACATTTTCTCCCATATTTGAACCAACCTTAAGGTGAAAATCATTACAATATAACGGTTAGACCTACCCAAGGCTCAAGTAATCACTAAACCTAAGCTCTGACACCAAATGTGAAAACCCACTATTTTTAAAATCAAAAGTCAATTATAAACGATATCTGACACGCTTACAACTGATTTTAGATATTAAAAATAGTGGGCCATGGTTTTTTTTTAATACTTTACAAAAGTAACCAATAACAAAGAAGCCACAATGGTATAAAATAAATGATTCACATAAATATATCATCACAATCCTCTTTATATATTTATATTTATAAAACAAGAAACAATATGTGGATGTTGCACAATACCAAGCTCCCATTTATTCTTTTTCCTTTTCCTTTTTGCTTTCCCTCACATGTCATCTGCGATAATTTATGCAAAGAAAAAAAATAGTATCAACTATATTTGGACTGCGCCCAACCCTATACACCTTAGCCCAATGTAAGGGTTCCGGTGGCTATTGCATAGGAAAAGACAGCCTACGTACCTCTTTTGAGGGATCAAGGCCACGTATTTCTATTTCCTTCTCTTCTACTGCATCCAAATACTTTTTATGCATTAAAACCATTACATCCATTTAACCAATGCAATCAATGTAATTTAATACCAATGTAAACATTGTAGTCAACATAATTAATGCAATCACTGCACCAATGTAATCAAATAAGACTAGAAAATAATATTTTCCTCATCTATCACAATAATGTTAACATGTAGTCATCAAACACTCATAACATTCCATGAGAAATCCAACTTACAATATAAGAAGGTAACAACATAAATAAACTTACACAATTATTATTTATCAACCAGTAATAATACGCCTTCAATGTAAGTATAAACAGTTCAGTGTATACTAACCATTCGAAAATAGTAACACGGTCATTAACATCATCGAATGTGTACTAGTTCAATCAATATTAGTAACAAAACATCCATCATCAAATAACCATGATTAATTGCACATCAATTTGCAGTAATAACAGTATAACATCGCATATTCATTCTTAATGTGAACCATCATCATGAAACAAAAAATAAAAGATCATAACTATTAAACATGCATTGCAACCATTCAATCATGTTTACGATAATTGTTTTTATTTTATGTCAAAATAATAGTGATTTTATACTAAATTCTTTTAATATATCAGAAGGTCATTTTTATCACCATTTATTCCAAAACTGTGAAATTTTCAGTAAAACTATGTCATCATTTATAAATATTATTTTGTTGAACAAGAATATTTATGATATTATTCAGGAATCAGTAAATAATGACCTTATTTAACATCTCTAATTAATTTCATTTTTTTTCAAACACCATTAATGCATACAAATATGGATAATCATACTCTCCATTTATTTAGTGTATTTCAACGTCATTACTCGATTTCATGAATTTATTTTTAAAGAATAACTCATATATTCAATTCTAAAACTAATTAAAATCCTAATAGTGTAATAATCAGTAATAAGCAATAATTTTTGACACAACCACCTAAAATGTCTCAAATATCAAACAATTGTTAACATATCACATCATATCATAAACTCATAATCATAAATATGCATCAAGAGAACACAATAATTTAAATTCAATTAGTTAGGAAAAAAACTATACCAATGCTTTTGCAAATAATCTTCAACTCATACAATCCATACATGTATATCTTCTCCATTTTATGTAATGCACGTTCTCCTTTGCTGTAGCAAATTTAGTTGCATGGGCTTTCCTCAATTTTCTCTTTATTCTATCCCTTCACTATTCTTTAATCCAACATGTAACCTTTTTATTATTTCTAATTAGGAAAATTTAGAGAAGAAAATAGATTGTGTTTAAAGAATATTTTTTTCAAGCAGGAAGAAGGAAAAAAAAAGATCCCCTTAGGGTTAAATTTGGCTCACTTATATAGTAGTTAGAGATTGATGTAGTACATTAGATTAACACTAGTAATTTCTTATGGCATATCTCATATGTCTATTATTATTATTTTTATATAAACCGTGATAAAAAGGGATTTGAATAAACCAAAAGAAGCAATAAGTGAATGTATCTTCAAATCTTATTAAAAAGTTACCGTTTATACAAGAGAATTAATTTATAGTCTAAAGGAAATAAACCCCTAATAAAAACAAATCAATCCGCCTACATGTCAATTGGTGCCTAATTAATTCTCACATGCACGATTAATCAAAATATTTACATATATACATGGATATATGATAATTCAAAGTTATACTGATTAATGTCTAATAGCTGCAAAATATGAATAAACCTCACAACCATCTATAATTAAAATACATTGTCAATTGATGCAAATTAATTATTTACTTTATAAAATGAAAGACATTTGTGTGTGTATGTGTGTATATACATGGGATGATTTGAATCTTACTAATTAATTGCATGAATATGCAATTAACCCTCCTCCATAATATGTATAGTCAACAAATGTCTAATAAGTGGATTACATTGACAACTAATGCAAATGGATTGCTTACCAATTAAAAAAATGCCACTTATATAAGCGAATTAATTGTTATTCTTTAGGAACATATTTCTAGTAAGATAAATTAATTGACATACATGTCAATTAATGCCTACTTAATCTTCACATGTGCAATTAATCAGTTATTGCTCCATAGTATATAAAATTATGACATTTAAATATTTATATATATATATATATAGGGAAATTTAGATTTGTAAGAATATGCAATAAACCCCATACCCATCCATAAATCAAATATGTCATTGATTATTGCACAATTGATAGCTAACCTGTTTTTCAAAAGTGGAAAGCAAATATTAATTTATTTTTTCCTTTTTTTTCTTTGCTACCTCCCCATAACATAGAAAGTCTATGCATGATCAAGTTATATACATGCATATATATATTTATACACACAAAAAGGATTTAAACAACATGTTAATTAACATGCAATTATTTTACAGCCTATGTACTGTAATCTTGAAACAATATTCATCCCATATACATGTAATATATTACATACAACCACATAAAATCTTTCCTTATATGCAACTCTTTATCTTATGTGTCTCTTATTTATATACAAATATCTCATATTTGGAACATGCATAAATTTGATTGTTTTACCTAAAAACCAAAAACATGTCAATGACAGGAATCAAACCCATGACTTCATGTATGAAAATCCACTAACTTAACAACTACACCAAACACATTTCTTATTTATAAAATTATAACATTGAAAATTAATGGTTTCATGCACGTATCTTTCATTCTAAAAAAAAGAAATATCTTGTAAATGATAATTTCAAATATATCAAAATTATATATCAAACGATCGTCTTGGAAAGACCTTCGTAATGATAATAGAGACGACATCCGATTAATCACCTAGTAAAAATTAATTCTTAATTACTTAACTTTCAGAACCGTAAAAGTTGTGGGATGTTACAGATCAACAAATCATAGGCCCGCATACGATGGATAACTCTTTATCGGTTGCATCACATACGACTCCTAACCTTTGGTAGCTTTTCCTAATCCCGCCTTTACCTTGAGGAAAGCTCAACAAGTAAAATGAGACTATTCACTTGGACCTATCATTTTGAGTGCCTAAGTATAATGCATGTACCTTGAGGAAAGCTCAATAAATGCATGTATTACAGATCTATTAAATAGTTTGGATTTGGTCTAATACCAAGAGACTCAAACAATAATCGCGTCACAAAACGGATCTATTACAACGGGCAATGCCCGTTGTAATAGGATTTTTACATCAGCCAGCCCGCTCGCGGTATTGGGCCATGTTGTAATATGTCTTCTTTTACAGTAGGCATTGAAAGTGGTAACAGGATGTAACACCCCACACCCGCTAAGGTCACTCACTAAGGGAATACCTTAACTTTGGTGGAGCATTTTAAGTGAATATAGAACAGAAAAAAATTACAACAAGACAGATATAAATACTTGAAAATCTAAAACATCATTTCATTGCAGCAGAAGGTAAACATGTTTAGTTACAACACCATAAAGAGTCAAGTACTAAATATCCATCCTGATAAAAACATAAGTACATAATCCCACTACATAAACAATAGCCATACTAGAAAAGATAAGCTGGGCTTTACATTACGGTCCAAGCTCCAAAAGATAGATAAAGAAATCTGATCAAAGCCCACTAGTGCTAGGCCCAAACCTGAGGACCTGAGGGGGAAAAAGATAAAAACAACGGGGTCAGACATAAGTCTGAGTGAGCCCTATAACTTTAACAACACAATCATTAAAGTAATTAGGGTATGATATAAACTTGGTACGGGATGACTGGGGATAAATGACTACACTAAGTAGCCAACTAGACATAGGATGAACTAAGATAACGGTAAAGACGCATCTACCCACCCAAGGGTAATTACTAACTGCACCATACCAGTCATTCCTACTTAAAGGTTGATCCCACCCAAGGACTTAGAAAATTTACCCAGTAGTTTCGTGTACCCCTAGCTGACTACATAGGTGCCGTCTGCCCCTATCTCCACTAGGTGTACCCACTACTCCCCAAGCGATCGGCTCCCTACCGTAGATACCCGTGTTGGCCCCACAGTGGGGTGTATCACTCCCCAAAGTGGCAACCCGATACAACCAATGGTGCACGGCTTATACCTACACGATGCAACAACGTCTTACCTACCAGCCCGGGTCCACACACGCATATGAAACCCGTTGGACTTGCGTTGCCACCGCTAACCCGTTTTGGCCTCTTATAGTCAAGCCCAGTACGCGTGTCACGTCCTCGACATGGGTCGAGCCCAATAAGATACATATGGGTTACTGGTTGAAATGGGCCTCCACAAGCTACCCACCTAAGCTTGTCCCTTTATCTAGTGCATCCCACTTAACCCTTTAATCATGTTTAATTACATGTTTCCACTTGGTTAAGTATTCTAATTGTATTTTCTATTGCCACCCAAGGCAACCCACTAGATTTCCACATGCCACCCAAGGCACTTACTTGATTTCCACATGCCACCCAAGGCACTCACTTAACCCCTCATGCCCTACTACATGCTTATCTGGTTAAGTGTTTCTTAATTGATTAAGAACGTAACCATTGTAAAGACCTCTCACATTAGACAATCTTTTAGGGCAGCTGGATTTGCCGGTTGGGTCCGGGCAGCCTTACGCCATAACCGAGTCTAACCTCGTGTCTATACACTTGTCACGTATTTAGTTTGTGCCTAAGACCTCTCACATTGGGCCAATCATTTGTAGCCGCTGGATTTGCCGGTCGGTTCCGGGCAGTCTTATGCTATAAAAGGGTCCAACCTCGTGTCTTAGTCGATTAATTACACCTAATTAATCACCCCCATATTTCGAATTAATTTTCCCTAATTAATTCCAATTTTAACGATGTACATAATTGACTCAATTATGTCCATCCACTTTATGGTATGCATAATCATACCAACTTCACACCATTTCATTAACATGTATATTAACCCCATCGTTCCCCACGTAATTCGCTAACATGACATAAAAGGGAAGATTCATCACAAATACGATGGGTTCAACCAACATGGGTTTTAAAGGTGTCAACATGCATATAGCATCAAACCCAACTAGCATAAATAACCAACCCAAACTTGCATGAATCACATATGTCATAAAGAGGTTAACTTGCATAAGTGACTTATGTCATACAAAGGGGTAAACTTGCATATGTATGTATGACATGCTAAGTGGTTAACTTGCATATGTATGCATATCATACTAAGGTGTAAACTTGCACATGTTACTTGCATATAATCAAACACCAAACTTGCATAACATGTCTTATATGAACTTGCATATAATCATACACCAAACTTGCATAACATATCATATATGAACTTGCATATAATCAAACACCAAACTTGCATAACATGGTGTCATAATGGATCAATGTTTATCATAGCAATTTGCATAACTAGCATCATGAACACATAGCCTAACACTTGCATAACTTGCATAACATCATGATCATATAGCATATAACTTGCATAACTTGCATAACATCATGAACGTGTAGCATATGACTTGCATAACTTGCATAACATCATGGACATGTAGCATATAACTTGCATAACTTGCATAACATCATGATCATATAGCATATGACTTGCATAACTTGCATAACATCATGAACACATAGCACATAACTTGCATAACTTGCATAACATCACAAACACATAGCATATGATAACATAATCTTGCATTGATCCACATTCATAGCCATAACCTCATTATATCCTATCATAATCATTTCAACAATTGGTCATTAATGCTATAGAAACTCACAACTTGTTGGTTAGCACTCCTAAGAAGAGGATTAAGTTGCTAGAGTTGATTAGGAGTTGATTTGAGAAGCTATCTTCCTCTTTAATTTGATGGAGGCTCCTTCAAGTTGCATTTTGACGGCACGACGACGTTGTATCTATTTTTAGTATGAATTAGGGTAGTCTTAGGGTGTATTTATAGATTAGTTAGGTGTTTTAGGCCATTAGATTAACCCTAAATCAGATTAGAGCCGTCGGATTTCGTCACTAGCCACCAGCACAGCCCAAAAGCTAAAATGGTGCACCCAGGTCACACAGACCGACGGGGGGGTCGACCCCTGTGTCGACCCCTGGGTCGACCCCTAGGGAGGGGGTCGACACCCATGTCGACCCTAGGGTCGACTCCCTCTGCCTGGCTGGAATTTTTCCCGTCTCTTCTGAAATGTGAAATTTCTGTTTTTAAATCTGTTTTGAATTTCTGAAAACTTCTTCGGGCCTTAACTGGGTCATCCGGACTCCGATTTTCGAAAACTCGGACTCTATTTTGCGTATTTTTCCGAGACGAACGCAATGGCATAGCCCGTTTCCCCTGATTCAGATTTTAAAATTTAATTCTGCCCTGTTTTATATTGTAGCAAGTTATTCACCATACAGGGTGTTGCATTCTCCCCTACTTAAAGGATTTCATCCCCGAAATCTCTAAGTCAAGAAGAACGTATCCTACCAACCAAACAACCATCTACTCAAACCATCAAACACTGGCATCCATTTTTCTTAGAGTTTCTAATGCTGTATGAACATATGCAAAAAGTGTGTGTATATGTTCCCTGTCTAATGCAAAATCAGGAGGTCTACTGATTCAGTAGACCTCCTTAATGCAAACCATGATAGTGCCATGCATCCAATATGTATGCGAAAGAACCTTATCGACACATACTATTTCTACATGAGTGCACAATCATTCACCAAAATGCATCATCCATATGATAGCACAACCATTATACATCCATTAATATAGCTACCTACACACAATTATATGCAATATGCAATATGAAGTGACTAAGCTGATCTAGTGCCTAAAGTGTGTGTATATGCATCCACGAGCAACCACTAGTAACCACTTGCATCCACACGCATCCATCAAACATAACATGTCTCAAACATATGTTTCAACCATAGATTTCGTCACTAGCCACCAGCACAGCCCAAAAGCCAAAATGGTGCACCCAGGTCACACAGACCGACAAGGGGGGGGGGGGGTCGACCCCTGTGTCGACCCCTGGGTCGACCCCTGTGTCGACCCCTGGGTCGACCCCTAGGGAGGGGGTCGACACCCATGTCGACCCTAGGGTCGACTCCCTGTGCCTGGCGGGAATTTTTCCCGCCTCTTCTGAAATGTGAAATTTCTGTTTTTAAATCTGTTTTGAATTTCTGAAAACTTCTTCGGGCCTTAACTGGGTCATCCGGACTCCGATTTTCGAAAACTCGGACTCTATTTCGCGTATTTTTCCGAGACGAACGCAATGGCATAGCCCGTTTCCCCTGATTCAGATTTTAAAATTTAATTCTGCCCTATTTTATATTGTAGCAAGTTATTCACCATACGGGGTGTTACACAGGCAGTTGTAATAGACTTTTTCCAATGGTCTTATGTTGTTGTATGTTCCTTCGATTGACTAGCAGCCCGATTTAGTATTTTTTGCAATAGGTATTGACCGTTGTTATATCTTCTATAACAACAGTCTTTAAACGTTGTAATAGGCTTTATACAAGTCGCTTTGTCTGCTGTAATAAATTATTTTGCAACTGTTTCTGCCCGTTGTTAAAATGATGCAAAATTTAAAAACAAATTGATGCAACATATACATACAAATTGTACTCACAATTGTTAAAAACCAATACAAGTCATACGTTCACATCATTTATACAAATTGTTAAAAACCAATACAAATTGTACAAACTATGGCTTCTTGAATTTCTCACGACTTCACCGGTCCTTTCTTTACGGATGAGCTCATCATTAGGTCCGTATTTTGCAAATTACACCATGATCCTCCTCTATATTCACTACATCATGCATGGTTGTTTCATTCGTCGGTCTCCATTAATATAAGTTGAGAAACATCACTTCTAGGAGTCAGTATGCTTTCAATAGCCTTGCACTGCTTAGGTGCAAGCGAGTCTGGGAACTCCACCGAGAATTGAACGTGCATCTTTTCCTTTTATGGATGGGCATTGTTATTGACACTCCAAATATTGTTAAAGGGATGTCAAATTTTAAAAACACTCCAATCATAAAAAGAATGTTAAGGGGGGTCACGTACTTAATTTTTTACGTTCCCTTTTTACCCTGGTAAAACATCGATTACCATCCAAAATCCAATACAATTTCAAATGCCAAAAAAAAAATTTCAACATTATTTGCAAATAAAAAAAGCAATCATTTGGAGAGAAATTTTATTATTTTTGTTCGATATAAACGATGTAGGTCTGTGGTATTATATTTTTTTGTTCGACATTGTTCGTTATTTTTGAAATTTGTATTCATTGTCAGGTTGCCGAAGTGAGGGAGATATGGTGTATCGACAAATTCGATGGTGCGATACCGTATAAAAAAATTGTTTAATATATGTATATCGATTTTCTATGAATGATATATTTTAATCTGATCTGATGCGGTCGACAAATAAGATTATTTATAATTTGGTACAAAATTTTGATGTAGTTCAACTAATATACCATATAACTTTTTTTTTTGATTAACAACTAAAAAAGATATTATTGTAAAGAAGGCTAATTTGGTAAAGTAAAGTTTTTTTGTTAAGGGGGTGCTCTCTACATAGGTACTCCCCTTAACCAATTCTTGTTTTAAAAAAAATTGAACCCCCCTTAACAATACTGGGAGCGCAATAACAACCCCCTTATGAATAGCCTTTGATACATTAGTATGGCAACCCTTCATTATTTATCGCCTTAAACTGATCTACAACAACACCAACATTCTCACAACATTATTGACCACTCCCCCACCGACCAACATCGTTTACATTGACTCAAGCACACAAGACAATTTACCTGCCATGATTAGATTTAATAAGGAGGTGCCTGCCATCCAAATGGAAACAAACTGGAAGCCATAAAGAGCCTCAACAAGTGACAGTGAATGTTTGTAAAACAAATGATCTCCTTTTCGCTTGTATTTGGGGTTGTAGTACAAATACAATATCCCCTGTGATCTTAACATAAGAATTTTTTATTTGGAAATACAATAGTACGGGAGATGTTTTAAATATAAATGTCTGGAGATACGATAGATGGTACACACCTTTTCAACTTTGTTCTGACTTCGTGGACAACATGTCGCACTTCAGGTGTTCAAGTTTAAATTTATCGTCAAACATGAAATAATTCTGAACTTCAGGTGTTTAAAAGACTACCACTTTCATATTCGAACTCGCTAGACTGAATATCAGTCTCCCAATCTCTTAATCCGCGTATCTATACAAAAAAGTTAAAAAGGAAAATCAGTAGATTCACACCAATCTATAAAAAGATGCTCTAAATTACCAAAACTAAACGATACCTTTGCTCTTCCAAGTGCCAACTGATAGCACTACCTTAAACATGGAAGACTGTTAGGAAGAATATAAAAATGTGCAGTTGGTGCAGTCCATCAGCAGAAACAAGTGATACATTTCCCTAACACAAAAATATATATGCAAAATCAATTAAGTAATAAACAAGTCAGGACTAATTCCAGAACCATACATGTACAATAAACATAAAAGAGAATTTCCGAAATATACTTATCTGGAACTGTATACCATTAAGTCACTTGCACATAAACAACCCCTCAGAAATTTTTAATGGGGGCTGGAAGCATTATTGTTAAATTAATCAAACCAGATGTTCTGGTTCATTGAAAACTTGACAGACTAAAAAACTATTTCAGGGGATTATATTCAGTATTACAACAAACAATTTCAGCTCCAAGTTAGTTAATATGTCTTTAAGCTTCTATTTTCTATGTATTCATAAACTAGGCAGCTGCGATTTGGATACGCACCTAGAAGGAGTAGTAGACGTGGATGTCAAATTCTACTCTTAAATTTCAAGCTGGAAACAAGCAACAACCTCTTCCTCTTTGGTCTCTCGCCAAAGCCTACTCTTCATGCGCTTTATAACAAAGTGAACCAGACCTGAATATAAATTTTGTTATTTCCTGACATGCACATGAATAGAACTATTACCTCCATTGTACACACATAACAAGCCACAAGCATTTCATCTAACCCATCAATCTCTCGATACCATGCATCATCTTCACACCCATTAACCATGCTTTCCCTTTCTCTCATAAGCACTAAACTTCAGCAAAAAATGAAACACTCCAAAAAAATGAAACCACCTCCTTTCAACTTACAGATCTACACTTAAAACGGTTCATTGGATTGATAAAATAATTGAACGAACCACAAATTCCCAGAAATCGGTATTTAAAAGCTCAATGGGTTAACTAGGAAACCAATCATCCAAATCGTATTATTTAAGATGAGTACAAAGATTCTTACCCTACCCAAATCAAAACAGGAACAGGGACAAGCGCAGATCCAAGCAGTCGTAGTATCGGTGGTGAGAATTATGGATACTTGACATGAGGTTTTGAAACTTGAAGTCTATTGCGCTGAAACACTTGTCTTCTCTGATGGCTTGATCCTATATGACGAACTACGGTTGAACTGGACCATCGGTTGCCAGAACCAATTTATATGGAAGGATTGATTGGGGAGAATTCGAAAACTAGATCGGTAATTCTTGAACTACGGTAAAACACGATTTAGAATTTTAGATTGTTTGCTAAAGGGATAGGATGAATCTCATTGAATATTGAAAGGTAGGAGGAGGATGTACGGGACTTGGATCTGAATGAGTGAATTTTGTATGCGTCAGATGAAAATTTGGGGTTTGGAGCCAAAAAAATTCAGCGTTGGAGCCAAAAAGTATGAGATTGGAGCTAATGAAAATTTGTATGCATCTTTAGATTATTTTAAACAACGAATAGAATTAAACATAAGTATTGAGATTGAAACATAATATTTAATTATATTTTTCAAATGCATCAAAATCTAGCAAAGTGATCAATTAAAATTTGTGTGTTTGGCTATTGCGTCAAATGTGCTTTTACCTTTTAGTAAAATTTCAATTTTTTTGAAATATGAAATGTAAATATTAATTATAATTATTAATTATCAAATACAAAATTATAAATAAAACTTGTTAATTGTTAAATTAATTACTTATTGATAAATAATTATTAAATATTATGCTTAATTATTAACTATTTTATATAAATTAATAAAAACCAATTATTAAACGTTTTATCAATCATTTATTATCGGTTTTTACTTATTACTTGTTAATTTTATCCGAATATTGATTATTAAGTACTAATTGTTACATGCATATCGGCCTTGAAAAATAATTATTACGTGAAAATTATAAATTATTAATCATTACTTATTACTTCATAGTTATAAACAAATATTAATTATTCGATAGTAATAATTTAATATTAATTAACTTTTAAATGTAACTAAAAATATATTGTTAATTAATATACAGTACAACATTCATAGCCAATACAGATGTAATTATTTAATAGTAATATTTAATATTAATTATTAATTATATATATTACTTATAAAATATAGTTAATAAACATTAACTTAATTTGCTAATTACTAATAATTAACTACAATAAATGATATAATTATTAAATACTAATATAAGTAATTATTAAAGATTAATATAATATTATTAATCATTAAATATTAATAAATAGTATTAATATAATTATTTATTTTATTATTTATTAAATATTAATGTAATTAATTATTAATTATTAATTATTAATGATATTAATATTAATGTTAATATTTATATTTATTAATTATTAATATAATATTTGTTATGATTAATTACTCAATAGTAATAAATATTATAATATTATTAATGACTAGTAATCAATAATAAAATATTATAATAGTACTATATTACAATGGGATTGAAATGACTGTTGCAATAGCACTCTATTAACGGTTTTTAACAGCTGTAAAAAAGCGTTGTAAAGGATATTTATTACAACGGTCAAGAAACGACCGTTGTAATAGTACTCTATTACAACGGGCATTCTATGCCCATTATAAAAGGGTATTGTACATGCATCTATTAAAATGGTTCTGAATGTGATCGTTGTAATAACAATTTATTACAACGAGCAGTCGATGCCCGTTGTAAATGGACTTTGTAACAGGGCATTTTTGTTGTAGTGTTTCTTACCTCATCTATTCAATATATTAATAGTACTTACTACATATCCCTAGCATGAGGAAAGCTCAACAACTAAGAATTATGCAATTAATCGATTAATATGTAAATGATAAAGGACAACTTTATATTAAAAATTAATAATCTTTAATATATTATGTCGAGTACTTATGGAATAATGCATTTATTTTGAAATACTTTCATAATTCAAGTGTCAAACACAACAGAAATCATAGTACATGTACAATTACATTTGTCATTTCTTAAATCTATTTGGGTTTCTTTGATGTTCCATATTTTGTTTATACGATCATATCGTATAAGTTTTATTATTATTAATTTTTTTTATTTCATGTTACTTTTATATGATAGTCTTATGTATAATATTTCATTAATTAAATCTTATTTAATTAATTTGAGTTGATTAACTCTTTAATTAATTTTATATTAGTATTCCAATACAACTTTTATATTAGGTATTTCTTCTATAACCATTATAGTATAACACATATTTCTTATATATGTATGACCTTTTTAGTATAACACATATTTCTTATATATGTATATTTTTGTTTAATTAACTAACCTTTAACTAATTTATTTGATTAGGTAATTTTAGTTAAATTATATTAGTTTCAATTTTTATTTTACATACATACATGTATGTTTGTGTTATCTTATACACTTTGAAATAACAAACATACACCATCATATATACTACATGCATATAAATATTGATTAATTAACTCATTTAATTAATTAATGTTATTAATCTTATTAATAAATTTTAAAATTTGAAATTAATATCTTTAAAGTTGCAAACATTTTGAACTTTCATTACACTTTTAAAATTTATGTTATATTACAACCTTTTATAATACATATGTTTTTATTTTAAATTTAACTCTTAAACTTAAAACCTTGTCATGATTTTCAAAACTATTTTGAAAATTAGCCCAAGCCCAAATTCAAATTAGGCCTTTTCTATTAGGGGCAACCTTTGGGCGTACTTCGCGTTTCAGGTCAGGCTGGAAACCAGGTAGGACAGACATTTGATTACCTAATTTCAGTCCTAGACATTACCTTTCTAGATAGTGTACTAAATGAAAAAGCTTAATTAGTTTTCCCCAACATAACTATTTAGACCGTATAGGCTATTGGGCTTCGATATCGTTAAAGGAACTGGACTAGCCAGTAGTGGAAGAAATTGGTGAATTTCAAAAAATTTACTATTTTAGATCATTGGTCTGGCCTATGAAGCCTAATTTATGTAGAACATTTCTAAATTTGTTTTAAATAAAATCATTTAGTTTATTTAAGTAAGTTAATGGGAAGTTTTAATTTCAAATGTACAGTGTATCAAATACACCAAACATTTAGTTAATGTGTAGGGAATAAAACCTTTTATTTCTTTCCCTAAAATAAGAATTAATTGAGGGTACTAATTACATTAAATGAAGAGAAAATCCTTTCATTTTTTTCCTCTTTAATGTGAATTGATTGGTGCATTAATTGTAATTAATCAAAACATTCATCGCTTGATGAATTAATGTGTCCATATGTATTCAAACTTTACAAATTGATCTACAATATAGGTAAGTGTTAAATGTGACATGATATGAACATATCAATTATGTTCATTTTAAATTATATGAAAAAGGAATTAAAATATAAGGAAATCATTCAATTGATGAAAAGTTATGTGTATATATATATGCAGAAATAGATTGATATAAGATCATAAACTAGAAATAGATTGACAGTCAATAAATATTATAACATAGAACATAAACAGTCAACAATGGATCATATATATACTATTGCCTAATTAAATATTTTAATAATAATTCATTCTATGAAGGTTTGTGAAACGTAATATATATAAATATATTGATTACACAGGAAAATACTCTGAAGGACAAAATGGACATAAAATTGTTGCACAAGGACAAGAGGCTAAAATTTTGTCTATATGGACAATTTTTTGTGTAAAGGGAGGAATTATAATGTTCCCCTGAATTCCTCCCATTACACTACAATTTGTCCTTATGGATAAAATTTTGCCCCTTGTCCTTATGGAACAATTTTTTGTTCATTTTGTCCTTAAGGCTAAAAACCCCTTGATTCTATATATATATATAAGGATCCAAACAAATATTTGTTATTAATGCAGAATATATATTTATAGCAGTCAATTTATTGTTCATATTTATTGCCAATTCTCCTTCTTAACACAATACAAGTAAAATAAATTATACATATATAAACTTTTAAACTAAAAATTATACTTTGTTTTTGGTATGATTTTGAACATGAACCTACAATTAAAAACACTGTACTACACATATACAATTTTCAGTTTAAATTTATTAATTAGAATATAATTAAACAATATGAATCTACAAAATTTTAGGTGTAGAGTATTTCGACTTTGGGAGTTGTACTTCAATGTGGTGGTTTTGTTTTGCTAGATCTGTTCTTATTTTTATGGATTATCCTATTTGTTTCATGAACATTCGACTGCTTTTTGATTTGGGTTTTGGGTTTGTTAGCGTGTTTTCTGGGCATCTGTAAAAGCTTAGCTCCGAGGTACTCTGAGTTGCATTTGTTGTGCAACTCTCAAGCATTTGGAGGTGAGTTTATTGCACTTGGGACTGCTTGCAACTTTCTGTTTTCATTGTTTTTCAGAGTGTCAAGGGTTGGTCGTGGAAGTTATTCTTGCTGGTTGTGGTTTGTCTGCAGTAAGTGCAGAAATATTGTTGAGTCTGTTTCAGCGTGAAAGGCGATAGATTGTTGTTGTGTGCAATGAGCTAGAGTAGTAGTCCAGGTGTTTGTTACACTATGTTATGTATATGTGACTGCCACAACAACATTGTGTTGTAATTGTTGGTATTACTTTCTAATGTCTAACTTATTACACCCTGTGTGGTGCTTATGTGATCTAAAACTAGAAAATGTATGTAGCAGATTGGCAATCTATCAATCTTTGTACTCATTATTTGTTGTAATAAGAAATTGTTGGATCACTCTAAAAACTAGTTGGCCTTGCCAAAAAAATCTCAGATCGAAAATAAGATGTTCATAACTTAGATCTATAATTAAAAACATTTTATTACACATATACAAATTTCAACTTTAATATATTAATTAAAATATAGTCAAACAAAATAAACATATACAATTCAGATAAAAAAAATTAAGACTTTGAAAGAGATGTTCAAGACATAGATATGAAAAAACATTGTATTTAAAAACAAACAATTTATAGTTTTTTTAACAAGCAAAAGAATAAGTTGATAATTTGAGCATACAAATTTAGATCTAAAGGATTAAAATTGGATTTGTGAATGTTTAAGACATGGATGAATGACTAAACCTTCTGATATAAACAAACTCCTTTATTTCAATTTATGAAATTAAAAATTCAATCAAATCACTTAACAAAACAATTTAAACGAAGATAGGCAATTTTCATATTAAAAGAGGCAAAGTCATAAACATATAAATTATGATAATAAAATTGAAAAAACATGGACATAAAATTGCATCAAACATTATAATCTAAAAGAAGAAAAAATACCTTACCACTAAATCCACGAAATACACATTTGACCTTTCATTTTGGAAAGGATTGATTTTCTCTTAATGATGCCTTTGAGTCCATGTTAAATAATTATTTCTCTTCTAATAATAATTTACAATCCATCAGGTTGCTATATCGGGATTAGAGACTGTTGATGAGCTAAATTGGCACAATACCCAAGGATTTTCAAACTGGTAAAAGTTACGTCTCATGTAAGGAAAAATATGCAAAAAGCAATGAATACGGTATTTATAGTGTTATGATTTAGAATAAGCCTACGTCCACTTTGAAGGCTTTGTTAATTTTATGCACTTTCGTCCAAATACAATGGTGAACACCACGATTACAAGTTACAACAAAGATAATGGTGGTAAGTAAGTCCTATCAAGTCCAAAATTAGGTTCCAAATCCTTTTTCTTGAAATTCATTTGCTGCCTAGAAAATGGAAATCTTCAAGAAGTAAGTGTATTTCGTCTTCCCAAAGGTCCAAAGTGCTTAATGGTGTCCAAGGAAAAAGAATTCCTCTTAGAAGTGTCAAATCAGCAAATTGTCAGCCTTTTTCATGTCGCTAGCAAGGGGGTTTTATAGATAGAAGAGAAGGCGAGAAGTGGGGCCCACATGCCAACTTTCGGACCTTGGGATCGGTACATATCCTGGGGTTGTTCTCTTGCTTGTGTTTTCCCCAAGTTTCACTAAATCTTTTTGCTGCCATATTTCATTTCCAGATCTTCGTATTTAGAAGCATCAGTCTGGAAACTTTGCATTTTTTCTGGAGTTTGCTCATTTAGAGATATGAAGTTGGCGAGC
Organism: Allium sativum; assembly: GCA_030737875.1. Taxonomy (NCBI): domain Eukaryota; kingdom Viridiplantae; phylum Streptophyta; class Magnoliopsida; order Asparagales; family Amaryllidaceae; genus Allium; species Allium sativum. Next base: position 107,077,308 of record CM060918.1, read on the forward strand.
CTGGTGATTTCATATCCGCGGTGTACCACAAAATTCTGATGTTGCACTTACCTGTTTTCAGAGGAGTTCTAGGTTGTGGGATACAAAAAGGAGGGGTATTGGATTGGGCTTGGGACTTTCATGGAGTTGTGAGGTCGGATACATAAATTTAGCAATTAGTGGGATATGAAATCGGGACTAGACAATTAGGATATGGTTTTTGTAGAGGTGATGAAGCCATGTGATACGAAATTGGTGATGAAGCCTGATATCAATCTCGCGGACTTAGCTATTATTTGAGTAGCTTCGATGTGCTGTGACGACCATACTTGTGTGATTTCTACGGGCATGGTCCCAGAGTATCTTGGCAACACTTCAGGTTGTTTAACCACGTGATAGGCTGAGTCGTGTAGGCTTGAATTGCTTTTAGTAACCGGGCCAAAATGCTGATTAACACTTCCCCTCCAAAGTACATCTCGTCTTGGCCTGATGTGCTTTAAGTTGAGTCAAGAATTTATGGAATTAGGAACGGTCTCCAAGTAGAGTTGAACGATTGGTTGCAACCTTTCCGTTGAGCATGTTGCTTCTGTGCAGCCATGACTCTTTATGGAAGCTTGTCGATGTGTGCACGGAGTTCCAGCGTTACTGATATCTTTGATTTTTCGGACTGGAAATCATCTCTGGTTACTATGTAAGTGTTTAAATCCTGTTTACTCGAGAGATCAAATGTCAGTCGTCGATTCCTGCTTACATCGAAACGTAAATGCACCCTTGTCGACGTAGTGTCACATAGGCACCCATGAGCTTACCTGCGATTTCGCGCGATACGATCGAAGTTTATAAAAAACATAACTGGTATAGTTTGTTTCGGGTGTATGATCGCACTAGTTTGTTTTTGAAAACGTTGTCAAATTGGTAAGCCGATCGCTTGACACATACTCTCGAATAGTTTAAATTCATGAGTGCACAATTACTTAGCGAATCGAGTCAGTTTCGATGGTCCGAATTCCAAAACTTGTGCACGTGATCATAGGCAAAGATTGGGATTAGAAATTTTCACCGATCCTGGAGTGTTTTGGTTATTTGATTCCTCCTCCTTCTTCCACTTCTCTCCCCTCTTTTTTAGGGATACCGATCCTAGGACTTAGAAATAATTTTCTATGTCTCAACTAGAACTGATTCCCACTGCCTCCTATATAAAGTCAGATAAAAAGTTTGTTTTCCCTTTATTGGCATACTTTGTATCTGGCTTAGAGCTTTCGTGATTTTTTGTACTTTGAACTCCCAAATACCTCATCATTGCTTATCACTAACTCCCCATTCCCCCGATTTACTCAGACCATCAGACTCCTTTAGCACATCACCTAGAATCAAAACAGGTGCTTTTTTACTCTGATTCGAACTTTAATGGAGATAAAGTTATCAAGGAGGCGAGGAGAGAGAGGGGGGAAGGGCTTAGGCCATGGCGGTTGAGGTGGTGGAGCACAAAGGCGATGGAAAGGAGATGGAGCTCTAGGGAGATGAAGAGGCTAGTTGTATAGGGTGAGGAGTACGAAATCCCTTGTGAAGTTTCACAAATCCTAGGAACACGAATTTGTATTTCATATCCCGCTTGGGTTGGGAAATTTTCCCAAGTCTTGGGATACGAATTGGGGGCATCATATCCCATTAGCTTATGTGGTTTTCGTACTTCCGAAGACAATATTTCATGCTTCGAAGTGTAAGAGGTGGAAGACGAAAAATGAGAAGGAGATGCAGGATGCGAAAATTAAAGAGAAGAGGGGGGAACAATGAAGATGGTGGGAGATGAAATGAGTTGAAGTGTCGAGATACGAAATCTGAAATTTCGTATCCTAGCACTTAGACTCTTTTCGACCTTCGGAATTCAAGTTCGAGGAATCGAGCCGTTCTGAGATGTAGCGCGATCCGATCAGGTTTGAAATCGAATGCGTCGAAAAAATGCCTTGATATTCGAATAACGAAATCACATGGACTAATAATTCAGACACGCACATAGGACTAGAGCATAAACTCGGACAATGGACATATGGCTGAATTACTGATTCTATAACTCGATTTCAACCCGACCGCGACATAATCACGACTCAACACAAGTTCAACAATCTCGGTTAGCGATGACGACAGTTTGAGTTTATGAAACAGAAAACCGTTATCGTGCTCCAATAAGTTCTATTGTAATAGTATTAGCACGCATGACACTGCACGTTCTACATTAGTTTATACCAACATAAAGTACAGGTTCCCGTGCAATTACTAACGCAACTATCTTGCGAGTATTGTTTTCGCAATGACATCAAGAAGTTCAATGAGGTTGCAAACCTTGGAAACCAGAACCACGGAATTACCGTCTACACAAGGTGGGTCATCCCGTGATTCCAGCCTAACAAGCAGTGAGCTTGAGTCTTCTAGAGCTTCTTCCCCTTCCCAGCAAGTTGTCCCGACCAGCACGCACGATCCAGAGGGGGAACTTAAAGGGTCACATCATTCGATCAAACATGAGGATGAACCAGAGATCCCATAAGAGGGAGAAATAACATAGGGTGGCTCACAGGAGGACGAGGATGTGAATGGCGAGCATGAAGACATTTCCGAGGCATCATATATGATGGCGAATGCTGCCATTCTTGAGAATCATCCAGATTCGGTCGTCCCATGAATCAATGAAATGCGCTAAGATGCATCTGCAAGAAGTACGACATATCTTGGGATGAAGTGCTAGTTTCAGGAATAGAGGACAGAGTGAACGCACTATTAGATGGGTACACTACTTGGAATAAGCATATGTGTGATGCCGAGTGCATTCCCCGTCTTGCCTATTCATCCGAGATATGGCGTTCTTCTTTCGATTAGCACCGATGCGACTTCATCAAAATGTGTATGCCTTCTTGCTCGCCACCTACATCCTATTCATCTAAAAGTTAGTTGTGGAGTCAACCGGAGAATACACTCGGTTACTTTTTTCTATAAAGAAAAGGGATATCGCTGCTCCTTCACTCGTTTACTTGAAGGCACAACCCAACACTTGTTTTATCCTGGGGGTATGGAACAAGCTAAGCTACTTTAAACACGATTGGTTCTAAGTTCGATGCACCCTGGATTTGCGAGGAGTTAGCTTGCCAGACATAATATTCCATACTTGGACAGTGGTTTAACCTAATCGAGTCATATCTAGACTAACTTAAAGTTTTGATGTAACATGTATCCCTCAGTTCCCAAGAGATGATGTTTACTTTGAGCGCCTTGCAGCACTGAGGGGAATTCCAACGGGGTTTCGCGATGCCCAGTCGTTGTTGACAGATTGCCTCCTTCATTTGTTTGGATTTCTTCTGGAGGGCTATTCGACTGGTTGCCCAAACGGCGACGATGAGGAAGATGAGGCAGAAAACGAGGGAGGAATTGCACCCCCAGGTCCATAGGTGGAAGTGCCCTCTGTTGCTTCACTTGTCGTGCCCCTACTGAAGAATAGGTTGCAGGAGCTTAGGGGGGTTTCAATGTTCATGACGGTGGTGTTGAGGAGTTCAATACCGGAGGGGATGATTTGTTGCCCGTTCTGTCTTCCATAGGGGAGATAAGGTTGGGAGGGTCGCCCAAACCGACTTCTCCAACTACGACCTCTGAGACCACCGTGTCAATGGAGGCAGAAGGCCAATTTAAAGATTTGGAAAAGATTTTGATTAAGTTGTCACTGTCTTGGTCGATCGATAGTAATGTCGAGAGATTTATGCTGAGCATTGGGGATGTCACCTCTTTAAGAAAGCAGACATTTGGTCCATGGAGGTATCACTTAGGATACACACACTTATATACATTAACTGACATAACATTTATTCGTATGCTTGGGATGGTTGATCCTAACTCAAAGTTTGCTTCATGTAGTTACAATGGCTTGAAAAGGTGATAAAGTCCGGGACTTAGGGTCCGAGAGTCACCAACGACCAAAAAGTGGAATTGTAAGCAGTCTTAAGAGGAGTGTAGATTTGCACTCCATCCCCCTCGATCTTTTGACCACAATAGTCGCAGGTGACATAGGGATCAGCCTTGACACTCAACATCTCCACCACTAGGTATTCAGCCGACATGAGCAGAGAAAAGGCCAAAAATAGCGAGTATAAGGAAACTAGCATCAACAGGTCCTCGTTATGTCCTACCAACGGTGCTAGTGGATAGAACTACCGACAAAGAAGACAGCTGGAGGATCTGGATCTATAAAGAAGATTGTAAAGAAGCAGGGTCCGACGTTGCCTAACATGTCAGTGATCCCGGAGCTCAACAACGATGATAAAAAGGAGATACTTAAGAAATTGTTCCATGGATTCTATTTCGATCAATTGCTGCAGATGACAGACATGCATCAGATCTCGTTGGATGTTGTCGAAGATGTATAGGTCAAGGTGTACAATGTTTACCATCAGTACCGAGAGCTATACAAGTATGGAAGGAGGTTGTCAGTTCTTATTTTCTATAAGAATGCCGAGATCCAAGGCCGACAGATCGAGGTCAATGTTTAAAACTTGGGATGTTGAGATTGGTAAGACAAAGTTTCAATTTGCGTCCATTTCTGCATAGTTGAGTAACATATTTATGTGCTAACTCCTTGTTGACGAAAAGAAGGGTTGACGAGGGAGCTCAAGAAAGTCAAAGCTGAGATGGTACATGTCCGGTAATCATACAAAAATACACTGGCCTCGGTCTCATCCTGGACAACAGCTGTTGAACAGTATAATAAGGCTATAACCGAGCAGAATGCCCGACTAGTGAAGAAGAATGATGAAGTACACCAACTTCGCCAAAGCAACGAAACCTTGACCCAAGAAAATGAGAGGATGCAAAACGAGAACGAGCGCAGCGCAAAGCCTTATCAAAGCTTCTATATTCAAACAGTGATGAGCTTGAATAGGATAAAAAAGATAAGGAGACTGCAGAAGCTTCAAATAGAGAGGTGTTGGGCTAGTGGGCAATGTCAAGGCTGAGTTCCAAGTCCAATCGGAAAAACCTAGAGCTGAGGTGGAGGAGGCCAAAGAAAGAGAAGAGGCGGAGCTGGAGACAGTAGTGTTGGGGCTTCTACATCAAGACAATTCAATTCTACAAAATCTCATGGGTCAAAATTACACCCTCACACTGGCTCGAGCTTGGGAGAAGTTGGTGGAGTATGAGGCTAGGATGCAGGAGGTGGAATCGATCGAAGAGGTGGTGCTGATGGTTCAATTCTTAATAGAGAGGAGTACCTTGCGTTGGCAGAAGGCAAGGCATTACTAAAAGAGTAAGCCGAAGTAGAAAAGGTCGCACAGCTTACTACTGCAAAGGGGAAAACCCCTATTACTGAGAATGTGGTGGTCACTCATACATTTGAAGGTGGTAGCTCTCAACAACATCAGGTCATTCCGCTTGGTTCCACTGGCTATTTATCGGTTCCAGCTTTCGTCATTTCCGAGTATGATCCCGATTTTTCGGGGTTGGAATATGGATACTCTCTTCCGCTAACAACCGAAAGCACGATGCCCGTTGATGCTACACAAGAAGTGTTGGAAGGTAAAATCATTTCTTCACCGGTACTTAGAAGGATGGTAACACAAAGTTGCAGCAGACTAACTTTTCTTCTTCGTCGCGCAGGTTCCTCTGGAGCAGAGGTGACAACAGCTTATGCTCCAATAGTGCCAGTCGATCCTGGATTTGATGCTGAAGCTTATAGGAGGCAGTTGGGAGAGGAATTTGGTCACCTGAACATGTTTACAGGTTTGGAGTTGGGAGAATTTAGGCTGGAACACTTCTATTTCCAGAAGAGAAAGGGAATATAAAGGAGAAACCCAGGTGACTGGGTCGATGCAGGCAGGCTGGCCGACCATATGCACGAATTGGTCAAAAAGAAGAAAGCTTAACCATCGACGAAGTCGGAGGAGACTGAGGTGAAAAAGAAAGCTGATGAGGAAGCCCTTCTTAAATCTCAGGAGGAGGCGAAGGCAAAAACCGAAGCGGAGGCCCAAGACAAGGTTCAGGAGGCGACACGAAAGAAAGCCGAAGATGAAGCCATCCAAAGGAGAGTAGAGGAGGAGCTCAAGAGGCTAAATGCAGAATAAGAGAGGAAGCAGAAGGCTGGGCTTGAGGCTTAGAAGAAGGTAGAAAAGGAAGCCAAGAAGGATGAGAGAGATGCTAAAAAGAAAGTCGACAGAGATGCCAAGAAAGCAAAGGAGACTGGAAAGGAGGGGGAAACATCCGCAATGTTGGCACTGTCCACTGAGTTTCAGCCTAAGCCCCTGAAAACCATATGCAGCCCTGGAGTGGGGACTACTGAAGTCTCGGGTGATTCTGAGAAAGAGGTAGTGTTTGTAATCAAGCCCCGGCCTAAGCCTACTCCATAGAAGGGAAAGAAGGGAAGTGGGCAGAGCATCTCCAGGAAGAGAAGAAAGGAAGATGAGGATGAGTCGTCTACGGGCGAGTCTGAGAAGAAGAAAAAGAGGGGTGACTCGTCCAAATGATTGTTATAAATAGACTTTTAGTTAGGTAGGCCGATAGGATACGCGAGTACATCCCTCTGTTTTGAAGGCGCAATATGGTTTTCATGTACATCTCGTCGTTAAAAAGAAAAGATAGTTGTATTTTGGTTTTGTAAATGAAAGTTAGTGAACTTTGCTTACATCACATATTGGTCTAAGTGTTCGAATTTTTGTCTACGCTTTCCAATTTTTGTACTTGCGTAAATCTACTCATTGTCATACTCAAACCAATGTTGCTTGCGGCTTCACTCTTGAAATATTCAAGTCATGCGAAGCTTGGGCGTGTTGACTTCATTCTTGATATCTCCTTTCAGTCGTCGATTTCGATTCGTTTGGAGTTTGAGTGTGTGATATTCGCTCTCGAGACCTCCTTTCGGTCGTTGGTCTTGAGTAATGTGAAGTTCAGGTTTGGCGGCTCCACTCTCAGAACCTCCTTGCGGTCATTGGCTCTGAGTCGTGAGGAGTCATAGTTGGACGTCGTTGTTTCGTCCTTTATACCCCCCCAATCGTTTCGTTCGAGTTAGAGTTAGAGTTGAGGGGGTCGTTGGTTCGTCTGTTTTATACTAAAATCCAAGCTCTAAGGATCGGAATTAGCCAAGCAAGCGGTCAATATCACACTTACTCGGCTGGTGGGTTGCCCAAAGTCCTGAGACTAAGGAAGGAGTTGAACATTCAAGTTATTGAGCATCGCGAGTTATTTATACTGGGCCTCGCCGTTGGTTCGAGACTCGAGTTAACTTGTAAAGGGGGGACTGCTACACAAGGTTTGAGTCTTTGTAAAGACTTGAGGTAGTGGATCGATGTCAAGCTCTGAGGTGTCAATTTGGTGTTATGCGCTCATGTATGCAATTCGATTATTTTCATAGCTCAAATACAATATGCAGAAAGTAAACACACAAAGGACATGGTCATCTGAAATTTCTATACTAATAAACTGTCGGTTGTAATGGCTTTTTCTTTACAATGCCTTGAATCTCGAAAACAAAACATTTATAGAAAACGGTAAATCTGCATATGACAAGGAAGAGGATAAAGAACGAAAATAAGGAGAGAGGGAGAACTTGATATGTGGAAGGTGGTGTCATGGGGTGGATATACAGAATTTTCACTGAGCAAGGTTTACGAATATGACACGAAAGCAAGGAGAGAGAGAGAGAGAACTTGATTATGTGTTTTGATTTTCTTTTCCTTCCTTTGAGATTTGGTTTTGATTTCCATTGTAATTTGATTTGAGATTTTTTTTCATGAGATTCATATCCAAACAAGGAAGAGGAAAAAGAATGAGTTTCTGAAGAGAAAGGAGAATATGTGAATTCTTATTCGTACGGGAGAACAGTTACAAAATTATTAAATGAAAATTTAATAGATATACCTTACAGATTTAATAACCAATTCATATTCAAACCTTTATTAATAATAGTTAGAATGCCAATAAGGATAAAATCTAATTACAAACAAAAATACACATAACAACATCGTTCTTTTTTGCGTATTTTTACAGTTGCAAACGCTAAATCTGGACAAACGAAATTGAATTTCAATAAACTGAAAAATGTTGGATGTCCAGAATTCAATATAGAATCATAAAAAGTGAATTCAACTTTGGACAAATTTTAAATTTTGACAATAATTCAAATTCGACCAAATTTGACGTAAAACTGACTTTTTTTTTTTGGAAAATTTTGTAATTCAATAGATTTGACGCATTAATATACTCATTAACTCAATTTTATTATTTGAGTTTTTATAAATTTACTTAAATTTAAATAACACAAGTTGAGTCATTTAAGCAATTACATTCAAATTGATAGTTGTTTGGTTTTATCGTTTAAATGGTACTTATTATTGTTCGTTTACAAAATCAAGTTCATTTATTTCATTCCGTTGAGTTTAAACTGATGTTTTAAATATTCATTTAATTCATTTATGTCATAGTAATTTTCCTTTTTGTTTTTGTGGAGTGAAAATAAAAACTGATCCTTTTGATCATTTTTATAGGGTAACTAACAATGGGAAAAAAAAAAAAAAAAAAGGTTTTGTAAGTTGTAACCGTTGCTCTATCGCATAAACATCCGTGTGACCGTGTCCATTTTCTCCGTCAATTTGAACCAAACTACAGAAGTATTTTCCCACGAAAGCACCCAGTGCCCGCTTCCCTTCTCCGCAGTACTTGGGCCAAAACCCTAAATTCTTGCTTAACAAGCCTAGGGTTTCATTTTTAGATTTAAATTGGAAATGTGCATACTTTGCCTAATCCAAAAAGTAACACGAAAAATAGCATCAATGTTCACATATCTACTCTTCCCACTTCTTCTTGTTTTTATTTTATCCCAATTGCTCCATCAAAATTTCAAGTTTCCAGTTACTAGCCATCAGCTTGCTGGTGTCGTCGTCCTTTATTCAACTCTCTTATGGCACGACGTGATACTACCTCATTTTTCGACCTGGAGAGCAAGGCACAATTTACGAGTTCAAGAAATGCAAAGAATTCAAGCTGTTGAACTTCAAAAGCTGCGAACTTTAGCCACGCGTAGGTGCAGAAATTGTTGTACTGTATACAGGGAGCAAAAGCCATTTGATGGCAAGTTTGTATGTTATTACTGCGGGCATTCGTCAAAAAAACCCATGTTGGATTTACCTGGGTCTAAGTTTTGGGTTAAAGACCCAGGTTTTGCCAAAAAGTCAGGTGTTCATGGCTTGAGTTGGGGTTTTTTAATATTAAAATTGTTTTTTAGGATGTTTTGGAGCACAGAGAGTGATTGTATAGATAGACAGCGTAATGTCATATCTTGTGATAAAAAGCATGTTCAAGAGAGCAGAGCAGATAGAGCTAAGAGGAAAGTATTAGAGAAGAAGCAAGCAAAGATAGAAAGGGAGCTGACGGAAGAAGAAGAGAGGAGGCAACGAGAAGAAATAGCTAAATTAGTTGAGGAACATCAGAAGTTGAGAAGCAAAAAATGTGAACCAGAGAATAGTGACAAAGTATCATGTGCTGAGTTGAAAAGAGAGACTAAGGCTAGGGATGCAAAGAAAAGGGGTCAGAGGAGAGAGAAAGATAAGTTGTCCAGCAAAAACATTTCAGATGTTGAGAAATTAGAGGATACACTGAGTAAAGGTATTGAAAAGAAGCAAGTTTTTCATAAGTCAAAAGAGATTGAAGGACAGAAGGCTATAGTCCAGAATATGAGATTACAGAGTTTGGAAGGCGGTAAGAGTAAACACTACAGAAAAACAGCTAAAAGATTGAGTAATCCATCTCCTGTGGCAAGAAATACTAGAGTTGGTAGCTGGAATTCAGATTCCGTAAGGAATCAGCATGCAAATGCAAATTCAACTCAAAAGGTAGATGAACGATTCGTGAGTTCTCAATTTTTGTTGTGTGTTTACTTTATCTAACATGTATGTATAATACATATAGAATTTATTGCAGAAGGCCACCGATTTTCTTGATAGCATAGTATGACTTTGTGAGTTTTATTACCAGATGCAACCGAATTAGAGCATTTGTCCCAACCTAGTTATTTTAATTGTTTTTTTTTATTTGATTCAAATTATATGTATAGCCACTGATATTTGTTACCGTTCGAGGATTTCTTCACATTTAGTGTATTCTTGAGGGGGTTGTAGTTATAATAGTATACCATTCTATTAAAACTGAAAGGTTCCCGTGCATTGCATCCTTAACTGAATTATATTATGCTAAGCATCATTTGGTTCTTTTGCTATTCCAGGTACCACATAAAGTACAGCCAAATACAAATGTCCTAAAAAAGTCATGGCGTCAACTATTTACTTGTTCTTCTAATGTTAAATTCGAACATGATATGTCTGGAAGTTTAAATCACCAAGTGGAAACTGTTAGCTCCAATGAACAAGCAACTTCGTATTTCTCGATGCCGATTGTTGGCTGCTTATCACCAATTGGGAAATCTATCGCTTCACCTACACATATTTCTTTAAAAGGTAATACCAGAACATCTTCGCAGCCGTGTGAAGTTGTAAATCAACTTAAGAAAATTCAAGTGGAAATAGGCACTAATTTATCTGAATTGCCTTCTCCTTTTGATTCACCGCTTTCTAGATCAAGTGTTTTGGAAGACAAAGCAATAATTGGCACTCCAAATTCGAAGAAATCATTTGATGTCGAATCAAACGGATCAACAAATGTACTAGATTTTGAAGCTTGGGAAATGTGGGGCACCCCTTTGGTCAGAAATGAACCTGAATTACAAGGCGGTTTTTGTGACTTGTTTTCATCTGTAGTTCGAGGAAAACCTAACTGTTACAGCGATTGTTCCCTTCTGCAGGGTAAACCAAATCGGTTATATCATTCCGTGTCTGATATTGCAGAACAAAGCCCCCTTTTGTGTGCCGTCCCTCATGAAAATGCTTATTACAATGATCTTGGAAATGCTGGTGCATTTAGCCATCTTAGTCCTCACAGTACTAGCTACAACAGAAATTTCACATGGGCACATGACCGTCATCAGTTGCCACTGCCAGCTCTTCCTTTCAGTCTTATTGATAGCTCTGTTTGGAATGATTCTTGTTCAAACAATACTTCAGATGTCTATCCATTTGAACTTCCTCAGACCAATGGTTTCCCTAGGTAAGTAAATTTGATTTTCCCATTGATAAATAGATTAGTATAATTGGTTAGCTGAGCATTCCCTTCCCTTGCATTTTGTACATGCAACCTACAATTTCTTTTTGTGTTAAATAGATAGGTTGTTATTTAGCCATGCATTTGAATTTTGAATAATGCAATACAAAGAGGAAAAAACGCTGAACTATTTGAATCCCATGCTATGTGAATGATTAATTTGAAATCCATAATCAGCTCCCCTATATTGCTCCAATGTACCTGAATTACTTATGCTTGTGCTGTGGAATTGTCATAAATGAATTGTTTGTTTGAAGAAAAACAGCTTTTATGTACTTAGTTGTCGAAGAGATTCCTATGTGGAACTAGGTAACTCAAGTAATACCCAAGAATTTGGACCATGGGAGATTCAGGGCATTAGTTTGATCAGATCACTAAAAAAGACTTGGTATAGATGTTGTTCCTTGACAATTTGTTTTCACCTCAATCCGATGTAATCTAGACGATATATCCTTTTATAACCCATGTTGTACCACAAACCGTAGAAGGATAATATTGGTAATCTGGATTGGTCTGGAACATTTGAATCCATGTGAGTGCTAATTCTGTATATTGGTTTGCATGTTCCACTTCTCTAACCGCATAGCCAACAGCTAAAGACCTCTTATATTTGTAACTGAAGTGAATATTGTGCTTTGCTCGTTCATTATCCAATGGTCTTAATCATGTTATTTAAGTTTTGGGCCTATTATCTGTCAAACTAAAGTTGGGGTGCCTAACCTCTGGGACAGTAATGATGGATTAAATTAAATATTTTGCTTTTGGAAAAAAAATTATCATATTTTTTAGAACTAAGATGATGTTCAAAGTAAGCACATCATATATATATATTTTATTTTAGAGAATCTTTCTTACCTATGTTCTTAGCATCAAGGTATTATTCAACTATCAAATTTATTTGTGTTGCTATGGATATTCTATCAAACGTAAGTATCTTAATATAATATTTCCCTTAGTATATAATCAAGAATTTTAAAATGTCTGATTTTTTTTTTTTTTTTTTTTTTTTATAGAAAGTTATAATTGTATATTTATTCATTTCATACCTTCTCATTTATCTCATTTTGTTACCAAGGTGATAACATGTCATTTAATATTGCCAACATAATATCTAATCTGGTATGTTTTATTATATGCAACAAAGTCATCATTTCAATTTATCTCATTTCGTTATTAAGATGATAACATGTCATTTGATTTATCCCACTCAATATCGAATCCGGTATGTTTTATTATAAACAACAGACTTATTTCAACCACTATAATTAACTCAATACGTTTGTTCAACTTTCAAATTGTGTCATACAAAATGAAATAAAATAAATGCATTCGAAAATTCGACGTGCAAAGAGCAGACTTGCACTAATATAACTATGGAGATGTATCTGCACACTAGGCAGTGATGCTGGACCACTAATTAATCAATCTGCCTTGTGCAAAGGTTTACTAAATTAAATCAAGTTAAAATCAGTTTCATCCGTCGATAAAAAGGTAATTATATAATTATTTCCTTGATTAATAGTATAATGTCCTTCCAGTATATTAATTCCTATACAGCTAAATTGTTATTAATCATCAATTGTCCATAGAGCTGCTGAACAAATGATCTCAGATTAAATGGTTACTTGAAGTGATTGTCACTGATGTGGTGCTTAGAATGTGTGTCAATCAAGTGATTGTAGTTATTTAACAGTTTGCTTGTTGGGTTAGATTAATACCTAAAGGTTTACCTTTATTAATAGTAATAATACGATCGGTGCCATACATTTTTGGTATCAACGTGAGCTACTGAAAATGCGCTATAAAAATATTAACAAATCGCAATATCTCTTAATAGTAGGATTTTATAGTCTAACTACTTTAAAATTTCGAAATATCCCTCAATGCTTAAAAACAAGATCAATAGTTAAACATCCTTACAAATTCAAAATATCCATCCATACTTAAAACTAGGATCTAACAAAGAAACACCATTTAAACATATATTACAATTTTTTTTATCTTTACCTTTATTAGTACCTGTAATTATTTTTGTTAATAGTTGGCTTAGAAGCGTAAAAGGAATTTGTTTGCCTGCGAGGTTCCTGCCTTTGGTCTCACACGTTTTTAGTATATAATTTTTAAATACTCATTCATGCTTAGAAAAAGGATTCAATGGTTAAACTTCTGTACAAATTCAAAATATTATTTCATGCCTAAAATTAATATCTAATAAATAAATGCCATTTACAAATTCATTTTTTATTAATTAATAAAATACAAACTAATGAAAAATTAGATGTTGTAGCTTAGAAATAATTTTTTTAATCACATGATTTAACATAAAAAACATGGCTAAATATTTATGAAAATTAATTTCTCTTGAATGTGTTAATCATATATAATTTATAGAAAAACAATTCATGTGCGAAACATTGGCCATCAACACGCTCGAAGCGAGTGCCATTACGCTCGTTTGAATAAACTATTTTTTTTGTCATGTAAAGTTAATAGGTTAGGCGACAATAGAAATAGCAAGTGACTAGTTCGGTGGAAAAATGGAGTCTCGTAACCTTAAAAAACACTGCACAATCAATCTTGGTCGGCTATAGTCTTTCTTGAACATATGAAACTAAGTATAAACTACAAAATGCGAACACGTGAAATTATTACAAAATGTGAACAATTATCAACTCCTTAAAGCTCATTCTTTTGATTTTAAATCTATTAAACTCTATTTCGTGCCTACTTGTTAGATTATTGTTGTGAAAATATATGATTAGTTCTTGAAAAAACTGAATTTATGCAAACTTTACATATTATAGTGCAAAATATGATTTCTTTTTCTTATATTGCCTGCACCAAATTTTAAGTTTGAAAATTTTCTTCTCATTGCAGGGAGGAATGGGCATTTAAGAAGCTATCAAACCCAAGTATGGGACGCTGCAACCTGTATTCTACCAGTCCAGATATACCTTCAGGCAAATTAACCAACCTTGAGCAGATATATATGTAATACTTAAATAGTTGAGAGGCCAATAGTTAGCCTTTTTTGAGGGAGAGAAAAAAAATGAAAAAGCTGTTAAACAATTTTTTTCACTATACACAAGCGGTTTGTGCGTCTTATACGGTAACAAGATGTCCCTTCGCTGCTTGATGTATTCTCTATGTTTATTACCATCTGTTCTTGCCTTTTATTTTGTTTTCCTTTTCTGTCATTGTTGGGTGGAATACCGAATACCGGTAGGAGTGCTGGTAAAATTTACATTTGTATCCATGTGTTACATTTGTGTGTGGATGTGAGTGTGTGGAGGCTTGCTCCACAGCATCCATATTTTGCAGCACTTCAAATGTGTTACATTTACACACACACGAATTTCACCCATAAGATTCAGTTTAAATAATATTAGTTTCTCTATCTTCATTATCCAAGGATTATTTAATTAAAAAAAGTGTTAATTTTTAGATAGAAAAAAAAGTGATTCAAATAGGAACTTTTGATTGGAATTTAGGAAGAGAGGTGTAGCGAAAATGAAGTTATATGTATAAAGCATTCAATGAAGAAGGGGCACGACGTTAGAGCATCTCCAACAAAGGGAGAATTCAATCCCTTAATACTGAATCGGGGTAAAAAACCTACCCAACAAACGTTACGTCATGTAACATTCAGCGGAATGTTACAGGACCAATTCAGAATTCTGAATTGGTCCGGCGAGCCGATTTTATCGGCTCGCCATGTCGCGAGCCGATTTTATCGGCTCGCGCCGATAAAATCAGCTCGCGACATGGCGAGCTGATAAAATCGGCTCGCCATCTCCCCTCTCCAATTCCCCAACGGCTATCTCATTCCAATGGCTTCCAACGGTCATTTCCGCCTCGATTTTGATTACCAACGGCCATAAAACGGTTAAAACTTTTCTAACGGCCATATTTTCAGTTATAAAAGCATTCCATTCGCATTCTTTCTTCATCACAACATATTCATAACTTCTTTTTACATCTCTCTACTCCACACCAAATCTTGCTACATAATGTCTTCCCCATTCGGAGATTTTTCGCATCCGACGATAGATGGAACTCAGTTCTCGCAAGGCAACACGAGCAATATATTTGAAACTCCATCGAGCAGGCAAGGAACCAGTCCGTGGACTGAAGAAGAAGACATTTCTCTATGCAACATATATTGTCATTTCACACAAGATTCTGCAACGGGGAACGACCAAACAGCCGTTGCGTTTTGGAAAAAAGTGGAAAAAGCCTTCGTTGAGAGGCATCCGGAATGCCATAGGACGTTATCGGCGATCCAAGGCCGTTTTGGGAAAATAAGCCGTCAAACCCAATATTATGAGTCACAAGTGTACAAACTAAAAGTAGCGAATCCAAGCGGCATGGGAGGGGAAGATAATCTGGTATGTTTGTATTTGTACGTACTTTATTTGTGGTTGTTAGCATGTTAATTGATACATTTTCTTTTGGAAAGTAGAAACGACTAGCAAACGAGGGGTTCAAGAAGCTTTTTCCTAGAGAAAATGGGACGAAAAGGCCACACTATTACCAGTTTATGCATTGTTATGATCTGCTTACTAGTCAACCGAAGTGGAACTCAGAACTTGCCAAGAGTCTCCGCGATGTTCAAAGTGCTAGCAAGGGCAAGAAAAAAAGTTCAAAATCGGGTTATTCTTCTAGTCCTAGCGGCTCAGGTGCCAATATTTCTCAATGTATAGGGGAAAACCTACTTGATGAGTTCAATGCCACGAATGACGAAGATTTTAGACCTGAGGGATGCAAAGCGGCGAAAAGAAGGGGCAAAACAACGGTTGAGCTTGAATCAAAAGTGAACTCCCGACACAAAGAACACAGTCGTAGAGCGGAAAAAAAGGCTTGTAGAAGCTAGGGAAAGAACATAAGTTTTGAAAAGGATTGCTGATCTGGAAGAGAAGAAACTTCAAATTCTTTCCGAGGACTTAGCGTATAAGAAAGAGCACGATGAGTATAAGAAACAGCAAGATGCGTATAAAAAAGAACAAGAAGAGAACGCTATCATTGACAAAGATCTGGATGGAATGTCTTATTTGGAAAAGGAATTTTGGAATGGGATGAAACGTCGTATTATAACGTCAAGGTTTCCGGAGTTGATGTAGTAACGTATTAGTAGTTGCTCGTATTAGTAGATGCTCGTATTATGTTGTTGTAGTAACGTTGTATTTCCTTCTGTAGCAACCGCTTTCGTATTTATATGTCTTATTTCCCTGTATTTTGTGTAACATTATGTGGCAAAGGCTGAAATGTTGTAGGTATTGTATTTGGTTCTGTCAACTTTCACACACCTTATCTCCCTCAACACACAAAGTAGAGCCAGTGTCTGTTCACATCAAGACAGTAAGAAAAAGAGATTCCCTACAGTATTACGTCAGGCGAAACAGTGACCGGTACCATCATGATTTTTTTTATTGATTTGTACACTCCTTGCCTATATATCTCAATGCAATTTACTCACATAATACCTCACTCAAACAACTTCGTTCTCATTCTACTACTTACTCACTCGAAAATGCCTTCTTGGCCATCCGAAACTGACTCTGATGAACAGACGTACGAACAGATGAGACTTCAAGAGCTCGAAGACGAATTCGAGTTTCTAATCCAAATTACACCCCAGGATGAACCATCACATGAACAGGGGAACCTCCAGCATCTACAAGAAGTTCAAGTGCCACATGTTCAACTAGCAAACGAACAGACTCTCGCTCAACCACAACAAGAAGTAGAGTTCTACCGAGTACCACCGCATGAACATGAAGGTGAATCTTATCCTGTACTTTGCTACTGCGGTCATGCGGTCGAAGTTGTGGTTCGTGCAGAAGGCGACAATATAGGTCGGCGCATGCAGAAATGTCGATTCTATCCAAATGGATGCAGCTACACGGAATGGATTGACGAGCCGTTGTGCCCAAGGGGAATAGTATATGCAAACCAACTCGAACGAGAGATTAGGCGTCTCGAAAATCTTGTTCAAGAGTTGCGACTGAACGCAATGCGACTCCCTTGAAATTGTACTTTTAATGTTTGCGTTGATGTTGTAGTAGGCATGTACTATTATTCGGTGTTGTATCTGTAACGGTCGGTTGTATCTGTATGGTTATTGTTATGCGAAAACCCACTAGTTGAATTATTGTAATCTTTCCTATATAAAAATTTCATGTTCTATATATTTAAAATATAATCTTTCGTATATAATCTTCCTACTAATAAAAATTAATAAGCACGCGAAGGAGTTAAAAAGGAGTTAAAAAGGAGTTTATAACTAGGGTCGTCCACTAACCCGTGATATTTACACGTATATAAAAATGAGTTCAAAAGGAGTTTAAAAGGTGGGTCGTCCACTTATCCTCATAATGTAAACATTTAAGCACCCGAAGGAGTTTAAAACTAGGGTCGTCCACTAACCCGTGATATTTACACGTATATAAAAAGGAGTTCAAAAGGAGTTTAAAAGGAGGGTCGTCCGCTTATCCTCATAATGTAAACATTTAAGCACCCGAAGGAGTTAAAAAGGAGTTATAAAGGAGTTTAAAACTAGGGTCGTCGACTAACCCGTGTTATTTAAACGCATATACAAAGGAGTTAAAAAGAAATTAAAAAGGAGGAAATTAAAATTAAACTAATATAACAAACCCCACCCCCCTCC